>OY751105.1:15277432-15883932 GCA_963564075.1 Eupithecia subfuscata
AAATTCATACGAAAAGTTGTAACGACACTTTTTGACGAAGAGAACCGAAGTGACGACCGCAGCCGAGTTGAGCCGAGGTGCGCTTCGATTCGAACAATCGTGTGTTCCGCTCGCTCGCGCAACGTGTCATTGGAGTGAGTCCCGCTCACTCCAATGACACGTTGCGCGAGCGAGCTATATCAGTTTTCTGCGGCCTCACTGAAGATGACGCGAGGACGTGAGATTAATCGAAAGGAACTTCGTTCCATCCGGGTGTCCCTTGACACCTCTCAAGTTTTTTTTTTCATTTTTAGTAAATTCGGCTTACTCAAACGCAACTCGAATTTAAGTGCATATCAAGTCGCTTTTTTGACAGCTTTTCATTAAAAACTGCCAAAAATCACGACTTGAAATTTCCATGAACCGGATACTTGCAAATCATACAGTCAAATTCCGTTAGAGTATTCGGACCTCTTTCTCTTGTAGAAAAACCACAAGAGAAACTTCTTTCTTATTTTTCTCTACTTCTCATGAACCTGAATTGCTAACGTGCCGACTCGGAAAACCTACCGTCTACACAGAACGATCGAATAAAACCAAAAGTAACTATAAATTTTGATTATCTCTCCTGTATTTGTGATAGTTTTAGATTTAACCTGCAGCTTTTTAAAATATTTTATCATTTTCTCACAGACCTTACGGCTCTACATTTGTAAAAAGCTGCAAAATTGGTTAAATGCGGCTCGGATCTCTTCACCAAACTATTGTAATAAGATTTTGTCAATGTGATTGTGTTATTTTAAAACGCAGTCACTTTGTTGTATTTTAAGACGTTCCTAGTTTTTAATCATAGCTATTCATACTCATCAAGAGTTCACTCTACATTTATCCATGTTGTTTTCATCATAAACTTTAAGGGACCCCTGTCACAGGCGTCCACCGGCGATAGTCGTACCATGCCACGTAATTCTTTGATAACTCCACAAGCGTAGCGTGTCTCCACACGGCTTGCCGTGAAGGTGTTTCTTAATGGCTTGGTTCCTTACCACGGCCGTATGGCAAGCGCTTAGGTTGGTGAGTTGCTTAGCTTAGCGGGTCGCTGCGATGATAGCGAGGCGCGTGGCTTAACACTTTCATGGCCCAAGACGCACCTAGTCTATATGCAGCGCCCCTTCGGGTCGCACCACCGAGGCTGGGCAGTGAATGCGTTAGGAGTTCACAATCAGAAAACGGACATTGCCTCTGCGATCCAGGCGACCAGACGCTTGTTGGTATCTGCAAGTCTCTTTTTGGATTTTGAACTTAAAGCCACGCGCCTAACTACCATTGCAGCGAAAGCTACGCGTACCTAGACACTTGCCAACCTAAGCGCTTGCAGTGCGCGGTCGTGGCCTTAGTGTTCAGGGGTCTATCAAGGTATGCCTTGTTAAAAATGTGTCGGATTAATCATTCCTAATTTGTGTGGTACTGTATAAATTCACTAGTTTGTGTTTAGCATAATAATGTCTAGAGAGGCATTTGGGTTTTTTCAAAGTGATTTAATGAATTAAATATATCGAGGAGTTAAGAAAAAGCTATTAATTTTTAAACCGTTATATCCCAAATCCCTGGCAGAATTTTGATTAAAAGGATGTTGTAAATGGTTAGGTATGTGGTAGGGCACTTAAAGAACGTAGCACATACATCCAGTACCGCTACCGCACAGCATACAGAAATAAGCATTAAAATATGAGCAACTGTTAATTTTTAGATACTTACCTACATTTGACAGTGACAAAATAAGTATTTTGTCATTTACGTACACGAACTTATCGCAAGCCTCGAGTAATTAATTTGAATTAATTTTGACTTTTCTAATTTTCTATGCACGAGATATTAAAATGCAACTTAAATTTTGAAGCTTGTTTGTGCATAAATCAAATGTATTTTAATTCTATTGACATTCGTATGCTATGAAAAGCATAATATGGCGACACATTGTATCTTACGACCAACTGTATATTTATTGCTGTGTGAATTGTCCAGCATTATTTACTACCCATGTTCTAAGCGAATAAAAGATAAACATGCGATAACCTTAATACATTGAGTGCCACCGACGCACAATTAGTTACCAGCGGCTGCGTTTGTAAAAGTCGGGTACCCGGCGCGGCGAGCGTGTTACACAGCGAGCATACTTGCTGTCTACGGGGAAAGAACGCATTCGCAACGCAACCAGCAACGAGAGGAATCTAAGCATACGGCGTAACCTAGGACAACTCAAAATGTCTTTGGACGTAACGTATCATCATCATCAGCCTATATTAGTCCACAGCTGGACATAGGCCTCCCCTAATGAGCGCCATAGCGCCCTGTCTTCAGCTTGCCGCATCCAGCATCTGCCTGCAGTCTTTCGCAGATCGTCATCCCACCTGGCCGGAGGGCGTCCTACACTACGTTTGCCGAGTCGCGGTATCCACTGAAGAACACGTTTACCCCAGCGGTTGTTGGTTATTCGCGAGATATGGCCGGCCCATTGCCACTTCAGCTTGCTTATTCTTTAACGTATCATACTCGCTGCGAATAGTCCTACAGTACGCCCTGTGACACACCAGTCAGTACCCGGCATATTCGACGAGGGGCCCCTCAGATCGCATCACTGAAGTGGGAGTGAGCGCGATAAACTGCAGAAAAACAAAGAGGTCGCTACTTCACATTTATTTGAAATACACAAACTTTTCTATAAAAGTAAGTTTTACAATATAAATACGATAAGTATAATTCGGAATTTCAGAATGTCATTACACAATAGATATACCTAGGTACTACAAGTTATAATAACACACTGGTGTCAATTCGGATGACGCCAAAACTAAACTAATTTGACAGGCTAAAAATGTTGCCGTCCCCTTCATAACGATCAAAATAAAAAGGATGGCGTCATTCTTAGTCCTGTCAAATTAGTTAAGGTTTGGCGACATCTGAATTGACACAAATATTGTAAAAATATCAATATTATTATTATTTCGTTAGCGCAGGCCCGTACTGAGGGAAGGTTGCGGATTAGAGTCCCGTCGAAGTCGAATTTTTTTGATAAATCTTATTATACCTATTAGATTTCTTATAAATTACTCCCGAGTGTGAGGGCACTACAATATATACTACGCACTACAATAATAAAGACCTTTGAGTACATACTTTTAAACATTATTTGTAAAATGCATTTCTGAAATCTGAGTGCAACTAAGAAAACATAACTAATTTTTCCTTGGTTTTTACACAAAAGCTTATATTATCTGAGCTAATACAACAACAACAGACAATTACTGTTACATCAAAGATTCTACATCTTACAATAAAGTTTAATACATAGTAAATTGTACGAAGTTACCGTTCACTTATTCCAATGCCTCATAAATTATGGCTCACCGGGGAGATATCAAAAAACTCTTCCGAGTACAAATGCCGTATTAAAATTTGGTTGAGCCAATAAAAGGATAAAATAATATATTTAATATTTCACAAAAAATATTAGAAAGAGATCAATAGGAATAGCCGACTGTCAAAGATTTGATTTTGAAGTCGAAAATGACTTTTTTGTTTGCTACACAAGAAGACAATTTCGATTGTTATTTACATAAATCGATGATTATTATCATGAAAAATGACCCAAATCTATTCAGAAGATAGGCAGACCAATCAGCCGATTCCGTACAACTTAAGAATAGGTTTAGTAAATAATAACTAACGGAATGTCAAAAAAAAGATAAGCCCGTTATACATTACTTTTTCTGGCCTATCTGGCCGTTATACATTACTTTTTCTAACCTGGGCCTGGAAAAAATACATTTTAAATTATTATTACAACGCACAGTGTGCTACCCAAGAAGACAATTTCAATTATTATTTAATTATATCGATGATTATTATTATGAAAAATTAAATCTATTCAGAAGATAGGCACACCAATCAGCCGATTCCGTAAAACTAGGTTTAGTAAATAATTACTAACTGAATGTCAAAAAAAGTTAAGCCCGTTATACATTACTTTTTCTGGCCATCTACCTGGGCCTGGAAAAAATACATTTTAAATTCTAATTACAACGCACAGTGTGCTACCCAAGAAGACAATATCGATTATTATTTACTTATATCGATGATTATTATGATGAAAAATTAAATCTATTCAGAAGATAGGCACACCAATCAGCCGATTCCGTAAAACTTGAGAATAGGTTTCGTAAATATAAACTAACGGAATGTCAAAAAAAAGCTAAGCCCGTTATACATTACTTTTTCTGGCCTATCTACCTGGGCCTGGAAAAAACACATTTTAAATTCTAATTACAACCCAGTGTGTTATTTTACCTCAGTTGCGGACATCCTCGTTTTATGTTCGATTATGAGGCGCTTAATCATAATAAAAATTGTAAAGAACAGCGGTTTTGATGTTTCGCTTAGTTTTGGAGTTACAGATTTTGACGTGACAACGTCTTATAAATTGGTTTGCCGGGTGACACTTCAAGAAACTGCGTTACGCTCCGCTCACGTTATGCGCTCACAATGAGAGCGAGTGAGAGGCACGCGTCCCTTCCACTCGGGCATGGTTAGCCCGCCTAAGAGCGAGAGAGACAGACATAAAAAGTGAAAGGAACTCAAAGTCGTTGTCACGTAAAACTTTCGCCCGTATACCGACTTTACAGGCAACCATTTTTTTTTTTATAGTAAGGTCACCTTCACAAATAATGTTTTTTGTACGTATTGCCGAAAATAAAGGAATCTTCCGAAAGGCCGAATTTTTTTTTGCCAACAAACTACACTTTAGTAATGTACCTTTAAATTTTTCAATTTCAATTTTGAATCATATTTTTTTGCCTAAATCTCTACATGGTCGCACTTTATTCCAGTGCGTATAATGTTCGTTTTATTGCTAAGCACAACCACAAAAAACAGTAGATGCCACAAACGCAGGACTTGGAAATATGAATTTTTCAAATTTCAGTTTAGGGTTGTCTCTGTCTGAAATAAAATGTTCATTTTATTGCTAAGGACCATCACAAAAAAAGCAGATGCCACAATAGCAGAACTTCTAAATTGTGAATTTTACAAATTTCAGTTTAGGGTTGTCTCTGTCTGAATCTCTGCATGGTTGCATTTTATTTAAGTGCAAAGTGCGTATATGAGGAGTGTAGTATCATAACCCGCTATAATGCTTTTTGACCAATATTGTGTTAGTACCATCAATCAAAAGTTCATAAAAATTGCTTTGAAATGGTTGGCTGCTTTTCTATCAAAACCCACTAAAACACAGAGAAATTCGCTGGTAAAGAACGATGTTAGGATCAAAAGCCACTATAATAGCGTAGGTCAGTTTCAAAATCCTCTATAACACAATCGACCAATCACAGCACCGGATTTGCGTCGCCTCATCGAGAAAATAGTATGGCGGTTGTGACTTTCTGTGTACAACAAGTGTTCGGATTTTTAATAAATTTAATGCAAAAACATGGAAGAATTAGCCCAGTTTGTGCAAAAATCAGATCCGAAGCATTCGAGGAAGAGGCCACGCGAACAGTCATGATGGAAACGTGACGTGGAGCGCAAGAAACGGTGAGTGAAAATTAAACAAAAATCTCTTGGAAAGTTAGCAAGAAAAGTTTTATGCAAGATAGTTAAGTTTTCAGCCAGTTATGTACGAAACTCGTGTGTGTAAAGCCGGGAGAATTTAATTCGGAGTTATGTGTGTAAGTTATCCATCCAAAAAGCGCATAAAACGAAGATGTCCGCATCTAAGGTAAAATAAAGTGTGTCCGTCAAGGTACACGTAATCGAATTCACGTTTGTTGTTACGCCAACAAATAGCACTTAAATAGAGCTTAAAGCTCTATTTAAGTGCTATTTAATATAATAAATAGCGCCTCTTCGGTTTAAAATAGTGACCATTCTTAGTGGGTACGCTAGCTTGACGATCAAGCTAGCGTACACTTTTTTCATTTCAGTTTGTACTTCTCCGACAGCGCTATTTCTCTAACAGCTATCTTTCTGCGTTGAAATAGAGGGCATCTCTTTCTACACTATGCAACCTGAGCGAGACTTCAGACTCAGATAGAAAACACACTGCAACTGACTGCAAGTGTATAACCACTATTAGTACTCGTAGTTTCAATTTTGTAAGACAAAAAAGAAACGACAGTCTTAGGATTGGCCTGGCCAGATATTGGTCACTCCATGGCGCTCCCACATTGAAGATTAGGTTCATTGTTGAACCGGTGCCAATAAATATTCAGTGTAGTGTACGCATTGATAAAATGCATAAATTGCGGGGTCGATTCCTGCAGCAATTGTTTTCATACAACGTGAGAGCACCATTTTAGTTGATATAAATTTACATCAGGTTTTTCGTACATAGGTACAGTATCTTACACCTGTAGTCCCGAAACTGTAATGTAGGTACATTCACCGCTAAAATTTGTTAATTATGTCTGTACCTATTTTTAACCGACCTCAAAAAAGGGGAAGAGATTCTCATTCGTCTGTGTTTTTTATTTCCGCCAATGGTTAAGAGATTTTGCTGATTCTCTCACTGTTGTATGGAGTATGATCCCGAGGCGGACCCATTTGAATCTTAGTCTCGAGGGATTAGTATTTATAAAGTAAAAGTTAAAAAGCAACGTGACGACTAGCTACAACTACAACAGTTTTGGTGGTATCTGCGCCAAGTGTTCTGTTGATTCTTTAGACCGTTTCCGTTAAGACGTTTTAATTAAATAAACAATAAGTAAATGAAGTAAGATGATTTTGTGAAAGAAGTTCGTAGGTAGCTCATAGAATTAACCTGATTCAAGCGGTGACTGTCTGTACCCAATTACCTTTATTCCCACTCCTCAAAATATTCACGTTGCAAATTGGTACTGTAGTTACTTGCACAGTTTACGGTACCCATACGGCACTAAGTGAGTAACAAACATTTTAATTCATCAATAAAGTATATAAGATTTTGTTTTTATTTTTTTATTTTTTTTGTCGATAATTTTTTATCTATTTTCACCCCCTTTCGGGATTACACTTTATCCAGGGACACACTGTATAGTACACGGTAGTAGGTTAGGTACCATGACGTGTAGTGGCTAACATACGGTAGTAGGTACCATACGGTAATAGGTACGATCCGGTTGAAGGTAACATACGGTAGTGGGTACAATACGGTTGTAGGTACCATACGATAGTAGGTACCTACCAGCCAATACTAGACACAAAACGTCAAATTATTAATCCGTCGTAAGTTAAACTCTGTATCTTAAACGTTGAATGTTTTGAGAAGTAAGAATTCTTTCCTTATTTTTATGGCACTTTATGGTTATTATCATTACACTAAATACACCCAGATTTAAAATATCATGTACATATATAAATATGTGTAACTTTATGTAACCGACTAGATTAATATCTACTAGCAGAAATATTATTTGTTTGAGAAAAAATTATTGAAACTTGATTTTTTATTTTTTATATGCGAGCTTTTTCTGCTAGAGATAAGGCGACATTTCGCCGATATATGTAAAAACATAGCAAATTAATATATCACAGCTAAATAATACAATAACTTACACACTACGGTCTCTGACCATACAATTTTCTTAATCTAAAATAATGTTCGCAAAATAATTATTTATCACAGCATACATACTTTAAAAATGATTTGAGATTTGATTTCAACACACTACGTAAAATAATGCGCAACGAGAGATATATAAAATGAACAATTCCAATAGAGATCCAAAAGTATTTAATTTTATTATTTACTAGCTGCTGCCCGTGGCGCTTTTCAAGTAGCCTATGTCCGTCCCCGGGATACCATTTACTTTCCTGATAAATTTCATGAAAGATCCGTTCAGCCGTTAAGGCGTGAAACAAAAGAACAGACAGACTTACTTTCGAATTTATAATGGTGGTATGGATTTATAGGGAAGGTACATTGGGCACTTTTTCACATAAAAGTAAATAGAAACTAGATTACCCCGTGAAATTCGTATCAACTACAATTTATTATCTTTTGAAACAGCTCTGTATTAGAGCAAACGAAACAAAAAAAGACAAATCTGGCCGATTTTAAGTTTTAGCGAGACTACCGAACAGCAATTGATTTGTATATGTTTACAAGGTGGTTTTTTTAATGTGGCAGTAAGTGGAGGTACCTTAACGCATTCACTGCCCAGCCTCCGCTACAGCCAGCTACACGGGGTTGGGAGAGATCATCTGCGTCTTGGGCCATGAAAGTGTTAGTTTAACTGGTGTAGCTACCAGAAAATGGTCTTGAGACTTTCCATATTTTTTAAAGAAATTTTCATCCACATTCACAAATTTAAAAAAAAAATTGTCCTGATTTTTTTTAGTAGGTACTCCAACCTCAATTGGTCTGATATGGAGTTTTTGTTCTGTATAAGAAACAGGATCGATTGGCATCAAAACAGTTTTCGTATAAAATGCCATTTTTTCGCTAACTATTGGAATGTTTTTTGATAAACGTAAATTTTTTTGAAAATCTGAGACCGTATTGGAATTTGAGGCGTTGCCCATACATGTAAGAAGTGCCTACTTATGTTGTCGAGTGTTTGCCTCTGTGTGTCAATATATTAACTTTCTTTTTCTTTCCATAGCACCCGACTGACCAACTGCCTCTACAATAGGATTTTTATTAATATGGGAAATGTATGTTCTCATCATAAGAGCGTTTAATTTTCTTCCTCAAATTGTAACGACTTGGAAGTTCATCATCGACATCTCTGGCCCTGACTTTAGCCCCCGATGATCCCGCTTGAGGAGCAACAGAATCTTGAGAAGAACTGGCTACTTGGGAACCGGGTGGAGTCGATAGGGAATCAATTTGGTTGCGTGGCGTATCCACTCGGTTTTGTGCATCGTCAGATTGAGCGATAGGGGTGCTGCGTGAAGTGGCGCGCTCGGTGAGTACAAGATGATCAGCGAGGTCAGAGCGTGAGCCAATGCGACTGTCGACGGGACTGGACCTTCCTGAGCTTAAGCTAGAGTCGGAATCAGAAGCTGAAACGTCAGACTCTGAGCCAGAGAACTGTGAGTCAAGATCAGAGATGTCAGAGTCGGAGCCAGCAGAGGTGTATGAGTCTGAGACTGAACCGTCAGAGGATGAGTCAGGGCTAGAGACATCAGAGTGGGGGCTAGCAGTAAGACCTACTGGGTCAGTTGCATTGTTTGAGGTGGCGCGTCCAGGGTTCAGGTCATCCGCGGCAGGCAAGGGTTCTTCGTCAACAAAGAAAGAATGCAGGTCATCATTTTGATTCTTACTGTTCACATCTTGGTGATGATTGTTCACTGTCGGAACATAAGTCTCTCGTTCTGGCGTGTACACATGAACACGTGATGAATTGCGGTAGTGTGGAAAAGCGACCACTGGCCAGTATAATTCGCGGCTATATAACTCATGAAAGTTCATCTGTTCTGCTCTACTATTAAAAGCAAAACGCTTGTCATTCAATAATAGCACCGAGTAGCGTTCATTTCTTGGCAACAGGTCAGGCCACAGTTTGGTAGGAGTTGGTGGCTTTTGAGCTGAAGTTGATGGTTCAGCAGGAGTCGACGGCATTTGAGCGTATGACAATGGTTCGGACAGAGTCGACGGCATTTGGGCAAACGTCGATGGTTCGGAAGGAGTCGGTGGAATTTGAGCTGATATCAGTTGGGTAGGAATTACCGGCATTTGGTTTGCTGACGGTGTCTCGCGGTACCCAGGCACAAATTGCTCAACCTGCGTGGTTGGATGGTAGCAGTATAATCGACCTTCAGTAGCTTTAAGGGTAGTGCCAGGTTTTTGGAAGGCCACACGCAGCCCTAAATGAGGGGTATTGTGGGGTTTTTCGAGACAGATCCCGAGTACCGTTTCATTATGGCACGGATGCTTACTACGGAGCCTGGGTCGAACCGGCTGGGGAGCGACCGGGGCAGGCTCCTCTGGGCTGCTCAGGTTCCTTGGCAGCCGCACATTTAGAGAGTTAATGTTATTACCGTTTTTCTCCACATCCTTGAACTGCAGCAGCACCCTAAAATGGGACTTTAGATCCTCGGTCGGACTCGCGTGGCGGAAGTGCGTTACCTGGAAACATTTGAACCATTGAAGTTGGCTTGAATAGAGTCAAATCGTTAACTCTAAATTGTAACGTGCGATACCTTAAGTTCTTTTGTAAAAGCAACCTTGCGCCCGGACTTGAATAAGATCACGTCATGAGGCTTACTAGTCCATTGCTGGGCATAGGCCTCCTATGACAAGCCCCATAAAGGATCTTTTCATTGGGGAAATGCGTAATCCCCAGGCTGGGCATGCGGTTTGGAGATCGCAGTTCGGTGGTGGATCAGTTCTGCAACGGGCGCTGCTGCCTAACCCCCGGTGGATATCCTTTAATCCCCTATATCCCTTAAGAAGTTAAGACCCGCGGCAAGAGTTGGGGTGGTGCGAATTCTAGGCCTTATCCGTTATCGTTTGCTTTTAGTTTTTGTAAGTTTTTATTCATAAATGTTTTTCTTGACATAACATACATAACTTATATTCTAGAATCAAGTTACATGGGGTAATACCATAACATAATATACAGGGTGCCACGTAACATGTAGTAATCAACTTGTGCAACTTGTGAATGAGCGGTTTTCGATTTGCATTTTTATATGGAAAAAAAATAGTTCCAAATATCTCGATCGCAGGGCGTCAACTAGAAATTAGGGTAGGTATGTCAATGACAAATGAAATGAAAACAACCGTAGACGTCAAAATGTACCGATTTGGAAAATTCTTTCAATAGTGTTCGCTGATCTGTAGCCTTATGTTATGTTATGACACTAATAAACGCACGCGCGCTACGCACGCAAACGCATGCGCGTGCGTTTGCGAGAGTTTATGCTAATTTAAGCGCGTTTATTTATTTGGTTCAGCAACTCATTGAATGAATAAATAAAAGATCACAGTGTCAATTGTCAAATTATTATGCTGTCAAAGTACTTGCAGTATTAATAAGTGACCAACTAACTAGGTATGTAGAAGCCAATGACATTTTGCCTCCGAACAGTCTGGATTCCGTAAGGGTCGTGGAACTGTGACTGCCCTTCTGGATGTCACAGATAATGTGCTAGCGGAGCAGGATAGAGGTCGCTGTACACTGCTAACTCTGCTTGATTACTCGCGTGCATTTGACTGCCTCAACATACCACTTCTTCTTGCCAAGCTTTCTTATTATGGTTTAAGTCCATTATCTATTATGTGGTTCGATAGTTATCTCAATAATCGATCACAGGCTGTGAAATTGGTAAAAAGTGATGGATCAACTTTATTGTCGCAACCGATGCCTATTGTTCGCGGTGTTCCACAAGGCTCTATACTCCGACCTCTTCTTTTTATAATATACTGTGCGGATTTGCCTAAGGTTATCACTAATTATAACCTCCACTGCTATGCAGATGATGTGCAGTTATACATGTCAGAGACACCTGATCAATTAGCACATGCTGTCCAACGGCTAAACATTGATCTGAACGCCATTGCAGACTGGTCCTCGCGCAATGCTCTCGTGTTAAACCCAACAAAGTCACAGTATATGGTCTTGGGTACCAAGTCTCAAATTGACAAGATTAATGTTGACCCTGATATAACGATCCAAGATTCAAAAGTGGTAAGGGTGGAAGAAGCAAGGAATCTTGGAATCATCTTTGACAGCAATCTTAGATTTGAGAATCATGTTCTTAATTTAGTAAAAACTTGTTTTTATCTTCTAAAGATACTGTACAAAATTAGGAATCAATTGTCTGAGGCTTCTCGTATCGTCCTTTGTGAATCGCTGATTATCTCAAAATTAAACTATGGGGACATTGTTTTTGGTCCACGGTTACTTGAAAGAACACAGCGAACTGTACAAAGAGTGCAGAATGCTTGTTGTCGCTTTTGCTTCAATATTCTGCCCCGTAGCCATATAACACCGTTCTTGAACAAGATGTCCCTGTTAAACATGGAGTCACGTCGGCTTCTGCACTTGGGTGGACTGGTCTTTGATGTTATAAAGTTTGGAAAGCCTGAGTATTTGCACTCAAAACTTAATTTCGTTGCGGATAAAAAGGCGTAACGCTCAATCAGATCTGCACTACTATATCACGATCACAAGACCGCAGCCTTCAGAGGAAGTTTTAGATACTCGGCAACGAAGTGCTGGAACAATATTCCTCCCCCGATCCGTAATGTTAAAACCAAGTACACATTTAAAATACATTTTAAAAAGTTTTTGTTACAAAAACAAATTGAGGGTATTCCTAAGCGCTTCGTTTGCCAAAAATAAATTTCCATCTTTTATCGCTTCGCACTGTACTCATTTAGGTACATCACGTACTAAGGAGGTAGGTAACGCCAATGTTTTAAGGATTACATTTTTACTACACAAACACAATCATTTAGTAGCTAGGTACACATTACACTTGAAACTCGTTCTGCTTGCTCTCAATGGGTTACGGCTGAAAATCAGTGTTTTTTGCTTCTTGAGCAAAATATTACGCTGAGCCATGGCCTTTTTGACATACTGCAGCACACACGGACAGTTTGCTTAGATGTTAATACCTGCTATTGTTTGTTTTATTTGTCAACTCTATTTTATAACTGTTTATCTGTATTAGTGTACTATACAATTGCTGTAGACTGTATGTGTGTGTCTGAAGATGCAAATAAAGATTTTATCTATCTATCTATCATCTATCTAATTGTCAACTTCAATTAAGTACTTTTAGGCAGCAAATAAACGCACGTGCAACTACACGCGTGAAAGTGCTAACTACACGCTAAGCACCTTTTTGACACTATTATAACGCGATTTGACATAAGAGAGTGATATAATTAAGGTTCATTCAGTTAATTAGCCAATCAGCTCAAAGAAATAAACGCGGCGACGCGCTACATAAGCGCGCCAAATTGGCCGCTAACCCGCGTGAGTTAGCAACTAACGCAACGTAATAACCTTACTGTATATAATATTATAGTGTAGATTAAAAAATATTTCACAAATGTTTTTTGCTTGTTTTTTTTTTCAGAAAAACCTGTTTACTGTCGTGATATTATTACAAAACTATGACGTTAAGTATAAACGTAGGGGCCGTTTGTAATTTCAAAACAATAATATTGTAAAAAAAACACGAATGTGAAGCAAAAGGGGTCCAGAATCACCCCTTTCGGCTTAGTATACATGTTTCGTGGCACCTTGTATACTGACGAGAACACTTACCCTGCCCTTGGCCGCGTCGATTCCTTCAAGGAACTCATTCAATTGTTTCTTGATCCAGGGCCGATTCTCGTCTTCAGTCATGTACAGGCTGACGTGCACATGGACATGGATCTCTACGGATATAACATTATGGTTCAGTTTCTTTCGCATTAAAATCCATGTTACTGACTTTTTTTCTTGCATCCAAGAGTTATTCATTATCATCATCATTATCAACAGCCTATATTAGTCCACTGCTGGACATAGGTCGACTCTAATGAGCGCCATAGCGCCCTGTCTTCAGCTTGCCGCATCCAGCATCTGCCTGCAGTTTTTCGTAGATCGTCATCACACCTGGCAGGAGGGCGTCTTACACTACGTTTGCCGAGTCGTGGTCTCCACTCAAGAATTTGTTTCGTTTACCCCAGCGGCTGTCGGTTCTTCGCGAGTAATGGATATGGAAGAGTTATTAGATCTAGTTAAGATTATTTTAAATCAAGGTATGTCATGTTAATGGCAAATCTCATTCACACACACATACACCCTCACACATATACTCACACACTGCTCTGCTGTTGCCCAGACTCTTATGAGACTCAGGAGAGCAAACTACACACACACGCACACACCCTTACACACACACACACATACACACAATCGTATTATACGCAAAATGGACTCCTGTTGCCCAGACTCTTAAGAGACTGGTGCCTCAGGAGAGCAAAACACATACACACAAGCATCACAAACACACACTAAACCACACACCGCATGGTATGAGCAGATTAGTAAACTAGGCTCCTACATAATTATTAATGTAATTGATAGTAATCTTAATTTTATTCGAACTTTATACAGATTTATATTTTAGGATTTATTTTATTATGCAACATTTCATGATTTATAACATAATAATAATTTTTAATGGATACAATTTCTACCTACAGTTTTACAAAATACTGATTTAACAAATTTTCTTAACTTGTACCATAGGTTAAAATGTATTGGTAGAGACGTCATCGCCATGTTAATTATTGTGTCCTACCCTCAACTGATTTGTACTTTATCTTACTTTATCACTAATAATGTATTGTTTTGCTATGTTTTTAAAAGTGTAACGCCTTCAAAACTAATTACTTATTTTAAAACGTGGAAGAGCGAAAACACCTAACACAAGTATTTCTATAATGCTTAAAAGGTGTTTTCATCTATGAATAAGGCTATGTATCTTTTATTATTGAATAAAACATTATTATTATTACATTATTATAAGGTAATTATTGTTCTACGTAGGTATTCTCTATTGTTATCGAAATATATCTGTATTTTTTTTTTGTATTTTTTTGTTTTTACTGTGAAATTTAATCATTGAAAAGTAAAGACATTTATTCACAAAGAAAATTATACTAGTATTTACAATTGAAACAATTGAGCTAACTGCCGACTGTTGCAAACAGTCTACAGATAGCTCAACTGATCCATATCATTTATATTGAAAAGTTGATATTTTAAATCTAAATCGCAAAATTTCTAAGCGCAACGCCGGCAAGAGCGAACTTGCCGTCACAATTCGCATTTTTTATTGTCATAAGGCTTTGGCAAGATTCTATTCGTATTATTTAACGGTTGTTTGGTGTTTTCTGTAAAGTTAAATTTTAGTTTATATCAATTTGTATCTAATTTTATTAACAGAAGCGCTTTGAGTTGAAAACGTGAAGTGTGACGTCACAGAATAAGGTCCATATGGCAGCGTTTTTATCACCCGAAACGAAGTGCAGTTTTATTACTTTTTAACTTAATTATTAAAAATATTTTGGGTGTTATATTATTTTTCGGTAATATATATTTATTTTCCTACCAATGTTACAAAAAAATTTAAGCATATACCCAATTGACATTCATATGCTCAGCCCAACTGTATATTTATTTCCTACCCATCTTTTATACGAATGTGTTGAAATTTAAGGTTTACATAATCCAAGAACCAAGGAAAATCTCCTCCAAGACCTTCTTCAGCAAACATCCGTCCAATGCTGAATCGGAACATGCCTCCCCTAAACAAAGTTAAGGTAAATCCCCTAAACAAGATTAAGGTAAATCCCCTAAACAGGGTTAAGGTAAATCCCCTAAACAAGGTTAAGGTAAATCCCCTAAACAAGGTTAAATTCCCTAAATGAGGTTATTGTTGCCATAATTACCACGCTAGGAACATGCCTCCCCTAAGGTTAAGGTAAATCCTCTAAACAAGGTTAACGTAAATCCCCTAAACAAGGTTAAGGAAAATCCCCTAAACAAGGTTGAGGTAAATCCCCTAAACAAGTTAAAATAAATCCCCTAAATGAGATTATTGTTGCCATAATTACAACGCTAGGCAGGCGTGTTTGTTCAACATAGGCCCTCAGCTCTTTCGGCATCGACGGGCCGAGATCTACCTAATAGATTGAAGATATTTTTTAGTATACATAGAAAACACCCAGAACACCCGGAACAAATATTTGAGGATCACACAAAGATTTTTCCCGAGGCAGGAATCGAACCCGTAACCCACCGCACCAGAGAGGTCATCGCAAATATACTAACTTAGAACAGCGAGTGTCCGGAGTAGCCCCCTGGAAGTGGCGTAAACGTTCTGGCGTCCGCAGTTGCCGGCGTCCAGCCAGTACATATCCCGAATAAGCTCTATGAAGCTGCAACAAACATAATATTTAAAGCGCTACCCCGACTCAAGTAGCGCCGCCACCTATTTTATCTTATTATCACGTTAAACAAAGGAATTTTTAAAAATCCATTGGACAGTTTGTGGTACCTATCATAAGCTTTTTTTAAATCCCTCTGTAAGATTTTTATTTTTTAGTTTAGGCAGAGATGCGAAGTTGCTTTTGGTTATGATCAAACTCTGTTTTCGCATCTCTACCTTAAATATCTATACTAATATTATAAAGAGGAAAGATTTGATTGTTTGTTTGTATTGAATAGGCTCCGAAACTACCGGACCGATTTGAAAAATTCCTTTATCATCAGGAGCCCACATTATTCCTGATGAACATAGGCTACTTTTTACCGCGGGAAAAAGCTTCATTCCTACAGAAAAGCGGGTAATAGGACAACGGGTAGTAAGAATGCAGCTAGTAGAAGAGGGATTAAACCTAGGTACCAGAAACTGTCCAATAGATTTTTGAAAATTCCATTGTTTCAAGCCTTAGATGAAAAAAAACCACAAGAGGGACGCGCATCAAATGTGATAAATAAGATTGAAGTTGAAACCATTCTATCTATCCGTACAAATAGCACCGCACACACAATCGAGAGTAGAGCTTTCATCTAGGGACTCTATGGTTTACGGTTTAATAAACTTATTCATAAAAATTTACCTAAAATGAGAACTTAGGACTAGTTATTGCTATTATGTAAATAACATTCAGATGACGAGCGTGCTACTACACTAAAGGTAAAAATAGATAAGTAACTGTGGCGTGCGTGCGTGTCTAAATTGGTAGTTACTTTGGTAACTACATCTATACGTCCATGCACTTAACCCAAACAACAAATGTTATAAATGTTGAGGACAAAGAAAGAAAATTCAAAGTGGGTAGTTATATTAATAATTGTGAGAAGACCGACACAATGCAGTAGTCGATAGCTTGTCTGTTTCAACGTCGCGTCGTCCTGCCTGGACATTTTGCGTAGCGAACAATGAGCGGCTCGGGTTACATAGATCAGCAGCCACCGGATGTGTCAAGCTTTTGCGTATGCATTTTATTTCGTGTAGTAAGTGTAAGGATTAATTTTAAGTTTAAAAAAGTTTTATAAATACAGATTTTATATCTTTTTTTTCTTTTGGTGGTTCTCTTTGTGACGATTCTGAGATACCATTGCTATAGTAAAGCGATTGATTAGCAGAAGTAGGCTCCTGGTCGCATGCTCAAAGTGTGCCCAGCAGTAAGCTGCAGATGCCAGGTTCCTTACCGCGAGTCCTGATGGTGGGGCTCCAGGCCCCTCGCGTAGTGGAACTCGTACAGGAACTGATTCAGCACCACGCATCCCTTGCTGAATGCCACGAGTGTCAGGGGGTACTTCTGGAGGCGAAGCGTCTTCTGCCACTTTCTTAGCATGCGCTTTCTTTCTGCTGGCCTGGGGGTAAACGTATTATTTAAATAAATAACTAGCTGATGTCCGCGGCTTTGCACGCATTTAGCGGGATAAAAAGTCCGAGAGTAACAATATTCTACTTTACGGACATAATTATGTCCAAGGTTTTTGTTATTATAGTGCGTAAGCCTCGCACTCTGGCTAATTTCTAAGGAATCAAATAATATCGAAAAAATTTGCGATATTATTTGATTTCTTAGAAATTAATAATAATGTCCGTCTTTAAAGGAATAAAGTGGATATAAAGGTGCAAAAAGATCCATCAATGGATCTTTACAATGGATTTTAGTGGACTGTGGTGGATGAAACAAAACAAACAACCTTGAGAATTGAGCTTGACCTTGATAATCCATACCTATACACCAAAAACTCTGCAATAAGATGGTGGAACGTTTGAACAGCAAACTGAGGTTAGTATCTGAATGGGGTGACGCAAACCTTATGCGGTTCAACGCGTCCAAAACCCAGGCGTGTGTGTTCACGGCAAAGAAGACACAATTTAATCCTGTGCCAAGTTTTTGTAATGCTGCGCTTCAGATCACTGACAGTCTGAACCTATTGGGCGTGGAGCTTAGCTCGAATTTGAACTTTGGCAGTACTGCTGCCACCTTTGGGACGGCTCGGCTAAATACCAGCTTGAGGCTCTCGACTCGATTGGAAGAGCAGAAGCTAACCTACAAAGCCTCGATCACAGACGGCGCGTCGCCAGACTGTCAGTGTTCTACAAGTACCACTTTGGTGAATGTGCGCAGGCATTGCACGACCTTATCCCATCTTGTCCCTTCCACCATAGAACCAGCAGACGCACAGAAAAATACCACCCGTACCTGGTCGACATCAGTCAAGTCCGCTCATGGATCCGTCAACGTACAACCAAACAACACCAAGACTACTGGGCAAGTATCCCAGATTGTAGACAGTCGAAGGAGGCCTTCCCGGCTTTAAACCCGAGATTCTCCCGAAAACTCCTCAATCTGAAGCGTGACAAACTCCGACAAATCGTCGGTATTGTCACAGGACACTGCATGCTTAATAAACACCTATTTAATCTGGGTATTACGGACAGCCCCCTATGCAGAGGGTGCATGAACGCAGAGGAGACGGCCGCGCATGTGCTTGTAGAGTGCGATAGCGTTGCTTCTCAACGATTACAACACCTTGGGACACCGAGGACGCCTAGGGAGGCATGCACCGGCGTCAGCGAGCTGCTGGCCTTCCTGGAGGACATCGGGTGGTTAGATTAACAGCCCCCTCCACCCGTCACGCAAAAAGGGCCCACCTGTGGCCTAGTTGCGGAAACCAGTCCAGAAACAAGTAACAAGTAAGTAACCTGGTCGACATACCACAGTGTCGAACCCAAAAATTCTGCTCTAGTTTTATAATAAGCACGGCCAAAGAGTGAAATGAGCTTCCTGCGTCTGTTTTCCCCCTAGAGTACAATCTTGGAGTCTTCAAGTCCAGGGTAAATAAGTTCCTTCTGGGAAAGCGCGCTCCATCTTAGGCCACATCTTCACTTAGTACAAGTGAGTTGGTGGCCAAACGCTTAACCATTATCAATAAAAAAAAATCATAAAAGTAATTCTGTCCGTCTTTCTATTATCTTTTCGAATGGATCTTTATAAAATTTGGCAGGAAGGTAATCGGGATCGTAGGCAGTACCTAGTTATTAATTTATTCATAGGGGCACGGTAGTTTCTTCCTAGGCTCTGAAATAAAAGGAAATCCAAACTTACAAATTCTCGAACTGCCACGCAGTGCCGTTCACGATTTCATGCTGATCTTGATACTGTAAACAATATTTTTTATAAGAAAAATAATAATTATATAATCATACATTTAAATTAATTTTAAATATAAAGCCTCTATTGACAAAGAAAATTACAACCAATAATAAAAACAAATTAGAGCTAGTATTCACAATTGAGCTAGCTGCAGACTGTTGCAAACAATCTACAGGTAGCTAAACTGATCCATACTAATTATAAATATAATAAGATAGTACATGTATGAATTATCATTAACTTAAAAATTCAATACTTTATTATCATTAGTCTATATTATTAGGCCACAGCTGGACATAGGCCTCCCCTAATGAGCGCCATAGCGCCCTGTCTTTAGCTTGCTGCATCCAGCATCTGATTGCAGTCTTTAGTAGGACGTAATCCCACCCGTAGGTATATATAATATCTACTCTATAAATATGCCAAGAACTGTCAAAATATCGAATGATTGCTTCGTAGCAAACATGCGTAGGTATTCTGAAAATTCTCGTATTCGATATTTATCAAAGGCTTTTTTTCGATAACGCGCACGAGAATGCAGTTTTTGGCGGAACTGGATTTATTTGTGATATTTATCACAATGATACTTTATCCCGTGATAGTGTGTACAATCGATAAAATATCACGTGATACTCAGAATTGGCTTCCTGGTTTCCTCAACCTCAACAGCCTGCTGGACGCAGGCCTCCCCCTGATAAGTTCCTTATTGGCTTTTATCTCATGGGGCCCCCGCCCATGAGATAATGCCCATAATTCCCACGCTGGGTATGCGGTTTGACGCAGTTCGGTGGTAGAATTGTTCTGGAGGGGGCGCTGCTGCCCGCCCTCGGTGGATATCTCTTACTCGCCTTTTACGACACCCACGGGAAGGGTTGGGGTGGTGCAAATTCTAAGCCGGCACCACACGGCCTTCCTAGCTTAATACATTTTTATCACAAAACTTACTTTTTCTTCCAACTCAGTCCGTAGCAGCATTTTGAACAGGACATCAGAGTCCCTTTGCCGAAGAGTCTCGCTGATATTCTCGAGCAACCTGCGGAACAAAATCAACGAACTTACAGACCTCAATAATAAACCATAGCTTCAGGTTGGGACCTAATGGAGAACGCGCGCCGCACGCGCCGCATTCATCGAATTTCCTCACGGCTGCGCGCACTTGTCCGCATCGTACGCGCCGACGAATCGCATTCATTAGGATTTTACAAAAATGCGGATCGTTCGGCGCGGATAGGTGCCAAATAAAGATTTATAAAATTCTATGAATGCGGATTAAACTTAAAGAGTTCGATGGGCAATTTAAATGGAATTACAGGACGTAGCGAATGGCAGAACTCATTAAAACTTAAGACCGCTTCGCATATAGTTGCCCAATTCTGTCCGTGTGTATGTTGTTGTCGTTTTAAAGATTTCTATAAAACGAATGAAGTGAGTTCCAAAACCCACGTTTTAACTGTACGGGAAATCAATTTTAGGGCAAAAAAACCTTATTTTTCTATATTATAATTTTTTGATAAGCATCCAAAGTTTAGGATTCTAGTTAGTAAGTTATGGAAGTCGAAACACGATTGACAAAACTTGCATATACATACAAAAAAATCGCTAAAAGTTTTCTCTAAATCTTTATTTTTGCACAAATACTTCTACGGAAAAAGCAGTTTCATTTGCTAGTTATTATATTATTATTTTTCAATTAAATTTCGTCCACGTGTTCCCTAACAAATACTTTAGACGATTCTGGTTTTATTTTTTGGCGATAGAGTATTATTTTAGAGCAAAAAAACAAATTTATTAAAAACGACCAGTGAAATTGCGCGCGGGCTGGCCACTCCGCGGCTCTCGCCTCCCTTTCTCGCCTTCCCCGCGCGACGTTCGCTCGTCCTTGTCACGCAAAACTGATCCCACTTCGTCTTAAAGAAATCACAAAATATGACCATCACAAGGTTGAAATTGTTTTGGAAAAATATTAAACTTGCTCCAATTATTTCGCCCTTGGTCCTCAGGGAAAACACAAACGTTGCCGATGAATAGTCATTGCCGAAGCTTACAACTCCTCACCTGCAGAGAAGTCTTCTGCCCCGACGGAGGGACATAGGACGCCAGAAGATCAGATATTGGTCAATTGGTCATACTCTTGTAATTAGTTTCATTAGGTACCTATGTACATATATTAGATTCGTTTTAGAGAAATCTTTAAAACGACAACAACATACACACGGACAGAATTGGGCAACTATATACGAAGCGGTCTTAAGTTTTAATGAGTTCTGCCATTCGCTACGTCCTGTAGGTAATTCCATTAAAATTGCCTGATTCTGTCTTCACGACAGAATCAGGCAATTTTACACAGAGCCCTCTTATGAGTTTCGCGAAATATCGGTCGAGGTAGACGTAATACGAATCGCAATGCACAATAAAGGTAAGTATAAGTCGCGCCACACGGCTAGCTCGCAGTCGCAAACGCAATCTCCATGTAAAAAATGAATCCCTATTTCACTTGGTCACGGCATCACGCGTGAACGGCTGGACCAATTTCGCTGATTCTTTGTTGTGTTTGTTATTGTCAGGAGAAGGTTCTTATGAAAGAAAAAATTAATAAAGTCGGAAACATAAATTTCCCGCGGCGCAGCCGCGGGGCGCAGCTAGTATATTATAATTACTTTTCCAAATGCATCAGGCTCATGTAATGATAGCAATGCGTAGCAATGCCGAGGCTGTTGCTTTCCACGAAGTTGTCATAACAGCTGATGTGTTCGAACACGACCCTGGAACACACAAGTACTCTTTGTTAGAGGGGAAAAAATTGTGCACTTGTGTGATCAGATCACACATAAGTTAGCTCACACATAAGTTAGCTTTTATTCGGATCCTTATGAAGTAGTAAGTCTCGATGCGTCATCGGGACACGAGTTAAGATCCTTAAACCTTACTTCTAATTTTTATGTAGTGTGCTTTTCTTGTATTTTAACATAGATTTTAAGACAGCTCACTAACAAAAAATGGACCTAAATTATGTTGTCTGTTTTAATAAATGAATTATTATTTTAAGTACTTGTGCGCTATATGTATGTTCATGCACATGGCTTGTCATCGTTGATGACCGCTTTGGCCGAAATTCGGCTAGGACCAGGGAACGGAAAAAACATAGAAGCATTCCTTGCGCTATAAAATGACCCAAAGGGAAGGTATGCTGTGGTAAGCGGCGCTTGTAAACTATGCTGCGAATGAGTTTAATTAGCAAGGTGACTGCCGGTAGTGACAGGGCGTTGTAGAAAATGATATACGCGACTTACACGCATAACGACAATTTTATCCGAAGTTGACAATTGCATTTTGTCGAAGGAATAAAGTCGACTTTGAATTGAGCGTTCCGAGTGTTAACAAATTGTTGGCTATTAATCACGAAGGATATTTGACATGCAAGTTTGTTTGCAATTTGGTATCAAGTTAATTTCCTTGAAGGAAGGCCTCCATGTTTTTTCCGTTCACTGGCTAATACAGTACATAATTGTTACATATTGTTACTGGTTTAAAATCTAAAATAATAATAATATAATAATAATTTGTTTATTTCCTCTGCACATAGGTTTTACTTAAAATTTATTATATTAATTATTATAATTACAGTGCGTAACTATAAATAAAATAGTAAGAAGTAAGGCCTGACGTCGTCGATTTAATACAGAAGCAGCAAAGAAACGACATTGACAATGAGGATCCGTAACGTTTTTAGTTGAGAATGCAGATTTATAGAACTAAGAAATCCATAACACACAGTGCAAAAATTATTGTTCTACGACAAAAATTAACGGAGTTATGACCAAATTACTAGCGAGGTTCACTGAGTGACCGCCGCGGGCGCGTGTGACGCGTGTGATAGGGCGGCGACCGACCCAGTGACGTCACACGCGCCCGCGGCGGTCACTCAGTGAACCTCGCTAGTAATTTGGTCATAACTTCGTACGTAATGGTCCGATTTGGATAATTTAAAAAGATATATCATTCTTATGTCATAAAGATAAATTGCTTTCGTTGGTGACATGAACATAGATATCAAACCAGACAATGAGGACCCAAGGTCCACAGATTATCTGAATCTGCTAGCATCTCACGGTTTCCTCCCATCACAACTTCTACCTACTCGGGATAAAAATTGTTTAGACCATTGCTTCGTGAAAACCAAAGCTCCAGCTATAACACTTCTGATAAACTCTACGGTGACTGACCATTTACCAATTGTTTTATCAATGAACATAATGCAAACGAGATCTAAGGCAGTTACAAAATTACGTAAAAGAATCGATTATACCGCTGTTGCAAATGAATTGTCTAAAATAGACTGGTCAAATACGCTTCAGGAGTATGACACAAATGAAGCCACAAATGTGTTCTTACATACAGTTAAAAACAGTATGCTCAATAATACAACCATTATAGCTACCCCCCGTAAAAAAATTACGTTAAAACCTTGGGTGACGCCAGGTTTACTTCGGTGCATTCAAAACAGAGATAAATTAAATCAGATACATAAAGAGAATCCTAAAAACACAATACATAAAACAACATACTTGAGATACCGTAACACATGTAATAAAATACTTAAAAACCTTAAAAATGATTATTTCCGAACACAAATGAATAAGCACAAATACGACATGAAAAAACAATGGCAACATATTAGAGAAATATGTCACTTAGATAAAACTCAAACAGAAAACAATGATCTCTTACATCTAGGACCTACAACAGAACAATCACTAAATCTCATCAATAACTATTATGCAAATAACATTATTAAAATTCAGGAAAAACACGATTGTGCGACCGAAAACGTATTAAAAAATGACTCTCACTCTACAGGCAATATAAATTCGTTTGTGCTCATGGAAACGGATGAAAGCGAGGTAATTGATACGATAAGATGCCTTAAAAATAGCCAGTCTGCGGGGTGGGACGAAATTCCGTCAATCCTGTACAAGCAATGTGCACATGTCCTAGCTGCACCGATAACTTGGCTAAGTAACAAATGCTTCGAAGACGGTATTTTTCCTGATGCTCTAAAAAAATCGATAGTTATACCGATTCATAAGGCTGGGAACAGAGACGTCATCTCAAATTATCGAATCTCACTACTCCCGACATTATCGAAGATTATAGAAAAATTAATAAATAAAAGAATAAAGAACTATCTCGAGAAATTTAACCTTTTATCTGATAACCAATATGGATTCCGAAATAATATCTCCACGTCAGAAGCAGTTGGTAAATTAATATCAAACATAGCTCATAACCTTGATAATAATAATAAATGCATTGGAATATTTTTGGACTTGGCAAAAGCCTTCGATACCGTCTCCGTTCCCTTGCTTCTCGACAAACTATATAAAATTGGTATCAGAGGAACACAACATAAACTAATGGTAGATTACCTATCAAATCGAACGCAATCGGTAAGAATAAATGACCAACAGAGCAATGAAGAGACTATGAAATTTGGTGTGCCCCAAGGTAGCATTTTGGGGCCTACCCTTTTTCTTATTTACATAAATGAACTGTGCGAACTGCCAATAAACAATGGATGCATAATAACCTTCGCTGATGACACGGTTTTACTCATCAATGGAAAAACCTGGAAAGACTGTAATTTGTATGCTAACGAGGGATTCCTGACTGTCCTAAGCTGGCTAAACAACAACCTACTGACAGTTAATGTTTCAAAAACTAAGTACATAACCTTTAGCATACGAAGCAATGGTCAGCCTCCTCCTGGTACCACAAAAATAGTTGCGCACCACTGCTCACAGAAAGATATCTGCAATTGCCCGGAACTATCATCCGTACCCACAATTAAATATCTTGGAGTATATATTGACTGTAATCTGAATTGGAAGTATAATGTCAAATCTCTAGCCGGAAGAGTCAGAAAACTAATCTTTGTTTTTAAAACTCTGCGAAACATTTGCGATAAGCAACTATTAAAATATACCTACTTTGCTTTGGGACAGTTAGTTATCACGTATTGCATTAACTCGTGGGGTGGATGTCCAAAGTCCACTCTTATCTCGTTAGAACGTGCCCAAAGAGCGTTGCTTAATGTAACCTTCTCTAAACCTTACCGTTTTCCAACAAGAGAATTATATCAAGAAACATGCATACTCACAGTTAGACAATGCTTTATACTGGCAATTACACTGAGACAACATAAAAGGCTTGATAAAGCTCACCCAATAAAACGCAGGCAAGACAGAGTCTTCTCTATACCTATACACAAAACTACATTCGCGCGAAATTTCGAAACTTCTGTCGGCCCTTTTGTTTATAATCGAATTAGCAAACATGCTGATCTAAGAACTAAATCTAACTTTGTGTGCAAAAAAACTGTAACTGAGTTTTTGCGGACTCTAAACTAGGAAGAGACAGAACATCTCTTATCAATAGTACCATAAAATTGTTAAAACCTCTATTTTTAAATATAATTATTATTATTACAATTTAGACTAGACCCCTTACCCTTGTTTCTTAAGTAACATACAAACAATAAACCAATCAATTACACTAGCTGCGCTTCTTTGGTGCCGGATGATGCTGAGTTAATCTTGGGTTATTTGTTTACTATTTTTTTATTGGTTATTTATTAATCTAGGATCTCTGCGAAAGTATTTATTATACCATAATTATTTATATCTACAACATAATTCTAATTAGACCAACCTGCATTTAAATATAAGCACAATTCATTAACACCTACGGTCGTCATTCTTTCATTAAAACATGTTTAGAAAATTTTGTACTTTTCATATATCTATGAACGATGAGGAGCGAGGAGGAGCGCACTATCTGTCGAGATACAGTGCTTAACTAGTTCGGCAGGTAGGGTAACCCTATTCAACCACAGTCGGTCCATAGCATAAAATAATATACTTCTATAATATCTTGTTTCTTCTGCCCTTTCTTCTAAGGTAAATCATTATTACCCTAATATATTGTATTAGTATAGATTTTAATTTTAGTTTTAAGTTAAATTGAGTTAGTTATTATGTAGACTTAAGTGGTTTGTCCTGTGAAGTTGTTTGAATAAATAAATTGAAATTGAAATAACGTGGATACTATTTCTATTGAAATTGCTAGAACATTACGGATCCTCATTAAAGAAATAAAAAATGATAAGGAATATAGCAGCAAACTTCTTTTTCCCCTGTAGGTGGAGCTAACGGCGGCGCAAGCGTCCGAAGGAAGTCTCAAAGTTTTTCGACTCCTACGTCACTTGACCTCGTAGTGTAGTTGGTTAGCACATTCCCGTAGCCCCTCAGTACAGGAATGTGCTAACCAAATGCGGGTTCAAGTTCCGTCGAAGTCGATTTTTTGGGATATTATTTGATTTCTTAGAAATAACCTTCAGTGAGAGAGCTTACGCACTATAATTACGAAAACCTTAAAATGAAGCATGCGTTGTTCAATTCTAAGGTTTTCGTTATTATACTGCGTAACCCTCACACTCTCGTCAAACGAACTAAATGTAACTCTAGTCTTTGAACAGGATTGGATAAACTTCAATGTTTCCCCCTGTAAATATAGCAGCTGATTTGATTCTTTTAGCTTCGATCAGGGAGTTTTTTATGGAACAGCGATTAGGTACCACTGATTTAAGATTTTAAAGTGAATTCAAAGCAGAATGTCGTAGGTTAGTACTTGGTTTTCCCATTACGAACACAATGTACTGTAACTACCTGTAAAAGCCTATTTATACACGGTTATTGGTAATTGAGTAATTGAGAACCAAAGTTATCGACATAGCTCAAAGAATTAGCAAGCTGAAGTGGCAGTGGGCCCGCCATATCTCGCGAAGAACCGACAACTGCTGGGGTAAACGAGTTATTGAGTGGAGACCACGACTCGGCAAACGTAGTGTAGGACGCCCTCCGGCCAGGTGGGATGACGATCTGCGAAAGACTGCAGGCAGATGCTGGATGCGGCAAGCTGAAGACAGGGCGCTATGACGCTCATTAGGGGAGGCCTATGTCCAGCAGTGGACTAATATAGGCTGATGATGATGATGATGATGATGATTGGTAATTCACTGATACTGCGTGAACTGCCGGTTCTGGGCAGGTACTCGTAAAAACGAAAAACGAAGTCTTATGCAAGTGACATAAGAGTTGGTTTTGCACGAAAACGAATTAGGAACTTCGGTTTTCGTTTTCCGTGCAGGCCCCCTGCCCATCATCAAGGACACGTTCGTAAAGACGTCAGATCTTATTTTATTTTTGTAATTTACTTCTGATACATAAGTAAAAACACGTCTGTCCGGAACCACAATGAATTACTAAAGACCGAGCGCCCACTCCCACTGTTGATTTAGGGCGGAGCTGTTTTTGTTTTGTTCAGCCTGTGTAAAGAACGATTCTTGAATGATAAACTTGGTAGTACCCTACTACTAAAACTTGGTAGTAGCCCACCTACTACCAAGTTTAAGAATAGAAACCTGGTGTCTTCACACGTGCATAACGTGTTCGTGACGATGGGCGGAACCTGCAGTTCACGCAGTGTCTGTCAATTACCAATATACTAATACATATTATAAAGATTTGATTGTTTGTTTGTATTGAATATGCTCCGAAACTACTGGACCGATTTGAAAAATTCTTTCACCGTTAGGAAGATTACTTTTCAGGGAGTGACATAGGCTATATTTTATCCCGGAATTGCCACGGGAACGGGAATTACGCGGGTGAAACCGCGAGGCGATCGTCTAGTTACCAATAACCCTGTATATTACATACGCTACGCGGAGTGGGTAAGCGCCAAACGGTCAACCTCCTATTCATTTAAAATATCCGGCGGAAACAGCAATTTATCGCACGCTCGTTGTCTTGTGTTGACATAAAGCCAGAGAAAAAAAACATTTAAAACTTAAAAAGGTTTAATGATAAATAAAGAGGGCTAGTCTACACTGTCGCGGGCGTGAGGATCTTTGCAAAAGAAAAAGAAAAGAAAAACAAGTCTACCTGTACGTGCAGTCACTACGTGGTCACTACTACCTGGAGGGCTTGATGACCACGACGTGGCAGGACGGGAACTCGCCTGCAAGGCGCAGGGCGGTCGCCTCCAGGCACCACAGCCGGTAGTCTATCTCTTCGTCGGTCTGGTCCATTAGGTGTTCCAGGTTCTGGAATGGGGCGGATAGGAATTTGTTACATACAAAAAATTGGTTGTCTGTAAAGTCGGTTTACTAACGATAGTTGAACGTGACAACGTCTTAAGAAAAGAGCGAGGTAACGCCGCATGACGTCATGTTTTTTCGTGCGTGCAGCCGGCTCTATCGAATTATAAGACGTTGAAACGTCAAAAACAAAAAAAAATATTTGCAGAAAGAAAAACTGGTAAGAAAATACACGTTACTGGTGGTCCCCGCACGGGGTAAGCGTGTCGTGTGTTGTTATTTAAATTAATTTTCAATTTAAATTACCACGCTGAGACGTAGAAGTCTCAGCCACAAAAAGCTAAAATTTCGCTGTTACAAAAGTTTTATCTAGGTACCTAATATTTAACCAATCATTCTTATTATTTTACTCTCTCTATAAAAGGCGGAAAACTAAAGCTATTTTGAGTGATAAAAACAACATGTGTTCTTTTTCGGTATGTGCAGAGCTCAACGACTCCACTAAGAAATTCCTAAAATCCCACAAAACATAGAAAAAAATTGGCAACTGGCTACGCTAGCCGATAACAATCTTGTTTTTTACTCGGTGTGTCCTGTCCGGCTCATTCCTTCTCAAGGAGTCTCTGACAAACAAACAAACAAAAAATGTACTATGCTCGCCGGTAACATTTGGTTCTACCTTGTTTGGCCTAAGCTAGATGGACTACTTCAAGCCCCATAAAATTAACTATCACCCCAACTGGCCACAAAAGTCGAAGAGTTGAAGTCCCAAGTCTTTGGCAACTGAGCCTACTAGGCAGGCCCCAAACTAGTATTGGCCACGATCCGCCCGTGCCTGTTATTGTCACAAGATGCAGTTTTGGCAAAAAGTAATAGGACTATGTTGAACAGAAACTACTCTTATTTTATCTTATTTTTCCTATTCTACTATTTTTTTACGAGCAAGATCCCCAAACCTACTATTCGAAACAAAATAAGTTGGCAACCCTAGAAAGAAAGAAAATCAATTTATTGGCAATCAATCAATTTAATCACAATTGCGCCTTCCCATCTTCCGAGGACATCCCTGAGGGCGGGTGCGGCGGCAGATTTGGCCGAAGATCTCAAGAGGCGCAAATATGCAGGTCTCGATAGAGCCTACACATTTGCTCCCCTTGGAGTCGAGACCGGGGGGTACCGAGGCTCTTCGGGTTTTTAAAAAATTATCTGAGCGTCTGATCGAAGCGACGCGTGATCCGCGAGCTGGTGAGTATTTGGCGCAGCGTATCAGCATTGCCATACAGCGGTGCAATGCAGCCAGCGTCTTGGGGACGCTTCCGACTGGTATTGATATGGATCAGTTGAGCTACCTGTAGATTGTTTGCAACAGTCTTCGGTTGCAGAAGCTCGTGGGAAGTCATTTTCTCACTGTGATGTGTATCTAGAGCCGGATTTAAATGCACATTTTGCGTGGTACCAGAGTGGACGTTGATTAACTGAGATCATGACACTGACAAGTGGCGTGAATTTATAGTTTTTAGAATGCTTAATTTTGAAGAATGAGTTTACAAATAAAAGAAGAATAAGAAAAGAAGAACGAGTTCTCTATAAATAGTTGATAGGTTACATACTCCAAACTTAGAGCCACTGCTTTAACAGAGTCTAAATATTAGTCAACAAGCATATTCAACTTAGCATAGATCTCTATGTCGTAGTTATGTACATACAAATAAATACTGCTGGATAATTCACACAACATCACCTAGTCCCAAGCTAAGCAGAGCTTGTGTTATGGGTACTAGATAACTGATTACATAGATGGATATTATTTTTATTATACATAGTAAACATCCACAACACCCTGAACAAATATCTGCAGATCGTACAAACATTTGTCCCGAGGCGGGAATCGAACCTGCAACCTCCTGCAGCGCAGGCGGACCTTCGCCCGCTGCGCCACAGACTTCGTCATACAGAACAGAATCTACAAATTATCCCCTTATACTTATAAAATCTCTCAACTTAAAGCTCTTCACTTCACACAAAAATTCAACGCTGCTACCACGCAAAATGTGCGTTTAAATCCGGCTCTAGATACTCATTACAGTGCGAGCTTCAAACGAGTAGCCCGCGAGCTATCTGTCATCTGATGCCGTCAATTCAATACGAAATGCATCTAAACATTACGAAATAAAGCCCATATTTTAATGGACATTTTTTTGCTGCGTTGTAGGTATGCGCCTCTGATCTGCGACAACCATTAAGTAATGGCCTAAAAGTGTGAGAATTCAGAAGAAAAAAACGACTATAACTTAGCTAAGTTGAGAGAGCTCGTTATGTAAGTGAGGATGAGACCATGGCCCATTTATTACATGGAGCGCAGGACAGGGAATGCGTTAGCGGAATGCGCAAGTGCGGCAGCTGGGGCGTGGATGCACATGCGCAGTGCTTAGTAATGTAAAGACTCATCTCAATTTTACTTATTCTCGTTACTTGCTTGTCAGCGGCTTCGTTCGCCGACGTGATGGCGTCAATTGGCATCCCTTTAGGTCGCGTTGCGGAGGGCTAGATGCACATGCGCACTAAACTGATACATCATGACTCAACTCGATTCGCTTATTTGAAATGTTCAAGCTTTTTAGATTAAGGCGAATAGTAGGGTGGATAGTGGCGCCACTACATATTTAATTTTATAATTACGTTATACAAAGGAATTATCAAATAATCGGACCGTAGACGATATCTATCATAAGCTTTTTTTAAATGTATCTGTAATAGTTTTGTTTTGTGATATTCAATCAAAAACCTTGTTTGGAGAGCTTGGTGGCCACCAATAGGAACTAAACTCTTGAAACAAGTATCTGCCTAAATAATACAGTACAAAACTAATAAAGATACATTTAAAAAAAGCTTATGATAGATGTCGTCTACGCGCGGTCCGATTTTTTGACATCAAAATTTCCGGATTGAAAACGCTTAAACCAAATTTGTGCTACTCTCACAGACACTGCACTAGGTCCATAAACATCGTAAATTTTTTCGCGGCTTGCGTTGCATTTTTACCTTTTTTGTAGTAAAATTTTAAAATGTTTCGAATTTCTTCATTAGATTCACTCATCGTCACAGTACGAAAAACAAATAAAATGCACACAATTTTCTAATTTGAATTTGGAATTATCTTTTTTAAAATTTAAACTTTTAATGATACCAAAACCAGCCAGATACAAATAGTATAGCCAAAGAGATTTTATTACAAGTTATGGCAATGCTGATGCGCTTCGCCAGATACTCATCAGCTCTCAGCTCTCTCAGTCACGCGTCGCGGCGACCAGACTTTTTTTTTACTCATCAGCGTTTTTCGAGGCCTCTAATCGAAAACATCAATCTAGAAACACCTACTTAGTAAACAAATTAATGTCCATGTAGATAGTATAGGTTCTGGAAAAACACAGACTAATCTAATTTTCATTAAATAATCTCTAAGGCGTGTGTGTAGGCTACACATTTGCTCCCCTTGGAGTCGAGACCCTAGGTCCGTGGGGTACCGAGGCTCTTCGGGCTTTAAAAATTATCTGAGCGTCTGGTCGAAGCGACGCGTGACCCGAGAGCTGGTGAATATCTGGCACAGCGCATCAGCATTGCCATACAGCGTGGCAATGCAGCCAGCGTCTTGGGGACGCTTCCGACTGGTATTGATATACACTTGCGAGCTTTAAACTGGAATCGCTTCATGGCGGGTTGTTCAAGACTAATTTTTACAATTTCTTTGCAGTGAACTATGAGTTAAGTTATGTTTTTCCTTACGCCGGATTTATTGACGAAGATAAATTTTGATTTAATGCACGATAATGTCCGTTGCCACACCGCTGCAGTGACTAGACAGTACCGACAGACGACTTCCATGTCGGCATTCCCACACTAGACTGGCCAGCCCTTATTCCTGACTTGAACCCAATCTGGCATACCTATGTGGGACGAGCTAAAACAGCGGATACGAGGAAGAAAATTTTATTTTTTTCATATTACAGCCTATTCATTTAGACGCCCATAACTTCGACCTATTGCAATAATTCCCAAAATTTAGGTAGCCGATTTAATTAATTTTAAATATTCTTGATATCACTTGAAAGGTAACAAAATTATCTTTCAAATGATATACTTACCACAATATATAGTTCATTGTATATAAATTGTAAAAAAAATAGTTTTGATCAATTCGCGATGAAGCGATTCCATTTAAAAGCTCGCAAGTGTATTTTCCCGGAAATGATTTTGGATTTCCTGGTTCCTAATTCGGACAAAAGTCTGTACCCCAGGGTCTCGACTCCAAGGGGAGTATTATTAGTTAAAACATGCATCCTTGAGTTGTGGTGCAGATATAATATGTAGTCAAACCTGTTAGTGAACACGCTGCAGCAGCTAGTATGAAATTAATTAAAACGTACTTGTTACAGATGGTACGCACTGCGATAGAAAGCAGGCAGATGCTGGATGCGGCAGGTCGAAGACAGTAAAGTCATTTACAACGGGATATTTACCTACCATGATTTGAATTTGAGCTTTCCAATATTCCGGCAGTTTCAAGCGCCATGATCATCGGAACAACGTGCAGTTGTTCCGTGACTACTCAAAACATGGTAAATATACCGTTGTAAATGACTTAAGTGTTGATAACCATGATGGATTTAAAAGTTTTACCTGAAGACAGGACCGCTATGGCGCTCATATGGGGAGCCCTATGTCCTCAACCTCAACAGCCTGTATTGGTCCACTGCTGGACGCAGGCCTCCCCCTGATAAGCGCCTTGTTGGCTTTTGTCTCATGGGGGTAATGCCCATAATCCCAACGCTGGGCATGCGGGTTGGGGTTCGCAGTTCGGTGGTAGAATTGTTCTGCAGGGGGCGCTACTGCCCGCCCCCGGTGGATATCGGTTAGTCGCCTCTTACACCCGCGGGAAGAGTTGGGATAGTGCAAATTCTAAGCCGGCACCACACAACTGGCCGGCACCACACAGCTGCCGGCACCACACAGCTAGCCGGCACCACACAGCTAGCCGGCACCACACAGCTGCCCTATGTCCAGTATTCGACTAATACAGGCTGATGATGATGATGATGATGAAACGTACTTGTATATCCCCGCCGAAGAAGACCAAGGTCCGTTGTTTCGCGGCGCGGGCGCCGGGCACAGCCCTGGAACGCAGCGCCGGCAGGATCAAGGCGTCATTGCGGCGGTGCAGGTGTCCCTCTACCCCGTATATGGTCAGGGGACGGACATTCACTGGGGAACACAGACCATACATCAATAATGCTCAACTTCTAGTAGTATGGCTCTACGTCTGGTTTGAATGCTCAACGACAAAGGGACAGAACAATTATGTGGCGCACACAGAGACCCTCTGTGTGCTACATATATACCTAACGATAAAAAACTTAAAATCCAAGGTGCTTTCAGGCCGTCATATTGTATTTACGTAAAATTATGTAGACATGGTACATTCTGTGTTGTTTTACAACTAAATGCAGAGACACGGTATTTACAATCTTTTGCAATGCTACCTTATGAACAACAAAGATGGAAAGACTAGACGTGCGACCGAGACAACATACGCACGCGAAACACGAACTCCGGCGGCCGGTCACACTATGACTGAGGTGGGTGGACTTGATTGGACCTAATTTGAGCGTTCCACTTTCGAGAAGCTAGTAAGTACCCAATCTCGCGAATTTTACTTACCTACATCGATGGACTGAGTAGTTAAGTTTTTTTGTTAATACCTAGATAGAAGTCAAGTTAGTACATTACGGAATTTTGGGCTACAGACGCTCATCAACAAAGATCATAAGAGGCACACCCACCCTAACGATATTCAGAAAATCGGAACCCTGTGTTTGATTACTCGATAATAGTTATTAAACGTCATCGAGATTTGCGTAGTTCGCACGGTAGTGACGCTTTAATAAATCCCACGTAGACGCGTGCGCCGGCTTACATTTGCCGGCGGCGGCGGCGCGCCGCGCGCCGTCTTCCACGGTCGGCGTGGCGGCGCCGCGCCGACGGCGACGTGGCTTGGTTTTTTCTATGTCTTCTCGGTAGAGTATTTAAAATTATGAATTTATTATGGCTTTCTGCATAATCTATACTAATATTATAAAGAGGAAAGGTTTGATTTTTTGTTTGTTTGTTTGTTTGTATGAATTGAATAGGCTCCGAAACTACTGGACCGATTTGAAAAATTCTTTCACCGTTAGGAAGCTTACTTTTCAGGGAGTGACATAGGCTATATTTTATCCCGGAATTCCCACGGGAACGGGAACTACGCGGGTGAAACCGCGAGGCGATCGTCTAGTTAGATATAAACCTTTTCAGTTAGTATTGGTTTAGCACTGTAAACCAGGGATTCATAACGATAAATTACCATAGCTAACATGGTGAAGTGACCGACTTGGTTATCAAATCGTTTCAAATCAAATCGTTTATTTGATACCATGTACATATTTATGAACTAAAACATAATGCAACGATACTGACGCTAAAAGTATAAAACTGGGTCGCGTTCAGTATCTGCGAGCGGAGTAAGCAACGTAAAAATCTGTTTGTGTAGTAAGGTTTTTGCAAGCTTTGATAGTAACAGATTGAAGAGAACCGGGTCACAAATAAGGGGGGCGGGTCGGCGGCGGCGGCGCGGGCCAACAGCGGCGCCCCGGCGCGACGCGCGCGTCTAATCCCACGCAATAATGGAACGCCTCGATAACGTCTCAGAAGCCTCGATATGACGTCAGGGCTCTGCATAGTCATAATAAAACTATAGCATTCGTCCATTATATTTTTGCGCACTGCAGTTTTCGACCAAACTTGTTATCGCTCACCAACCAAAGAATAGACCTGACTGCCCGTCACCACCACTCGTCTCTGCTTATATTTGCGTGCGAACTGCAAGCGGTATTCTTACTCAAACATGGACGCACAGTCCGGTCAGTCCCACAGCTGGGAGCTGGGTATAGTCTTCCGTCCAGTCTATTGCGCCACTCTGGCCGTGGACAGAATGGCACAGAGGGCCTTATTAATATCCCGCAGTGAGAGAATATCCCGGGATATAATGATGCTGATGATTTGACGATGATGAATGTTGGATGGTATGGAAGGAACTATACACGAGCCAAACTTGATGTAGAATGTTTGATGTAGACGACCGATGTGGCGCGGCGGGCGATGGTTCGCCTGCGGCGCAGGAGGTTGCGGGTTCGATTCCCGCCTTGGGACAAATGTTTGTACGATCTACATAAATTTGTTCCGGGTGTTCTGGTCGTTTCTATGTATAATAAAAAAATATATCAATGTATGTAATGTACTATATTATTTAAATCAGTCATCTAGTACCCATAACACAAGCTCTGCTTAGCTTGTGGCTAGATGATGCTGTGTGTATTGTCCAGCATTATTTATTTATTTGTAAACACATTGCTTTATTACTGAATTGCTTTAATTATATTACACTAGCCAAACACGATGTAGAATGTTTGCAAACTTACCACGATATAAATAACTAAAACTCGCTTACTTGACGGTAAACAATATTTATTGAAGGATCTCAAATCGACAAGTAGGTACCTAGTAATGTGAATTGCGTATAAAAAGACGCGGCAAAAGAGTGAATTTTAGGTAAGGTATGGGTGGTTTATTTACAAATATTCTACATCGAGTTTGGCTAGTGCATAGTTAAGTATCTTATTTTATTTTTACGTCTGAGGGATAACAAACAATCATACTTAAGTTGCACAACAAGACCAGTAATTTACAGTGGAAATGCCCGGAGGGGGCTGTAAATTACTCAATTGCATCAAATACCAACCAATAAAGTGACTACAAAGTGACTACTGTGACTAGGTACTATTTGAGGCACTAAACATAATATAAGGCTTTTTTAACCCACTCCAAAAAAAGGTAGAGATTCTATTTTTTTTATTCTAACTAGCTGGAGCTAGAGTGTCCTTTTTCACTTACTAGCTTAAAAATATTGAAGTGAAAAGAATCAAATAGTAGCACTTACTACTTTCTACAGTTTCTACTATTTATTATTTTTAAAATGATAGTACTGTTCGTAATGTAATGAGTGTAATGACACTTAGAACCAATATAAAAATCTAAGTCATTTACCTATAGATGATAAAAAATCTATACAATCTATTTGTGCAAAGTATTCAGATGTTTTCTATGTAAATGGGGATAAACTAACAACCACAAATATATACGAACAATCTATTACTGTAAAACCCAATTCTACACCTGTTTATACTAAACCCTATAGATTGCCACAAGCATCGAAACCAGATATAGCTAAAGAAATTAATAAAATGATTGATAATGATATAATAGAAGAGTGTAATAGCGAATGGTCAAGTCCAGTTTTACTAGTTCCCAAAAAAGATTTAGACGGAAAGGAAAAGAAATGGAGATTAGTAATTGACTATAGAAAATTAAATGAAACAGTATGTGACGATAAATTCCCATTACCGAACATAACTGAAATTTTAGATTCGTTGTCTGGTGCGATATATTTTAGTCACTTAGATCTTCATCAAGGCTACTACCAAGTGCCTTTGGACAAATATAGTCGTAAATACACAGCTTTTACCACCAGTACTGGGCAATTTCAAATGAAACGCTTACCAATGGGACTTAAAACTAGCCCGAGCTCATTTAGCCGCATGATGTCAGTTGCAATGTCAGGCTTATCATTTGAAAAATGCTTTGTTTATTGTGACGATCTCATTGTTTTTGGAAGAAATTTAGAAATACATAATCAAAATTTAATAAGTGTTTTAGAAAGATTGAGAAAGGTAAACTTAAAATTAAACCCTGAAAAATGTGAATTCTTAAAAAGAGAAATTTTGTACCTCGGTCATTTAGTCTCTGAAAAAGGAGTATTACCAGATCCTGACAAAACAAGAGTTCTAAAGAATTATGAAACACCTAAAAATTCAGATGAAGTCAAACGCTTCGTAGCATTTTGTAACTATTACCGAAAATTTGTTAATCATTTTGCTGAGATAACGATGCCTTTGAATAAATTGTGTAGGAAAAATGAACCTTTTGTTTGGACTGATGAATGTCAAAGAGCATTTTTAACTCTAAAGAAAAAATTAATTTCATCACCTATATTACAGTATCCTGATTTTTCAGAAGAAAATGAATTTATTATACAGACAGATGCATCAGGAAACGCTATTGGTGCTGTATTATGTAACAAAGATCTTAGACCCATAGCTTATGCTAGTAGGCCTTTAAATAAAGCAGAAAGAAATTACCCTACAATTCAAAAAGAGCTTCTTGCTATTGTTTGGGGTGTTAAATATTTTAGACCTTATATTTATGGTAGAACTTTTACTATACTTACAGACCATAAACCATTAATTTATCTATTTGGAATGAAAGATCCTTCGACAAGACTATTGAAATTCAGATTAACTTTAGAAGAATATGATTTTAAAGTAATTTATATAAAAGGAAAAGACAATGCAGTTGCAGATTTCTTATCAAGAATAGACATCACATCTGATGATCTTAAAAGTATGCAAGAGAAAGTAGTGAATGTGATGACAAGAGCGCAGAAGAAAAGAATGAATGAGTTAAATGACAATGATAACGATAGTGAATCTACGGATCTTAGTAAATCCACAGATAATTGGTCTGATCAACCAAGAATTGTAGATTTATTAAGAAAGCCGAGTGAATCTGTTGAAATGACTTTTGTGGAAGGAAGTAAGATAAAGAAACTAAGAAAAGACAATGTAATAAATCATGAGAATGAATGTTTTTCATACGCATCGAAAAAGAAAATGTTGTACATAAATCTTGATTTTAAGGCGCATTATACGCGAGTCGAATTTGTGCAAAAATTGAGGTTATTTTGTAATGAGATGAATATAAATGAAGTATGTGTTATAAAAGATGAATTGAATATTAATATAATAAAGAATATTTGTGATGAAATAAAATTACAGAAGGACTGGTCCGGACCACGAGTATGTATATTAAGAGGAATAAAAAGAGTAATAGAACAAAACGAAAAGACAATTATAATGAACGATTTTCATTTATTACCATCGAGTGGGCATGCAGGCATTAACAGAATGGTCAATACAATAAAAAGACGGTACTATTGGCCAGGTATCGATAAAGATGTCACTGACTATGTTCAAAAATGTACTAAACGCCAAAAAATGAAATATGGACGTTACATTAAGGAGCCTATGGAAATAACCACAACGGCCTCCTCAGCATTTCAAAAAATATATTTAGATGTAGTTGGACCTTTAGATAAGGATGTTAATGGAAACTGCTATATTTTGACTATACAATGCGAATTAACCAAATTTGTCCAAGCTATTCCTATGAAAAACAAAGAAACCGTTACTATTGCCGATGCATTTGTGACACATTTTATTTTAAGGTTTGGAGTTCCTGAAACTATTGGCACAGATCGAGGCACAGAGTTTATATCTTCAACTATGGAACAGGTATGTAAAATTTTAAATATTGAAAAACTATCTTCAACAGCTTACCATCACCAATCCATAGGAGCCCTAGAGAACACGCATAAAAACCTAGGAGCATTTTTAAGGATTCAGTGTGAGAACTACACTGACACATGGAGTTATTGGCTTCCATTTTGGTGCTTTAGTTTTAATAACACAGTACATAGTGGAACTAATTACACGCCTTATGAATTAGTTTTCGGAAAACTCTGTCGCATACCTTCTAACATTAGTGAATCAGTAGAACCACTGTATAATATAGATGATTATCCTTTACTATTAAAATATAGATTACAGATAGCAAATGCTGAAGCAAAGAAAAATTTACTAGCTAGTAAATATAAAAGAAAAGAAACCTATGATAAATCAGTTAACTCTATTAGATATAATAAAGATGATTTAATTTTGTTAAAAAATGAAACTGGCCGTAAATTGGACGCAATATACAAGGGTCCTTACTTAGTATTAGAAGATTTAGGTTGTAATGTTAAGATAAGTTATAACAATAAGATTGAAGTAGTACATAAGAATAGAACTAGACCTTTTTATCAATAAGTTTGTGCTTAAGAAGTTTTGTCTCATTCTAAAAAAAAAATTGTTAATTAATTTTTTTTTTCTTTGCCCTCGGAGGTGAAGTACCTATCCTATAGGTACCTACTATAACATAGGTTAGCATTACGAGTAGTAAGTAAGTTCTATCTAATCTATGTCATTGTGCAGGCATAGCACTTTTAGTTTACTCTATTCAGTCAATATACAACCATGAACAAATAAGGTTCTTTCCTTTCACACCCTTCAAAACAACCCTTTAAGTTACAACACTTCAGGTACCTGTAGGTACCCGTGAGACCTATGAAAATAATTAAACGTAAAAAAATTATCTCAAAAAAATTCTATTTCGACGGAACTTGAACCCGCATCCTTCCCTAAGTACGGACGTGGTTTAGTTGTGCTAACGAACTAAACCACGAGGTCAAGTGACGTAGGAGTCGAAAAACTTTGGGACTTCCTTTGGACTCCTTTGGAACATTTTTTGGGATATAATAATTTCTTAGAAATTACCCTGAGTGTGAGAGCTTACGCAATGTAATAACAAAAAACTTACCTAAAAACTTACTAACCTTATAATTTTACGTTATAGCATGCAGCATGATACAGAACACAGCAGCGACATTGCAGCTCCGCAAGTCACCCTCGCTTCCGTCGTAAATTAAACTTTATTTATATTTATTAATTGTGACAATGATAGGTTCAACCAATGCATGCAACGATTCATGTACCTGGGTACCATGATAGCTGGGTATCAGTGTCATGAATGGAAGGAGTTCGTAGTCTCATCTGTTAAATATCTTGAATAATTATGACGACCTCTATAGCAGGCGCAGTACGTGAAGGTCCGTCTGAAGCTTTGATATCTTGATAACTGCGTAGCGTTGGTAGTGATCAAGAGACCAAAGTTTTAGACGCGGAAGGTTGCGGGTTCAATTCCCGCCGCACACCAATGGTTCCTTATATGTTCCTCATTTATTTTGAAAGCCAGGAAAGTCATTTACTCCTACATACAGTCAAGGTGTATGGCAGCTAGTTGATAAAATTGAATTCTTTGATCTACAATATACTCCCTTCCTTCTTCCTACCTTCCTTAAATTTTACAAAAAGGTTTACCTACTTATCTTAAAGAGCTATGTCCCTCTACACAGTAATTTCCTTGCTTTTCGTATACAACCCTACACAACAGCCAGGTTTCTAAAGGTCAAATCACTTATTTCAGTGGAAAATAGGTCAATCAATGCAGTCGCTTGTTATCGAGTTGAACCCTTCTGCATAACAGATTGATAAAAGACAAAGAATCTTTGCTAGGTATATTTATTGTTCACAAATTCTCACAACATCAATTCAACACATGCATTTCAACTGAAATAATAAATTCATAATCATCAGCCTATATTAGTCCACTATAGGACATAGTCCTATAGGCCTCCCCTAATGAGCGCTATAGTCCTGTCTTCAGCTTGTATAATAAATAATGTTACTCTATTTTAGGTGTCTATTCTGTTTCTGATGATAATACTTTGTATCATTCATACAAACAGTTATCTTAAGAGTAATGTCATCCAGGCAGTTCTTCAGGTCTTCTCTGAGCTCTCTCACTTTGACCCTCACATCCTCACACATCAGGTTGTAGCACATCGCTACGAGCCCCATACCAAGCAGTACATACACAAAGTTAATGACAAGCTTCAAGTGAGAACCACCAGCTGAATCAGCAATGTTAGCCCCAGGGACAAAGTCTCCGAAACCAATCTTGCACAGACTTATCACACAGAAGTAAGTCGAGTCTAGATAGTTCCATTTCTCCCATGCTCCAAACATGATCGTTCCAGAGAGGATGTAAAATGATATCACCCAAAGACAGGCGGTTGACGGAACAGTGATTTTCCTCTTGATCGGGATTTCTCCATCCTCAAATATGGGATCCTCTCGTCTGCTACATTCATGGGCAGTTATGTACAGCCACTTGAAACTCTTAGCCAGCACTTTACCCATGTTGCAGAAGTACAGAATGTATATTGGTATCCCAAAACAAGCATATGCTATTGTAGTGATCTTACCCCACATTGTTTTAGGGACTATATTACCATAACCGATCATAGTGAACACTGATAGGGAGTACATTAGTGCCGCTGGGAAGGACCAGATGTCCTCGGCAGATCTGCCACTGTAGCCGGTGTGGATAGCCGCAGTTATATTGTTCTGGAATAGCTTTAGGAGATTGTTTACTTTCTCCACCCAGATGGTTTCGTTGAATGTGTTGAGACTCTCGGTCACGTTCCAGAGTTGTTCGGCGCAGTTCTGCCGCATCAGCCGCACCTCGTGGAGCTGCGTGTCGGGGCTGTCCTTCTCGATGTGCATGAAGCCCGCTGCACCGAGGATCGCGTAGCACACCACCAGTGCACCAACACCCACTTGTGTGAACATAAACGCTATGAACTTCCTGCAGCAATCTTTTATTTTTTCGCGCGCGTCGCTGCCCCCTGTGGACGATGACCCTCGGCTTCTCATGGAGCCATGGAAGCTCGCGTTCGTGGCTTGATGTCGATCCATATTTTAAATTATTTTGTAAAAGGGAAAAGGCGCGTTCTCCAGCACGCTACAGGACTGCTGCCTATTTCGGGAATCTGGCACGGGGCCAAGATAATGTTTGATGGTGATTTCAAAACAAAACATAGCCAAGCTACCTACTACTGCTTGCTACAGTACGTTTGAAACTGCTGCTGGTACTATCTAGATTTCTTTGTCGCTGCTATTTCTTTACATTGCTAAATTAATAAAAAACTTACGCTCCTCCGGGACAGGACGTACACAGGTGCGCGCCATAACACCGTAAAATAACTAGGTAGTTAAAACAACACACATCACCCACTATTTCTTTAAAAATTAATCGTACTTCCAAAGATTTCAGAGAGGAAATTTAAAATTAAAACAAACAACCACTCTGCTAGGAACAGACAGAATCAAAGACTTAAGACAGAGAATGTATGTACTTTATGTAGGTAGGGTAGAATGTAGAGTAGAATCAGTCCAGTCAGTTCAGTTCATTTCATTCGCTTCGCTCGCTTTTCTGGGGTGGGCTTCCAACTCAGTGCTTAGTGATTTACATACAACGGACACAAATGTAATTTTTTTTTTTATCAATACTTTCCATTGTTAATACTAGTATTATAATTAAGTATTATTATTTTGTTAACATGACTCTAACGATGCCCATTTACAGCTGATCCATTTATCAATTTATCTATTTTTGTATGTACCAATATTCCTAAGTTCCTTGGTTATTTTCTGTCTTGTCTGTTTATGGCCTTGAATTATAACATAGGCGCCACATATTGTAACCCTGTATATTCAAATTGACATTCCTAAGTGTGCCTTGTGCTCCTACGGCAAATAAATGAGTATGAGTTTGAGTATAATTTTCTTTGTGAATAAAGGCTATTTGTCCGATAGTTAAAAAACATCTAAATAAATTATTTATCTAACCATGGAGATGCAACATGACAGGAACTTAGGCTAAGCCGTTGCATCACTCATACAATAGAATGAACTGTTAAAGTAGTTCCAATACTACTGCTATTCAACCTTTTATTATGTTCGAAAAAAGAAGATGTTGGCAGGTGTCAAAAACATCTGTAAGAAAAAAGGAGTGATATTGAAAATAAAACACGATTTATATACATGTGCTATATTTATTATTTTACGAGTAATTTCTTCGACTCTCCGTAATCTATAGGCTTAACCCGCTTGGATACCACGCTCTGATACTACGACATGAACAACACTTTCACAGTAAAAATTTACTACTCATAGATAGTTTTTTATCGTAATATCTACCTACAATTAGTCCGGGATTTCAATGAAGCTGTGCGTTGGAATCCCTAAAATCGATGAGATAACGGAAACGGAAATGGAATATTGTCATTCTGTCTATGTTGGCTTTGTTCCACACATTTTATTGATTCTGTCTATTTTTAGCATGCTGCATGACCGTCAACCAAACTGACTTTTCTTAATAATGCGATCTCGTTCTCGCCTGTGTAGTTTAGGCATTGAAACTTTGTCAAGCTAAAATTCGTATATTACTGTCAGATTTAGTCGGGAACAAAAACCAATTCAGGTTTTCATCATTTTCATGCAGTTTAGTTTTCGTAAAAAATCCAAATCCAAATGCACGTTTTCAGCGTTGTTTGATACCCGGTGTTATTTTTACCAAATTTTATAATTTTTGTGCAGTTGTGATGTAAAATCTAATGTGTAATTCAATACCAATATTATTTTTCTGCTTTCCTCTAGATTTGTGAGTTTCATTCGGTGACACCAAATTCTCAAAGGGTCCCACAGTAATGGCTGAACAACCTCGAAATTTGTAAACGCCGAAATTTGTGATGAATTTATACAGGTGGAGACGAATTTATGGGATAAAATGTGAATGAAAAGTAATAGTATACCCATTAAAAGCGATGATTGTAATATGTTTGGTGTAACATGCCGTGTACTTTCCCAGCGCTGCTAAAATTTGCGCCCCTATCAAGGTCAAGTGAGCTCGAGCGCCGTGCTCGTCGTTTTCGATTCTAAACTGACATGTAGCCGGCAACTAAATGATTTCAACGTTAAGAGGAGCAACCATTTCCATATAACACAGATGTAGAAATAAAATAGATGGATTATACCTAGAATAAGGACTGCAGACTGCACACGACCATGGCTTCATCAATAGCTTCATACATAGTCCTGAGCACAGACCTTGCCACTGGGAAGGACGTCATTACAGAAGTCCCATTTCAAAATAATGAAATCTATTTTCCAAAGCTGACTTGTGTAAATAAAATTGGCGGCATATTCTGCAATATTTGCGGCACAACATATGGAGAAAAAAAAGAATTTGATACACATTACAGTGCACACAATAAGTCGGAGACTGTGTACACCTGTGTAATGTGCAAGAAGGAACATGTAACATATCCGAGCTTTCGCAATCACTGCTACCTTCAACATATTGCAAAGCACAAATTTGGGTGAGATCTAAATAAAAAAATAAGATTTCCAACTTGTGAATCCCCTATGTAACTTAATATCATAAACATGTGGACATAACAGTAAATAACAATTTGTAATTTTTCTGCAGATGCCCACAATGTGACAAAAGTTTTGCAAAACAGTCAATCCTCCAAGCCCACATCTCTGCTATTCATGACTTCAAATGTGGGGATTGTAATGAGAAGTAAGTAGCCAGTCCTTAAGTACTTACCTTCCAAAGCACTTCGTATGCCAAAAATAAAACTGTTTTCAGTTCATTTTGTTCTTGTTTTTTGCACTATTGTCATGTTCTATTTATCTATAATTGTTATTTTTGTAATCTTCAAAAACTCATGAATACCTTGCTACACAAACACAATAATTTTTGCACAATACTTTGCTACACAAACACAAACACATTAATTAATAGCACACACTGTCCGTTTGTACTCGTTCTGCTCACTCTCGATCAGGTTTTGGCTGAAAATCAGTGTTTTGCTTTTAAGCAAAAAATTTTCACTGAGCCATGGCCTATTTGTCGTGCTGCAGCACACACAAACTAAGTACCAAAACCCACTTACTTTTTAAACTGCTCGTTTGCTTAATTAATTATTATTATTGTATTTTATTGTATTTTTCTATTGTACTTGTGTTTAAATTGTAAATTATCTTTGTTAATTGTATGTGTGTCTGTAGTACCAAATAAATTTTTATCTATCTACTTAGTTATCCGACTGTCAAACAAAAGAATGCAACATTTATTTATTAATGCAGCCTGTGGCTAATATCACACAGTGTTGAATTTAGTCATTCTCATTCTTTTTTAGTTTGTCGTCTCGTAACCAGTTGTCAAGTTTATTTTTCAAGGTGTTTATTAATGGACTATTTATGTCACAACTTTGAGCCGAACATGTAAACATTTCAGATTTTCATCAAAAAAGGAATTTAATTTACACAAAATTATTCACAACAAGAAGAAAAAAGCAACAGGAAATCCCCCCTACAACTGCACAAAATGCTCACATGTTATAAACAGTATCGAGATGTGTGAGGACCATCTGAACGACCACTGTGAGATCCTCTATCCGTGTCCTATTTGCGCCCTGGTCCTGCCCAGCAAGAAAGAAGCCACCCAGCACCTAACTGAACATTTTGATGAGGAACTTCCACAAGCACTAAAACCAGAAAACATTGGTGAAAACAGCTCAATAGACATCCTTGGGGGCATCCTGTGCTGCCATTGCGATGAATTGTTCAAGAACAGATCCGAGATTGACTCTCACTTTGCCACACAGCATGATGATAAGGAGATTGTGTACTCTTGTAACATTTGTGAAAAGCAGTATACCAAATATGCACTGTTTGGCAACCACTGCTATTTTCATATGGCTAAAGATAAATTCAAGTAAGTATCATCTCTATGATATATCTATTCATCTCTCTATTAAATTCTATGTAACAAAACTGTCTACAAAACATCCTCGAACAATAAACATTACAGAAACATTACAGCAATCAAGCTAAGCCAACTACCACTCATCATCATCAGCAAGTGTTAGTCCACTGCTGGACAGAGGCCTCCCCTTAGGAGTTAGGATCACTTACATTTTTTGTTTATTTCAAACTCTTTAGGAGAAGTAAAAAAGCAAACAAGAAACCTTTACCTTCTTAGTTTTCGAGTATCGATAATACAGCTGAATTGAGAACCTCGTTTGAAATAAGAAAAATTGTTTTTGTGTTTTACTTATTCTCCAGCCAAATTCGATGGGATATTTTTGTGACCAAAACACAACAGAAATGCTCAAACTCAGTGCTTGGTGTCAAGTATTAAGTTCGGTTTTTGTGTTTTACTTATTCTCCAGCCAAATTCGATGGGATATTTTTGTGACCAAAACACAACAGAAATGCTAAAACTCAGTGCTTGGTGTCAAGTATTAGATATAATTGTTAGCAATATTTACTGAAGGAAAGTTCTCAAATCCGCAACAAAATATGTAAATTGCTTTAAAAATACACTGCAATTTTGTTGGAGTAAAGATAGGATCTATCATTGAATAGACTTTACTAACATTTTAGTTCTTGAGTATGCCAAAAATGGGGATTGTTGTCATCATCAAATATTTGAAATTAATTTCTTCTACATTATCTATCGATACACATTACAGTGCACACATATATACTTCTATACTAATATTATAAAGAGGAAAGATTTGATTGTTTGTATTGAATAGGCTCCGAAACTACTGGACTGATTTGAAAAATTCTTTCACTGTTAGGAAGCTTACTTTTCAGGGAGTGACATAGGCTATATTTTATCCCGGAATTCCCACGGGAACGGGAACTACGCGGGGGAAACCGCGAGGCGATCATCTAGTGTGTAATATACAGGGTGCCATCGAAAGGGTGGGTCCCCTCGATGTCCAGAATCACCCCCTTTCAGCTTAATAAACCCTTTCCATAGCACCTGTATACCCTGCACCCTGTATATAACGACCCGATGTCATTTTGTCAATTCCACTATAGACAACAACCTGGGCTTGACCTTCAGTTCACTGCAAGCTAATGAATCTTCCCAGATGTGAAGAATGCAACCGTCTGTTCCCCCGTCTGCCACTCCTGGTGATGCACAATCTGGCGTTCCACTGCGAGGGTGCTGTAGACAAGCCGTACCGCTGTGACATCTGCATCTACGGCTTCAAGAGCCACTACCGTCTGTACGAGCACAAGCGCCTGGCCCACGATGAAATCACCATCAGATGTGAAGTACCTGACTGCAATGCCACGTGAGTTGTTTATTTTGGGGTTATATTAGTTCTGCTTTTAGTAGTTTGATTGTTTTGAAAAAACTAAAAAACAACTGCAAATTCCCTATTAGATAGATAGAAACACTTTTTATTATACGGTAGGGCTGGTCTACCAGTTCAAAGTCGCTCAGCGAGCTATGGAAAGAGCGATGCTCGGAGTCTCTTTGAAGGATAGAATTCGTAACGAATACATCCGACAGAGAACCAAAGTTATCGACATAGCTCAAAGAATTAGCAAGCTGAAGTGGCAGTGGGCCGGCCATATCTCGCTAAGAACCGACAACCGCTGGGGTAAACGAGTTCTTGAGTGGAGACCACGACTCTGCAAACGTAGTGTAGGACGCCCTCCGGCCAGGTGGGATGACGATCTACGAAAGAGTGCAGGCAGATGCTGGATGCGGCAAGCTGAAGACAGGGCGCTATGGCGCTCATTAGGGGAGGCCTATGTCCAGCAGTGGACTAATATAGGCTGATGATGATGATGCTGATGACTTTTTATTATATATACACAAAGACAGGAAACAATACAGACAGAAAGGCTTTTATAAAGGAAGTATAAAGGGCGGCCTTATCACTGAGAGCGATCTCTTAATATTTACGACCATCTCGGGATTATTTTCTATACAATAGTAAAACAATTATTAAAACCGGTCTACAAGTGACGATAGAAATCGGTGAACATAGTCGTACATAAAAATTATGATGAGTCCCCAGCCGATTTCGGCTACGGTGTTGTTGGGTGTCGTTTAAAAATGTAGGATAAATAAGCTTTCTGTATGGAATAAGTGTTCCGATATAGCAATTTGCATGAAACAAAAGCACGTGAATGGTTTCTCGCATGGAGTCTACACACACATAGGGCCTTCCTTCATCGTCCCTACCGGCCCGGCACCGATACCCACACCGACAGTACTCAACGACACTGCACCGACAGCTACATTCTTCATTTGACCGACTCGCACGACACGACAGCTTTGTAATTCCACAGAGACCTCGCACGCACGCCCACATAGAAGCTTGCGTGTACAGAACACATACGTGCGATGCCAGCCCGACACAAGTGGGAGACTTGCTGCGACGACATGTCGGCGCCGGCGCCGGCATGTCGGTGTCGGGCCGGGCCGGCCAATGAAGAAACGCCCATTTGTCGGCGACACAGCCCGGCTGGTTGGTGCGATATTTTAATGTAGTGTATGAATAATGTAGACAGCCGAAGTGTTTCGTCATCTTGTCGCCGCGCCGGCCTGCCGAATTTGGTGTGTAGACTCCATTCGGATTTGTTGGTATTTTTGCTGCTTGGCTGTCTGTGTCTGTGAAAGCTTCGTAGAATTCAAAGGGATGTGTGTGATTTGTAAAATCTTCTCTTTGCCTTTATCTATTAACTTCTCATTTTTATCTTAAGAGCGCGGGCATGGTTCTTTGTAAGGTTCGACAAGCACCAATTTTGTCTCTGGTGTCTATGAAATTCAGAGATCCAGAGAAATAATCGGTGTTCATCGATCCGAGAACTGTGCTCGCTCACACTCTTCATCTATAGGGAGATGGATATGAGTTTTGTAAAAAATGTATTGTTTTGCTTAAATTTGGTTAGCTGGGCGAAATCAGAACTATTGCAGCGAATGCGACATTTTTATTATCCACCACCACTGCTTTATGATATTTAGACATTATTTAATGCTATGCTGAATGAAAAGGTTTTCGTATTTGTGGTTCCTGAATGTTGCATGTTTTTTTATTGTCCTTCATTTTGTGCAGTCAAAGCCAATTAATATTTAATACAGTCAGGAAAACCTTCCAAAATTTCAACTTATTGAAGGTGCTTAAAAGTAGTAAACGGTTCCCGTTTATTGCGATTTTTGGCGTTGATTCCACTAAACCTAAAGACATATCTAACTAGCTTCTGTCAGCGGTTTCGCACGCGCTTTTCCGATTAAAAGTCGCCCAAGTCCGTGAATACCATCCATCTCCCTGTCAAATTTCATAACATAATCAATACTCTATGACCCCTGTTATGTGGTTGTGCCGTTAAGGCGTAGAGACGAGAGTTACCATCGAATTTAAAAGGATTTATAAAAAAAATAGATGCTAAAGCGATCGTTCGAAATCGATTTGCAGTCGAATCGAAAACGATCAGTTAGGTTGCGTTCCCACTGACGCGGATAGAAGCTCAATCCGTGATTGAAATAAACACCTCTTCAATTCGAAACGTTTAAGGTGATTTCTATCCCATGGGAACTGATTTATTGGATAAAAAGTCTGTGTTGGATTCCAGGCCTAGAACTACCTGTATTAATTCAGCCCGATCCGTTCAGTAGTTTTGGCGTGAAGAAGTAACAAACAACCATACATCCAAACCTTTTATAATATTAGTGTTACAAGTATTCATAATCTTTTCATTTGGTTGATATAATTTATATTATAAGAACAATCTGGCGATCTAGTATACATCAGATAGCCTCCCAGCAACCACCAGGCTATCAACAAAATGTTGAACCGCAACCTTCCACAGATTCAACACCCCTACAGAGCTGGTAACACACCAACGAAGCCACAAGTCCTCCCTGGAGAACTGGTGCCGGCAGTGCGGGCTGCAGTTCTCGACGCTGCGCGCGTGCGTGAAGCACCTGGACATGCATCGCCGCAAGCAGTACGTGTGCCCCGTGTGCGAGCGATCTTACGGCGAGCGGCACCTTGTGCTCAAACATCTGCCGAAGCATTTTGAGGCGGTGCTGCATATTTGCAAGGTAATTTACATTCTGTAATGTTACGGTGAGGTGTTCCACAACTGTCCTGTTTTTTTTCTTTTTCACATTTGTCCTGAGTTTGTCGTTGCTGTAAGTTCAAATAATAAGGCCACATTAACATACTTTACACAAGCTAAAGACGGCGCTATGGTACTTATTAGGGGGATGTCTTTGTCCAACAGTGGACATATTATAGTAGTACAGTGGATATAGTATTATAGTGTAGGCTAATGGCGATTGATGACACTCTTTACACATTCGGTTTTTGTAACCATTTTCTTATATTTGGTTCATAAAGTTAATGCACAGATTTAAGTTGAATAAACTAACTTAAGAGGTCGCAATGCGTGTAATTTTGTAAAAAGGATAGGCATAAGATTTCGCGTTTATAGGAGCGGGACAGAGCATACGTTTTTGGAACGGCGGCGACGTAAGCGCAAAAATAAACCTTTTGCTTAGTTACAAGAAAACTAGACGGCTTACGAAGAAACTCGTTCAAGAAACCAAATAATTAGTAATAACCTAAGAATCAAAACGATCAGATCGAAGAATCTCGGCCAAATTATGTGCGAAACAGTGCACTTTCATGTTTTATTTTTATCGTATTTTTTTTTTCTCAGTCATGTTTTCATATTCAAGGAACCAAAGAAAAATTTAGAATTTAATGTAATTCTCGTTTTTTACCACGAGAATCCCGTGAGTAGGTAGATCTAGGCCTAGTTTGACGAGCAAACCCGTTAGATTTAAGCAAGCTCACAGAGTGGTTCTTGTTTTAGAGTCAAATGTAATGACAACGCACTGAAATCATCCCTATCATGACTTAACATCAATAATATTTTGATACGTTACAAGTTATCGGGACAATTGACGACCCCATTTCTAATGGTGCATTTCGTTAGTTAGATAGATGATTTTATAAAAAAATATTAACATGTGCAGGTTTTTGATACTTAAATAGAAGTCTCAGAAGCTCCAGTTTCTTTAAAAAGTGCTACAAACATTTTTATAAATTTAGCAGCTGCTGCCCGCAGCTTCGCACGTTTTTTTCCGGGATAAAAAAGCCTATGTCCGTCCCCGAGATACCATCTACCTCCATGCCAAATTTCACTGTGATCCGTTCAGCCGTTCAGACAGACAGAGTTTCGAATCACATCACACTAATATTATTAATGCCAAAGTTTGGATGGATGGATGTTTTTTACCTCTTCACGCCAAAACTACTGAACGGATCGTGCTGAAATTTTGCATACAGGTAATTCTTATCCTGGAATCAAACATAGGCTACTTTTTATCCCATAAATCAGTTCCCATAGACAGAAATCACCTTTAAACGTTTCCATAGAAACAACGCGGGTGAAGCTGCGGGTATAGAACTAGTTTATCATATTAGTATGAATATAGATTTTAGCTATAGAGCCTACTAATAAACTTAATAAAACATAGAACAGTTACAATACCCATCAACCTCCTTCCAGATCTGCGGTAGATCATACGGCGCCCGCAACCGCCTCATAGCACACGCTAAATCACACTCCGAAAAGAAATACAAGTGCGCCTACTGCAGCAAGACCTTCTCGAAGCCCGGAGAGCTGCAGCAGCACGAGCGCGTGCACACGGGGCACAAGCCCTACCAGTGCACAGTGTGCGAGAAAACTTTCGCCAGGTATTTATCGCGTGCCTTGTGTTTTATTTCCCCTACCCTTCGATCGCGTCACAGCGATCGTGGTCACTGAGCGACTAGATGTACACAGTTACAGCCAAGAATTGATAGTATCCACGACTACCGGTTCACAAAATATAGCGATAAACAAAATTATACAATACAATACAAAAATGCTTTATTGTACACCATAAAAATAACAATACAAGGAGACATTACACGAGACAAGTACAATGGGCGGCCTTATCGCTTAGAAGCGATTTCTTCCAGGCAACCTTTGGATGGAAAGAATTATTTGAATTTAAGAAAGGCAGGGGGTGTACCGAAGACTATGTAAAAAAATAAATATACATACCATTATGAATACAAAATAGAAACAAATAATAAACTAATATAAATAATGCAAATATATATGTGTGTATATATATAAAAATAATTAGACTACTTATATACATAAATAAATAAATAGTATGTACCAAGATTCACTTTTTTGCCAGGAAAAACTCCTTAACACGAGCTTTGAAAACTGGTAAAGATACAGCTTTTCTAATAGACTCTGGCAGTTATAATACCAGAAATAAACATAAACTCGCTGTGCCCACAACTAGGCTACACAAAATAAATGAATCTTTTAAAGGGCAATGTATACGCTTCTAAAACAAAACTCCTAGTGAGTTGCAAAAATTATCAGTAAATAAATTCAAACAAATTGTCAAAACCCTCCTGTGCAAAATGGTTTACTATATCAGATTATCTAGAGGATCAAAAAACTTGGGACGGGTTTTGCTCGAATTCGAAAAATAACAACTAACAGGCTAAAGGTTTCTTCGTCGCTCCTTTACTTTAGTCTACATACCGAAGCGACAGAAATAAAAAATATGACTTTATTTCCGTGTCAGTGTTTTTTTTTTATAATTTGACCTCACATTTATTGTACTTATGGAAATAAAGAGATTTTGATTGATACCTTCAATTCGTCATTAATTAGGTAGGGGAAATTAAAACAAAAGCTACTTGCAATAAATACACGTTAAATGATCTTTATATGTAAACATATCGCGAAAGTTAAACAAGTTTGAATATTCACCAGCTACCCCAACTGGACCAAGCATCTCAGTCGCGCGCACTCCTACAACAAAGACATGATCAAAGAAGTCAGGGAAGCGCACAAACAGGCCTCGGACGCACCCAAATCCTCCCCCGTCAAGGCAGAGTCCGGAATAGAATCCGCCGGATCAGAATTCTCAGATCTCTATGCGTTTGTCGAATCAGATGACAGCTCAGATGGTAGAGGTGGACCGATCAAAAAACTCAGGACGGATATCAACCTGATCCTGGAAACTATCGATAATAAAATAAGTAATGATCCTAAACCGAATGAGAACTCGATAATAGAAACGGACGATGCGGCTATCGATGGCATCGAATTAGATGAAGGCTTGCAACTGATGACTCCGGCGGAACTGCATGAGGATTTGAATGGTACAGCTGATTTTAACGAATTTGAACCGGAATATCGCGTGGATGATTCTAGCGATATAAAGGCGATTGTGGAACATATCGATGCTCTAAGCGGCGAATTGGAGATGCCGGCGATTCAGCCAGAAATCATGCAGTTCACTGAAATGATGCCGGCTGAAAACATTGTCTACAACACTGGTGAGTACACTTTCGCCTTTGAATGTACTTTTTATGTATTTGTTTTTTCCACAGCGCCAGTCTAAGAAAACTCTCAATGAAGAGTTCACATATCTATCATTGTCATTGGTGGTTCAACTACCAGTATGACTAAAAAACCTCTACAATATTTATTTTAGATTTCTTTACAAATCTGTGTTGTACTGTAACAATTAATTTGATGGTGATAGAAGCTACCTACCAGGCCTAGCGAATGTTTGTCACCCCGTGCGATTGTACTAACATTTTTCGTTATTTATCTTTCTACTAACCTTCATAACTCGCGACTCTTCAATTCCAGCGTACACCACCCCAGCGCTGGGCGAGCCGCCGTGCTACCAGCCAACCAGCGTGCCGCTCGAGTACGGGCCTGACTTCACCACGCTCGGCACAGAAACATACATAGAGCTAGGTAACCCCGACGACCATGTCCTACCACACATCGACCCGCTGCTAACCATCCGGGATGAACAAAACGTCATAAACTACATACAGAACGTATCCAACGTGTACTCGAACGGTGTGCCGCCGGGCTGCCCTAGCGGTACATCGTTCGAGTTGCAGAATTGGGAGCCGTTTTTATCTAAAGTTTTCACGTTCGAAGAAGCGAACGATAACCGAATGTACGTGCCGAATGGTAATATATTTTAGATTTTACACGAAACCACGCGTTGGCACCTTCGTTAATGGTAGTTTGCGATCATTATTGCCAATAAAACTAATATTGTTATAGCTGCGTTCGATTTGAACCTTCCTACCGCTCTTACTACCGTGTTGTACGTTGTGAGAGAGCAATTTAATGCGCGATTCGTTAAGTGTTTATGCCATATTGCAAGTTTGTTTTTATCTTTTTATTATATCTCAATCAGAGATCATTATATATACATATTTGGAATAGTGATCGTGAATGTATATTGTAACTCCTATGTCAATATGTCGGAGCATGTGGTGGCTAACCAGTGAAGATGGTTGACAGTGAGCGTTCCGCCTTTCGCAATGATTGTTCAAAGCCACGAGACATGCTCCTGCGAGCGTCCCCGGACGCTCCCCTTCTGTCCGTAGTCGAGGTGCCAACGCGCAGATATAGAACGACAATCCGATTACAAAAGTTATGCACAAATCCGTTATAGTAATATTGAATTGTTAGTATTTATGTTGAGCGGCCGGCCCGCCCGTGGTATTATATTTAGGCGAAGGGAGCGCCGGCCGCGCCTCGCCGCTACCTCGACGAACGAATATATACCTCAGTATCCATAGGAGCTATTTTATAACATTGTTAACATTATTACGTATAAATCCCACCAAACTTTAGTTAAACTTATCATATGTATATTCATAATAATGCTACCTCATGTAATAGGGTGTAAGTTAACGCTTTAGTATGTTGCTTGAAAATTAAAAAGAAAAATTAAAAAAAAAAATACTTGTGCCATTCATATGACATAGAAAATGTATGACAGCAAATTAGCTTTTCGATGTTGGTATTGATTAAAATTGTATACTTATCACTATTTGCGAGATATGAAACAAGGACTTGCAAAAAGACAATTGGAATGGAATAAATCTCGCAAGTAGTAGTCGTTTTCCAGAACATTTTCGTTTTAGTATCGATGTTTGGATCCAAAGTTTTAGGCTAAGTTTTGGTAAACAGTTTGCTTTGTAAATAACTAAATTTGATTTGCGGCACTTAGTAATTGCATTTGATAAAATTTCGCTTCAACATGAGGCCACCGAAAGGACACGAATTTATGAATCTATACAATTTGAACAGCTATTGGAGCGACGCTAGACGTCGTACTTGTTACTTTTCGATTAGCAAATAGTCCTGTTGAATCAGTCTGGTCGCCAGCTAATTGGTGTTTTACGGAAGTTATGTTGTTCGCATCCGCCGGTGGCGCGCTCATTGCATTTCTATTTCGATTCCTTTTTAGGGTTCCGTATTTTATGTAAAATTGTGGCGCCAAGCGTCGCGGTCTTAGTGTAAGTGAATCGATAGTGCTGTGATATTTTTATTGGATATTTAGTTGTAAGAGAGAAGATGCAAGGGCGTATGTAATGTAATGTAATAAGGAACGAGTACAAAGAAACGATGTTATTTATCGCGGGAGCGCAAGTACCTAAAGCGCCGGTACATAGCAATGCAACGTTGGTACAAACAGAGGATCCTCGCACGGATTATATTATCCAACTAAATGGGGGGCCACGTGCCCAGACACAAATCATAAAGATTACTAGCGGAATAAAGCTGAGAGATCGGTTAAAATTTGATGTAAATGTTAAAAAGAATGAAATATTTACCTCCGAAATATATTTTGGAGAGAATTATTTACAAGTCGGATGAGAGGGGTCTTAGTGATAAATGTATCCAAAGACTGTTAGGTATTATGAGTTCGTTGAACTTCGAGTCGACTTATAAGTCGGGGATATATACGGAAAAAAGTCAGATAGGCGGAAGCAGAAAACGTAACAGAACTATGTGTAGCTATCGAGAATTAGGCTTTGACATGAAATTGACAAAATTGATACAAAATCCATGATTCGGCGACGCCATCGTAAGAAGAGTATGTAGCAGACTCAGCGCGGCCCGGGCGGCCGGCCCGCGGCCGCGGCTGCCGCGAGAGAGGCTCCGTGCTTCCGAATAACAAAAGAATACTGTTGCATTCCCCGCGCCGCAGTGTGCGAGCGTGCCTCGCCTGCCCCCGCCCCGGCGCCCCGCCGGCCCCGCGCTGCTGCGACCACGGTGAGAATGCAACCAGAACAATCAAGCTAGATTGGTTTCTCCCCTAAAACTGCGCGGTAGTTGATTTTTCACCTAAATTTTAACTCTATAAGTGTGATGCATGTGGTTATATTATTACAAATATTAGGTTAAATAGTCACTAAATTGTCGCAAGTGTAATTGTTGTGTGTCTATAATGAAAAATCAAAAAAATATTAGCACTTAAGCATGTTTGTCTCACTGTATCTATATTGTAGGAAGCAGGCGTGTACTGCGACCCAGTTCCGCAAAAATCACTACCGCGCAGTGCTGTCAGTCCCACGCGAGCTCGTGACAGTGTAGCGTAGCGTGTACTCACCTTCAGTATAAGTGTATTCCTCGAGAGAGGCTTTCATTATTCAATATAAATATTACTTATTCAAAAACTTCTATAATCATTAAATTATTTACCGTTTCGATGTAATTTTCGTTGCAAAGGGAACAATGCATGTTTTCACTCAATAAGTGTTGATCTAAATGAAGGTTAAACAAAATGATGAAAAGGTATGGCTTGTCACTAATCCGATGTACCAATAACCAATCTTTAAATAACGGAAAATATTCCCGTTGTGCTCTTTGCGACCGTATATTTGTCCCTAGCTTTTAGGTGTTAGATGATAGTCGAACAGGGTATTGTGGTCCTATTTTATCGGAAGTGATATAATGATAACTCGATTGTAAGCGATAAACATCAGACATTCAGACGGCTAATACTACCTCAATACCCAAAAATGTACAGTATAGATATCCACTTAATCTGTTAAAAATTAAGGTCCACGCCCGGGCTTACTTTTCACTGTAGATGCACTGGTTTTTCAACACGGTCTACACTTATTTTATTGAAGAATTAATTACCAATTATTTAATTTTGTATTTAATATTTAATTGTTGTGTTCTAAGTACAACCTATTTGCGAGATCTGTTGTAATATTTTAAAGTTTTCTCGAGCGGTATTTTTCTTATGATTTAATTTTGTTGGAAAAACCCAGTGTACCTATTTACACTCAATGTGTCGGTAGTTAAACGTATCTTGATGTATCTGTCCTCGTATAAGCCCGGGTCATTATATTTGTAAGCTAAATTGCATTTCATTCTGTAATATTTGTTTAGAGATTCGAAAATTCATTGCTAAGTAAACATTACATAATAGTTACTTTGTCGTTGTATTCGGTATTGTGACACATTATTTTGTACATAATAAAATTCTGTAAGCTTTTTATCCTGGACATGGAACATACGAAATGTACGTTTTTATTGAAAATACGCGTATAGCCTGCGTATAGCTGACAAGAAAGTTTTAGTATCTGTAAAATTTTGTGATTTTGGTTCGGTGGGTGTATTTAAAAAGAAGCTATTTTGGATAAAAAAATCCAGTTTATGTACCTCTGCGTTTTTGATTTTTATTTTTGAGCTTTTATTTATTATTGCCAAAGGTTTTTTTATGCTGAATTTGTCAAGTTGTCATCGTATTAGGCTTTTGTTTGTGAAGCAAAAATGAAATTGTTTTTATATTTTAACACATAAATTATTTTATAGTTATAATCTTGTCGGCAAAACGGCTTTTATCGTCCGTTTATTTGGACTTTTTAGTTTCAATCGATTGTAATGTAAGTCAACTATTGTGCGCATAATTAAAATTAGGCCACGTCATAACACAAACAACAATGAAAATTCGTACCTAATGCCACGCATGAGCATTTACAAAACAATCAAATTTCATGTACATGACTTGATTGAAACTGAGTCGTCCAGTTTTGTTCATGAAAAGGATAAACGGCTTATTCCAATAATCCCCTGCCATAATCCCCTGCGAAGGGGATTCCTGGACTTTTTGTCCAGAAATCCCCTGCCGGCTCAGAGAGAAGACGCACAGGGGATTTGTGGACAAGAGTTCCAGAAATCCCCTGATCCACTTATTTACACCGTAAGTAGTTGTTCGTTCTTGAAATAATCAAATGCAAACAACTAAGTAACCTAAGCTTATAAGTAGAACATACCAAAATATTAACATTGCATTCAGGAATTTGCGACTCACAATAGGGTTTCAGCTGATTTCGAGTACCTTTTTTACGATGTTTTTCGTCCCATTATTTTGTTCCAAGAATAGGACCACGATGGAGAACTACTCCTCGTAGTCCCATTAGTATGTGCGGTTGTGGAAATTTTCGTCCTGTATATATTTTCTGCATGGATACATGTCCAACAAGCGTTTCGTCCAATAAGCAGTTCGTCAGGAAACCATGCGCAGTTCGTCCAGTTCTTACTAATTAATTTTATATTGTTCCAAACATTTATGAAAAATAACAGTGGATTCCAAATAAGATATCAAAAATCCTGATCCTGATATCAAAAATGACAGCTGATGTCAAAAATGACAGCTGATGTCAAAAATGACAGCTGATGTCAAAAATGACAGCGGATGTCAAAAATTACACCCGATGTCAGAAAACGACTGTTACAGTCAGTTAGAATTGAGCAAAAATGACAGGTTATATTAAAAATGAAACGGATATTATTCTAGACATAGAGTAAAAACTCGCTGCTGTCTCAGCAGAGGGATAGTGTCATTCAACAATTTGAAAATTTTTGTAACCAAAAACCGATCTATGTGTGTTTTGACAGCACGTAAATACAGTGCCTTCACTCACACATTCTCATGATTGAATGTTGCAAGTGAATAGCATTTTCCCTAAAAAATTGGGTAACTGAAGCAAAGTTCCCATTAAGAAAACACTTCATTGTTTTTATCACCTACCTTTTTATTTTTGATATTCCATTATTTCAATTTACCGAAGATGTCAATAGTTTATTGTCAAATAGCAAAAATCTAAAAAAATCTATGAAAATCCATTTCCATCGTTTTTAATTTTACGAAATATCAGCCGGTACCTATGGTTACTATCATTGTACCTAGATCAAACGACAAAAAGGTTTCACTCCAAGTCTGCAAAATAAGATCGGCTCCGATCATTTTCGGAACAATAATTTAAAATAGACGGTCAAGTGCGTGTTCGGCTACGTGCAGTGTAACTAGTAGCACGGTTCATGGCCTATCTAAACCAACTACATTTTTTTAGTTGATTATGATTAGGTACTCAACTAGTAAAGCATACTAAAGCTGTGTAGTTTTCCTTTTAAATTCACACCACCTACTGCTAGCATTTTTTTCACAAATAATAATGCCCAACTTAGACAAGTACCTACACTGAACAAAAAAACAGATTTTTTCCTATGATTTCTTCAGCGTAATTCAATTAAAGACAGAGCGCTATGGCGCTCATTAGGGGAGGCCTATGTCCAGCAGTGGACTAATATAGGCTAATGATGATGATGATGAATTCAATTGTAAATACTAGTTCTATTTGTTTCCATTCATTGATTGTAATTTTCTATGTAAAATAGTAATTTGATTTTACATCTTGAATCTACTCAGAATATCGTCGAGTGACTGAAAATTCTAAAACTGTGATATTCCGCGTAGTTTAATTCCTAAGTCCTAACTTGAGGGAATTCCACCCTCTCCTCTACTATTTTATATACCTAAGTACTAAGTAATAAAACCTGGGTATTTTGTTCCCAGTGCATAGCAACATTTTCTCGAAAATGGTGGACGAAATTTTTTAATTTCTTTATGAGTTTTGATGACTGTTTTAGGCAAAATTACAAATGGAATATTAGTACTTACCAGTGGAATGAGATATTTGCGGTATTATTTTTCCTGTTACTGGGGTTTAAACATCCTTGCACCGCAAAACACATCATTTTTATATTTTTATGTGAGAGCTGCTTTCCGCGTCATTTGAAGTATTGTACTAACGGCTCAAAATGAAAATTGCGACGGTCCGTCGCAATTTTTTAGACTTACCTCGTTTGTGTCAACTATCATTCTAAGTCTTCTTTTTCTAAGATTCTAGACTAGTGCTAGACTTTCAGTTAGTGGCTCAGATGAAAGGTTGGCACCAAAGTCAAGGAAGAGTAGTTTCAGAGATGTGGCCGTTTCAAGTTTGACAGCTGTCATCGAAAATGTAGACCACTTCAATAGCTATATGCGTTGCCCCGCTGTATAGCAATGCTGATGCGCTGCGCCAGATATTCACCAGTTCTCTGGTCACGCGTCGCTTCGACCAGACGGATTTCCTCGGAAGATGGGAAGACGCAAGTGTGTTGACTGTAGCGTCGATGGTATGTTAGCGGTGACAAAGGCCCAAAATTTTCGTAGTTTTTGTTTTAATGTTAACATTTTGGTATGTTCTACTTGTAAGGTTAGGTTACTTAGTTGTTTGCATTTGATTATTTCAAGAACGAACAACTACTTACGGTGTAAATAAGTGGATCAGGGGATTTCTGGAACTCTTGTCCACAAATCCCCTGTGCGTCTTCTCTTTGAGCCGGCAGGGGATTTCTGGACAAAAAGTCCAGGAATCCCCTTCGCAGGGGATTATGGCAGGGGATTATTGGAATAAGCCGGATAAACATATGGCTTTTTCGCTTAGATGTTTTGAAACGTTTTAAAAAATTACGGAAACTTACTTTAGGATCGTATTTTGTGCGCAAAGCTTGATTGTAAATAGACAATGCTGTTAAATTCTTAATTTTTACCTAAAGTCGGGAGCATAAAGTTAACAGCATAAAGCTAACAGCCTGAATAGGTTAACATAAAGCTAACAGCCTGGAAAGGTTAGCATAAAGCTAACAGCCCGAATAGGCTCTTATTCAGGCAGCCTGAATAAGTTAGCATAAAGTTAACAGCCCGAATAGGCCCTTATTCAGGCAGCCTGAATAGGTTAGCATAAAGCCAACAGCCCGAATAGGCTTTCGGGTCTTGTATATTTGATCTTTTCATAAGCGTATGTTTTAATATCCAGTACACCATAAAACCGCTGTTAAAGACATGTTTTAATTAAGTGACTTACGCGCCAGTTGGGTGCGCAAGTAACACATTTAGTGCCCATAACGCATGCTGCGATCGTCAGCGGTGCGCCCTAGCAGGTTGAATGTTGTTTTGAACGTAAGTTAGTTTGAATTCTTGATCGTTATGCGCCATTTAAATGTATAAGCCCCGCAAGTTGATATTGCGATGGAACCTTGTCACAATAACAGCTGCGTGACGTCATCCGTCGCAAAAAAGTACAGATCGCAAAAAAATGTAATAAAAAGTAAATAAGCTAGGGTTATGGGATATTTGTATTTAAACCAGGCCACACGTTCCGTGACTGGTAGAATTTTGCAAAATATTCAAAATGTCTATTACTAGTTCCTTCGACATTAAAATATCCTCAGTAGTGTTCGAAGCACTTTTTAAGGCACAGTTTATATTTTGGATAACTAACTTAGTCTTCTTTCTCTTTTAAAAAAATAATTGTCCACTTTAATTATCATTCCACGAGCACGACTGTTAATTAATTTCTTACTCATTTTAACGGGTAACAGGTAACAAAACTAAACAACAAAACTCAAAAATAACAATAAAACAGGATAACAAAAACAAAAAGCTATAACAAGTACTCGATGCGCGTAAGCACGTAAGCGCGGGCTGACCTTGCGAACGGTACTGACGGTGCGACGTCGACTACGTCACCAAGATGGCCGCCAATCGCAATATCAGCTTGCGGGGCTTATAACCTCATTTTGTTGTTACATTGTCATATTTAAGTTTTTAGACTTGTGCTCCTGGCTTTACAATTATAACAATAAGTTTAAAGTAACCCTCCTTACGCATAGATTTAGTGAACGTTCGATACCGTAGGTACCTTCATATAAAACAAGAATTGAATTCACAACAATCTACTAAATGTTGTGTTATTATGAGCCTATCTTGTATCGGTGTCTATGGAACTTTATTCTATGAAGTGCTGTTTATAATGTACAATAAGTATAATACCGAGCTACCTCTGCATGCCTCCATGGTTAACTATAGTTTTTGTTATGCAAATATACATAAATATAACTTTTACGATATACCTTTTCTATTTTGTACGTTTAGATACCTATTGTAAGGAAAATAGTTTTACAGATTGCAGTTTCGATGTGAATTCATATTTTCAGTTTCAATTGTATGCTAAAATTTTGACATAATAAACAATCTGACTAGTTATTTTCTGTTTTATTTGTCCCTATTCTAAATCCTATTCCTAAACAGGCCCGATAATAGACGATAGAGGCACTATTGGACCCTCTGGTCAGAGTAGTTATAAAAGTGACTGTTGGCGCTAGCGTAGCGGTTATAGGTATATAACGTTTTGCTTTGCGGAAAATTTGACTAAAACAATTCTTCTAAAACAATTCGACTGACTAAGAAAAATGTGTCAACACATGGCTCTGGGTGCAATTATACATATACACACCCTTTCAGTCGCCACGAATAGAGTCGTTTAGAGTCGCCACGAACCCGCCCCTCCCCCCGCTTCGCGGGGTTGGGACGCCTACAGGTCGGGTCAACTCAAGGTCGAAATGTTTTTAGTCGAATTGTATTAAATTAAAAAAGAATTTTCCGTTGACGTTCGATTCAGGTGTGAAATAGAATTAACTTTTATATGATTAGTTAGGCAAGATGAATTTAGATGTACCATAGATGAATTCACGTTTTTCAAGTGTGTGTCAATTCAGTTTTACTCATTTAAAATAAATAATAGTTTTAAAAAACACGCTTTTTATAGAAAACCGAACTAAAAAATAGAAAATAAATTTTAATGAAATTAAATTAAGAAAATAGTGTTAAAAATTTCAATGAATATAAGTTAATAATAGTGTGAATAAAAAAAAATATTTTATTTTAAAAAAAGCGTGGGGTGCTTTTTAATTATCGAATTAATTTCGAATTAATAATTTATATTATCGAAATGATAATCACTCTACTCATATCTGTCAATAAAATATTTATAACTATTGACACCATGCACCCCACGCTTTTTTTTAAATGAAATAATTTTTTTTATTCACACTATTATTAACTTATATTCATTGAAATTTTTAACACTATTTTTTAATTTAAATTCATTAAAATTTATTTTCTATTTTTTAGTTCGGTTTTCTATAAAAAGCGTGTTTTTTAGTTTTTTTAAACTATTATTTATTTTCTACTTTTTAGTTTGGATTATTTATAATAGCTTGTTTTTTTGAATAATTTTATCAAATTAGTGTATTGTCATCGGTCCTCAATAAATCTACAAAGTTTGAACAAAATCTGGCCGTTTAAAGTGGGTCAAAATCGCGCCCAAAGAAGTCGGTTACAAACAAACATACAAACATACAGGTGAAGCTAATAAAAAGCGAATAAAAAGGAATGTTCCTTTCAGTAAAATTTGCTATCTTGAATTATTCTTGGTAGCTGCCCTCCTGGTAACGTTCGTTTGTACCATCCTGTATAATACTTTACTATCTGCCCGCACGCGTTGTTTCTATGCACGTTTTAGGAAAACTTTAATAGTAGGTAGATTCATTATCATTAATTAGGGAGCAAAATAATATTTTTACAGCCAGGGCGCTTTTTTGAATCCAGAGCGAAGCGAGGGATTCTTTAGTAGAATCCTTAACGTAGCGAGGGGATTCAAAGTACGAACTTATTAATGATTTAAAAAGTAGCATGTTTTATTCCAGGATAGACCTACACCTGTGCAAAGTTGCATGCAGCCCGTTCCGTTTAGTAGTTTTGCTGTGAAGAAGTAACAAACGTCCATCGTTTATTTCATTAGGTTAGTTAAATTATAACAGGGCCAATTCAGATGTAGGTAGGTACCTGTTCGCGAGTATAGGTATTACTCGTACTTCTTTCGCCGCTCATTTCTATTTGTAGCTAATCAAATTGCAGCCCATGGGCGGCGAAATAGTACATTGTACGTGTCACCGCGAGAAAGTGCCAAATTCTTATAGGTCATTTTAATTTTTCACTCGTTTCTAACGTATTTTTTATATACGAGGTAGGAATCGTACTTTCTCGCGAGTGATACTTTAGATAAACACCTTCGAGGAAAATCATCGTTTTAGAATCTTCAAAATCACTTCAGTAAATTCAAATGTAGCAATAAATACCTACGCGCATGTGCGATTTACAATATGGTTCTTTTTTGAATTATTGTTCCGAATACGGAAGAGGCCTATAATGGCGGATTCGGAGTAAAAACTTTGTGTCTTTTGACCTATTTAGCTGATATTTCAAAAAATGTTTAAAACTTAACACGTTAGAAATGGTTTCCATACACTTTTATCTCCCGCTAAACGCGTGAGAAGTGAAATTCCATGGAGTTTTCTCTCCCGCATTTTAGTACGCCTGCAATGACGCACTTTCTACCAAGTGCGTGTGGACTGAGTGCTCACTTTTGAAATCCATATGTTTGGAATAGGAATAAGCAGTTTTCTAAGCAGGTATAGGTGTAGTGTAAGCAGTATGAGTGATACACACGAGTACAATCTGAATTGACCGGCTGTACATCAGACCTACTTCCCGCACAACCTCACATCGTCCCTTGCATACAGTTTTCCAAATGGCGACATCACTTTCTCGGAAGACCATATTCAGCCCCTGGCATCCATCACCTCGACCTCAACAGCCTGTATTGGTCCACTACTGGACGCAGGCCTCCCCCTGATAAGCGCCTTGCTGGCTTTTTCTCATGAGATAAAAGGCATCCATCAGCCCCTCATAAAGGTGCCCTTTGTTCTGCAGATCTGTATTACTACCAAAAGTCCATGAGGAATGTAAAAAAAAATACGCTTTTATAATGTAAGATCGTTTATTTTACCATCAAGTTACGCACCTTAGACTATAATTACCTAATTGGCTTAAAACATAAATGATGGCGATTTGCTACTTTGGAGATATAACAAAAGATTTTTTCTAAATGTATGCACTATATATGTTTGCTTTATGTGTTAAAACAATTTATTATACTACTGAATTGTGTCAAAACACCTAAGGAAGCCAGAGAATGGTTTAACTTGAAATAATGCTGCAATTTAAGTAGATTAGATATCATTATGCCAAATACTAAACCTTAATAAACTGACTAGACGTAAATAACTGAGGCTCACGGGCATTTTGATCAGAATACTGCTACACTTATGAAAAGTAAAAGTATCTATCCTGTTTTAAAAAACATTGTTCGACCCATATGCCTCAATTTTTACTCTTTTATGCAACACTGAATGACACCTATCTCGAAATATGAAAAATATACAAATTTTATGAATAACTTACATGCTATAGTATAAGCGTGATTTATTTACAAAGTATCAATTTATAATTTACCGTCGATGATAATTTGGAGACACAAACTCATGTTTCTGCTTCAAATTACGCGGTAAAGTATTATTTGATATGAATTTAACTGTCTATTATAGATATCGTAAGCAAGTTCCAACGGTTTCACATAGATTTTATACCAGAAATTTTCCAGAATTGACGTCATAATGCACAATATGAATAGCTCCAAAAGACAACATTGTTATGTGTTGAACGATCTGTACATGAAATAAACAATACAAAAATGCCAATAGAAGTGCTTGTGATACCATCTTCCCAACACTGGGCCGTCTTATAAAAAAAAAGGTACTTAGATTAAAATTGTAGCACAAAATCTAAGTGGTCGTACAATTTTAGAAACTAAATGAATAAATGCAACAAATATACATAAAATATTAGGGAAATAATCACTAACCCTCAAAAATAAACTCAATCAGGAATCAACATTACCAAACATTGCATAAATATTTTACGAAGAGATACAAAAAGATTTAAAGTATTTCATTTGTCATGCTTGTTTGTCTGCTCGGACCTTAGATAAGTATACATTTAGTTAACTTCATAATCCGCCCAGTCAAATATTGCTGCCCATACATCAATTACAGCACAAGTCTAAAGACTTGTTATTTTATTAAAATACATTAGTCCACAATACGCAAAATATCCACTTCATTCACAAATACAGAGCCGATTTACACAACTTTATTCATAAAATCCATGGTTCAATTACAGTTAATGCTATTCCTTCATTCATAACTCACCAATAGATTCATTATGAATTAATTAAATCTTTGTCCAATTTGCTCAGTTGATATTTACGTTGTGACTTGTCCGTTGATCGATTTTCGTGCAAATGCGCGTGAGGTCGTAGGTTTCTTAGCACTGGTCGACGGCACGGACTTGCTCGCCGTCACGGACTTTGGCTTCAGACTTGGTATCTGAGACACCCGGATACCGATAGCTGTCTTCTGTTTCGTGGAGACCTTAGTCTCCTTCGGCTGCCCTTCAAAAGTCGAGCTTCTAATCAACCGCGGCTGTTCAGTCTTGTCGCTTTCGATCCAGACTCTCTTGTCAGTTTTAGCCGGTGATTTTTTAGCTTGCTCGACTTTTTTCCACAGGTTTGCGATCTTGCTCTCGATGTCTTTGGTTTTGGAAGACTGCACCGAGTTGACGCTAGAAGTGCTTCCCTGCCGAGAGCTTCGGGACGCTATGGTGATCGTCTTTCCGCTCTCGTTGCTCTGCAGGCTGTGGTTCGAAGCAGAATTCCTCATGGTCGGTTCTGGTTTCTTGGCGACCTTTGTGGGTGATTTGTTGGGCGCTTTAGATGTGGATGGCCGCGCGTAGCGATTTAGTTGTGGGAGTCTGGACGGGGAGGTGGTAGCTTTAGCCGAAACCGGCGCGGGCTTAGCGAAGCGATGGGCGGTCGCCGCCGGTTTCTTATCCGGAACTGGAAGATCTTGCGCCGGCACTGAGCTCTCTTCTTTCGTAAACGTCCCTTGCCGCTCCAAAGGCAATGGCTTAGCTGCCACCGGAGGGATGACTATAGCCTTAGCCGGCGCTTTGGTCGGCGATCTGTTTGGTATAGCCTTTTTCGGGGATGTGTTGGCGCTGGGAGTTTTGGAAGTCATTGATTTGTATGGAGTTTTGGCACCGGTTTGAGCTTTGGAAGTACTTGGTCCCTTTGCGGGCGCGCTTTTCGGAGTCACTCGTGTGACTGGAGCGATCGTTTTCCTGGCAGGAGGTGCGCTTCTTCTATAAGGCGAAACGTACATCGCTTTCTTACGTCCTCTGATTACTTTAGGCGCCTCCTGTTCCTTGTCTAAGGAGTCATTGGAGTCCAAACTTTCGTCCCTTCTCAGAGGTTTGACTATTTTTGGTTTCGGTCGCGGTGTTTCCGAGTCAGATTCAGACTGTGCTCTTTCTTCAGAGTTACTATCTCCCTCGTAACTCGCGAAGTCGCTGCTGCTAGGATTCTGATTCTTATCAGCCTGCAGAGTCCTGCGGTAGGAGGCGGTCATTTCGATGTTCTTCAAGTTATTAACGACGCACATGTCCACCGCGGCCGGACTCTCTATAACCGGCAGGTAGTTTCTGAAGCTCTTAGTGTACGTTTGCATTTGAGTAGAGTTCAGTTCGAAATCGTCCTCGTTGTGACCGCTGTCGACGTCTCTCGAGAACACGTCATCATCATGCCTTTCGTCTGATATTTGTTGATGATTAGGTTCGTTTGAGGAGAGGCTGTCGTAGCCCGTTGTCGTCTCTAGGTTCTCGAAGTTAGCGTCTTTAGTGACGAACGTCGGGGACGGAGGGATGTCTTCGCTGAGGGTTCTAGTGCGGAACCTCTCGGCGTCCTCGAGTCGTCTCTGTTTGAGAGTTTTCTTTGCAGCGAGGCGTTGCTTCAGACTCTCTATCGTCGGGTCCGGCAATGCCGAAGCCTCGGGTATGTTGTGTACGTCAACGGTCTGCGTTTGGTACCTAGCTCTGTCCTCTAATCTTCGTTGCTTCGCGCTGACTTTCCTCCTTACTTTCGGTTCAGATGGCGCCGTGACGTAATCTGACGGTTCGCTCTCCGTTTTGGTCCAAGTCATGAATTCCTCCTGAACTTCTAAAACGACGTCGTCTTCCGTTACCGTATCGGTGATCGTGTAAGTTTGGTACCGATCTTTGGAGACGTGTCTCTTTTCTTTCGGCGTCAAGTATTTCGGATCACGTTGCTTTTTCGGCGTGGATTCTACGCTGCTGATGTCTGAAGGTAAAGGAGTGCAGTTTTCTGAACCGGACGGTATATCTGTGACGACATTTAGGGTATTCGAGATGCAATCTTCGAACATAGCCGTGTTTTGGGTAACAGTTGGGAGCGCAATCGACTGCTCGATTTCCAGCGTCGACTCCGCCATCTCATCGAACAAGGATGGAGGATTCACTTGGTCCAGATCGTGGAAAACATTCGCAAACGTGTTGCAAAGAGGAAAGTCCTGAATCGGCAGTTTGAAGTCGAACACTACAGGCGTTTTCTCTCTAAGGTCGACGACCTCCGATACGATACTGGACACAGATATCATGCTGCCTTCCATATCAATATGCTCCATCTCAGAGGGAGGTTTCACATTTTCGAGGAAGCTAACAGGATTGCTGTCCAAATGCTCCGAGCTCCCGTGATGAGCCGAGTTAGTTAGCGCGCGTTTCACCATAGAAGCGACTGGCAGCGACTTCTTTCTCCGAGGTTTCTTAGGCTCCTCCCATTGAGCTGATGCACTCAAAGACAACAAACTGCCTAGTTCCGACGGCGGTTTAACGTTATCCAAGTCTAAAGACGTTAGAGAAGTCACACTGGTGTCCATAGTGTAGGCAGAAACCTTCAACTGCGCGGCCAATCTCGCCGCCTCTCGTTCTATGGCCGCCGAGACCATAGAGTCTAGTTTAAGGTCGGCATCATCTACCAACGAAGCTAGGCTAGGCTCCGCTATACTTTCGAGCATAACTCGATCTGTTTTAGGGGAGGTAGGTTCGTGTCGACTGAAGGTCATTTCTGTTTCCAGTCTGGTAAGATCAGGGCGGGAATGCCGTCGGGTTGGATCGCTCTGTTCCAACAAATCTGGCAACGCTTCGCTGCGTATCGACGCCTCTAGATGGACAGAACTGCTTATGGTTGGGAACGTGACGTCATCAGGGCAAGTGTTGTCGTTCCAAGTGTCTTGCCGGGATGGCTCGTCGAGAGGTTTGTTGTCGCACTTGATGTCCGTCCATTCGAGTTTGTTCTTTCTTTTTAAAGTATCCTGGTTGGCTTGTGGTTCGCCGTCGCTCCAGGACGCGTCTAAAACATCCGCATAGGATTCGTTTGATCGGTTTAGCTCATCGCGTTCCGACTCTATGGTAGTGTTAGCGGAGGCTGGTGCCAGGCATTCGTTGGAGCGAGAGACTTCGCTTTCCGACATGTTCAGTCTCACGCTGGTGTTTATTTTAGGGTTAGGTGGGTCAGAGCCAGTGTCGTTGTGCGCGGTTGGAGCGAGCTCGCCTGCGCGCGCGGGTTCCGCAGACGGCTCCTGAACGTTTTTTGAATTCTCCTTTTCCCGCCCCTCTCTTTCCTTCCCCTCTCGTTTCGCTCCTCTCGCTATGACCTCCTCTAGTAACGCGCGGTCCCTGGCTTCGTCGCCGACCATACGTTCTAGAGCACCTCTAGTTTCCCTCCTCCTTCTTCTGTCTTTGCTTTCTAACCTATCGCCGCTTTGGGCTCGCGGCTTCTCCGTCTTTGGCTGCATTCCTACTCTGACGATGCGTTCGAAGACTTCTTTATCGGTCGATCCGAAGGAATCGTTGCTCAACGAGCTGAGCGAATTTGACCTTTCACGACGTCGCGGTGAGTCCATGCAAGTGGGTAGACTGGCGGGTCCGTCGTCCGTGAAGCGGGAGCGGGATAGCCGCGACAACTCTGTAGGGAAGGCATACGAACGCTGACTGACCTGTCTCTCCTTATCGAACTCTCGATCGCTGACTTTAGACCGGTTGTTGCGGTCGAGGGACTTGTTCTGTCGGCTGTGCCGGTTGAACGCGGCCGGTCGTTCAACCGAGTGGGCCTTGCTGCGGTCGTTGACGCTGCTCAGGCCAGCCTTGACGGTTTCCTCGAAGATTTCTCGATCGGTCGAGCCGAAGGAATCGAGGCTTAGAGAGCTGAGGGAGTCGTTTCGATCGCGGGACAGGGTTTCTGTTCTCTTGTCGTGAACGGTCTTCCTAGGGGGGCTCTCGTGCGTTTGCGAGGGAGCTTGTCGCGGTTTGGGGGGCCGCGGCGGGGGCGCCGGCAGGGGGCCTGGTGGCGGCGGGAGGGGCGGCGCCTCACTGCCGCTGCTGCCGCTAGAACAATAACGTAATTTGTTACAAGTCAACTAAATGTAACTAATACGAGTAGTATCCAGCTTGGGTCTCGATGACGCTGTGTTTAGTGTCAAGCATTTATAAAAGTGGCGTCACACTAAAGTTACCACATTTCTGGAAGTTTCACGAGACTCGTAATAATAGTAAAGATAGCTTACCTATCATGAACGTTCCTTGCGTACTCATGTGACATCTTGACGGTTTCAGTGGACGACCGCAAGTAGAGAGGTAGTGATCTCTGTAATAAACAAACTGGGATAAAGCGTCTTATAATATTTAAAACACAACATGTTATAAAAACTTTTCTAAGTATAGGAACAGCGATAGGAAAGTTGCTCTGGAAGGTTACTTTTAGCTGCAAGCTTTAACTTGTAAATTCAACTGCTTGGAGTTAAACTTCAAAGTAAGCTTGTGTGTAGACGTGATTTGCAAAAACTTACATAAACATCATCTCGGTAGGGGTTCAGTGACGGCTCTGAAGGCGGACCTTTGTTCTTTACCACCTGGAACAAATAATAATATTGCTGTGTTCGAAAGCTTTCTTTATCATATGCACAAACATATTGATTCAGATTATTTATTGGCAACATAGATACAGGTCTTGTGGTATATAGTCATACATAATGTAAGTAGTACAAATTAAATTAATATAGTAAAATTGTGATAATTTATGTACCGCATTCTGACGAAGTACGATGACTACTTTGTACGAAAAACATGTCCTTTTATTTAAAAAGCTCCGAGTAAAATAAAAGTTAAACCTTGGAAGTGTATACATGTCTGTGCAGCTGACTGTACAACATAAGAATAACTATTATAGTGATCATAAATATTAAACAATACAATTTTATATTACATAATATGTAAAATCGGACTGTCAAAATATCAATTCATTTTCATTAGTAATCAATTCATTAGCATCATAAAAACACATGTCAATAAGCCAATTTTCAAGCTTATATCGTTTCTAAAAATATTACCGGTATAAATTTATATCGATTAAAAATGTACCGGTATCACATCAAGGTCAGTCAAACCGGTATTTGAAAATACCGCTATTCGAAGCCTTGGTTCCTACAACCAGTAGGTACAGTTGTATTGTACCTCAGCGATCCCCTTCTGTATGCACTCCTCCAGCAGGTCCCCGGCGTCGCTGAGGTTGGAGCTGGAGGAGGTGTCGTGCGCCTCCCGCGCGCGCGACTCGATGGACAGAACCGACAGGTTGGAGTTGGAGCCGGCCTTGGACAGGATCGCCGGCGTGTCCTCGGTGAAGTAGACCTTGCACATGTCCGATGGGGTGTGGGGCTCTGGAACAACATCTTTGAGTTGAATTAAGTCAAAACTTCGCGCAGTTTGCGCTCTTTTTAAAAGCTGACACGTCACGCACGGGTGAGTGACGCTGACTGAATCGGGTAAAAACGGCTCCAGTCGGTCGGTTGGACAGGGCAGGGCGGCGAGCGACCCAGTGACGTCACACGCGCCCGCGGCGGTCACTTAGTGAACCTCGCTAGTAATTTGGTCATAACTCCGTTAATTTTCGTCGTATAACAATAATTTTTACACTGTGTGTTATGGATTTCTTTGTTCTATAAATCTGCATTCTCAACTAAAAACGTTACGGATCCTCATTGTGTAATAAAAAGGTAGTCTCACGTCAAAATACTTTTTTTGTTTAAATTTTAGTGATCATATATACATTATTATTTAAATTCTTTCTGTTTATATAAGGTAATCAACCACGCAGAAACTTTTGTAAATCCTTTTAAAAATATCTACAATAAGATTAGAATCATGACAATTTTAACTTAATTTTTTAACATATTAGGGGGAGCGCGTGTGTAGCCTCAGTTGCCTAAACTACACTAAGAAGTCTGTAGTAAAGGCAATATTACAGACTTCTTAGTGTAGTTTAGGCAACTGGGGCTACATAATAGTCCGAACAAGAATTTGACAAAAAAAAAAATTGTTTAAAAATCAAAATGAAGTCTTCTTTCAGTAAAATTTTCTATCTACAATATTTAAGATACTTTCCCTTCATGTCGCATAGCCGTGGGGCGCTCTATATAATAGTAGTTTTCACGTAGGAAGCGTTCTCTGACAGATAGACTGCGACTTTGTAAATAATTCGTAAATTCAAATAAATTTTTCAATTCTCTTGCCCTAAAAGTGTGGCAGTATAGCGTAGCTTAGCGGGAGAAACATTTGAGTTTAAGCCTATACTATAAAATATTTTTTCTTTTTATATTTTGTCTGAAACCATAAAGCAGTAAAAAACATTTTCGTTCTCCCGCATAAAGACTCGACTTTTTGGTGTTCCATCAACAAATAACACATTATATTTGAATTTATATATAAATAATATAATAGAATTTATTTATAAAATGGAACTGAACTGAAAGCGCCTTCTTGTTGATTTTCTAAGGGTGATTCTTCCTCCATGGTAGAATGCGTACTTTGCGTTGCGCACAATTACATAAAAAATATATAAAAGTTGGTACTAGAGCGAAATCTCTTTTTGTTTACTACAAATTGAATTGAAGATGAACGTGACTTTGGAATTTAAAGTGATTGTGCATAAATTTGCAGCGCAAATTAGGACAATAGGTATGCAAATAGAACAGAAGGGCAACGAAATAAAAAATATGAATCTGATGCGGCCGTAATCACGTGAAATTATGTTTAAAGACTTACGGCAAATTCGGATCTGAAATAGCCAGCATAAGCACTAGCAAAGTATTAATAAACGCTTTAAAATAAATAGCATTAGTTAACAAACATAGGTTTAAGATTCTGGTTATGGTAAGTCATGCATCTTTAGTTAATATATAAACTATTAAAGATACATTAAAAAAAAGCTTATGATAGATATCGTCTACGCGCGGTCCGATTTTTTGATAATTCCTTTGTATAACGTAATTATAAAATTAAATATGTAGTGGCGCCACTATCCACCCTACTATTCGCCTTAAAGGTTCATGGGTAAGGTATAGATTACTGTAAAAAATCGCACTACACGAACCCGAAACGCTTCGATAGCGCGATCTAGCGCTGGGTCATTTTTCTGATGGCAGCGCCATCTATTTATAATAATAATTATTATTATAAATACCTTGAATTGTTCAAGGTAATATTTTAGCCGCCTCCGTGCCGCAGTTGAAGATGACGCAGAAGGATGCGGATTCCCGTCGGACAAATTTTTGTTTGTTTGTGTTTTGCTTTTTCAGGAAACAACAGTTGTAATAATAAAAATTACAATTGAAACTTAAAACGACAATCTGTTGTCACAATAAAAATACGTGAACGACAGCAAATCATGTTGTCTTTTACGTCAACACCTCCATAGCCACGATGCTTTAAACTGCACGACTTTCTGTCGTCGCGACACAGTGGAACGCGCCCTAAGTCGCTCCTTACGACATCCACGGGCGGATTTAGAGCAGCCGTTTCTGACGCTGCACCACCACGACATTAGTTACTTACCTTTGCTGCAGTCGTTCCGCATGATGTTCTGTTCAATCGGCTGCATCGGCATCCTGAGAGGTCTGGCCTGCTCCGCGACGATGTCAGGCTCTTGGTCGTCTCGCGACCGGTTCTGGGAGATATCCTGTGATGATAACAGACCTTTTATTTCATGCGCCAACTTCTTGCAAATGTACTCAACATCTTTATTGCAAACACGTTGCAAGTACAAATCTCAAAGATAACAAGTTTCAAACATACACCCTGTTACGGCACGGTAATATTTAGCTAGGTGGATGGATTACCAGATATCCAATACTTATAATTATTATTATACCTACCGACCTTAACAGCCCGTAGTAAAGATGATGATCATCATCTTATTTTTAAGGATATAACATAATCTCCATCTCCAGCCAATTTTTAGGGAAAATAGTAACTTTGCTGTTCTTTTGACATTTCTATCTTTGAGTTAGCTGTCAATAGCTGTGTGTTTTGGGATCATCATCATTGTACTTCGATAGAACGTGGGTCCAACTGGCTCAGAATCGTGATGCATGGAGGGATCAGGGGGAGGCCTTTGCCCAACAACAGTGGAACATTATAGGCTAATTTCAATTCAATTTTCATCCTCATTATAAGCCGTTTAGAACCCACTGCTGGACAAACCTATCTCCATGCTTGGCATTCGCGCCGGTTCTGCGTCAGTGTGCAAAACACGGTTTGACGGATGTCATCGCCCCATCGCGCCATGTCTACAATCTTCCGTTTCGGCGGCCACTCGGTCGGTGTTTTCTTCCACCTGTTTTTAGGAGAGGGTTATATCATTATGTACCTTAGGAGGGCTGGTCTCGTCGATGGTGAGTTCGCTGAGGCTGGTGCGCGTGGAGAACTGCGCCGGCGTGTGTTCCACGCAGAAGCGGGCCGGGCGCTCCTCGAACACCGAGCCTGCGCATACACCCTCTGGAATCACAATTATTTGAGCATTTGATGAATTAAGCAACGATATTTGTCACGAGTATTAAGGCTGTCGACTGAAATGGCAAGAGACTTAGACAACCGGCGTTTTCCAAAATCTAGTTCTGCACGCTGCGCCACGCCAGTCAAACACAAACAATCCAGAACACTTTAAAAGTAAAACAGCTGACCAGCACTACGTAGGGGACAAGATGTATGCCAGTCTACCTACACGTGATGCTGCTATTTTGCAAAGAGTCCCGCAAAAAAGCTCTTGGCCAACAGAAATACAGACACAGGCGGAAAGACATAATAGCCAGTCAATTGATTTGAACATTTGTTTTTCGAGGTATGAAGAAAAGTCTCAATAGTCTGTTGTGACTGTTGTTAGTGAATGAGATGCTGTCAAGAAAGGTCAGAATGAGTTTGGCATATCGAGACAAGTGGTTGTACCTGGCTGCGGCGAGCGCGGCGAGTGCGGGGTGGTGGAGGCGCGACGCGGGGTGCGGGGGGACACACCGCCCGGTGAGTCCGGAATCTCACTGGGGGATATGCAGCCTGAGGTCAGCCGGCTGGGGACAAATATACACAATATATACATCATTCAAAGTAGTAAGACTTGGGGTAGCGGGCATGTGTTTTCGACGAAAACACCTCTATCCTATCAGGTAGGTGTGTCTTAGATACAGTAAAGCTTAGAATGGACAACCTAGATATGGCTTTGCCTAGGGCAGACACAAAAAACTACCGAATCGTCATCAAATGCGTAAAATATTAAAAGCTCTCCCACTGACTCTGTGATGACTGTACCTGACTTCAGACAACACCGAGCCCTGGTCGTCGTGAGAGCACTCGGGCAGAGAGTCGGGCGAGCTGCAGCGAGAGAACATGAGAGGAGTCTCCTCCACGTAGCGAGCCTCCTCCTCCTTCTCCTCTCTCTCCTCCTTTTCAGCTGGTTCTGTGATGTCAACGGCTTCTGTCGCGAATGTCACTGCTTTAGACCCTGCAAGGAACAAAATAGAATCAGAAATAATCAGAATCGATAACGTTTCTCCCATAAGCCCTTACAGGACATTCATTTTGGCGTACGGAACGTTTATTTTCAAACAGTCGTTTACGGCAGTTTAAAATTGTATTCAGAGCAAATTTTAACACAAGAACAAGGTCAAACAGAGAAGCAATAGGAATTTAATAGAGAATATAATATTCAGAATTTCTATTATCCAGTTTTATATTCTAATGTTATGATGATTTGCAAGTGCAAATGTTGTGCAACCGTGCATTTTGTCGATGACGTTCATGAATATCTACCGCCAATCTATGTATTTGCCAAATGTTTAAAATATAACCAACCTGCACCTTAATCGATTTAATACTATCTTTTATATCTAATCTTGTAAATTCGACAATGTTTGGGGGATTTTACCAAGTTTCGTTGTCGAAAACACAAGTTTGAAGCCCAAAAATCATACTTACCCTCTCTATCCTTAGTCTGGCTTGTATTCTGTTCATCAGATAGACACGGATCTACAGAAATAGTTGCCATAGCGTTTCTCTTCGCCAAGCAATCTTCCTCCGTCGGCTCTCCCAAGCTGCTGAGCGAGCTAACTCTTGAGAAGTACCCTGGGGTCCCTTCATCACAGTAGTTGATAGGCTTCTCTGGACTGATCATTCCTGAGCTGAACTTGGTGTCGAAAACGCCACGCTTTTCTGGTATTGGTTCCACAGGCGCGCTTGGCGTTGACGCCGCTAAATCATTATCGTGAGGCGGGTCTTCTATCGAACACGTGTCCTTCTCATCAGAATGGGTCATCACTTCTGGATTCTCCTTCACGCTAGATGTAGATAAGGTTTTTGCTTTATCTTTTCCTATAACTCGTAGATCAGACATCGATGTGGCGGTGGAGAATATGATAGGGGTTTCGTAAGGCGTTCCTTCTGTAGCGAAGTGTTTTATTGTGTCCTCGTGAACGGAAGGCCCGGGGGGTTCTGTATCCGACCCCGTTTCGGACTGATGTTCCGCATAACGTAGCGAGTAATCAGTGGGCTGATCCAGGTCTGTTTCCTGATAGTCTCCGTAAGGGCTTTCCTTCTTCTTGGAAGGAGGTTTTTGTTTCTCCTCTGGTTCGTCCTTGGTGTCCGAGTATTTACGACTAAAGTCGATGGGTTGGTCGCAAGAATCCTGGTCGACGTCAAAACCGGATTCTGTGTAGTTGGGTCGCATCTCCGTCGTTCTGGGACTCGGCACGGGCGGCTGAGCCGGGTACCTGAGGAAGTTATCCTTCACCAGTTGTTTGGAACTCGCGAAGGAGTCAGACCCTTCGCTTTTCATCAAGTCTTTATTTCTTGGGGTCGGTACTGGGACCTTTCCCGTTCTGACCACTCTGTCTAGTACTGTGTCCGAGTGGGTACTGGTGACGGAATCTTTGCTGTCTGATCTGTTCACGTTTGCCGCACTGCCAGTGGCCGATCGAGTCACTAATGCACCTTTTAGCAACGTGTTGCTGCAGCTTAGGTAGCTGGCCAGGTGCGCACTGTGGCTCAAAGAGATCTGAGAGGTGAGTGCGCCCATAAGTGGTGAACTGGACGTCATTCTATGCCGCTCTAGGTTCATAGCGATCTGTCTCTCGGTCGCAGTGAAGAGATTCTTCTCTTCTCTGTTGCTCGTGGAGGGCGAAGTAGCCGGTTCGATGTTGTCGCACGTTTCGGCTAGATTCTGATCTAGTTCCTGTTCAAGTGCCTTTTGTTTCCGAACTCCGAGCGTAGGCAGTGCAGGCAGGTTCATGCTTCTAGCTGTGGTGTCGAGGGATATAATATGAGTCTTCCCGGGTTTGGAATTGAGTAGATTTTTGAGTGCAGCGCCCGAGCCCATCGCGATCATCTTATGTTTCGAGTGGATGAGGCTTCTGAGCATGGGAACCGCACCGTGGTCCCAGAGAAACTGCTGGTCTAACGGACATCGGGCCGATAGATTCCAGAGAGTTCCACACGAGTTGCTGACGACGGTTAGGCTCGGAGACTTCAGGTGCTGCAGTAAGACACTAAGGCAGTTTCTCTCGCGGAGAATCTGTCTGTAATCTTCGCGGACGGCGATGTGACTCGACACATTCCTCATGATGCCACCTGCGTTCTCCACGATCGCTAGCGTTTTAGTCGGTGAGTTGTAACTCAGCATATCTACGAGGAAGCCAAGCGCTCCATCGACGGAGCAAAGCGCCACTTTGTTCATCGAACAGTGCGCCGTTAGATTCCATAATGCTGAGAGGACAGATTTAAGGGTGGCCTCTTTTTGGCATGTCATCGCTGCTTTGGTAAGACCTTTCACTGCTCCTACTTCTCTGAGGACTTGTTTGCTGTTAGTGTCTGCTCTCCACGAGAGGTTCCTTAGAACTGCGGCTGTAACCTGGAAATAAGAAAATTGTCTAATTACTTATAGCCGCAGATTTGATATCAATAAACTATAGGTAGGAGTAAGTCGACAACATACCTGTCTCATGTCATCATTGGGCGACTCTAGTTGCTCAACCAGCGCCAACATGAAGTCTTTAAAAGAACACAGCAGCGACTTGTTATTCCCGTCGCCGAACGTCAGATTCGTTAACGTCATCCCGGCGTACTTCCTCATCGTGAGACACGTGTTGTCATCAGTTCTGCTCCCGTGCGCCGCCTGGTCGCCGCTCACTAGCGCGGCTAAAGCCTGCAACCCACCCAGTTGGCACACCACGTGTCTGTGTTCTTCGTCGAAGGAAAGCTTCATCAGCGCAGCGACGCTCTGACTCGGATGCTTCGTCGTATCATCTTCGCTTTCCTTTTCCTCTTTCTTAGCTTCCACTAAATCCTCCAACACGTAACAATATTCTCTAACTTGCTCTAACAGTCTCCATACTCTCGCTTCCCTTCTACCGGCTTTGTCATCAGTCTGTGTGTGAATGATGTTGCGCAGCGCCTTGGCCGCTCGATCCCGGGTCTCTCGCGGGACCTTAGAGTGGATCAGCTGCACCAGGAGCGGGATGCACCCGGCCTGCCTCATGGCTATGCAGCTTTCCACGGATCTGCTCATGTCTAGCAGAGGCCCGCTGAGATCGGCGTTGTTCTCCGGTGACAAGCTTAGAAGGGAGATCAGAGAACAGACGCACTCCATTTTGTTCTCTAGGTTGGAGGAGGCGCGCGGGCAGTCCGCCGAGCCGTTGCTGGAGAAGCTCCGCACGCTGGCGGTCTCGTGTCCCGCCCACTCGCCGGGCCACGTGCCTCGGTACAGCTGCGAGGCACGTTTGTCCCGCTCGCTGGACCGCGCTGCACTTTCCAACCCATATTGTAACGTACTCCTATAAGTGGTCCTATGAGGCCTATCTTCGTGAGGTGAGTACGTCGAGGAACTAGGCTTTTGGGTTCGTTTTGGCAGCGCACCGCCTTTCTTTTGTGCGTCGTCGCCCTCGACCTCGTCGTCAAGGAAGTTCGGGTTAGTGATGTCGCTGCGCTCGTCGAATTCATCCGGCGAGGGCGAGTGGTCCAGAAAGTGGGGCTTCGGTATCCGGCACTCGATGTTAGACTTGGAGGAGGGCTGGTAGTCGTCGTCGAGGAAGTGCGGCCGGCACAGCGGATCGGGCTCGAGCGTCTCTAGATCCAGTGTTAAGTCTCGCGAACGCGCCTTGTCTTTAGGCGGGGCGTGTTTTGCGATTTGGAGTTTAGAGTTTTTCGGGTCGATGCGGCGCGCATCCGGCGAGAACGTGGACGCCTGAGGCTCGCGCGGCGGTTCGCTGGATGTGGATGGAGTGCAGTCTTCGCTGGCCGATGGCCCCGAGTCGGTTAACGGCGAATTAGACGAGTCCATACTGCTCCAGGGATCTACCATAACTTCGTTCTCCAACTGCAACAACGCGAGAGAAAGTAATTAGCGATACGGCCATATGAGGAAAATGGTTCAAGGCAAAGGTCTTCAAGTGTCCTGAGGTAATCGTCTTAAGTTGAATGTTGTCCGAAACGAGCATTAAATCACCGGTCAAGGCCAGCGCGCCGGAGTACGTAAGGCTGCATTTATTTGTGGATGCAATAAAATACCGGTTGCACGAGCAACGAAAAAAGCACAAGCACGCACACACGCCTGTGAAGGGAAACCATGCGTGTAACAATTCTTAATTATAGACAAGAATATCGCTGTTCAGTCTTCCATTGTGCCAATTTATTGTGCAAACCTTGAATTACCGTTACTTTAATATTTGCAATCAAGACACGGCTTATTATAACGGAATTCAGTAAACTCCTACTGTTGTATAGGTCGGTTGATTAATTTATTCTTACACGGGGATGTTTTCAAATTCTTCGTTAGATATCGTTAGAGCTACTGTTTAGTTCGTGATATTAATAACATTGTCAAACGGGCAGAGCAGACGCATAAACAGAGGAACAAAGGCGCCTTGTATGCGTGTCGCGTCGGGCCACCCGTATGGGGTTACGGCTCCATACTGCGCGTGAATCATCGGCGACAATGTTTCAACCATTACATCACTCCCTTGTCCTATTAATTAATATCCCTCCAAGAGCTAATTCTCGGAGAAACGCGAGAAGCATTATTGCTTAAGCAATCATACAATCAGGTCGACTAAGACCACTAATTAATTTATGTTTATGCATGAACTAGTTGGCAACATAGTGACATGACGCCCTTTTATGGATGTTTCGTGCGATGCGTGAAAAACCGCAATGTGTCCTAACAACAAGGTTTAAGACATTTCGCCGCTTATTTGACCAGCAAATCTCTGGTAGAAAGGTTTAAGGGACAAACATTTCCTAAAGTTCAAGATCCTGGCCCAGACAGTCACCTGTTGACCTTTATGGAAATTTCACGACAGCCTCGAAGAACTGATCAGAATGCTGGGGTTAATGTGGACACAATGGCGTACCGAGGAGTTCCGGCGCACAATAGGCGGCCGACGACGCACAATTACTCGATTGGATCCGGTCGGAAAGTGTATTTTGCATGCTGATTCGCGATGTGCCTCTGCTGTCAAATATGTATATAAGTAAGGCCAACATCTTTGAGGAAACGTAGGTTGGGTTGGGTACTTATAATAACGGTTATTGGTTAGCCCAATAATTTTAGATGCTGGACAAGAGATTCGCTAACTGACAATTTGGAAAATGAGGTGTCTTTAAAAGTATCCATGGTTGGTATGAATATTGACTTCGAAACACAATCAGTGCTGCATTAATGCAATTCCTCGCGTGCAAGTATTTTAAGGATTTATCTAATCCCATTACGTTGTGTTGTTGTGATGTATGTAATTGTATGTACCTACACCAACAAGGCTTGTCATCAAATTAGGTCATATGTCCCCAATTTTACTTTCTCCTTTACTATCCTAGCATGCAGTCCTACGACTTACCAAATCAGATTCTCGAGAAGTGGAAACGTTTCCATTCTCCATATCAACTCCGGAATCGTCTGGATCCGCTCGCCGCCTGGTGTGCCTGATATCATGGTAGTTGTTCCTCATGGGATTATAGTTGATACGAAGGTCCGTTGTGAAGTCATCGTACAGTTTGAACTGGTTCGCGTTTACTTCAGTATCGTTGTCGAGTATCTCGTGACTGTCGGCGTTGTCGTCCCGACTGTACGTCACTTTGTAATAGTCCCGCGAGTTCATTTTGGGCACTTGGATTTTATTTCATTGTATATTGGAAGCACCTAGGCGTGAGTAAGGTTAGGAGTTGTGTAATAGGTATAGGCGGTTGCATCGTTTGCCCGTAGTGATAGTAATGTATTGGATATCGTTGTGTATCGTACAAAGTTTCTGCATTCTATCAGAGATAAACGTCAGAATTTCATATGCCGATCGTAAAGCGTTTATCTGAATTATTTATCTGAACTTCGGCCTAGATGTTCGACTGTAGGTAGGTCAGCAATAACCGAAGCAGATTTAGAATTAAGGGCTCTTGGTTGGTTTTCTATTTTATTATCGCTCTTTTTATTTGGGGCATTGCCAGATGATGGTGTGGTACGATACTGTATTTATAGATTTTTTTTTCAGTGTACTCTCGTGGTAGCGAGGCTGGTTGTGTTTATTTTGAAGCTATGAATGAAATTTTACAGCTTTGAGGATCCAAAAACGTGGATACACATAGGTCTGATAGTGTTAAAGAAATTACGTAATTAAAATGGAGTAAAAAATTAATGGCACCACATGTTGAGCAGATCACGCACTCGGATGGATCATGTCATGTCGTAAATCCGGCATAAAAACAGTACATTTGTTTACTTTAGGCACAGTCAAGGTTAGGTTAAATTCTGTTTCGGATGTCACTTTCACCGGGTACATTAACGTTTGGTTTGTAATCATAGAAAGAAAACGGAAGGATGAACAATAATGTTTGCCGAAAAATTCGGAAAGCCGCTTTGCATAGATAACGGAAAAATGCTAAGAGATAATAAGATATGAGCTAAAAATAGATGTAGGTAGAAAGATTTACAAGATATCTTATTTGAACAGCAGCACAATGTCAAGGACCCTCTACAAAATCGCAGGTATCTTGTGCACTAAGCCTACAAATCCAAACAATATAGCCCTAAGCAACACCGCGAACACTTGGCTCATCAGAGTATCCTACAGAATTCTAACTTCAGAATCTTCAGATTCTACGACCACTTGACCTGTTTCCGTGCCTAAGCTTTAGGCGACGACGACGTTTCGATGGCTCTCCGCTTTTGCTGTCCTAAAGTCAAAATTATCAACCCATCTATACTTATTATAATAAAACTGTAACAGGTCCAATTCTGTACATTGAAGATACATTGAAATTTTTTTGAGGAAGAAAATAGGCTACATTTTATCTGGGATTTGAGTAGGCACGGTTTTCTTGGAAGAGGGGATAAAAGTCAAAATGTGTACTTAGGTAATTCATTAACGCGTCGTCCGATGTCATGCATTCTTTTTGTTAGAAGCAGTGTTGCAAGATCGAATTTGACTAAATCAGTCGAGTAGAAAATCAGTAGATTGAAGAAAAAAATCAGTAGGTAACAGATAGTTAAGTTCCTATTTTTTTTCCAAGACGGTCCCATTATTTAGGTTCCTACCTACTACCCAATGTCTATTTCAGGCAAAGTAAAATGTACAAATGGTGCGTCCATGCGTTCTTCATGAACATGATATTTGGTGATTTAGCTGGTCAACTGTACCACCGAAGGTTGGTTGGACTAAGTGGTCCAATTAAACTAACTGGACCACAGAAAAATATGTTTTATTGTGGTACATAAGCCAACTGTACATAACGACTAACGAAAAAAAATTGCGGTCGTCCAGTCAAATGGATCAGGAGCCCAATTCTGCAATACAATTGCTTCATTTTGACAATGGAATCGTCGCAGAATCATCACGTAGAATCCTTAGATTCTAAGGATTCTACGTGATGATTCAAAATTCGAAATCTAAGGCTTAGATTAATAAAAAGTTTGTGCGAGATAAATTAATAGTTACAAACTTGACACTTTGACGCGGACCTCCATCTGCATTCATCATAATTTCTTTCATCTAAGGTAGAATACAAAAACGTGTCATTCCGTGACGATGCCACTGTCATAGTAAAGCGATTAGTTTAGCAGAATAGGGCCCCAGCTAGATGGAACTATGAGTAAGAAGTGAAACGAGTATGATACTTCCCAACACTGACGCTGGCCGAGTCGTAGCTAAAAGTCGTGTAGATAAGGAATGGGATTGAAGATGACAACACGCTATCCACCGTAGATTTATACACAATTCAACTATGTATTATAATAACTATAATTTAGTAACTGTGTAATATAAGTATAAGTACCTATCTATAATGTAAGTAATATAGATACTTATATTGAAAGTGTGACAGGTCCAATTTTGCGCATCAAAATTTTTTTACACGGCGTTTCATAATTATGAGGGAAACTGTGGTTAATTAGTCGGCAGGTAGGTATGGCAATCGCGAACGAAGTCGCGGGTACAGCTAGTTGTAGGATAAAAGAACCTTTTCAGAAATTTTAATAGCTGGCCGGGATATCGCAGAGTCGAATAACAAGACTCATATACGTGGGTCATATACACTAAGATCAGAGTGACGACGCAACGATCTCAATTGTTTTCATATAGTGCTTCATACATTGATTGAGACAGGTTTAAAAACATCCTGTCCCGATCGAGTTTAAACTGCCAATCATAACATCAGCTATACTACTCGCAAAGCAAAAGATATTCATTTAAGAAATAACAATAAACAAAGAACAAAAGGCATTTATTCACAAAAAAAACATCAATAAAACAGGTTACTGGTGGACCCAGTACTTTGTGAATCAGTAACGCGGGAGGCCGGTTTACAATAGAAAAACATGTACCGGTTATAAACACTAGGTACGCAAATGCACCATCCTGGAAATCATGGTAAAAGATACCATAACAAACACACTAATTATAAATACCGTGTTTAAATCTAGAGCCATTCTTATTATCAACAGTTTCAGAGTAGAAATAATCTGTTGATTAGCCTCAAGATAATATAGGCCTAACAATAGGCGATTGCAGCGAAGCGGTCGTCGACTCATTGCGCAAGTGAAACGATTAGCGAAAAGGTCTTCGTTTCGAGCGGCTACACCGGGGGGCGTGAGCGGAGGTGTTCAGTGCGCGTGGTAAATATAGGACACGCTGGAGTGGCTAAAGAGTTGCTCGATGTTGGTAGGGATGTTGAAATTTAAGATCAAATCGGCTTTGCAAAAAGGAGTCTTTGTGATTCCATTTTGCTTTAGCGTACCAATGGCATTAGTCAATGGGTGTAGGAACGGTTCCCACGATGCGATGTAAGACATGAGTAAAACTAACCAAAAGCATAGTGTTGAAATTGCATCACATGCAACATCTGATTTTCTATTGGTTGGCAGTGGCCATAACTAACACGTATCCTGTGACAAATCCAACTCGCTACATTATTACGGTTCCAGAGATAGAGAAGGTGTGTGTCCTGTGACGGACAGACGTAAGACAGCGGCGTAGGCTTATAGTAAGAGGTACAAGAGACACAGAATTGACTCATCATCTTCATCAACCTATATTAGTCCACAACTGGACATCGGCCTCCTTTTATGACCACCATAGCGCCCTGTCTTCAGCTTGTCACATCCAGCATCTGCCTGCAGTCTCTCGCAACTTCGCAAGTAGTCATCCCATTGGCCGGAGTACTAACTTTTACCTAAATCTAAATCCCAAAGCACCCATGGCAAGAGCCTCTTAGAACGTCCAAACCAAACCCTGACTTCAGTATTGCTTCAATTCAACCGAAACAGGCGAACCAGGCGATGCACTATACAAAGCGTCCGCATCAGGCGGACCGCGAACCTTTAAGATCGAACCTTAGACCGCCATACTTACAGACCCCTGCACTATACATTACTACGTCGTCGTTTCGCAGGCGCGCGGGAATTAGCTCACTTCAAGTTAAGTGGTGCATGCCGCGAGTATGTTGGCTCCACTCCATTGTGATGAAGCTATAGGTCACGAGCTAGTTGTAGAAAGTGCTGAACTTAGAAAACAGAAAATAAGAGTTAGATACTACTGAACTAGAACGGACAAAACTTAAAAACCGTCAGGGTTTTTAAGTGTCGCACTTGGTATACCCTGATAAAAGTGTGGCTACTTTTCCATGATACGTAGTTTGGCCATGATACGAAGTCCATTTTTTTTTGGGATATAATTTTAATTTCTTAGGAATTACCCTGAGGGCGAGTGCTTACGCACTATAATAACAAAACCTTACAATTTATCTCCTTGCCAAATTTCAATTAAAATCCGTTCAAACGTTTAGTTATGAAAGGTAACAAACATAAAGACAGTGTGCGACTACTTTCATATTGTGGAAGCAGCAGCGTTTAATTTTAGGAAAAGTTAAAATGAAATTTTGATCAACCGAGTAATCTGCACTTAATCCACACTTAGTGAACGTGAAAAGTTTCAACTGAAAAACCATTATTGGTCTTACAGCGCTAACGAGCAAGGCTATTAATCAAGTCTGTAGGGAAACTACATCATATTACCAACTGAAGTTAAAACGGACGATATTACTCAACTGACGAAGAACGCAGTTGTTTTTGTAATTTGCTTAATGAGGCATGAACGAATTTCTACCTTATGCCTTTTAGCATAGATACTATTTGTAGATACACGTGTATTCCCCACATATCGATGGGTATAAAAATACTGTGACAGAAGGAAATGCTGAAGAAACAGTGACAGATTTGTACGAACGAAACGATCGTGTTGCAGGAAGTCGCGGTTAAAAATAGTGCCGTTTGTAACTGAACACGAAAATAAGTCGTTAGAATGAACGCCAGAATGCGAGGGATTGTAACGGAATGTAAATTCAAGAGTTTGATGTAACACTTTTGAATAGCGACACCGTAGATGTCATAAAGGATCTGCAGAAAAATGTTAACTTTGACTTTTCATCCGAAATCTATATATCGCGTTTTGAAATGGAAAGTGATACTTACATGATAGAACTGAAACCGCAAAGCTTTTAGTAAAAGTTCTATTGTTTCAGTTACTTTAGAGTTTGTGGGATAGTAAAATAAGAATGGCGAAAAAGAAACAAAGGCGTGGAGCATTACCATTAGGCACATGAAAGGCAAAGCGGGCACTTACACCGGTGAAAGTGTGGTTATGGAATACGATGCACCCAGCCATTATAGCAATTGGAGTGCGACCGAGTCTAGACTAGATCGAAGATGATGATCAGTTCATCTATCAAAGATGAATTGATCATCACGTTGATCCAAGGATCGTGGATAACGATGATGAGCGATCAGACAGACGATCTGGATCTAGGTTGCCATGATTGCAAAAGCTTGAACTTATTATATCTGAATACCTATATCGTTATTCTTCGTACACGTATTTTATCTAACAATGATCGCTAATGTTACAGAAATGATTAAAAAGATTGTGTATGAATGAAAATTAATTTGAAAAGAACATAAAGTCATTATTAAACTTTTTGTAACAAAATAGTGTATTGTTTTTCTTATTCGATTGCAAAACTATTATAACGAAAGAAAAAGATTGTATTCTAAAGAATAAGTAATACATAAAGCAAAGAAGCCCAAACCATGCAGAAGCGAAGCAATAACGAGTACCTATATAATCCACGAACAGAACCCAAACCTTCATCTACAAATAACACTTCATAATAAGCCAACTGACACAGAGTGAAAGTAAACACTATGAATCATCTCGCTGGATTATCAAGAGATAATAGCAAGAGCATGCCGTGACGAAACGATGATAGGTACAGATGTACGATGATGGGAAAAATTGCGCCATTAAATACTTAGGTACATTATAACGCCTCGATAGAAGAAGCCGTTATTTATGAGATAATAAATGGCTTACAGTTATTAAATTAACGCCTAATACCTATGCTCAAAGTTTGCTTTAAAAAAACCGGAAGAATTCAGACTTACTACAAATTCCGAAAATAGAACGTTTACGAGTCGATAAACTTCGATGTTTCGTAGTCCGTCGTTAATCCGACAATTCAGTAATTGATTTGTTACCAATTCGATTCAACTATACACATAAATCCCACTCTAAGAGCCATTCTCTGACTATTTGGCTACCGAAGTATTCGCGAATAGGTTGACGGGCCTTGAATTCATCTTATTTTGCTAGAATTTTCGACTCGAAATATAAGTATACAGTCGAGTGAGGTAAATTCTCGTATAAAATTCCTTGCATCGCTGCAATGCGGCTGGCATCCCGAGAATCGACCTTCGCTTGGCGGCGAAATTGAATCCATCCCGTACACGTGTTGAGATGTTAGGTAACGTTGCATATTATGTTATGTGGTACATCCCCGTTTTAAATTAAATAACATTTTCTCAAGGGGAAAAGGAACTACGGTCTTTTTGTCGACCCTACTTTGAGCAAGGTTTAGGGTCATCAATAAATCACGGGAGGGCCCAAAAAGCTTTGGAATTTGCGTGATGTAATTTACTAAAGGGATTGATGGTTAATTTGATGGGTCTGATTCTGTTTCTAAATATCTGTGATTTTAAAAAGCCATCTGAGAATGTTTCGATAATATTATAAATTGAAGTAAACACACTTTCTCTTCCCAAATATTATGTTTTTCTTATTAGAACGTGTGATATTTCAGAGAAAACTGACAGTCTGGAAGTGTAAGTGGTCTCAAAGTGTAGTAAGTGGCATATGTCTGCCACATGATGATATGAGATGAGGCGAAATTACACAACTGTTATTACAGCGTGGTTTATCCGTAATTAACAAGGCATACCAGCTGTATAATTCATGGCGTTGACTTGTTAAAGATCACAATATACATTTTAAAGTAGTTTAGATAGATAGATAGAAAACACTTTATTATACCACACAAATACAGGAAACAATACAGAGAAAATGCTTAGAAAAAAAAGGAAGTATAAAGGGCGGCCTTATCGCTGAAAGCGATCTCTTCCAGACAACCTTGGGATGGACTGGAAATTAAAGAACAAAAAAGACTAAGTTTAGTGTGTATCAAGACATGAAAATGATGTCTTAAGGTTAGTAAATTTTGTGTTGTTCTTCCATTTTGCACCTATAGAAGGATTGATAAAAAAAAAGTACTGAATCGTCTAGGCTAGGAACTAGACGATCATAAAATTATCATCGTAATAGTATCCACAGATGATTATAAAAAGCCTTGACAAAACCGACTCTAAATAGTAAATACACATGATCATTATAATTTTTGCGGCACTTATCTCATAGGAAACAATAAAGCCACGAATATCTTACCTAATGAGAACAACAATGGTTACGAAATGATCCGATGGAGGAAGCTTATAACAAAACATGACATAAAAATCAACACAATGATTTCACGTGTGAACAAAATCATTTGAATTACGTAGATGCCTTACATAGAGAAGCTTTTTGCTTACCTTGTATTATAGTATGTTATAATTAGGTATTATTCAGGCAGTTTACTTCAAAAGGGGAACGTACAAGTGGTACAAGTCAATTGTTAACAAAACAGTGCAAACCTTTTGAAGATGTACGCAGTTTATGTTAAATTTACAAATTGTGATTATAAAGTAGTAAGCTTAAGTACAGTAAAAAGTACGAAACAGAAGGAAGTAGATTGCGAATGCAATATAATTTGAACGATTAATTTCGATAAAATTAGTTATGTATCAAATGGTTTTACATAAAAGATTAAGAACATAAAATGAAAGTTAATGGAACTATTATATCTATTCACGACACTGCTGAAAGTGAATTAGATGAAAATATAAATTAGTTTGCCACAAGATGAATTATGGTCTGCTGATGAGAATTCAAAACGAAAGTGAGTTCGATGACCTTCCGGCTAAGTTTAGATTAAGTTCAGATGGATTGAGTAATTTAAAGTAAACAGCTATGATGAAGATTGATTCCAGAGGGAAATTAAGTTAAAAATAGTTACAAATAGAATTGGAGCCTTTCACCAAGGCCCGAATATTTTGAAGTTAGTAAATTTATTGTTCAAAAACCATGACGAAAACCACGAAATTATTGTTTGAACAGTGAAGGTAAGCAAGTACAGAGAACCCTCAAGAGCTTGTCGTAAATATTTCCAGCGTTCCGCAGTTCCTATTCGAAGGGAAGCACTCACGAATTTCCTGTCGGAAGGGGTCAAGTACAAAAAGGTTTGGCTAAAAGCGTGAAGATCGGAAGGAAATGATGCCCTGGATTTATGGCTATCAAGTATCCTTGTGGAAATTGATTCGTTACATTTTAATAAATGGTATTTTTCATAGTAAACAATTGGATAACGAAGCTGGACTAAAAGCCTATGACAGTATAGTTAAAAAGCAGTGGATAAATTGAAATATTTGTGGTACATTGTATCAATGAATATGTTTTTGCTATCGGTACTTAGTATGCAAGCAACATTTTGCTCAAAATCAACAACGTGACTATAGCGCAGGTGCCAAACAAGGCGGCCGAAGGTCCAAGCGATGCATAACAAGTAGATGTGTAGGCCGAACAGGACAATGTTCCATTTTCTGAAGGTATACAAGATAGAGATAGGATCGTTGTGGGCGAGAGTGCTGTGCTGTGTGTAGTACTTAGAGAAAATAGGAACACTCATTCATTACGTTATTAAAGTTAATAGAACATAATTGAGATAATGGAGGGCTATAGCTCGTCCATCTTATCTCAGAGTGTGCAATAGAGAAGATTCGCCTAAAGATTCATGTCTCTTAGATAACATTGTATTGTAATGGAGGAAATTTTAGATTTCAGTTTTGCAGTCACGATATCTTACTAAGACGAATTGATTATAGCAAGTGAAAGTAAATTTATTAGAAAAGTAAAACCGAATTAGCCATATGAAATTACATCTACCGATGATACAATCAATGCAACGGCAATGTTTAGTTTCCCGTAGATAATAACAGACATTTAAACCTGTTTGATAATAGGCTTTTCAAAACAGACTGTGGTAGCTTGGGGGAATAATTAATTTTGAAATTCGTACACAACGCCTCAAGAACTCCAAAATATTGATTACACACAATTACAAGATTTTATTCACACCTTGCTTTTGTTGCCATACAGATGTTAAATTTAGAATGCCGACAAGTCCTAGATTCCACAAGGCACGAGATTTCGTTTTCTGCCTGCGTGCTTGCTCGTGCTTTTTTAGTTCACTTCACATCACAGTCACACGAATCATCAAGCCATACAATTTATTGTTTACGCTGTACTGTACAGTAAGAGTATGTACAAAATTCTTAAGCCAGCGAAACTGGTAATGACCAAATTATCGCCAAAGGGATTTTTAAAACTGGATAGGATTGCAAGATTTGCAAGTAGCCTTGTAGGATGCTGTGAGTCATCTAAAGATGTGATGTAACTTAGAGGTCGATAGAACATGCTAATGCATTGATGATAATGTAGGAGTTAATGATAGCGCATCTGTTGCGTAGGACGGACGGATATGCATAAATTGCCAAAAACGGACACACAAATAGGAAAATATTTGATTTTGAAGTGTTTAAAATATTAAATAATTTTTTAAGATTAAATTACAAAATTGATGACGAAAGCGCCAGAAACAGGAATGCAAAAACGTAAAATAAACAATGAATTGAGTATTGTCTGTGTACGAGCAGGTTTTTTTGGTTTACTTATACACTGTGTACTCGAAACAATGCACGACATATATTTTTTCTCATGACAAAGAATAATGAAGATATCGTAGAGATGAGAGAATGTCGTGTAGCAAAAATATTTCCCGAGTTATGAGTGTTTGAAGTTTTAGAACAAACGATTCTTTGTAATTCTTGAACACAAATGAAGAATTGAGAGCTTGAGCCATTTATTTTGTTTAGTTCCGCTGTTGTTACGCTCTAGTTTTCCAAATAAGCTTCTGGATAAGAACTAAGAATCTGATATGTACATAAATAGGTAGGTATACCTATCTTATTTTACGTTGAAGTTTTAGTTTTACTATTTATGTATTTTACCATCCGTCTAAGGTGTATTTTGTGATTAAGAGTTTTTTAAAAACCTTATTCTAGATATGAAGAGGTTTTATTGCTTGTGCCGTTTTAATGACGTCAATGACCGCAGTCAAAATAATAACCCATTCAATTGGCACAGTATAGCAAAGCGCCACAAAAGAATGCAGTTCGTTCCTAGTAAACTAGTTGGCAATAGATTACTATCGCACTGAATCACTGTCTGTCTCCACATCTAATAAACCCGGTCTCGTGTTATCGAAGCAGAGAGAAAAGGATTATCTAAAATACAGGGTTATTGGTAATTAGACCGGATCCTTTTAGGGGGTGATGGGGGAGGCCATTTGCAACTATTTTGACCCTATATCGTATTATGCAAAAGTTAACCATTTTTGAGATATTCGCAAATTCTTAATTTTTTGGGAAAACCCTGATTTACGTCTTCAAAATTAAATTAAAAAAAAAGTGATCATCCAATTCAAATTTTAGTGACTGATTTAGATAGCCTGAAGTCTAATTATTAATAACCACTAACACAATCGTATGAATCTGTACCCATATGGAAGCTAAAGGACATGTTTATAAAAACAAAGTTTATTTTTTTTGTAAAGTCCTTACAAAAACCCCATTTAACAAAAAAATACTCCAGTGAATTTGATCGGCATGTTATTTAAAAAACATCTACACATCTTTAGCTATCCAAAGAGGTATAAATCAATGCACTTTGTAACACAATTGCAGAAAAATACGGGTAAATGTAATGACTTAGCTGGTGAATAAGTTTGGATACATTGCTTTACCAACATCTTGGACTTGGGCTTTGCTTGCGCGATTTTCACTTAGTTCTTTTTTTGAATTATTGTTCCGAAAACAGAATAGGCTGATATCATGGCGGAGTAAAAACTTTTTGTTGTTTGACCTGCAATGAAAATAACCGCCGAAATCTCCCGCTAAACGCATGACAAATGAAATTCTAATAGTTTTTCTTCTCGCATTTTTCGAACCGGTGAAGTAATAAAAGATTTAATTTATCAACAATTATGGCTGCAGTGCCACGCATCCTACCACCTCCTCGAGACTTTTCAAACGAAGAATATGCGGATATACTGTTTTGTTATGGTTATGCAAACGGTGTCTCTACACGTGCACGGGCAGAGTATCAGTCTCGGTTTCCTCAGCGCCGGTTACCTCATGAAAGTGTATTTGATAATACATATCGGCTCGAATATATAATAATTGTTGATAAATTAAATCTTTTATTACTTCACCGGTTCGAAAAATGCGAGAAGAAAAACTATTAGAATTTCATTTGTCATGCGTTTAGCGGGAGATTTCGGCGGTTATTTTCATTGCAGGTCAAACAACAAAAAGTTTTTACTCCGCCATGATATCAGCCTATTCTGTTTTCGGAACAATAATTCAAAAAAAGAACTAAGTGAAAATCGCGCAAGCAAAGCCCAAGTCCAAGATGTTGGTAAAGCAATGTATCCAAACTTATTCACCAGCTAAGTCATTACATTTACCCGTATTTTTCTGCAATTGTGTTACAAAGTGCATTGATTTATACCTCTTTGGATAGCTAAAGATGTGTAGATGTTTTTTAAATAACATGCCGATCAAATTCACTGGAGTATTTTTTTGTTAAATGGGGTTTTTGTAAGGACTTTACAAAAAAAATAAACTTTGTTTTTATAAACATGTCCTTTAGCTTCCATATGGGTACAGATTCATACGATTGTGTTAGTGGTTATTAATAATTAGACTTCAGGCTATCTAAATCAGTCACTAAAATTTGAATTGGATGATCACTTTTTTTTTAATTTAATTTTGAAGACGTAAATCAGGGTTTTCCCAAAAAATTAAGAATTTGCGAATATCTCAAAAATGGTTAACTTTTGCATAATACGATATAGGGTCAAAATAGTTGCAAATGGCCTCCCCCATCACCCCCTAAAAGGATCCGGTCTAATTACCAATAACCCTGTATATACTCAAGTTTTGGTGGAAGAGACGGATGTTTTTTTTGTTATCCCGCATATATACGTCTACTGCTGAACATAGGCCTCCCCCATCCGACGCATATAGCGATCCTGAGGCGCCTCCATCTATCGACTCCTTACGACTGCTACAATGTCGTTTATTTTCTTATAGATAATCTTGAAACAAAAATAGTAAGTCACATTACCTACTGTGCATATCAAATATCAAAGTTAAGTTGAGTCGGAACAGAAATTACTTAGATAATAACCAGAAGCATGTTCGTTATGAAATATCAATAAACTAGGCAGCTTAAAGGTAATTCTATCAAGAACGGCTACGCTTGAGCAATATCAGTGGTTCAAGAAGTCAGACGGATATCAGCTTACAACTTGCAAGCTAAGATAAAGGTTACCATTACAAGAGTATCGGGTACCCCTCGGATTTGCAAATGTTTTATGAATTATGAGAATGTTAATGAGGGGGGAGTATATGGAATGCAATTTCTTATTGAGAATAACGAGCGTCGCAGGGCGAAAGTTGATCAGACAATGTACCCAGGCAGAGGGTGAAGGCAGACTATGGATTATAGTGATGAAATTGATCTATTCTTGGGCCTATCATTCCTGCCCGGAGATTTTATAGAATGTAAGAAAATATTCCTGCCCCACTTAATTAAACAATAATCAAAAACCTACCCGGTGGTGGTTGGTAGTACCTGGTAGGTTATTGAATATATTTGATGACCAAGTTTTATCTAGACAATTTGCTGCCCAGACATCAACAAACTGTTAAACAAACAAAGCTATTAACAAGCCGACGGAACGGAAACAATTACAGACTGATCAAAGTGGTAAATGACAGCTTCGATATCTCAAAGTGGGCAAATGATCTATTACTGTCAACGAGACAACAAGGCGCCTTGCCCCACCTGCGCATGATTCACCAAATGAATCGAACGAAGTAACGAGCGTGTTAGATCGGTTCTATCAGTAGGTAATGTTATGCAAGTAAAGTACAGTGGGTATAATTTAAGATCGCGGATGACATCGACTATTGGCATTTACATTTGATTGTTGAGTGTATTTGATTGTCTCACAAATGATTGTAAAATTCTTTGATAAATAGAAAGTTATACTGCTTAGTTTGGGGTTAGATGATGCTGTGTAAAATGCAGCGTTATTTAGGTATTTGTACACTCTAAATTAATCTAAATAATTATATCACTCAATCGATAGGTTGTGTTGTAAATGGTGAAATAGATAGATCGAAAATACTTTATTAGACACCACTTCACAAAAGAAACAATCACAGTAGGTTCTTATAAAGAAAGTACCTACTTGCAAATTAAATCGGTTAAGGGGTCAAAAGTCATATTGAGCTGGTCATAATAACGCATGTCTGTCAGAAAACACACGAAAAGTCTTTCCCACCTGCGCTCGCGCATGCATGACTCACTGTGTGTCGACTCAAGCTTTGTTGAATACAAATGCTTTCTTTTACAAATTGGCCGTGGCCGATGTGGCAGATGTTGAGGGGATATTTATGTCTGCAATAATTAGGGATGAATCATGTGCATTTAGCTGCAATCAGTACATCTGACCAGATGAGATTTTTAATAGATGAACTGGGAAGAATTTTTATAGTAAGTACTGGCCCTGAGTGGAAAGTTGGTAATTGTCACATAAATTATGGCTATTTTCTTGCCTAAACAAAGTAAATTACTATTCGCGTTGTAATTTACGAGGAGCCAATGATAGGAAAGCTATCTGTTCCAATAATAGTATCAAGATTCCCGCACCCAGAAAGGCAAAGCTATTGATGCTAATTTAAGCAATAACTTCTGCCTTGTCTTCCAACAGTCTCCAAGCTAAAACTTTTCGTATCCCAACAGGCCTAGGTTACTATTCCCAGGTGCAATTCTGATCTGAATCCATTTCAAGTCCAATGTGCCTGTGACATCACCGGCTTTGCCCGTGCGGTCTGCAGTTAAATTTAACCAGAGTATTACGATGACCCCTTTATTCTTACTATTACCGCTATCGTCTTGCTTCTATTTCTATGTATGAGTCACAAGGCGTATATTTTGATTGTGTTCAAATGGTTCAAATCGTGTTTCGTAATGTGTACACACCCTACACATTACGAAGTGTGTGAGAGATGATAAGAGGTCTTTGGAATATTTTAAGAGTTGGGTTTAGTGTGTTACTTTGCAAATCGAGAAATAATTTGTAGTGATTCTTTTAAGTAAAAAAAATAAAAAAAAATATAGTATATACATAAAGGAAGAGTTGGGTTTGGTATGTTGCCATTTGCCATGCTAATCGAAAAAGAATCCTACTGATACTTAACAATCTTAACTTTCAAAAGAGCAAAAAAAATAATTACTTAACCAAATGAATAACTTTTGTCTGTGTTCAGATGTGGTCGGTCATTTATTTTTGGAATCCTTGAGGTCAAGACCATAGTTTAGTCAATTATTCAAAAGAATTTCACTTTGAAAGAAAGCAAGCTGGTAATCATTGAGGCGGGGTATGTAGAGCGAAATAATTTGTGATGTAAGTAGGCTCTATGGTCCAATGGTGTTTGCAAATTCCGAGAAGAAATCAATCATCAATTGGCTTCCGGTATAGTTACTGTTAAGTAACTACTTCCATGAAGACATCAAAGTAAAATAGATTTACTTGGCTAGAGTCAAGCTAGGTCAAGATGTAATTTTTCCAGTGCAAGGTAAGGTTTAGTTTAAGTCGCATTTCCAGTTAATTTAACCTTAGTTGCATTTTACCAAACATTAGAAAAATTACAAAATCTAATCTATATCACACAAAACCTTAACTATGTTGGTCTTTCGTAATAATCACAATGTAAACCAGAAAAAATAGAAGAACCAAGGAAACAGTTACGATAACAACGGATCTTTAAATGTAATGTTATGGTTAGCATTTCACAAGCGATCATAATATTTTATCTCCCGCATCCGTTATCTCTAGTGGTAGTTTATTTTATGTGATATATTAACCTTAATTTGTCACTTGAAAGATTTCTTTAGGCTTATGATTTCCTCCGCCATCAAGCGTGTGATAAATATCACCCAGAGAGAGTCGTATTTGTCACATTCCATCACAATTTTATCATAATAAATTTTTAAATCTAGAATATAAAAATGTCTTGTCATCACATTATTTATATTAATCAGAGTGTTGGTCTTTCCAAACAAGATTTTAGATAAATATTGTAAATATATCAACGGTTACAACTTCGGCATTAGATTAACTGTAACCACCCACGCCAAGACTAATTTACACTCCCAAACATAACATAAACCCAGAAAACAGAACGACTGAAGTTCTGGGCGTCCAATATAGAACCGTAAACGAAACTTAAAGGGTTGCAGTTCCATCTGCTGCAAGGCATTCTGAATTCTAAACCTTCCCCTTAAGATGGAAGAAAAGGTCTGAGAAACATCCGGTAGTTAAACTGGGAGTGAATGACTTAATTCTACAGAGTGCCTTTTCTAGTCCGGAAAAATTTCGTTTTAATGGATTTAAGCGTCTCCGAAAGCTTTACTCGTGTGAAGTGAAGTGATTCTTATAAGAGAAGTTTGTCTTTACGCAGTTACAGTTGCCAGGAAGATGGACAATGATAATGTTAACAATGACAATGTATTGTTTGTTACTGGCATGAATTTCTTACAAGTATACTCCTATTCATGTGTGACGCGTCTGGAAATCAACCTGCCACATGTTTAGATTCAATTTACCTCGGTGTTTTGATAATAAGAAAAGTTTTTGACTTCATCAGTCACAACAAAAGGAAACAATACTTAGCTACGTACAGCTTAGTAAGTACATACCTAAACTATTAATCACCATAGAAACCAGTGCAAAAGTGTGATTCTACAATCTACCTAGGTACTAATGATTTGATCTCCGAAAGTGCCATTAACAGTGAAGATAATAAAAGAAAATTACCCACAGATTGGTTTAACAGTACAGCAGTCGATGCAACCGCCATGGAAGAGGCAACGGTGCCTGAAATTGACAAGGTACCCACAACACTGATAATCCTCGATGGTCTTCTATTGGTCCATTCGGGCGGAACGATTTCTACGCATACCGAGTACCAGTAACGCACAATTTAAGTATTTTATTGAAATTTTAATTAAATCATCAGACTGACAAGGAAAATAATTTTAGCTGCCACTATAAACAGTCCATGTCCATTCAGAACTTTAAAATAAAACAGGCACGATCGCGAAATTCAAATTAGAAACTCATTTGAAATTCGAATTGAATAAAATGGCGGGCAATGCTCGCAGTTCCCGCGCGAAGCGGTGACTGAGCGCAAGCAAGCAAGGCGCAAGCGCAGCGTGCGTACAATCGAAGGAGCTATCAAATGTGGTGGGATACCGCTTCAGCAGCGTGTTTACAAGCCACAGTATACCTGAAAGCTTTCAATATTCGAGTTCATTTACCAGAGCGTCTGTGTTGTGTTAAATTGTGTTAGAATAGATGCAATTATTGTTACCGAAGTGAGGATTTGTAAATCACCTAGCGCACGCTTTTGAAATTGAAAGTTTGTTCAATGAAGTCGTGTAATTTGGAGGTGATTGAGCTATAGAAAGCAAAATAGAAATCTTAGAATTAAACTTAAAATAATTTTCTTTAGTAAACTCTAATCCAACCGCCTTTATAGGCCCGTATTTTGGTACATAATGTATTTAACTTAATGGTCTAACTATAATCAAGAATGAATAAGACCCGCATTATCATCGCCTTGATAGTGCCAGTGGACATTAGAAATCATGATGTCACATCACGTAAGAAAGTGCATTAAGAAGTTCATCGCCACCGCTTCACATGCAATACGTACAAGACTCAATCAACATAATGAGTAGGCTCCATAAATCGATTCCACGAGGGAGAACACCAAATGAGGTTCAGCAAATGCGAATACCCGCAGAATGAAAGAAAAAATATCTTCTGATGATAGAAAGAAATGGATTGAAAGCTAAGTTGTTGCTAGTAGTGCAGATACATCTGTGGTTGCTGAGTAATTGGGCTAATACTATTAGTTGTGCATTAACCTTAATGTGTACGTGTATCAAGTGACTATTTATGTTCCCTAGGTGGCTAACGCTTGCTTTAATCACCTATGTGAAACTAGATACTCTTGCGAAGTCATTACTTGCTGCACTGACTAGTGATTCTTGGTTCTGTGTGACACAGATAATAACGAAGAGATTTAATACGTTTTAATGGTAACGCTAACGAGACTTAAAATGTAAATCAAAGATCGAGGATAAAACGGCTCAAAGGAAAGAAATGATAGAAATCGTCGAGTTTTTGCATAAAAATTATGAATATATTAAGGAGGAATGTACTAACGCTTTGGAATTTGATTTCCACACGCTTGATGAGGGTAAAGTAAAGTCGATCGCACAAGTGGGTTGAAGAGACATTGCCATATTTGCCATGCTCTGAATCACTATTAGTAAACAAACTTGTGCATGATTTAACGACGATGGAGGAAATTCTCGGAGACATACAGTTAACATAGTGATTCATTAGATTTGTCTGTAAGATGTATTGCATGTCAATGTCAGATGAATAATAAGACTAACATCTATACTATAGGTAATCGGTCTAATATGTTTTCCTTGGATCGTGTCAATTGTTTTGACCCAAGGGCAAGTTATGTTTTTGTCTCAGAACTTGGTAATCTTCATCAAATTTGAAACAAAATAAGTATTTTAAAATCGTCACCGTTCGTGACGTATGTATGTGAAATGAAAAAGTTTTTAGCAAAAATAGAAAATAAATAAAGGCATTATACTGGAAAATAATGTCCTCCTAGCCGAATTTCGACCACGGCGGTCAGTCTCATCGGAGACTAGCCAGATGCGCGGGACATATTAAAGTGCACGTGTGTGCAAACACAGATGCACTCTCTATTCCCTCACTCTCATAATCCGATGGGACGATAGATCGACACGACCGGGGAGAGGTCAGGCGCAGCACCAACGGCTTAACGTACGTCTTTCTGAGGTACGGGGGTGTAATACTACCAACTTCCTGACTCCGGGCTGCTACTGTGAATTTTCCTTGCTAAAAAACCCAGTAACAACTTTTGGACCCACCCGGGATTCGAACCCAGGACCTCATAATCAGCGGTTGAACAAGCTGACCGCTAGACCAACGAGGCAGACAATAATAACAACGCAAAAGCTACTAGTGTTTATATGGATCGTTATCTGCATTGTATTGATTTTATATGATGAGGTTAATCTTATGAGACCCCGGCACATGCAAATAGATAGCTGTTGATAAAACTCAATCACACACAATATCTGGTTTTTGCAAACTACATAGATAAACGGTTCACGATGATAACGGAACGCATCGCGGTAGGTACTTGAGATAGATCAAATAATAATAAGTTAAGTACCAACATGAATTTTAACCGTTGATGGTTGAATAAATGTATGACAAAACAAGAACGAAGAACTACGGCCAAAGTAGACAGACATAGCAAGAGAGCATAATGTACATAACATTGTTACATTTTCTCATTGGCATGTGGCATTAAGGAATTCGTGTAAACCTATGGAGGAACCATTAAACGATGCCAAAATATTTTACTCTAACGTAATTAAAGTAACATCGACGCACCCTGTTGTCGGGCGATGAACTAATGGATATTACAGAGACACGGCTATAGAACCATTAAAACAGGAACGAAATGTTTTATACGGCCGAGTCCTGGGGGAGATATTTATGGTATTATGTTATGAAACGAGTTACAGGCAGCCAACTTCAATTTGAGGAATGGCATAGTATCATTAAATTTATGATTTAAAACTGTTTTGTTATTAGCTAATGAAAGGATTGGAAAGGTGTAGTAAATTTAAAGAACGTAGGTGTTGTAAGCGTTTGCGTTATCAAACTTGATTTTATTATAAAACCTAATCTTCGCAGATACAGAAATAAGGCAGGTAAAGTCCAACCTTGATATTGCATCGTCTGCTAAAATAAACTTGCGAATCGATAACCAAAGCAAAACGTAGACCGTATGCCGTGACTAACCAAATAGAAATTCACCAGTCGAGACAAATTCTGATCGATATAATGTAACCTAGGCAATGATTATTAAAATTTCTTAGTTGGATATGATACTACCAGTTTGGCGAAAAGCCAGGATAAAGGCGCCAGACTTGCGCATTGCGACCATAAACATTGTATTGATAAACCCACAGGTATTATACGCCTCATTGGATCTACTACGCTCAAGTGAAGACGGCACTTGACTGAAAGATGATGGCAGGATGATGTTGAATTGACTATATCAAGAGCACTCACAGTAAAGTGTCTTGGTCCCGTTTGTGCGAAATACACTCTTGTTTTGTTGTAGTCATAACATCGTAAGACCTCGGCAAAAGCAAACCTGCTTTCTGTTTTGAGATAAGAACAAACTGTTACTTTATAATTGGAGGAAGGTTATTGCTAGGTGTTCGAGTTGATGCTATTTGGTTAACTTTGATCGTCCAGAAATTGGGTGTCTTATCCGACAGGTGTAGTCTAACATTTACATAGTAACTTTATCAAGCTGTTTAATGATTGCACCGTTTCATTCATTACATTGAACGCTTGTTGCGTAATATTCATGTTACGTTGCAAATAATTAAAATTATAATGCATGGCAGAGCATAAAAATTAACTTAAGCTACGCCTATTACATCTTTACTGTATTACGGCAGCTAGAAATATGTACTTTCTCGACGCGACAGTTGTATGTTTTCAGTAGGATATTTTAGCCTTGTTAGATATAGTCAGCTCCTTGGTATGGCAATGGCGTCACCATTGCTATTTGTTATCGAAGACGATGGCGCCGACGACAGTTGCGTCAGTATGAATAATGATTAACTTTCATTGCTAAAACGGTGGATTGTCATCAATCTAGAATTTACGACCTATCAATCACATTTCTATTAGTTGAAAAGTGGTGAACGTAAGTGATATCACGGCTGTTATGTATAGCAGAATCTTTCCGTTGTATCCCAAGGTTACTCTTTGGGCCACTTCTCTTCGTGTTATCTAACAGATCGATAGAATGCATTCTATCGACTCACTTCCGCATACCGTCACCGTCATTAAGCTTATTATTTGTCTCACACAGACAAAGCGTTGCTGTCAAAATTGCAGTCCTAACTACAAGCGGGATACGGCACAGGACGATATCCAATACATGAAAACCAAACAGTACCTCGTTACAAAATACTCCTGCCTCAATTTATAAAGATAATACTGAAGAAACGTATACAACTAAGCCTGTTAAACTAAGCTATAGGGTATTGCAGACAAATCGCCAACTGGAGACGTCACTGATGAAGATGATCCAGTTAATCACTAGGTCGCCAATCCGGGTTCACACAATTAAACGATGGCACAAAAGCACAAGTACTAAATAAATCTCTACGAAATTAACGTTCAGTTAAAAACGCGAAATCATTATCCGAGTATACCAACAATTTTCCTTACGCGAGAAAGGAAAATGTGGATTTGTTTTTGTTAATGATTGTGGATCTGTCTGTCCGGAAAGCGGTCCGGGCGACGCCGGCGAGGCGACTGGATGGATCGACCGCGCCAACCCTGGGGGAGGCTGCGTATGTGCGCACGCAGCTCAAGCGACACTAGGCTTCATAGAATAGTATTACAGTCCTATTTCGCTCGCAGCTGTTGACAAACATGACAAATTTCGAGAACGTCATCGAGCAAATATGTGCACATTTGAAAATGTGTTTTATTCATCGGCGTGAAGGGACAAATAAGAGTGACTTGGATGAATAGGGGGAAGCTAGGGATGAGGCGCGGCCATACTGAGCTTGAATGGGGGTTTATAGGGAGGGAAGGCGTTGTTTCACAGGGCTTTTACTGGGCACTTGCATTAACTCTCTTTGTTAAAAAGTCATCTGTATGACGCGTCTGGGACCTCTCCAGCTCATGACAAACGATTGAATTTAATAATGCAGGCGTAAGCGGACACAGAATATGAATTTCAAACTGCAAAATGAAATTAGCATTAAACATTCAAGTGTCCATAAAATACAGTAAAATTGAGAATTTTCATTGGATATTACTGTTTTGTTAATTAAGTTTTATTTAGACGAATACGTATAGTATTATGAATTGATTGAAAGTGTGATTAAACTCCAGTGTGAGTTTTCCAGAATGTCGACGCCACGCACACAACAGACTGCACCAAACTTCCGAAATACCGCAGTGTCAGAGTGGGACTTACAATATAAACCACCACTAGGTGTATTTCGCTAGTACTTTCCTAGCGAATACGGTCGATATCGAGCAGATTACCGAGGCGGATCACACAGGGATAAACAAACACTTGTAGACTATACGGTTTCCTAAGCGAATAACTTCCAAGGTTGCTCGGCTTCATACCATAAAATAGGGCATCGGTAGAGCACATAATAAATCTCAGGGTCTGAACAATTTTATGAGATCGCCTGACAAATATTGCTCACAAAATGCACCATCTAAAATAGATGCAATGATTCAACATTGGTAGAGTTAGCTTTCACGACTGTAATTATACCCCCATAATCGTAACTTTATCTAGACTTCTGAACATTAACAGCGAAATAGAAACTACTTTTACCATGATAAAACAAAGAGAAACAACGAGCTTTACAAACAGCAGTTATCAATGAAGTGGGTACAAGCTAATATTACAAACAAACTATGTATTCAAACCACGTGAGACCGAAGGAAGCGAGCGATTTACTAATGCCAATACAGAAAAAAATATAACATTCGAAGATAATGACAGAAGGACCATGGAATTTATAACAACAAGGATTAGAAATTTTGTACTTCGATATATGTTTGCGATTATTGTTGTATAAATTCCCAATTCTATAGAAAGAATTACAAGAAGTTTCTACATTTTTAGGTAAATCAAGAATTCAGGTCAAACTAATTTGGATATCGAGTTGACCACACAGACAGTTATTGCTGCGTACAAAATGCATTGCGCGTAATAAAGTCCACCGAGGGAGGTCCTAATATAGCCTTGCTAGATGAATCATAAAGACTACAATATCTGTCTGTTTTCTATCCATCTGCTGTCGAGACAATAAACATTGTGTTCGTTCATATTTGGAGATGCCTCATTCGAAAATCTATGACTTATGTATAGATATATGTACTTATGTATAGACATATTAGTTTCAATAACAACGCAATTTTATCGACACCGGTATTTTATTAATTTCCAACAGAAACACATAATTTGTTTAAAATATTTGAAGATTCAAACTTCACCAAGATACTAACCCAAAATCAAATGCCTTTTAAAGACCAGAAAGAAAGTTAGCGTGAGCTCCCGAGTTTTCTACCCGACAACAATCCCCTGCCAACAAGAAATCCAATCGATAACCAACCTAACAAAACCAAAGTTCCTCGTCGGCACGTGTAGACTAAAGCCACGTGACAGCTATGCACGTTTGGGGTGCTATGGGTGGATTAAATAGCTAGCTCGGAATAGCCGGAATCTGTAGGGTAGCTTTAATCGCTCCAATCGCGCGGTTAATTATCCGAAGGCCGTGTTTTAGGGGAATGATTTGCTCAAATATTTGCTTTAAACGACGTAAGCCAGAAGTTTCAACGATATTTGTCATTTTATGGATATTAACGAGTTGGAATGACTTCGTCCAGTAGCATTGACATCACACTGTTATCGTAGAATCGTGTCGGTATACAGGTTGAGGCGTAAATAGTGGTCCATACTTCACCGACGAGTAGGGAGCATCAGCACTGTTCAAAAAACAAAAAATTGTACCCGGTAAACGTCTCACGGTTTTCGAGTTATTGGACATTTTCGAATTTTTTAACTTTTTTTACCCTTTTCCATTCTTTTCGATGCCGAGGCTACAAATCAAATTGACTGGGGGTGCCCCCTACCCGTAAGTAAAGGCTTGACCACTCTTTACGCCTCACCCTGTATAAAATCTTGTAGTCGGTACTACAAGATTTTATAAACGGATAAACCATATTGCTTTAAGAATATTTATATTATTATTTCCTGGATGGCTCGAAGCTCTCACAGTTTCTACCCCATGAGTTTCCATCCATTACACTTTCATCATTTCATCGTCTATAGATTACGGGCCCCTTCCGAGACAACGCGCCTGTAACGAAGTTATCTGATCTAATGAGATGTGCATCGCACCTTGTCGGGGGAGCTGATAAATGGGGGGAAAGCGTTTTGCAACCTTTGCAAGTTTTATAAACGTAGGGGGTTCTGTTGAGTTTTCAGTAACAAGTACACGTTTTGTCTGAAATTTATAAGAAAAACAGTCCGTTAAAGTTATTTTTACACGCCTTCGTTCTGTTTTAGAGGAAACCGGGGTGGCCGGCCCTTTTACGTTTCACAGATTTTACTGCCTTTTGATGAAATACGATTCTTGAGCTAAGAATCACAAAAAAATTATGGAATTTTTTTAGGCAAGAATTTCCATCAAAGAATCTCAGTCTGCTATTTGTACGACGTATTTGCAATACTCAGCTTACAACTTACAACCTATGTAAATATACTTACTTTGAATTTTTAGTTGGTAAAATTTTAATTTACTTAAAAGGTTTGAGAGCATTTCAGACTTCAGCAATAAAAATTTCCAAGGCAATTTTCTAGAGTGCTACATAACTTAGTGCTAAAAGAACAAGGAAAGTTATAGGTTTTAGAACTAGGGTTTTAAATCTGTCGGAAATGTAAGTCTGTAGATTGTACGATTTATATAAACGTTGTCAGTTGAACTTATTTTAAAGCTAGTTTTATTCGAAGCGATTAATGTGCAGTTGTCTTTTGACGACCGATGTGGCGCGGCGGGCGAAGGTCCGCTTGCGACGCAGGAGGTTGCGGGTTCGATTCCCGCCTTGGGACAAATGTTTGTAAGATCTACAAGTATTTGTTTCGGGTGTTCTGGTCGTTTCTATGTATAATAAAAAAAATATCTATCTATGTAATGTATTATATTATGTATATCAGTCATCTAGTACCCATAACACAAGCTCTGCTTAGCTTGGGGCTAGACGATGTTGTGTGGATTGTCCAGCATTATTTATTTATTATTTAAGTATTATTATTTTGAAGTGAGGACAACAGTAATTTTACCCACTGCTGGGCATCGATCTGCCGAAGTTCGCGGCATCCACGGAAAGCACGCTTATTTATTTTGCTTGTATCTAATTTGGAAAACCAAACTACACAATGCTTAAAGAGCATTAAAGGGAGCCTCCCTATAATGCTCTTTAAGGGGCGAACTTAGCGGGCTCGCTCGTCAAACTAGACCTAGACCTCAGTACTCACGGGATCCTCGTAGTAAAAACTAGAATTACATAAAATTTAACATTTTTTCTTCGGTTCCTTAATTAGAATACACGATAGCAATAAAAATTTCGATAAAAAAATCATGAAAGTGCACTTATTTTTTCAAATCAAATAGTTTATTTGCAAATATGCAGGTCTCGACAGAGCCTACACATTTGCTCCCCTTGGAGTCGAGACCCTAGGTCCGTGGGGTACCGAGGCTCTTCGGGTTTTCAAAAAACTATCTGAGCGTCTGGTCGAAGCGACGCGTGACCCGAGCTGGTGAATATCTGGCACAGCGTATCAGCATTGCCATACAGCGTGGCAATGCAGCCAGCGTCTTGGGGACGCTTCCGACTGGTGTTGATATGGATCAGTTGAGCTATCTGTAGACTGTTTGCAACAGTCGGCAGTTATCTCAATTGTTTCAATTGTAAATAGTAGTATAATTTTCTTTGTGAATAAATATACTCAAGTTTATTTGCAAGAATACAAAATTATACAATATGTCAGATCTTATAACTACATAGTTTAGTCACTGTACTCAGCCTGCACGCTTGCGTTGCACGTTTTGCACCTAATATGGTCAAGATCTCGGAACCCTGCGGTCTATAGAAAATATTTTTGTTTTGATTCGTAGGATATTACTAATTCTTTGGATGCTTAATACAGTTTCTTCATAAGTTGTGTAGTTTTCTTGTAAATAAGCAAAAACATATTTTTTGCGCTTGCGGCGTTCCAAAAACGTATGCTCCGTCCCGCTCCTATGAACGCGAAATGCTATGCCTATCCTTTTCATAAATGGCGCGCAATGCGCCCTCTTAAATAAAGAATCGCAATGCGACTGCAGATATTTTCAAACAAATCACTACGAATACTGCTCGCTTTGGTAGAGTTACTAATAATACCTTTGTATTGGGAGGGTAGATAGATAGATAGATAGATAAAAATTTATTTGGTACTACAGACACACATACAATTAACAAAGATAATTTACAATTTAAACAAGTACAATAGAAAAATACAATAATAATAATTAATTAAGCAAACGAGCACTTTAAAAAGTAAGTGGGTTTTTGTACTTAGTTTGTGTGTGCTGCAGCACGACAAATAGGCCATGGCTCAGTGAAAATTTTTTGCTTAAAAGCAAAACACTGATTTTCAGCCAAAACCTGATCGAGAGCGAGCAGAACATAGAGCAGCAGAGGGTATCGATCTCTCTCTATTAGCACCCCTGTCGAGGTTGATATATTGGGAATGGGAACTATCATTTCAAAGTAAGGTGAGGATAGGGCGCACAAATGATGAACGGGGCTTGGATATGAATATGGATTTTCATTTTGTTTAAAGGTGCTATATTTAAAAAAGAATGCGCAATAGAAAAGTTTAGTCTACCCAGCAGTGTGTAATTATAAGAACCTTTTAACACCCACGTATAGTTAGTAGATATTTAATTTATTCAGCTAATATGAACACATATTTTTATACAGGACGTAGTGTGAATAATTTCTAATTTATTTCTATTATTTAATTGTAATATACTTTGTTATTAAAGTTTTCAAAATTGGTCGGATTAAAGCGTGAATAAAATTTAGAGCGATTTAATTTGCTCTACGAACTAAAATAAATGCTATAATATATAACAAACTAGCTTCTGCCCGCGGCTTCGCACGCGTATTTTCGGTATAATAAGTAGCCTATTATCTAAGTTAGGCTTTGCTCTAAACGTACGCCATATTTCATTTTGATCTGTTCAGTAGTTTTGGAGATCCTTGGTAACAAACACTCAAATTTCAAAAACTTTCGGCTTTAAAATTTTAGTAGGATAGTAGGATACGTGGCATACATAAAACATGACAAAAAGGAGGTCTGTGCGCAGGGATGATGCAGTCTACAGAAATAAGTGACAGCCGTAAAAAACTATGCAAGGAAAGTGTGAATTATTCAGGACTTAAAAGTGTTCTGAGCAATGAATTTGATTTACAATTTCTAATATGGTTTGAGTAGATTGGAAAGTAAAAATAATTTATTAAACACTAGCTGCGCCCCCGTGGAAATTTAAGTTTCCAACTTTATTAAGTTTTGAAGAACCTTCTCCTGACAATAACAAACACAACAAAGAAAGAATTAGCGAAATCGGTCCAGTCGTTCACGCGTGATGCCGTGACCAAGGAAAACGGGTTTCATTTTTATATATAACTAGCTGCGCCCCGCGGCTTCGCCCCCGTGGAAATTTATGTTTCCAACTTTCTTAATTTTTTCTTTCATAAGAACCTTCTCCTGACAATAACAAACACAACAAAGAAAGAATTAGCGAAATCGGTCCAGCCGTTCACGCGTGATGCCGTGACAACGCGAAACGGGTTTCATTTTTATATATAAGACTAGCTGCGCCCCGCGGCTTCGCCCCCGTGGAAATTTATGTTTCCAAATTTCTTAATTTTTTATTTCATAAGAACCTTCTCCTGACAATAACAAACACAACAAAGAAAGAATTAGCGAAATCGGTCCAGCCGTTCACGCGTGATGCCGTGACAACGCGAAACGGGTTTCATTTTTATATATAAGATATACTAGATTCTGCCCGCGGCTTCGCACGCGTTAATTAAACAAAATTGTGAATCTAAACCATTCCCAGATCCCCTTGAACACACACAAAAAATTTCATCAAAATCGGTCCAGTCGTTTGAGAGATAGATTCTGCCCGCGGCTTCGCACGCGTTAATTAAACAAAATTGTGAATCTAAACCATTCCCAGATCCCCTTGAACACACACAAAAAATTTCATCAAAATCGGTCCAGTCGTTAAAATTGTGAATCTAAACCATTCCCAGATCCCCTTGAACACACACAAAAAATTTCATCAAAATCGGTCGAGTCGTTTGAGAGAAGTTCAGTGACATACACACTCACAGAAGAATTATATATATAAAATTTACGATTACAAAAATAACTTAAATCTTCTATATAGAAGATTTAAGTTATTTTTGTAATCGTAAATTTTTGCCAACAGCATATCGGTAATAATCGTAAACGTCCAATCGCAATAATAGAAATGTCAGTCAAAAGTTCAAGCACCCCTCCGTAGTCCGTACAAAAGCTAAGCTCTGATGCATTTACTCAAGTAGCCACTAATAGTATTGATTCTGCGTAAGCGTAGGTCGGGGTTCGAACCCCCATCGATCCGCGAGGCGGCAGCGAGTGAGTTTCGTGCCCAAACATGACGCTATTTTTGTATTTTTACGGTGGCACTCGAGTTTTTGCCGCGAGGTTATTGAATAACTGGATAACGTGGAGGGGTTAAATAAAACTATCAGCTAAAAAACGACGAAATGGATGCCATTTACTAAATAAATAATGCTGGACAATCCACATAGCTGTGTGGTGCTATGTGATGATCCACATAGCATAGATTTTGGACCACCCCAATTCTTCCCGCGGGTGTCGTAAGAGGAGACTAACGGAGATCAACCGGAAGCGGGCAGCAGCGCCCCCTGCAGAACAATTCTACCACCGAACTGCGATCCCCAACCCGCGCGTGCCCAGCATGGGGATTATGGGCATTACCCTCCATGAGATAAAAGTCAATAAGGCACATAAAAAAATTGCTACATGCGAGGAGACATAATGGTTATTTATGTATTAGTTACTAAGTAAGTTTATTTATAAAGTGTGTAAAACTGTTTGTTTTTCGAATACAATAAAATAAAGTAAATGCTTAGAAGAAGAAGACTTAGAATGATAGTTGACACAAACGAGGTAAGTCTAAAACATTGCGACGGATCGTCGCAATTTTCATTTTGAGCCGTTAGTACAATTTCAAATGGGACGGAAAGCAGCTCTCGCATAAAAATATAAAAATGATGTGTTGTGCGGTGCAAGGATGTTTAGACACCAGTAACCGGAAAAATAATACCGCAAATATCTCATTCCACCGGTAAGTACTAATATTCCGTTTGTAATTTTGCCTAAAACAGTCATCAAAACTCATAGATAAATTTAAAAATTTCGTCCACCATTTTCGTGAAAATGTTGCTATGCACTGGGAAAAAAATACCCATGTTTTGTTACTTAGTAATAAGGTATATAAAAATAGTAGAGGAGAGGGTGGAATTCCCTCAAGTTAGGACTTAGGAATCAAACTACGCGGAACATCACAGTTTTAGAATTTTCAGTCACTCGACGATATTCTGAGTAGATTCAAGATGTAAACTCAAATTACTACTTTACAAAGAAAATTACAATCAATGAATGGAAACAATTAGAACCACTTTTACAATTGAAACAATTGAGCTAACTGAAGCCTGTTGCAAAAAATCTAGAGGCAGCTCAACTAATCGATATCAATACCAATCGTGGCGTACCCGTTACGCTGGTTGCATTGCCCCGCTGTATGGCAATGCTGGTGCGCTGCGCCAAATAATCACCAGCTCTCGGGTCCCGCGCCGCCGCTTTGACCAGACGCTCAGATATTTTTAAAATTCCGGAAAACTTCGATACCGCACGGACCTTGACCTCTCTCGGCTCAAATGCAATGCTCAAATGCAGCAAATGCAATAAACTCAAATTTAAAATTGCAATCCATCCCATCACCATAACTGTAGCAATACTTGCACGTGCACATGTTCTTTTTTAGGGTTCCGTAGTCAACAAGGAACCCTTATAGTTCACCACGTTCGTCGATCCGTCCGCAGCTTAGTCCAGAGACTATTAGTACTAGAATGCTGTAATTTGTCTAAGTTGAGCATTATTATTTGTGAAAAAAATGCTAGTAGTAGGTAGAGTGATTTTAAAAGGAAAACTACACAACTTTAGTATGCTTTACTAGTTGAGTACCTAATAGTCATCCTAATCAACTGAAAAAAATGTACTTTGGTAGGTATGTGTAAAACAGGTAAATAAGTTGGTTTAGATAGGCCATGAACCGTGCAACTACTTACACTGCACGTGGCCGAACACGCACTTGACCGTCTATTTTAAATTATTGTTCCGAAAATGATCGGAGCCGATCTTATTTTGCAGACTTGGAGTAAAACCTTTTTGTCGATTGACCTAGGTAGAATGATAGTAACCATAGGTACCGACTGATATTTCGTAAAATTAAAACAAAAACAAGACATTGGAAATGGATTTTCATAGATTTTTTATATTTGTCAATAAACTATTGACACCTTCAGTAAATTTAAATAGTGTAATATCAAAAATAAAAAGGTAGGTGATAAAAACAATGAAGTATTTTCTTAATGGGAACTTTGCTTCAGTTACCCAATTTTTTAGGGAAAATGCTATTCACTTGCAACATTCAATCATACGAATGTGTGAGTGAGGGCACTGTATATACGAGCTGTCAAAACACACATGGATCGGTTTTTGGTTACACAAATTGTCAAATTGTTGAATGACACTATCCCTCTGCTGAGACAGCAGCGAGTTTTTACTCTATGAGTAAATGAATGATAAATACGCTATTCTGACACGAGGGTATGGGGATTCCGTACCCAACCGGGACCGCATTACTAAGCCTCTGCTGTCTGTGTGTCCGTCCGTCCGTACGTCCGTCTGTCAACAGGAGGTAGACAGATTAAATTTTCGGTGTGTATTTCTATCTGCTAAACAGCAACTCCTTAATAAATTAAACACGTCGCCGTAACAAAACCTGTTTTTTTTCGGCAAACGAGGAAAACATTTTGCATTTTCAGACATCTTTATTATGTCTGAAAATGCAAAAAAGCTTTCGATGTCATACTAAAGAACTCGATAGGTTTGTTGATTTTATAATAACTCGACGTTTTTAGGGTTCCGTACCTCAAAAGGAAAAAAGGAACCCTTATAAGATCACTTTGTTGTCCGTCTGTCTGTCTGTCTGTCCGTCTGTCAACCCTCTTTTCTCAGGAACGCGTGGACGTATCGAGTTGAAATTAACGTCAAATACTCAAGTCCTTAACTTCTTGAAGCCGTGATATAAATTAAACTTCTAAGTCAACGCACTCAAAAGTTACAGCCGTTTATGTCCGAATATTATGAAATTTCCAAGGGAATCACATGCACACAAAACCTATAACTACCCGTAGACCTAGAATCATGAAATTTGGTGAGCAGCAAGGTCATATAGCACAAATAACGAGAAAAATCTGAAAACCGTAAATTTGTAGTTTTATTGTAGTTGTATTAACAACAAAATAATAATTTTTGATTCTCTCCTTTGACCAAAATATACAGGGTACCTACTTCATGTTGACCCAGAATCATGATATTTGGCAAGAAACAAGGTCTTACAATTAAACGGAACCCTTAGTGTGCGAGTCTGACTCGCACTTGACGTTTTTATTTTAGTACGGAACCCTTCGTGGCTAGCCCGGCTCGTAACTTGGCCTGTAATTACAACATTTTACTAATTGCGTTCCAGTTTGCTCGGTGGAAAGACTCCCTAAAAAGTCGAGCCGAATGCACACACACTAATTGCAACTGTTTACAGCAGAACTGCAACGAAAGAACGAATTGAGCTTAAGTTTTGGTTGGTTTTGTCCTGGAATATCGCGTGCGAAGTAACTGGCAGGCGGCTGTTATTTAAATAGGATTGAACTATTTCGACACTAAAAATTATGCAATCTTTGTTTAGATCAAATTTGTTGAAAGGGTCGGCGAAATTTTTAGTTCTGTCAAATTAATTGTTTCAAGTTAGTTTTGGTGAAATCTGTATTGACACGATTATTGGCTGGCTATTTAGATAGAGACCATGGATAGAGATAACTAACCTTTGAACGCGAATCGTTAGATCCATTGGGGCCCCCTCTCGATGAGGATCGGCACCACCGCCGCCGTCAATTATTTTCTGTTGAATAAAATTAAATAATAAATAAGTAATTCATGCTGGACAATAATTTAAGGAGAAAAGGGAAGCCTCAACCCAGCAGTGGGAGAGCAATGGAAAAAAATAAATAAAAAAAATATACCTTCGTTTTTCAGATAAATTTTAGCTTACACTTGGGAAAAGGATAACTGTAACTACAAGACTGTAATGTAATGTAACTACGCACCACTAAAAGAACACTTCGAACATTTAGAATCCGAAACGCTTCGATAGTGCGATCTAGCGCTGGGTCATTTTTAGCAGGGCCATCTAGGTAAAATTCAAGGTAATATTTTGACCGTCACCGTGCCACAGTTGATGACGAAGAAGGACGCGGACTCGATTCCCGCCGCGGGACAAATTTTTGTTTATTTTTGTTTTGTTTTTATCTAAGAAAGAAACAGTAATAATAACATACAACATAACAATAATAAAAATTACAATTGAAACTAAAACTGTATGATTGCTTGTGTAAATATTTTGGTAACATTTAATTTTATGTTTTTTTCGTCAATTTCTCCGTCACTTATGGACCTAGCTTCTGACCGCATCTTCGCACGCGTATTTTCGGTTAATAAAAAGCCTAAAAGTTAGGCTTTGCTCTAAATGTACGACAAATTTCATCTTGATCTGTTTAGTAGTTGTTTTTTTTTCACAAACTTTCTGCTTTATAAAATTAGGAGGATTGTGAAAATTATTTAGCTTTCGTAGAGATAGAGATAGAGAATGGTCCTGAGGTGGTCCCATGAGAATTGTAATCTTGAGGGAGTAGAATTTGTCCCATAAAACTTAAAAAACAGTGTAAATATTAAGGAATTTGAAGTAAGTTTTTAGTTTGTTTAAGGAAATCAAATGTTTCTGATTCTGTTCAAAACAGTTAGTAAATAAATAATAAATAATGCTGGTCAATACACACAGCATCATCTAGCCCCAAGCTAAGCAGAGCTTGTGTTAGGGGTACTTGATAATTGATATAAATAATATAATACATTACATAAATAGATATTTTTTTTATTATACATAGAAACGACCAGAACACCCGGAACAAATTTTTGTAGAACGTACAAACAAGTTTGTCCCAAGGCGGGAATCGAACGCGCTACCTCCTGCGCCACAGACGCAAAAAAATAAATAAATCTGTAGAATGTTTATAATTTCAATATTGTTCTAAGATTTTCATTCACTTCTTTGTTCTCTAAGAGCAACATGTTGAGTGATTTAAAAAAAAATGTGTTCCTGTATACTTATGGACAAAATGTGTCTGAATAAACAAACTTTTTATTTATTTTATTTTATATACATCATCTATCGAGAGCTAATACTAAGCATTGATTGATTCAGATACAATGTGAGAGTATCCATGGATAGAAGCTGGTCACATCATATGTTTGGATGGATGTTTGTTACGTCTTCACTCTAAAATTACTGAATAGATTGAGCTGAAATTTCTTATGTATGGTTCTAGCTAGAATAACATAGAGGCTAGTTTTTAGCAGCTTGTTTTAGGTTAAACAAGATAACTTAATGAGAAGTAGATAACTTACGGGGCAGGCTGCCGGCGGGGGAGGCGGCGGGGGGCGGGGCGCGCTCAGTGCGCACCTTCGCCTTCTGCCCCCGCCTGTGGACAAACAATACATTATCACAAACTGGGTTCGTAGTAAACCCTCTTATATTCATAAAGAATACAATAAACCTCAGAATATGTCTGCATATACACTATTACACACTCCTTGAGGAGAGGCCTATCAACCCTCGGGCCCTCAGGCACTATCAACAAGAGGAATCTTGTACAAACCCGTCCCACTTTAAGTATCAAGACAAGAAGAGTATGTTCAAGGAACGAGAGGAGTGCACAGTGGACACACTTGTGCTCAGCCTGTCTCAGGGTGTTGTGTTGAGTGTAGACCTACTGCAACCATGCAGGTAAAGTGTAAGTATGTGGATTGGTCCTGGTCAGGCTCACAGAAAACATCAAAACTTTATGACAAAATCATGATGAAGTTCGTTTTAAAAGTCTATAAGTAGTTAAAGATCATTCAAACCAAAGGCATTGCCTAAAATGATTTAAAAGATACATCTGACATTAATTTTAATAAATTACTAAAGAATATGCTACTAAAAAAATGTTATTATACACTTAATGAATTTTTTGATGATAATACTTAATGTGATAGTAAATAATTAAATATTAACTTTAGTAACCATCTTCTCAATTTGCTACACCCTGACCGGGTACATAATTATAAGATCTACCAACTAAGAGTGTTAGAATAGTGAAATATTTATGTACCTACCACCTGTATTTATGAATGCAATAAATGAAATATGAAATCTTCTTTACAGGTGGAAGAATGCCGATGATGATGATAGGTCATTAATTTGTTGGCTTTTTTCACCTGATTTAGATGATCCGAGTTATTCCTGTGGTTTAGTTCAAAAACAAGCAATCTGCTTGGTCTCAAAACCTATAGACTTCTGTTGGTTTAGATTAACCCTGCCCATCATCCTTTGATGGAACAAATCACATGAAAAATAACAGAACTCTTGATCTATTTGAAAATGTCACCAGTCTCTTTTTTTTTTAATTAGCTTGTCAGCGTTAGCTAATTATTATCTTCTTTCATGATACTCTGCATAGCATGGTTATCCTTTTGTAGGAATATTTTAGGTATTTTCTGAACTTACAAATTGTAATTGTCTTTTATTTAGGCACTAGCATACTCGATTATGCAAATTTTTTCAGTGTGAGAACTATCACAGTCTGTGTTTACACATAAATCTACCCCAATTATTTGGAAAAATTGCCTGCAATGTTCAAATGAACTGAAATTATAGTTTAGTTGATGAGAATCTTATTGGATTCGGTAGGCATAACATTTTACGAATGCAAAAGGGCAAAGAACAGGGCCAAGATAAACTTTATAGACAAATACCAAGTAATAGATGCTCTGAAAAATGAAGGTAGGTAGATGAATAATTTATTAAATGTAAGGGATTTACGTTTTTGCACTTTTGAGGACCAGAGCACTAGCATTATTTCTTTGAAATCCGATTTGATTTGCCAAAATTGATAGGATTCGCCAAAAACTCAAACAATTCTGTTACAAAACTCTCAAACAGTTCGATTTTACGTTTTGCTATGCGTAACGTTTTCTGTAAGAGTTTTTATAATCTACGAGATTATTTCCCTATGACTAATGAGAAATAGATCGTATTTGGTTGAAGCTACATACCTTTGTCATTGTTCGATGCCGGTTTCACTGTTTTTTGCAATAATCAACAAAAATACATAACAACAAATCACCCACAACGCCGCCGTTCGCAAATGACAATCAATCAATAGTGTTGTCGTTGTGACGTTGTGTGTTGTCAACGTTTGGATATCGTAACCGGTTACTGAAGCAGAAGCAGCTGTTTCGTTTTCAGGTGCTCGAAGCACACAAAAATAATACACCTACATATAGATAAATATTTTTACTTTAAGTACCCACATATAAACACCCCTGGAACAATTATCTGTAGATCGTGCACTACAGATCCACCACCAAAATACGCTTCCCAACCCGCCGCATGCCCAGCGTGAGGATTAGGTATGGTATGGCACTATCCCATAACCACTCTTTGAGCCAATGAGGTGCTTATCAGGGGAGGCATTATGTTCAGAGGTGGACTGGTGAAAGCTGTTGAAGTGATGATGTGTGCAACTTATCCCGTGGCGAAAACGCACCCAAGTGAAACCTCCTGCATCGCATACATGAGCCGAAAACTTCCAATCGCACTGGTCAATTTTTTCATCTAAGTTTTTTTTATTCCAGGACCTAAAAGGGTAGGTCCGGTCCGAAAAGATGACAAAGTCATCCCTGCGCGATTCGATTTGTGCAGAAGTGCAAAACTACCAGTTTCAGAAGCTGCTATTGGTACTCAAAACCTGGTTTCAATTTGGTGAAAAAAACCTGCTACTGCCCAACACTAGTGTTCGGTCTGACAAATAGACACTACTGACAGGGACAGGCAGGGCAGCGGAGACAAGACAACTTAGAACGCAACGCAGACCAAATAAGCCTCTACGCCTCTACTCACAGCCGCATGTGGCCGCATTTTGAAGCGGGTTTATGTCGCGCGATTTGTAGCGATTTCGTAGCACGATTCCTCACACATGACTGCGTTTTCGTAAGCGCGATTTCTAGATCGCACAAGTTCTGAGATCGTATGCGTTTTAGTCGATGGTTTTAGTACAAAACTACTGCAAAACAAATATAGCAATAAATCGTGCGACTCAAGACGCACTTCAAAATCACGGCTGTGGGGTAGTGGCTTTATACAAAGAGAATGTAATTTAATCTTTTTATTTGGTTCGGGACGAATACGGTAGTAGGTATAAAACCTATTTTATTAATTCAAGTTAAAATTTTAAATGGGTGACAAGACAATGAACCGCTGACAGTTAACATTGTCATCGCCATCAGTGTGACCATTGAGAAAATACAGAACCTGCCATACGCTTACTGAAAATCTGCCAAAATCTGCCCAACACTCCAAAAAAAATGCCATAAAATATGCCACATACTTTTTTAGTGATTCTTTGATTGGAAAACAAAAATAACACTTAATAATATACTCAGATGACTTATTAAAAAACATAAAAACACAAATACATAAAACTTAAATTAAACAGTATTTGCTTATAGCTTCATTCAGTACTACTTTGAATGTCCACATTCGCTTCATATTCTTCGTTCTTTTCGTCGTATTTAGATGAGGTTATAGAATCTTTATTTCTAAGAAAAACTATAAAAGTTCATTTACAATGAGAATAAGTTATTCGTAAATAATGTTTAAATTACTCTAGGACCTAGGTACTTATATGTAGGCATAGGTAATCCATCCACATTGATTACAAGCCCATCTGTTTAATAATTTCCTTTATGCCTTCTTTTGTGGTTATAATGACAGAACTTGATGAAGAAAAATACTATGAAAAAATTCGTTCTTTGATGTAAAAATGCGATTCGGTTTAATTTCATTTCAGAAAGATATTTTGAAAAAAGCTTGTGGCAGGAACCTAAATAAAAACTATTCGAATTCAAATAATAGCAAACGATGGTGAAAATGTTCTTAAATTACAAATCATTTTGGCACTAAAAGGGAAATTCATCCTCCGCCGGACCCTTAACGTAGAGAATTTATGGTTGATGATTACATGGCGTAGAAATATCAACAAACATTATAAGGGAATTCCCCTTAAGGACTACCTCGGACTAGGAGTTGCCAGGTGTCGGTAAAATTATTTCCAACAAAATTTAATATCCATAATTTTTTGGTCTTAATATAATTTTTTTTTTTTTGTATACGTATAATCTCCAAAATATATAAGAAGGTCACAAAGTGTTTGTTCCCAAATCTGTCAAAATCTGCCACATTTCTATTTCGTCAACGTAATATGCCAAACTGAAAATTCCATAGCCAAATCTGCCAAAATGGCAGAAATCTGCCACAAATGGTCACACTGATCGCCATTTTAATGTTTCCACTTAAAGACGGTTAATGCTAGACTTAGTTCGAATGAACCAACTTTAGTCATGTTCTCGGCCACGCCGCCGCGCCGATTAAAAAAACAGTTGATGGCTAGTCGCTTAAATAGCCTAGATATGACCGTTGAATGTTTGGCAGAAATGGGTACATGACATTTGCTTAATCTAGTGTATTTTATTTCAAATCAAATCGAAACCTCTTTTTTTCCATAATTAACATAACGTGTTAAGTACATTTAGCAAAGGTCATATTACCTATCCACTGACACGGTAATTGAGTGATATGTTTGATTTCTGCCGGTTCGGTATGTGGACTAAAGTAAAGAAGCGACAAAGAAACCTTTAGCCTGTTAGTTGTTATTTTTCGAGTTGGAGCAAAACCCGTCCCAAGCTTTTTTATCCTCTAGAATCTAGATAATCTGATATTTTATAGTAAGCTTGTGCCTGTGATAAATATTCATTAATGCTAATCGCATTGAATAACTTTCCCTGACTTTCAAAATAGAAGAGTGTAAAATAAGACGTGACGACGATGATTAAATACAATACTGTTGGCTTGAATCATGCATTCAAAAAATAGTTATAACCACTGTAAACCTATAAAACACCGGTAAAACGGGGTTTGTTGCTTTGGGTAAAAGCATCAATATACCCAATCTTACGATAAAATTAACCGTTCTTTAACAACTAATAAAATTACAATCAATAGAAACAAATTAGTAGTATTTACAATCGAAACAATTAAGCTAACTACAGACTGTTGCAAACAGTCTACGGGTAGCTCAACTGATCCATAGATTTCGGAAATTATAGGTTAGGTAGCTATCTATGTAGCTACTAGCTGCCGCCCGCGGCTTCGCACGCGTTGTTTCTATGGAAACGTTAAAAGGTGATTTCTATCCCATGGGAACTGATTTATGGGATAAAAAGTAGCCTATGTTTGATTCCAGGATTATAATTATGTGTAGGTATACAAAATTTCAGCCCGATCCGTTCTGTAGTTTTGGCGTGAAGAGGTAACAAACATCCATCCATCCATCCATCCAAACTTTCGCATTTATAATATTAGTGTGATACATCGTCGGTACCCTTTGATTTTGATTTAACCTATCGATGCCACCGAAATGGTACCTATAGATAGGTACCTAAGTTTACCATTCCAGTAAGACCGTAGTAGGTACATATAAACCTACATTTTCCTGCGACTACGACGTTGACTTACCCACCCACGACCGCAGCCGACGCGGTTGCAGCGTTGCTGATGCTGGCACTGCTTGCTGCCAAATGTATGACGCAAACACATTGGTGCCGATGACGGAAGCGCAGGCAATAAGCGCGAACAAGCACGAGAGAGCGAGCGTGAACGTGGTGTGGTGTGCGTTACCAAAAACAACCCCATTCCAGAACGATTATAATCATAACCCACCTTTCCTCGTTCCACAGTCGGGTTATTACCGCTTTTTACCGGGGCAGCCAAATGGTATTATGTAAGGGGACGTGGTTATACACAGGTATTTATCCGCTGCTTTACTTCTATAGTTCTATTGATTTGATTCTATTTGTCTGTCTTACAAGCTGTCAAATGTTGTTTCCGCTTCCCGTAGATAGATTATCCGAAGGAGGACAGGAAGGACCGTTTCGAAATTCGTCTACACGGCTTATGTTAACTACAATCTACGTTTTCGAATAACTTGCCCCTTTTTTACCCTTTGATTTGGCCTGACTTGACTTGTCTTTGAAGTCTTTGATCTGACCGGTCTATATTTATCAAGATCCATAAACCAGATACGCCTCCTGGCCGTTTCTAAATGGGAGTCAGGACACTGGTTGCAAGCATTTCCTTCATTATAACACTGGTACTTTATTGGATCCCGTAACTTTCCGTATCGCAACATGTCTTCGGTTGGGTGCAAGGTGTTGCGCGCCTCATTAATGCCAGTGCGGTACTGCTGTCGAACAGCTTGGTCATCACGGATTATCGTGTACTAGGGCCGCCGGTCGGCCATAACGACATCATCCGGCGGGCCTTTGTCACTGTTAACGTACCAGAAATTCTCGAACCAAATTGTCTGTTGCGTGACGATGGTAAGAGGCCCGACTTATCTGAGCGTCTCTGGTCGAAGCGACGCGTGACCCGAGAGCTGGTGAGTATCTGGCACAGCACATCAGCATTGCCATACAGCGTGGCAATACAGCCAGCATCTTGGGGACGCTTCCGACTCGTATTGTTATGGATCAGTTGAGCTACCTGTAGATTGTTTGCAACAGTCTGCAGTTAGCTCAATTGTTTCAATTGTAAATCATAATAAACAAATAAAGTACTAGTATAATTTTATTTGTGAATAAAGGCTATTGCCACGTAAAAAAGATACTATACACAGTCAGATCATTCATATCTAGAAACGATAAAAATTTCTAATCTAACTGAAGCCGCGATTTTGAAGCGCGTCTTGTGTCGCGCGATTTGTTTGCAGTACATTTTGAACTAAGACGCATACGATCTTACACACGCAAGTGTGTCGACGCATGTAGCGTCCCGCACAATAGGCCTCCCCAACTCCCATGGGACTAGTGGTCACACCGTCGGGTCTCTTACCTTCTTAAACTAATTAAGTGTGACTATTAATAGGTACATACCTAACCTACGTAGGTACCTGGTCAAACCAGAAGATAATGAAATCTTCCGACATTTGGTACCTACTCAAGTAAAAAATGCTACATTTACTTAACAAACATTTATTAGGTACTTATTTTAAAACGGGACACAATCATCCCCATTAATAGTCGTCATATTATAAAAACTAGCGTAGTTTCACGAATTAATAATGAATGTAAGCGAGTTAACAACGAACCTTGTTAGTGTTGGAAGAACACCAACGTTTTATTAAGCCTTGGTCTCTTGATCAGTACGCAGTACGCTGCGTACTGCCCCTTACCGCAGACGGAGACTTCAACGGAACAAAAGACCACTCTTACGTCTGTGTTCCCAATAGATGATCAGACCATCAGACCTAATGTTTATAAGACATTGAAACTGTATAACTTCTCATAACATCATAAAATTTCTGCGATTATTAATACCTAGCTAAATTAATAGAACCTCTATCAAACCTAGACATATTCGTACGCCCATAGGTAAGATGCAGTAAATCTAATACCTACTTAGCGATAAGATCTGACATTCTGACATAAATTTACTCCAAAACTATTGAATGTTTTTTTTTTAATTTTTTTTATTCGATGGGTCTCTCAAAACTGAGTCTATTTGGTTCTGTAATTTTTTTTTCCTAAACTTATAGTTTCGGAGTAAATCACTAAAAACTGATATCTGCCCACGGTTAACGGGCGGCGACCGAGCCAGTGACGTCACACGCACCCGCGGCGGTCACTCAGTGAACTTCGCTAGTAATTTAGTCATAACTTCGTACGTAATGGTCCGATTTGGATAATTTAAAAAGGTATATCATTCTTATGTCATAAAGAATAACGAAATGCAAAGGAGTGAAGTTTAGGTTAAGTATAAGCGGTTTGTTTACAAATTTCAACATCGAGTTTCGGTTTGTATAGGTTCATAGTTAACCCGCTTACATCCATGATCAAGTCCTATACGAGATAGAGGGTATGTTAGGGTTTCCACAGCTTGAGGAGGCCGTCTTCGCTGTAGGTGGCGAGCAAGTTCTGGTGCGGGTGGTGCGCCATGCCGATCACTGCCTTCTCGTGCACCTGCAACACGCGAGGGAGAATTATTTTTGCTCACACGTATACAGCTTAGATCTTAATGTTAGTTTGGGTCATAATAGTAGATGCAACCTGTAGGGCTCTGCAAAAGAATTTATATAAACTAGCTGAATATGTAGCAGATTATTATTTTTAGATGCATTGGATGGGTAAGTACCTATTAGACGTACGAAAACGACCTACTCAATTTATATCTACTTTAGAATAACTTTTTTTCTCATGTAAGTGACATTGTCTTTTTGAGAATAAATTTCTTTAAACCGAAACCGATATAAAACTAGCTTCTGCCCGCTGCTTCGCAAGCCTATTTAAGTTAAAATAAGTATGTATTAGCCTATTATTTAAGTTAGGCTTTGCTCTAAACGTACGCCAAATTTCATCTTGATCTGTTCAGTAGTTTTGGAGATGGTAACAACAATTCAGATTTCACAAACTTCCAGCTTTATAATATTAGTAGGACTAGTTTCTGCCCTCGGCTTCGCACGCATTGTTTCTATGGAAACGTTTTCTATCCCATGGGAACTGATTTATCGGATAAAACTTATAGCCTATGTTTAATCCAGGATTACAATTACCTGTATGCGAATTTCAGCCCGCTCCGTTCAGTAGTTTTGGCATGAAGAGGTAACAAACATCCATACATCCAAACTTTCACATTTATTATAATATAATAATATATAACTATTATAATATATTATATATTATATATTAATATATAACTATAATATATTATATATTAATATATAACTATATATATAACTAATTCATCAGCACCCGACTGCAGGCAGATGCTATATGCTTGCCGCATATAGCATCTGCCTGCAGTCTTCCGCAGGTCGTCATCCCACCTATCTGGACGGCGGCGTCCTACACTACGTTTGCCTAGTCGCGGTCTGCTCTCAAGAACACGTTTACCCCATCGGTTGTCGGTTCTTCGCAAGATGGCCGGCCCACTGCAGAACTTTATCGAATAGGATTTCGCCAACTGAGTTAGACTGACTGACAACTGAGTGAGATTAAAACCTAACCTCTTCACTTACTGTGTTCGTATTGATGGGCAGAACCTGCAGTTTACGCAGTATCAGGGAATTACCAATAACACTGTAGATAGAAAAGTAGATAGAGGATGGGACACATACGGTAATGGTCCGCTCCAGCTTCCCCGTAGCCGCACAGAACGCATACAGCACCAGGTCCTCCCCGGCGCAGTAGACGAGCGACCCGCGCGCGCTGAGGGCCGCGCAGACGAGCGCGCCGCCCGCCTGCTCCCTCCGCCCAGAGGACAGCGAGCGCACGATCTGGCCCTGAATGTTCATGATCACGACCGTGTTGGTGCGGTTGCAGACCACGAAGTGTTCAGGGTTCTTGGGCGTGAGGAGGAGCGAGTTGATGGGCGGGTCTGGCGCTGCGCCGCCCGCCGCGCCCAGCGGCCGCAGCGTGGCGGTGCACTCGCCGCTGCGGACCGACCACACCTGCGGAGAGAGGAGGTTAATTAGACGGTTCTATATCAATCCCAGAATCATAAATAAATAAATAATGCTGGACAATTCACACAGCATTATCTAGCCCCAAGCTAAGCAGAGCTTGTGTTATAAGTACTAGATAACTGTTATACTTAATACAATACACTACATAGATAGATATTTTTTTTATACATAGAAAACATCCAGAACGCCCTGGACAAATGTCTGATCGTACAAACATTTGTCCCGAGGCGGGAATCGAACCCGCAACCTCCTGCGTCGCAGGCAGACCTCATAAATATCATAAAATATTTGTTGTAAAAAGTTACTACAGTAAAGAAATAGTGGTGGATATTATTTTACGACACTGGTATCATCGGAGAAAATAGACTTGTTCAAGACAATTTTTGGTTTTCACAGATGCGATTCATCCTTTCATTTCTTCGTGTTAAAACTCAAATCAGCACCATTTTCGCTGCGCGTGTGCGATTAATCGATTATACGTTTTTGTTTTCGTAATTTGAGGTTATTTACATAAACATAGTTTTGTACATAGATTATAATGGATTGTAGAACCAAGTACTTATATCTAGACAGGCGGCAGCGTCGGCGGCGCTGCCCAACCGGGATTATGGCATTACCCACAGTACATTTTATAGTGACAAAATGGTTTCCCACATGCTTCTTTAAGACCTTATTTTGTATGCACATATGTTTCTGGCAAATAAATATATGACTATAACTTCAAACAAATGGCCTGGGAGCTATCCGTCATCTAATGCCGTCAATATGAAATACATCTACTCGTAAATGTTATAATTTAAAGGCCATATCTGTATATTTTTGTGTTTTTTATTTATTTATTTATTTACAAACTAGACGATCGCCTCGCGGTTTCACCCGCGTAGTTCCCGTTCCCGTGGGAATTCCGGGATAAAATATAGCCTATGTCACTCCCTGAAAAGTAAGCTTCCTAACGGTGAAAGAATTTTTCAAATCGGTCCAGTAGTTTCGGAGCCTATTCAATTCATACAAACAAACAAACAAACAAAAAATCAAACCTTTCCTCTTTATAATATTAGTATAGATGGACTTACAGTTGAAACCAAAACGTCCAGGAGTCAGTGTTGTGGTGTAGCCTCTGATCTGCGACCACCTTTTGACATTTATTAGGGCCCAGGTCCACCAGTAGAGTGTTCAACCTAAGCACCCACCTTCACAGTTCCGTCGGAAGAGCCACTCAGCACCGCGTGCCCGTCCGGCAGAAACACAGCCTCGTTAACGAAGGAGCCGTGTCCGCGGAACTCCTTCAGCACCTTGCCGGACTTGAGCGAGTGCACGCGCACCGTGCGGTCGAAGGAGGCGGACAGCAGCTGCGCGGCGTCGCGGCTGAACTGCAGGCACGTCACGCCCTTCGCGTGCGCGCGCTCCAGCCGGCGCACCACCGCGCCCGTCGACACGCGCCACACCTGCAACGTAACACGGGTCAGCGTATCCGTACCCGTACAGCTAACGTAACCATCCTATTGACATTTGAAAGCCCTTCGATAGCTTTCAAATGTTAATTATAGGATGGGCGGTTTTTGCAAACTGTATTGATAAAATCATTTATTTATTGATCTTCGGGAAACAGAAAGCTTTAAATTTAGAAAATTAAACACAAAACAGTAGAAGAATTAAACTAAGCAGCTTCCATCATGAATTAAAAGCGGTGTAGTGCCGGCTTAGAATTTGCACTACGCGAACTCTTCCCGCGGGTATCGTAAGAGGCGACTAAGGGATATCCACCGGGGGCGGGCAGCAGCGCCCCCTGCAGAACAACTACCACCAAACTACGGTCTCCAACCCGCATTCCCAGCGTGGGGATTATGGGCACTACCCCCATGAGATAAAAGCCAACAAGGCGCTTGTCAGGGGAGGCCTCCGTTCAGCAGTGGACCAATAAAGGCTGTTGAGGTGAGGAGGAGGTGGAAGCCCTTTGATGGCTTTCAAAGCCATTGAAACAACTTACAAATTACAAATATAGGATGGGTAGATTTTGCGTAATCGCACAACTGTATTGATATTAATCATGAATTAAAAATATGTACTACATTTTTCTAATTATTTTTCATTTAAGTTAATTTTGTTTTCACTTTTTCAGTCTGTAAATCAATTAGGGACCTACTTATTTGTTAGTTAAGTAGGTACTATTTTATAAGTTTTTGCATTATCTCTGTTGTTGAAAATAATTATTAACGTTTGAAACTTATTCCTTCAACTACGATAATTTACTCAATGTATATGACGATGCGATGTCATTTTACTCTATTCTACCCTAGACAAGAATCCCCGCTCATGCTAGGCCTACTGGTCTCTATTTTCTGAAAATAAGATTAAAATTCACTTCTATGTGATTTGCGTAGTTACATGAGCGTGTGATGCGAGGCGCTGTACAAAATCCTATAGTCAATCCCACTCACGGTGACGTCTCCATACTGAATATAATATATACCTAATAATACCTACCTATAGGTTAATTAATAGATTCAGGCGTTACTTTGCGGAAATCCATTGTATAATGTGAGGATAAAACAATATATAGTAACAATTCCGCGCAAAACCTTATCTGATAAGATCCAACATAATGTAATCCGTGTGTAACGCCCGCCCTCCCACAAATTGCTCCAACTTGCAATCAGAGAATATAAACAGACTTACGCAATATAAAATTGCCAATTAAATTACCTTACAACTTTAAGCACGAACACAACTTAATTTGTAAAAGAAAAGACCACACCAATACAAAATTACAAATTGAAAAAACTCATCAAAAATAAGTGGTAAAAAAAAAAATAAGCACACAGTAGAAAAAATTATGTTCTACGACAAAAATTGACGAAGTTATGACCAAATTACTGGCGGTCACTCGATAAACTTCGCTAGTAATTTAGTCATAACTTCATACGTAATGGTTCGGATAATTTAAAAAGATCTCATTCTATCTGATCGATATCATTCTTATGTCATAAAGAATAACGTGGATACTAGTTCTATTAAAATTGCTACTTAGATTTAGTTTTTAAGAGTATGGGTCAAGGTCTGTTATGCGTTCCTTCCTACCTTAACTTTCCCGTCGTTGGCGCCGGCCGCCAGCGTGTCGCTGTCTCGCGCGAAGGCCAGGCTCAGCACGGCGGCCTCCATGCTCATAAACTCCTCGTTGGCCTGGTAGCGGAGATCCTTGCGCACCTTGAATATTAAATAAAACAAATAAATAAATAATGCTGGACGATCCACACCATCTGCCCCAAGCTTTGCTTGAGGCACAGGGTTGAGCTTGTGTTATGTGTACTAGATAATTACATCCAGGACAAATATCTGCAGATCTTTCAAACATTTGGAATTTCAAGTGGACTTAGTAAAAGCGGGGAACTATCAGCTACGTCAATCTAAGGGTCTTGCATTGGGGATGCATAGGGAAAATTATTAAGAACTCTTGCATCTAAAAATAAAACATGTTTTGTTTACCCATTTTTTTTTATATAATACCTATGTTTATTTTTTTCTGTCTAATTCATCTATTCATTTACCAATTATAAAATGTTTTTCAAAAAACCTTTAAGATTTTGTAGTTGGCTTACAAAGCTAAACTTAAACCTTATAACTAGCGTTATTACTTAGTACCTAGTGCTTTTCTTGCTGCGCCCTAGCCGGGTACATATATGAGATTGATTAACTTTAATAATAACTTATGTACAATAATGATCGTAATAAAAATTTGAATTTGAATTAAGTAAATATTTTAGTCAGTACTATTTAGGACTTGAATGATCAGGATGAAATTTTGCACAGATGTAGATATAAATGGTATACAGGCTGTTGATCAAATTAGTGCACCATACTGAAGGATGTCATTCACCTGCTACCACAGATTAATATTCAGTGAACAAACCAAGCCGCTCCTTCAATTTCGTGCACTAATTTTAGTAACACCCTCTACATGCTACTTTTTATCCCATAAATCAATTTCCATGAAATAGAAATTTCCCTAGAAATAATAGAGATCTCTTTTGACTCGGAATAACGTATTTGTAGGCTACTTTTTATCTCAGAAACAACGCGTGAACAAAAGCCGCGGGAACAAACAATAATTATTTTTCTATCTCTATATTTACCTGTCAGTCTACTACTGGACATAGGGGAGGCCTATGTCCAGCAGACGACGTGTCGTCGCTTCATGTCGTCGCCACGACACGTTGTTACGTCCTGTCGCTGCGTTCATAATTTCGAACCCGACTGTCCCGTCCCGTGACCCGTCAGCGGCACTACTGATCCGCGGTCGGGCGACACTGGCGCCTGCCGCTGGACGACGTGTCGCTAGCTTCGTGTCGCTAACTACGGAGGGAATTTCATAGAAATTCATAGAAACCAGTAGTGTCGCTGCGACACGTCGTCTGCTGCTGCCTCATGTCGCCCGCTGCCAACTCGTACCTTAACATAGGCTGATGGAGATGATGATGATATTTACCTTGCCCGTGGTAAAGTTCCAGACTTCGACGACTCCATCCACGGCGCCCGTCACGAGGTACTGTCCGTCGGGCGAGAAGCGCGCGCACTCCACGTGCGACTTCTGCCCGAACTTGATGGTCTTGGAGAGGCGCGCGGCGCAGCGGTCCTCCTCCTGGTCGCGCACGGCCGCCTTGCCGCGGAACAGGTCGATGGTGGTCCCCGGCGGCAGCAGACCTTTATAACAAGTTATATACTGTCGTATATTTTCATTCACAACATGGTGACAGCGGTGATAAAAATTAATTAATTCTAGGAGTAAAAACCAATAAATCGCGTTGAAAAAGTGATTATTAGTGAAATTGTTTACACAAAGTCCATAAACGATGGAACACGCACGGCCTCCAGCCGAATTATGCTTGGAAGGCGGACCGGACTGTCGGGCCGAGGCGTGGAAAAAATGGCTGCGACAGTTTACTGTGTTTCTAAAAGCATCAGGTTTACTCACTTTTAAGTCACTTTCAAGAAATAATCCATACTAATATTTTAACGACGACCTCTGTGGCGCAGCGGGCGAAGGTCCGCCTGCGACGCAGGAGCTTGCAGGTTCGATTCCCACCTCGGGACGAATGTTTGTACGAACTGCAGATATTTGTTCAGGGTGTTCTGGATGTTTTTCTATGTATAATAAAAAATATCTATCTATGCAGTGTATTGTTTTATGTCTATCAGTTATCTAGTACCCCCATAACACAAGCTATGCTTAGCTTGGAGGTAGATAATGCTGTGTGAATTGTCCAGCATTATTTTCTTTTTTGAACTCGAAAGTAACTCTGTCTGTTTGTCTGAACTTTTCACGTTTAAACATATTATTTGATTATACATAGAAAACACCCCGAACTAATATCTGCAGATGGATGGAATTAAACCGGCAACCTCCTGAGGCGGACAAACGCCCACTGCGCCACAGAGGTCGTCAAGACTGTGACAGTGCTTTAGCCTACCTTGGTGCTGCTGCCACTTGAGCGCTTGTCCCAGAAGCGCCAGTAGACGGGAGGAGGGAACGACATTGAGCTCCGAGGCTAAGTCGGCGGCGAGCGCGGCGCGGCGGCGCTCCTTGGGCGTGGCTCCGTACGCGTCGCGAGGGTCGAAGTAGGAGCGAGCCAGGAGAGCTTCCAGCTGCACGTAGCGGTCGGCATGCCGCGCCTTCAGTAACCGGCCGGGCGGCGTCTGACGCAGCAGCGCGCGCGCCGCCCCCAGCTCTCGCAGCTCGCCCAGCTCCAGCACCACATGCTCGTACAGCTGCAGCAGCTTGCGCTCGGGCAGCTTGAGCGCACCCACGGCGGCTAGCACGGCATCCCACTGTCCGCTGTTGATGTCCGCGCAGAACCCTTCTACGCTTTCTACAGTGTTCAGGGATACGCCCGTCTCCTCCTGCAATGATGAGCCAAACGAATATAGAACGCGTCCGGCACAACTTGTATGATTTACTCTACAGGGTGTGCCGTTGATACGCGATCGAGCAAAGGCCCTTAGCCCTCGCGAGCATAGGTGCTCTATCGCGAGCAAGGGCGCTGCATAGCTCAGTTTGTCTATGATTTTTGACCATATAAAAGCGAACGATTTTGTTAAGTATTTAATTATTTTTTTTGGATTCGCTAATATTTATGGCATTTGCCAGTTTGCTATTTTAGTTACGTATTTTTTTTTTTAAATTTGGAGAACCACGACATTTTCGGATTCTATGGTTTGCAAAACAAATAACTTTTCAATGTAATGAAAAAATTGTGAGACACCTATTATGTCAAGTCCATGGTATAATAATACAAGGTATGGCAAGTGGGTTTTCCCAAGACGACGTCAAATCCGCTATGGTGGTTCTCAAACTTATTAGTTTGGGGAAATTCGAGATCTAGGTTTTATTATAATTTTATTTATAATGTAACTATAGTGCCACGCAGGGTTGAGGTCCAAAATCTGGCACCATGTCTGGTACGGGCAAGCTTCATGCTTACCATCAGGCACATGTCTCGCTTGTCCTGTTACTCAATATCATAAATATGTACCTACATATTTAAATATCTACCTAATAACTTGATAAGTTCCTGCTTATTCAAACTCGCATAGGTACCTACATGCTTCAATAAAACAAGTCTCTTACACTTGCTAGGTATATTTTAAAGATATTTGTACAACAGTTAACAATAGGAATGTGGCGATATTTCTACAACAAATAACACTCCCGCGCCCTTGTAAAAATCGTACAGGAGTGGTCTGAGTTAAGTGGTTTGCCTTTAACATAATATTATTTATATAACCATACTTATGTACCAATTTTTATCTTAGTTTTATGTCGACAATACCGAAGCAATTCTTCAGCCACAGATTCTTATTTTTAAACACGTATGACAGAGAAGACGAATCACGCCAAAATGCGGAAATTCTAGGAGACAGCCGTATTTAGGTGATACCAGTAGTGTAGAGACGTACTTCCCGAGCTCCTTAAAACAATGTGGTTTTGTATTTATCACATTAACTCGTGATTTATTCAAATTGATTTGACTGATCTAACAAACGAAATTGACGCTTGACATAGATTTAGGTTTTTGTTAAATGATCATTATCACATTTGTTTCCCGACTTCCATTTTTGTTTACAATAAAGTGGCAACTAGACAGTGACATAGGCTTGGGAAGATCTCGGAGTGTCAAATCTTGTTTTCACAAGAACAAGTTCCCTTTCTGCCTGGAATATTATTGTATTTTGACAAAGGCTTCTTATAATGATTTATTTGCATGCATATTGTATGTATCCACTCTCAATTAGGTACTTACTGCTTATTACAGCCAATTTTGTTCTTTTTTATTAACTAAATTGGTTCCTTCTAATTTTAAAAATAAAAAAATCTCTGCTCATTAAAAATTAAGCAAGTTGATGACCTTACTTCTTCACTTTCTTTGATTGTGTATGAATGGAACAACTTGTATAGTAAATAATCATGACTCAAAGTATTATGTCCAAAACTAAAGTTAATTTCCATGCAATGCAATATGTATTATGAAGGGAAAACATGGGAGGGAGATTAAACACATGAAATCAAGCCTTTAATAAGCAGTACCTAACTGAGAGTGGCCACATCCATAATATGCATGCAAATAAATCATTGGAAGAGGCTTTTGGCAATATACAATAATATTCCAGACAGAAAGTGAACTGAGTAAAGAGGGTCTTATTTGTTTATCAATGTGTCATGTGAGATGGAAGAGCAATGTTTCTATATCCTGAAGTAATGTTAGAAGGTAAGGTAGGTACAGACATTCATCAATAGGTTTCCCCCTGTTATGATTGAAGTTATTATTATTATTTTATTTTAAGCCTATATGGTCCCACTGCAGGGCAAAAGCCTCCCTTTCCTCTTTCCATTTTAAAATTAATATCCTTTGGGAAAATAAAGTAAGCAAGTTGTTTTAAAAAAAAAACAACATACCTATCGACTAATGTAAAACCAATACTTACATTACAAGACTAGGAACCCATCAGCGGGTCACCGATCTATGAACGCCTACCTAAAATTAGTGTCATGTAACATATAAACATTTGTAGGTACCTGTAATGTTTGTAAAGTTTTAGTGAGGTTGGACTCCTTCAGATATTGCTGTATCAACCGGATCACACTGAAATAAACACAAAATTTGAAAACATGCTACATAATATGCATTACAAGCATGTAAATCCAATAAATTTAAGGTTTTGAGCACTTACTCAGCAGATTCAATCTCAATCGACATTATAGTGTCAGTATGTATAGCAGGATTGACCGATGTAGCAGGAAATTATTTTTGTTCGAAGACTTCAATTTAAGTTGACTTGTCTGAACTTCGTTTATACCTTAAGTTATCTGTCTGTAATATGAAAACAAAAACAATTAATTGAAATTCTTGATTATAGACTGGCTTGTAGTCTTTGGCCGCCGCCGGTCGGCTCTCTCCGCGGTAATTTATTCACATTGAACACAACAATAACACATAAAATATTGGATGGGTGAGAAGAGTTTTACATGGTACCTTCCTATTTTATTTGGATTGAGATCACAACAAATTGGTTGATTGAGGTTTTCTTCTCCCGTATTTTTCCTTTGCTCCCGTATATTTTAGCTAAATAAATTCAGTATCAGATAATCAACAAGGCAAGCAAAATCTGGTTTTGATGGCACTGCTGTTTCTACGGGGCAAATCAACAAAACAATGGTTACGTCTATTTGTTAACCATGCACGTTTAAACCATAGACTGACGTTTTTCTCTATGGTTGAAACCTTTTTGACGACGACGGACGGTGTTGTTTCGTGAGTGGCGCGAAATTCAATAATTTTCAGCGTTCTATTAGAATATTAAACACTACCATTTCATTCATTTAAGACACTACCTGCTAGCCTCTGCTCACAGGTTCACTGTCGTCGTACCGTGCCTGCCTGTATAAAACGTAGGTAGCTTATGTATTTATTAAGGTTTACCAATCATTTAGGTAGCTACCTATCAATCCCTAAAAATAAACTTAAAATTAGGTCCTGTTTTGATATGAATGTTACTAACATAATAGTAAACACGACATTTGTAGGAATTATCTTCACAAAAAAATAACTATCTAAATTAAACATTTCTTGGGACTAGGTTGGTTCCCATGTACCAAAACTCATTTTGTACCTAAAGCATATTGTAATAAGCATATTGTACCTAAACTCATTTTACGATGCCCGATGATCTGCCTAGATATAGATAGGGTGTTCCATTCTATCTTCTTTCGAGGGTCAAACAAAGTGAAGTTCGTCGCGGGGCGGCGGTGGTGGCTCGGAGGCGGCACTGGAGCTGGTTATAAATTTGGAAAGAACTGAAAGAGTACTATTTTCTGAATAAAATGCTTTTATTATTATTATTTATTAATAGATTCTTAATATATAGCGCAGTGTCTTAAGTGAAGGTAGGTGTAGTACTAGGTCTCGCTGGAGGGCTGCAGCGCGTCGGGCGGCAGCGGCGGCGGCACGCGGCGCGCGCCCGCCAGGTAGGCGTGTGCGGCCGCGGCGCGCGCCGGCACTCGCTCGCTGGGCTCGTAGCGCAGCATGGCCTCGAACAGAGATGCGGCCTGGGGGTCCACGCGCAGGGCGGGCGGCAGCAGCGCGCGCGCTGCCCGCCCCGGCCAGCGCGGGAAGGCGGCGCGGTAGTCAGGCAGGCGGCTCGCGCCCTCCCACAGGTCCTCCCTACCCGGCGTGCCCAGCGCTCGGAACACGCGGAACAGCTGGTCGATCTCGCTGTCGCCCGGGAACAGCGTGCGGCCGCTGGCCATCTCCGCGTGGATGCAGGCGAGGCTCCAGACGTCCACGGCGGTGGAGTAGAGCCTCGCGCCCAGCAGGATCTCGGGCGCGCGGTACCACAGCGTGACCACCTCGTGCGTGTAGGCGCGCACGGGGATGCCGAAGGCGCGCGCGAGCCCGAAGTCCGCCAGCTTGATGCGCCCCGCCGCGTCCACCAGCAGGTTCTGCGGCTTCAGGTCGCGGTGCAGCACGCGCGCCGCGTGGCAGTACGCCACACCCTCCGTCAGCTGACGCATGTAACTCTGTGGAACACACGGAATGTTTGCAGGCGCTACGTAAATAAATAAGAATGCAGGACAATTCACACAGTATTATCGAACCCCAAGTTAAGAAGAGCTTGTGTTATGTGGACTAAAAAAGTGATATACTGGTATAGTCTCAGTAGTCCGAGTACAATTAAGTGGACCGGACTTCTGAGTCGCTCGACTACTCAGTAGTTCGGTTGCCTAATTGAACCGGACTTTTGAAACTTTTTTGCAACTTAATACAATTTTTTTTTTTACATAGAAAACATCTAGAATACGCAGAACAAATATCTGCAGATCGTACAAACATTTCTCCCGAGGCAGGAATCGAACCCGCAACCTTCTGCGTCGCAAGCGGACCTTCGCCCGCCGCGCCACTTATAGGTCGTCTTTTTGCGTCATTGGCGACTTTATCAGCCATTTTTTCAATAATTTATTTTAAATTTTAGTATAAAATAAAAAATTAATAAATAAATAATGCTGGACAACTCACACAGCATTATCTAGCCCCAAGCTAAGCAGAGCTTGTGTTATGGGTACTAGATAACTGATATACGTAATACAATACACTACATAGATAGATATTTTTTATTATACATAGACCATAACATCCAGAATCCCTGAACAAATATCTGCAGATCGCTCGTACAAACATTTGTCCCGAGGCGGGAATCGAACCCGCAACCTCCTGCGTCGCAGGCGGACCTTCGCCCGCTGCGCCAGAGGTCGTCAAAAAATCTCTAAGATCTCCGAGGTATTCTGTACCCAGAGCGGTAACGAAAGCCAAGTGTATGCAGTATTTCTTTCGACTTTCAAACAAATTCTTATAAAATACCCGGCGGGCGCGGGCGCCTACGGGACTAATTTATCGCTACCACTGTGGGTAGCAAATACCTTGGGTCCTAACAGCCTTGATAGATAGATAGATTGCTTATTTTGTTCACAAACATCAGACCAGACAGCACAAAACAAAATCAAACATAGACAATAAAGTCAAGCCTTGCATTACATAAAACAAATTGCTCATGTTCAAGACTAGTATATAAAACACAAAGTAAACCTATCCGTCGGCCCTCCTTTACCTTAACGAGATCAAGCGGCAGCGGCCCCTTGACGAGGTCCATCAGCCGCTTGAGGTCCATGTGCAGGTACTCGAACACCAGGAACAGCTTGCTGTCCGCCAGCACCACGTCCAGCAGCCGCACCACCCCGGGGTGCCGCAGCTCGCGGAGGACGGAGATCTCTCGCAGCGCCGTTGATGGGACACCTTCAGGCTCACTGGACACCATAAAAACATTTCCATAGATACATATTTATTTAGGTAGCATAAACAATGACAAATGCACGCCGAGTGTAGGCACCTATGACGTTTTGTGGAGGGGGCGTGCATTCATTGCTGATTTAAGCGGGTTAACTACGAACCGTATTTGTGTTGGAAGAACACCAACGTTTCATCCCTTACATCCGTGACGAATTCGTAAAATTACGATACCTAGTTTTTATAGTAAAAGGGGCGTGCATTTTTAGAATGGTTTATCTCTATATCAGGGTTTGTTAACCTTTTTGCAGTCACGGACCACTTTCACAATTTAAATAATTCCACGGACCCCTATCAAAGAATATCTTAATCATAAGTAAAGAAAACAAGCCAATTTATATTGAAAAATCACTTTTATTAGTTGGTAGTAATAATGGCACTACTCTTATTTCTAATCTAAAGCTTAAAAAGAAGGCTGTTGCTGTTTGGCCTCGATAAGAACTTTAAATTGTTGGGTTGTCTTCGACAAAGCAAGGCGCATGTCATCGGCGACGTTCAAGCGATTTCGACTTTTGTTTCTATCGACACCAAAACCGAGAACCCGGCCTCACAAAGATACATAGTAGCAAATGGTATCAGAATGGACATAGCTCGCTTGACAAGAAGAGGGTAAGCTTCACTCAAAGAACACCAAAACTCGCCAAGACCTTTTGCATGAAATTCAGCCTTCAAACTGCTTTAGATCTCATGTAAATTAAGTCATCTTCGATAAGATTTTCATCGCTGATGATGTCAAGTTCAATTAAAAATGGACTTCGCACCCATGTTTCTTTGACGAGTTGTTCGGAGCTGAAATAACCTTCAAAAGACGTCTGTAATGTTTTCAGATGTTGAGACATTTCGTTTTGAATTTTTGATGTAATTTTCATCATGTTCCCGTCATCTTGTGTCACTAACTTAATCACAACATCGGAAAATTTGCGAAGATATCTGATTCTATCCTCCTTTTAAAAGAGGCAGTTTACATAAAAACCTTTCAACCGTTCAGATGCATCCGCGATAGTCACTGCAGGACCCTGAAGAGACAGGTTAATTTCGTTCAAATGAGAAAATATATCTGCTAAGTACGCTAGCCCTTTAAAAAAATTTTCGCGTAACACTTCTGCTCGCAACTCAAACAAGCGCTTTAAGACTTGTCCCTTGACAGCCAACGAACTTCTGTGTAGTAAAGCAGTACTTCATGTTCTGATCCCATTTCTTGACAAAGTCTTTTAAACAGGCGGTGGTTTAAGGCTCTTGCTCTGATGAAGTTAATTATTTTCACTCATATCGACATAACTTCCTTCAAATAAGTGGGCAAAGTTCGTGAAGCTAAGGCCTGTCGATGTAAAAAACAATGAGTGATTATGACATGAGGGATCTCTTTTTTGATCGAAGCTGCAAAACCAGATGTGTTACCAAGCATTGCCGGAGCTCCGTCAGTGCATATGCTACCAAAAGTTTAGTTCCCCAATCGATATGATGTTCGTTGAAAAATCTTTCAACCATCTCAAAGACGTCGGAAGCCTTAGTAGTCGCTAAAAGCGAGTTACAAAAAAGAAACTCTTCTTTGATACTACGTGTGTCATGTCATGATGGACGTAACGAACAAACACCAAGAGTTGGCTGCGTTGTGAAACATCGGTGCTTTCATCCAATTGCACACTGAATGGAAATGGTGAAGCATTCAGTTCTTCAAAACATTTGACGACATTTCAATAATTCGCGGCGCCCGGTCTCTCTCCTCTGCCGCCCTCCCTTCACCGATGATCGGTGACCATAGTCCATAGTGACCCATCGCAGTTGGCAAGCGATAGACATGAGATAGCAAGATAGGTACTAAGCACAGTGAATGAGAGACGTGGCGCCACAGGAGTAAATGAACAATCAGAAAAAAAACATGAAACGCGCTGCTATGAAACACGTTTTCAGTTTAGTCTTTGTTCAATTAACTCGTGTTTTGTGACGGATTTTTAACTGACCTACTGCGGACCCCCGGTACACATGCTACGGACCCCCTAGGGGTCCATGGACCCCACGTTAAGAAACCCTGCTCTATATGCTTATGCAACACACACATAGTTACTGAGTCTATACACTGCCCAAACTAGATGTAGAATGTTTGTAAGCAAACCACAACACAAATAACAGAAACTTACTTGCTTGGCGTCGAGTTTCAGAGATAAGCAATATTTATTAAAGGATCTTGAATCGACAAGTGATGTAAATCCATATAAAAGGCGCGGCAGCTGAGTAAATTTTAGGTTATGTTTAGGCGGTTTGTTTACAAACATTCTACATTAAGTTTGGATAGTCTATAAGCTTCAACATTTAACACCAAAATTAGTAGGTACCCAACTATAAAACTACATGGCTTAAAATATAAGCAGAAAAATATGGATTAAGCAACAAGTGGGATAGTGATGATCTATCTATACTATAATATTATAAAGAGGAAAGGGAGGATTTGTTTGTTTGTATTGATTAAGCTCCGAAACTACTAGACCGATTTGAAAAATTATTTTACCATTAGAAGCCGACATTATTCCTGACATTATTCCTATTTCCTGCTACTTTTTACGGCGGGAAAATGCTTAATTCCTACGGGAAAACGGGTAATAGGACAATGGGTAGTAAAAATTATCCTTCCGTACTTATCTTTTTCACATAACTTCTAAGCGGCTGAACTGATTGTGTTGAAATTTTATACGGGTATTTCAATGGTTTCCTAATGATTTAAAAATACAATTGGACCCGGTAGGTGGCGCTGCTGTCGGTATGTCAACTACTAAACGGCTTGACCGATTGGGTTTAAATTTTGTATATGTATTTCCATGGTTTCACAGACACGAATGTATTATGCCTACCTAATCTATCTTTTTATACATATTAAGAACGATTACACCAAATGTCTTATTTTTTTGAATGGGTACACCAACCGTGCGAAGCCGGGCCGGGCAGCTAGTAATATACAGGGTTATTGGTAATTCACTGACATCATGTTAACTGCAAGTTCTGCCCATCATCATGAACACGTCCGTGAAGACGCCAGGTCTCAATTCTCAAAATTTGTGGATAGGGAATGATATTAGTATGTACCCCCCTCCATTATGTAAGAACATTTTCTTATAAATAAATAACTGAACTGAACTGAACTGAACATTCAAAAATCGTTAAATTATAGGCCAATGCTACTTAAATCATCTTGCGTAGATGTAAAATAAGCCAATGATGATGATGTGGATTTAAATAGAAGTGGGAGATCGGTATTTAGTAATTAATTCGGTTTCGGACATTATTTTGTATGTGAGGCGACTTACAAAAAAATAAGAATTGAGGGGTGTATTATCAAAAACCACTATAATAGCTTTCTCAAAATTTTCACAGATTAGAAATAACTGTTAAATCTTGACCAATGAATCGTAATTCATAGTTTTTGGTCTTGCCGATTAGTCCTGGGCATGGCGCCACTAATCTTAGCTTTACCAACAGAAATCATAGAGAAAATACTGAATTATAAGCAAATTAAAATTCGTTTTAGAGGATTTTGAAACTAATCTTACATAATGGCGGGTTTTGAAAATGAACAGTCATATTTTGGCGGGTTTTGCAACCAACCAAAACCAACAATAAGATGGTGGATGGATGGCGTTATACGACATAATTTTTAAAATAGGGGTCGGAGGTAGGATATTATTTTATTACTAGGTGTATTGTATTTGATTACTATGTTTTCAATAATAATAATAATAAATAATAATATTTTTAATTGTTGTGTCATTGACACGTGAAGGAAGAAAAATAGGTAGCTACTGTTAACATAGCAAAGATATTTTACCTAAAATGTATTATTTACCTGCGTACATACATAAAATAAAAAGATATGAAGTATTATTATAGTTTTTATTCAAAATGTATTAAACACGAGTTTCTCTTAGGTATAAAATGGTATCTACGTACATAACTGGCTGAAAACTTAACTAGGTACATCTTGCATAAAACTTTTCTTGCTAACTTTCCAGGAGATTTTTGTTCCATTTTCACTCACCATTTCTTGCGCTCCACTTCACGTTTCCATGATGACGGAACGCGTGGCCTCTTCCTCAAATGCTTCAGATCTGATTTTTGCACAAAATGGGCTAATTCTTCCATGTTTTTGCATTAAATTTATTAAAAATCCGAACACTTGTTGTACACAGAAAGTCACAACCGCCATACTATTTTCTCGATGAGGCGACGCAAATCCGGTGCTGTGATTGGTCGATTGTGTTATAGAGGATTTTGAAACTGACCTACGCTATTATAGTGGCTTTTGATCCTTACATCGTTCTTTACCAGCGGATTTCTCTGTGTTTTAATGGGTTTTAATAGAAAAGCAGCCAACCATTTCAAAGCAATTTTTAAGAACTTTTGATTGATGGTACTAACACGATATTGGTCAAAAAGCATTATAGCGGGTTATGATACTGCACCCCTCAATTAAGACCTGGCGTCTTCACTAACGTGTTCGTGATGATGGGCAGGACCTGCAGTTTACGCAGTGTCAGTTAAATATCAATAACCCTTTATAAAACTAGCTGCTGCATATATTTCAGGGATAATAAGTAGCCTATGTCCATCTACTTCCATACCAAATTTCACTGATATTCTGCCGTTTAGGTGTGAAAAGGTAACAGACAGACAGAAGTATTATGAATTTATAAATATGGATACAAAATGCATAAAAATAATAGGTAAGTAAGCATTTGTTACTGCCTTGCAACTTATTTTAATCATGTGGTGGCTGAGGATGCGGCAAAATTTCATACAAATAAGGGGAAAAAAAAACGTATTTTCAGACTGTTGAAACAAAGTTGGTATGGTAGCATACAAAGTCAAAAAAACTTGGTGTTCATTTCACTGACTCTAATTACTTTTCTTCCTTGCCTGGCCTAGTTAAGAAACCGTTTTTCCCAAAGTGATATTTTAAGGCACTAAATAAAATGGTAAGAGTCAGCAATACTTTTACAAGAATTTCAATTAGTATCCTTCCATAAACCGTGATTTCTATTCAAATTGAAAAGGCAAGGCTTGGTCGCGCCGGGCGACGACGCGACGGACGACAGAGCGACACGACACACGCACTGTGCCCGCCGCGATCTATCGACTCGCTAGATAACAGAGTTTAATAATTTGTGTTTTATTTGATGAATATAAAAATATTAAAAAAAAAAACAATTTATAACAAGCTGTAATAAGATTCTATTTTGTTACATTTAAAATGATGATAAAAGATGTCTAAATTAAATTTTAAGGTCTGAATAGGTATAAATTAAAAGTTGTTTTTGACATTTTCGACTGTATTTAGGGTTCCGTGCCTCAAAACTCAAAAGGAAAATAGTAACCCTTACAGGATCACTTTGTTGTCTGTCTATCAACCCCCTTTTCTCAGGAACACGCGGAAGTATCAAGTTGAAATTAACATCAAATATTTAACTCCGTAACCTCTTGGAGCCTTGATATAAATAAAACTTCTAAGTCAATGCAATGAAAAGTTACAGTTGTTTATGTCCGAATATTTGATATTTCCAAGGGAATCACATGCACACAAAACCCATAGGGTACTCCCGTTGACCTATAATCATGAAATTTGGCAAGAAGCAAGGTTTTATAGCACAAGTAAAGGGGAAAATCCGAAATCTGTAAATTTGAAGTTTATTTACAAAAAATAAAGTTTGATTCTCACCATGGACCTATAGGGTACCTCCTGTTGATCTAGAACCATTAAATTTGGCAAGAATCAAAGTCATAATATAGCACAAGTAGAGTGAAAAATCCGAAAACCGTAAACTAGTTTATACACAAAAAAATTATTGATTCTCGCCATGACCAAAACTTATAGGGTAGTTCCCGTTGACCTAGAACCATAAAATTTGCCAATAAGCAAGGTCTCATAATCATACAGAACCATCGGTGAGCGAGTTCAACTCTTACTTGACATTTTATTTATTATACTATGTTTAACAATAAACCTGTTGACATGGCCGGGTTTCGGGGGCTCCAAAATCCGGGGTTTTCACACGTCTGGCCCTGGTTGACAAATTTAAGAGATGGCAACCCTAGGCAGAGGCTACAAGCATAATTCACCATTTTATTGCTAGGCATAAGCAACCACTAGTGATCAACATAGTCCATATGAACAAGGACAATCCAGTGAATATTATTTTATTACACAGATGAACTTACTTTTCAAGTTTGATTTTCTTTAGAGCTATTTCTTGACCTGTCAAACTATCTCTCGCCTTGTAGACAACACCATAGGTTCCTTCGCCAATTTTTTCAAACTTTGAAAAATTCTCCATCATTGAAATTTGTAACTGTCTGAGTAACACATAGTTTCTGCACCATTAAAACAAAATCACGATGCTATGCTTTCTTGAATATTTTCAGTTGGTACATTAGTTTTGAAGTTCTTTCTTAACCATGCGTTTCAAAAATTCTTGCTTGATCAACTTCATGAGGAGTGGTTGTATGGCTCACCGACTGCCTCTCCTTCCTTGCTGCCTGTTCTGTTTTCGTTGTATGGGGTTGTGGTTCGGTCAACCAACGAAAAAGTGCGTCAACTTATTACGTACATAGAATTATAATCTCTCTCTTAGCCTGGGCAGTCTTCGTTATTATATTAGATCTTTATCTGAGATGAGAACATAATTAGAACCCGGTGTGACTTGCTGCTTGCTGGTTGGGGCCACAGCACAAACTATATAGGGATACGGCCACAGCAAGAAGATCCTTCATTTGTGTTTACTGAATGGCGCGAGCGCAAGTGCACCGAGTGCGCTATTTAGCAGTCAATCGAGAAGGTCTGTCTATCTGTCAAGTCAAGTCACTTTTCGTCAAGGAACCGCCTACGTCTGTTTGTTCATTTTGTTCAAACTTCAAACTTCGCTTATTTTCTAATTTTATAGATCATGACTTGTTCGACGGGGCGACGACGCCCCAGTGGGGCGGTGGACTTGTCCTGTTGGGAAATTGTCGTAAAAGCCACCAAACAAAGAAGAATCATCAGAGGTCTTCAACATTTCGACTAAGTGAAATGATGCAGATAAGAATCGAACTTAAGCTTTTTCTTCTGGCTTCAACGTCGAGCGAGGTGTCACTCGCTTGAGTCTTGTGTTTTCGCTTTAAAAGACAGTGCAGGCCTCTCAAAAGCTGTTCGGTAGCCGACTAACTGCAACGGTCTTCTTGAGTGAGAGCGTCATTGGGGAGTTCCAGCAGTTCCCAGGGAAGTGGTCGCCAGGAAGGTTTTGCATCTGGCGGTTTTGCGTGTAGGGGAGCGAATCCGTTGAGATGAGCGTGGTGGGAATTGTCCGTACGATGCTAGGAGAGGTCGAAGCATGGCTCCGGCGGCGCGCACGCGCTCCACCTGTGCGGTCATCGTCAACGACCTGTCTATATCTAGGTATCTATACCTAGGTATCGGACTGAGGTTTGCCAGACTAAGGATTGGCCTCGCTCGCAGCTCCAGTGGAGGTAGAACAGTGCGCTGTCGTGTGACGAGCAGCGCTGTCGTCTTCCCAGCATTGACTGCAATTCGCCATCTATCCAGCCATGCTGGGAGGAGATTTAACAATTGCAACATCTTGCTAGCGGCTGCGGCTGGGTTTCGTGAGGAAGCAAAGTTGGTGCTATCGTCAGCGTGGAGGGCTAGAGTGACGTCATCTTCTCCAGGTGGAAGTAGGTTCTCCAGAGTCGGGATATCATTTGTATAGAGTGCGTACAGTACTGGAGACAAGCAAGTCCCTTGGCTCTCCTCCGGCTATAATATTTCTAGGTTGTAATTTTGTTTCTTCAACTGCCACGTAGAAGCTTCGTCCACAGAGAAAAAATACAACCACCTGGATGATGGCCGCCGGTGTGAGAGACGCGATCAGCTTGAGAATTAGACCAGGATGCCACTCTCGGTCGAACGCCTTTTCCACGTCTAGGAAAATCCCAACAGTGGAGTAGTTCCTGTTCAATTGGTGGACAATATGATGCAGAATCCATATGAGTTGGAGAATTGTAGAGTGCAGGCTGTGAAAACCAAACTGCTCTGGTCTGGGTTCTTTATGTGGTTCTAACCACTGAAGTAGAAGGCGCTCGAACAGTTTGGCAGTCGTTGCGAGTAGTGTAATCGGTCTATAGCTGGCAGGGTATCGTCGATCTTTTCCGGGTTTCGAGAGTACGATCACTTTTCCCACCTTCCACACGTCAGAGAAAGAAAGCAAGAAAGAATCAAAAATAAAAATCAAAAACTCTTTATTTCAATGAATACAATAAATGTACTCTTAGAAAAGGTCAAAATATAAAAGTAAACACTGACACGGAAATAAAGTGATATTTTTGATTTCTGTCGCTTCGATATGTAGACTAAAGTAAAGAAGCGACGAAGAAACCTTTAGCCTGTTATTTGTTATTTTTCGAGTTGGAGCAAAACCCGTCCCAAGCTTTTTTATCCTCTAGATAATCTGATATTTTATAGTAAGCCTTTTTGCACAGCAAGGTTTTGACAATTTGTTTGAATTTATTTATTGATATTTTTTGCAACTCACTTGGAGTTTTGTTGTAGAAGCGTATACATTGCCCTATAAAAGATGCATTTATCTTGTGTAGCCTAGTTGTGGGCACAGCGAGTTTATTCTTATTTCTAGTATTTATATTATGTACTTAAGTCGCTATTTTTAGGGAATTGATTGATATTTCTATGAGTGAACAACAAGTTTTCATAAATGTATTGACATGGTACTTACTGTCATTATGTTTGTTTCTTTGAATTTATCACGCAGGGATTCTCTGGGACCCATATTATAGATTGCACAAACAGCTCTCTTCTGCAGCACAAATACGGTGTTAATATCTGCAGCGTTCCCCCACAGCAGAATGCCATAAGACATAACACTATGGAAGTAGCTGAAATAGACTAGTCTAGAAGTATCAACGTCTGTAAGATGACGGATTTTTTTGACTGCATACGCTGCAGAGCTAAGTCTCTTTGCTAGCTTATCTATGTAAGAAAGAAAATACATTTATTTGGACTAAACATAACACAACACATTACAATTTTATCCAGAACAAACATCGATCAAAAATTTCCGGCCGGCCCCCCTTAGATGCACAATGCGCGCCCTGAAAACGTCAGTATCAAAAGGTATCCCATTTGGCATTTTGGGATACCTTTTCAACTAGTGTCATTTTAGCTCTCGGACCGAAAGCATGGTCAAGTGCTCGTATAAAAAATGCAATAATCGACCGACCAAGCAACAGAAAAAGGATGGAATTTCTTATTTTCAGTAAGTTTAGATGTAATTTTTACCTGTGTATTGTGATATGATATGAGCCAATTGAGCCTTATATACTTGAGAAATCAGCATTGAATATTGTTGTTGGGTTTGCCTATGTAAAAATATTTATTTTGTTCTAAGTTGATGAATGGAGCGGCTATTGTTTCTAATTTTTTTTATTATTTATTTGTGGTAAGTTGTAAGTGATACATTTTTTTTCATGAAAAGACATTTAAAATAACTGGTTGAGGTTTATAAAATAACTAGCTGACCCGCCCTCAATTTTATTTGCGTGGATTATTTTTAGTACTAGTAATATAAAATGGGTATTTATTGCGTTTATTTACCTATTGTTTTCGACGTTCGAAATTAGTAGGTAATAATAAATAATGTGTTTATATGGCGTAAGTTTTAAAGTATTTTATAAGATCTTAGTTGACTTGAAATAACGTTTTTTTTTTGACCCATAGAAAAACTCTTACAAAGCCGCAGGCAGACATTAGTTCTTTTAAATTTAAAGTACCTGCCTGAAATTGTATTTTAGGTTTATTTCACTAGCTTTTGTTAACTTATTTATGTTATTGTATTGTATGTCCGAAATGACCCTTTTGTTTGTTGACTGTTGCGTCGCTAATTTATAGTTGTATCAATAAATGATTCGTTCGTAATAATTCAACTCCACTAATCTCTTGTTCCGCATGCAAAAAACTTGACAGGCTCTGCGCAAACTGTCTGCGTCAAACATAGATATAAATCGTGTCAAAACAAAACGTGGACACTTTTGAGTGTCATTCTTGTAAGGTTCTAGGCTCAGATTAGGTTTCTCTTTCTACGGTTCTAGGTATCTACGGGGGAGGCCGCATACTTGATCGATGACAACAAAATAGACAACAGATACAAATTAGCATAGAGTAAAAACTCGCTGCTGTCTCAGCAGAGGGATAGTGTCATTCAACAATTTGACAATTTGTGTAACCAAAAACCGATCCATGTGTGTTTTGACAGCTCGTAAATACAGTGCCCTCACTCACACATTCGTATGATTGAATGTTGCAAGTGAATAGCATTCTCCCTAAAAAATTGGGTAACTGAAGCAAAGTTCCCATTAAGAAAATAAGAAGACCTTTTTATTTTTGATATTACATTATTTCAATTTACTGAAGGTGTCAATAGTTTATTGTCAAATAGAAAAAATCTAAAAAAATTGGTTGTCTGTAAAGTCGGTTTACTGACGATAGTTGAACGTGACAACGTCTTAAGAAAAGAGCGAGGTAACGCCGCATGAGGTAACGCCGCATGAGGTAACGCCGCATGAGGTAACGCCGCATGACGTCATGTTTTTTCGTGCGTGCAGCCGGCTCTATCGAATTATAAGACGGCGGCGCGGCGGCGCGGCGGTGCGGGACCCGAGAGCTGGTGAGTATTTGGCACAGCGCATCAGCATTGCCATACAGCGGGGCAATGCAACCATCGTAACGGGGACGCGACGACTGGTATTGATATCGATAAGTTGAGCTGCCTCTAGATTGTTTGCTACAGGCTGCAGTTAGCTCAATTGTTTCAATTGTAAATACTAGTTCTAATTGTTTCCATTCATTGATTGTAATTTTCTTTGTAAAATAGTAATTTGAGTTAACATCTTGAATCTACTCAGAATATCGTCGAGTGACTGAAAATTCTAAAACTGTGATATTCCGCGTAGTTTTATTCCTAAGTCATAACTTGAGGGAATTCCACCTTCTCCTCTACTATTTTTATATACCTAAGTACTAAGTAACAAAACCTGGGTATTTTTTTCCCAGTGCATAGCAACATTTTCACGAAAATGGTGGACGAAATTTTTAAATTTATTTATGAGTTTTGATGACAGTTTTAGGCAAAATTACAAACGGAATATTAGTACTTACCGGTGGAATGAGATATTTGCGGTATTATTTTTCCGGTTACTGGTGTTTAAACATCCTTGCACCGCACAACACATCATTTTTATATTTTTATGTGAGAGCTGCTTTCCGTCTCATTTGAAGTATTGTACTAACGGCTCAAAATGAAAATTGCGACGGTCCGTCGCAATTTTTTAGACTTACCTCGTTTGTGTCAACTATCATTCTAAGTCTTCTTCTTCTAAGCAAATTAGTGATTGTGTTACATAGGCCAAAAAGGAGAAGTGGTCGGCACGCAGGATGGCGTATGGCGTTAGAGCTTAGCTGAAAACCAAGAAGATCGGATGCAAGTGCCGTTTCTTCTGACAGTAACATAAATTAGAGCTGTAACAAACCGTATGTATTCGGTACTAAGTAACGGGTGCGCAATCGAGTACCGAGTAACGAAACGTTACACACGAATGCATTTCGTTACTCGCATCTTTCGTACTTTGGGTACCTACGCTGTTTCAGTTCGCGCAAGTACCGTTGATGCGTGTATTGAAATGTTCGTATGTTTTACGCATGCGCGCGCTTATTCGGTGAATTTAAGAACGTACATTACAAAGAACGATGCTTGATCGAAGAAAAGAATTTTCCGAGTAGACCAGATGTATGATATTGAACGAATCATGTGATATAATCGAAAAAAAAAAACACGGGGCATAGACGTTTGTGTTTAGAACACGTTGGGGGCCATTCATTTATTACGTAAGACGATGTTCGCTCATTTTACCCCTCCCCCCCTATTATAAGAAAAAATAAGAATAGGCCGACCCCCTCCCCCCTGTTTAGTATTTATTACGTAAGAATCCAAAGAAAAATATGAATACCTACACGTTTGGTTTGTTTATTTTCAAAGTACCTAACAATTTTTAGAAATTTTATTTGTAGGTACCTAGGTACTAACAAAAGTACTGATAATTTTTAAATAGCAGTAATGAGTGTTGTTTACGCAAACGAGTAGTCCACAAGCGGGGAGTTCCCGGGAGGCGCAGTGCGACTAGAACGAGTGGCGCGGGCCCGTTGCCATGGAAATGGAAATCATTTACCTAATACGCATCCGAGCGAACGTCGGCACTCGCGCGGTTGCCCGCGCTTTTTCAAAGTATACCTAATAATAATTTTAATTGTGCGCATTTTTGTGATCTTACGTAAGAACTATCGAGACTCCCTCCCACCCCCTTGTAAGAAAAAATTGGTTGTCTGTAAAGTCGGTTTACTGACGATAGTTGTACGTGACAACGTCTTAAGAAAATACTGATGGAATGGTAGCATTTGATACTCGATCAAAACATGTAAATGTACTATAGTATACCAGCTGTCCACGCAGACGCATCGCTCACTCAAGTAGGAGAGAGACGGATGTCGAGCGCTTTCGCTTGCACTTCAAGCCTTACATGGAACGCCTCAGAGCGAGGTAACGCCGCATGACGTCATAGCGAGGTAACGCCGCATGACGTCATAGCGAGGTAACGCCGCATGACGTCATGTTTTTTCGTGCGTGCAGCCGGCTCTATCGAATTATAAGACGTTGTCACGTCAAAAATAAGACATGGTCGACCCCCTTCCCCCCTAAATCGTCTTACGTAATAAGTGAATGGCCCCTTGTGACGTCATGAGAATGGTGGCCCTGTACGCGTACGTAATACGACTCGATTCGATGCTCTAACATAGCATGTTATGATGAGGTATCAGAAGTAACGAGTAACGATACGATAGTAACGAGTACTAATACATAAAGTAACGAATACATACGGGTACGCATTTATTCGTTACTTTTACACCTCTAACATAAATCAAACAAACTGACGCTCCACAATAAATGTCAGTTTGATGTTTGGTACATTGCCAACTCCAAAACGAAAAAAATGCCATGTGGTGAAAACCCTGCACAATAAATGAATCAAACATTAAAAAACTCTTTTAAAATTTCTGGGTAAGGTACATACTTTTTTAATCATCTTAAAAAAGTCGAAAAATTTACCATAACCCAAGGAAATGTAGGTTGGTACCTACTATTTTTAGGTATTCATTAATTATTCTCAATTATTGAGAAATCTCTAACCGGTACTTTTAGCACATAATTTGTTGACAAACGTACGAAATACTCGGCGCGCGAGTTACACTCGCACTTGACGGATCTTGTTTGTTCATGATAGATAAAATTAAATAACGTGTACCTATCAGGGAAAATGGGGTCAAGCGCTTACCTCTCTGCCAAAAACCACAAAAACCGCGGCGCGGAGTGAGCCATGATATATTTTGTAGATATTTGGTCATTTATTTATTTATTTATTAAAAAGGGCATCCAACATGAGTTCACACAACGCAAATTAGTAACATTATTGTATGGTTCTTAAATCTATGTGACTCTATATTAAAGGACGCCTCAGCGTGCACAGTAACAGAATATCAACAAGTACAATAACAATGTTCTTTTTTAACTGGACGGACAAAGTAGCTACAAAGTCAAAGCTCATTGTTTCATCATGAGCAATATTTAATTTACAAGGCATGGCATGGCAGCAAAAATACAATAAACAAATTCATAAGCTCACGGTAAAACTAACACCAAATACTATCTAATGAAATTTTTCGTGGCGCGCTCTGTTTGCTGGTTTTTGGGAGAGGCCAACGCTAGAGTTGGGTTGTAATGTAGCGACTGCGTGCGGCCCCTGTAAGAACTATGGCCCCCTCCCGGGCCACCAACCCCAAATCAGCCTCGCGTTTTTACCAAACGCCTTTAACTTAAACCTAGGTACACAAAAGTGACTCTTTTGACATGGACACTGGCAGAGTTGTGGCAACACAGACACAGCGTTAGAGGCACGCACGGCGGCAAAAATCAAACAAACAAATTCGTAAATTATCTAAAATTAGTTTTGTTCCAGACAGCCAGGAAATGTCTTCAATTACTAAAGAATTATCTAAAGTTGCGAAAAGAAAAAAAAGGAAAACCCGAAGATGTTTGGATGAGATGAGAAATAGATCTCTTCGTATTATGCGTGGTGATCTCTCACCACATCGTGAGATCCCAGTCAGAGATGAAAGAAAAGCTTCCAGCTTAATTACAACAAATCGATTGACTTTGAACATGTTTCCAAAGTCAATTAGATCTGAAACTATAACAAGACCTTTATTAGAAGAGATAAAACAACAATCAGCTTGCCAGGGTTTGGCTAAAAATACTAACAGAATAACTTCGAAAAACGAAGAAGTTCACTGTTCAGAACACTCTAATAGTGCAGCATCTAACAATAGCATGCCTTTATTTAATTTGCAAGAAACACCACAAGAGCATCAAAATAAATATCTGAATTATTCTCTCAGCCCAACAACACAAGTGGGTAGGACACCAATTGCAGAAAGCTCTTGCTCAACAACATCAGTGTCATCTCAAACGTCAGATGGAGATCATGCACATGAATTTTATGAAGAATTAATGAATCAAGTTTCAGCACATCTAGAAAAGTTATCATCAGCTGTAATAAAAGAAGATTTCATGAAAGACACCAAAATGAATTTAAGAAAACTGTTGCACAAGACTTGCTTAGAAAAGAGTTCTGAAAGTAATTCCCAGGCTGCATTAAAATCACCTGAAGAATTGATTGTCCAAAATCCATTGAGCTATTTAAGACTTGGACAAGTGCACGAACTGGCAAAATATGATGAAAGTGGTCTCTCCGAGCCTTCTAGCATAGCACCATCCCCAGCAGGGTATGGATCCTCTCCACAAGCCCCTCTTGATTCCTTAGGGGTGTGCACACACAATATTGCTTTGTATAATACACCCCAATATACTTATTACCCCCATAAACTGAATTAAAACACTTCTAGTAAATATCTAATGTTTTATTCTATTCTTACCATGAATAGCGTTAAATTCTAAATGAATTTACCTATTCAGGCAATTTAAACTAACTGTATATTTTCCAAGTGTGAAATTAAATCCATGTGATTAAAATTGACAGGGCTTTTAGCAAATGTCTCAAGTAATTTAAGCTTAGCTTGGTCCTTCCCATTGTAATACATCTGGAATTGATTTGCCAAACATTGAGCTTCTTGTGCATTAAGAACATTCTGTAAAATAAAGAAAAGGTAAAGTTAATCACACCATAGCATTCTATTGAAGCAATGTAGGAACCTATAACAATAAATACTTTGATTTTTGTGCATCAGCATTATAACAATGCGAAAATTTCAAACACATAATAGAAACAAATTTTAGATAGGGCAATGCAGCCAGCGTCTTCAGGAGGCTTTCCACTGGTATTGATATGGATAAGTTGAGCTACCTGTGGATTGTTTGCAACGGTCTGCAGTTAAATCAATTGTTTCAATTGTAATTACTATTTCTAATTTGTTTCTATTATTTGATTGTAACTTTCTTTTTAACAAAGGCCTTTGATTTCTGTTTGTGAATATCTGTGGTAATTTTGTAATACTTGCCTTATCATATTCTCCACGCATTAGGATTATGCCTTTAGCGCTGAGTTCTGGGTAATGAACCATGGTGAGGCACTCAGGGGCATTCTCCTTGTGCACCTGTGGGAATTAATTTAACAATTATATCTGCCCTGCCACATCTTCTCCAGGTCTTAAGCCCGTATTATGAAAGAAATTAAAATGTAATCTAGTTTTAAAGATTACATAAACCCTAAAGTAGTATGAAAGTAAAATTTTGTTGATAGTGTTAAATGGAATACTTAATAACTAAATTAAAAGTCTATTGCTCAAAAGTTTAAGGAAGCCTATGGCCTAGAAAAAGTTGTAGGTAAATGTTTTTATGATGTATTGTTTCTAGGTATTTAAAACTCACACTGGAAATGTACTATCTACTATTTTTATTTCTTAAGAACTTTTAAAATTAAAATTGAATTATATTATTAAATAACGAGTATGATGATACCTGGTATGCCAAAAGAGGTGTGATGTGAACAGAATGTGCATGGCACTGGCTCAACATGAACTCGTAGCCCTGGGCACGGGGCAGCGGAAACAGAAACAATGGAAACTCCTTCATCTTCTTATGGATATCAGAGTACAGCTCCAGAGGAATAGTTGCAGATAATACTTCTAAAAGCTTATGATACTCTTCCCAGATAGCTTTAATTTCTGTCCCATCTTTATCTTCAACCAATTCCACCTTAAAAATATCACTTAGCTTTTTTTCTTCCCCTGATAAATCACTTTCTTTAGAGGTTTTGGGATTTAGGACCGATGAAAACTGTCTGAAAGAAAATAAGTTCATATTATTTGTGTGATTAGAAAACAAAATTTATGTCTAATTTTAAGACTGAGAATTGGATGGTTTATTATTACCAAGCAAATGTATTTAATAGGAGGAATTTTATTTGTGGCCCTTCTTGGGTAAGCTAGCAGGGAACCTACCTGGTGTCAACAGATGAAAGGTTTGACTTTTTATCTACTTCTTTACTTTTCTGCCGCTGTTCCACTCTAGCTATAAACTCTTCTGGCGATGTCTTTTGCAATTCTGATATTCTGCTAGCATATTTTTCATAATATGGATTTTTTTGTAGGCTTTCCAAAGCTTTCTGCATGCTTCTATTTGAAGTCATGATATGTCTGGTACAAGTGATTCTTGACTTCAATAAAGCTTTCGTGATACTTTGCGTGAACAGCAAAGTCATAGCGTGCGTGTGGGCAGTGGCAGTAGTATTCCCTCAACAATGGAAACACTGCTGCGGCATTTGCTTAGCCCTGAGAAAGAAGGGATCGAATCGGAACGGTGTCTCGGCGTGATAAATAATGAAATATTCTTTGTGATGGCTGGATAAAAAAACTCATCACCAAATAGATTATCCAGTCTTTTATTATTTGACTATACACTTGGTTTTATCATCACATCACAGATGAACCCAATTTAGGTACTTTATTTTACGAGATTGAGATGTATGTTACGTAACAACCATGTCTTCTTCTTCTTCAACTTCAACTTCTTAAGCACCTTCTTCTTATGGCATGGCACCGCTTGCTTTTCGCTACGACTCTGCCAGTGTCAGTAACGTCAGTAACTTTTATTTTTGGCTCTGCCATCATGGTTTGACACAATTCTGCCAATGTCAGTTTTCGAACGAATAAGATTTATGAATTTATGAAGGCTGAGTTTGTAATAATCAAAATAACTAACAAATAAAAAAATAAATAAAAAAAATATAAATAACCATGTCCTAAAGAAAGAAAACGAAGAATCTACTACTAACTGTGTCAACGTCAAAATAGACTAAAAAAGCTAGGCTGACGAATAGACGAATGGCAAAGCGAGCGCCGACAGCATGAATCTTTAGAGCATAGACTGTTAACACAGATGAATTATAATACAGATGTGTGGCAAGCGTGTTCCAGAGCATGACAAATTAGACGAGGTGGTGGGGGGAAGGTGTGCAATTTTGCTACCCTGATTTTAGGTTCACAATCTCAGTGAATCACTGACAGTGATGAACTAGACATAGAGAGAGAGAGCGAAGGGCGTTAGCTGTAAGAGCCAATATGTTGGTTCTTAGGTTCTATCGATGTTCTAAAGAGGCAAAAATAACCTTGTATAAATCCTACTGTCAGACAGTATACACAAGTAGCCTATGGACCACATACACTAAAAAGCGATGAACACCCTTCGCAGCTTCGTGCCCAGTATAATAATGCATTCAGGATGCTGCTGGGGCTCCCGCAGTTCTGCAGCGCATCCGGCATGTTCGCGGAGGCGTGCACGGACGGCTTTCATGCATGCATGTGGAAGAAAGTCGCCTCATAGCTATGCAGGCTGCACGGGAGTACCAACACCATCCTGGATGCATTATCCAATAAATGAGATAGCCTGTTTCTCAAGCACTGTAATCGAATAATGATGAAATAGTTTTATCTTTCAGCAATTGCAGTGTTTGATTAAACTTGAGACATTTTCATGACCATTACTAACATAGAATTAGGTAAGAAAAGTTTATGACTAACATAATATGGACCTAAATTGATTTTTTTATTATGTCTGAAATAAATGAATTTTATTATTTATTTATTTATTATTTAAATTCAAAAGAACTTATACTTACGAGTGGAATGATAATTTCGGCACGTATGCTTCACTGTCACATAAACATCCGAAAACACTGCACCGCACCATCGTTGCTTCAAGTTTTTATCGTTATTAGGTGCGGGAATGTCCACAGAAACACTATAATCACATTTACATAATAGAAAACATTATTTTAAGTCAACAACAACATTCTTGTGTCGAGCTCCGTCGATGTCATAGGAAATTTGATTAACATTAGCACATAGATGTGCTAGACTATAAAAAAAACTGGCACGCTCGGTGAGATAGAGAGCTAATCGTTCTATTTCATTTCTTCTTAGGCTTTAGGCATAAAGTCGTTCTCTCATTTGCACGTATCCAGTGCATTCTCTTTCTACGTCTTTGTGAATTTCTCTTGTCGCACGACGTCGTCCGCAGGGCCCGGTGAAATAGTCTCTAGTTGAAAGTTGAACTAAAAAGATTTACGAAATTGAAATGAAAATGAAAAGAAACCACAAGAAAGAAAGAAAATGTTAGTTTTCCACACTACAATAATTTTTTGTTTGTTTTTTCACTCCGTGTCGTAGCAAAAATGTTAATAATTATCGCTAATTCGTTAAATGGGTAATTCATAGAAAGTGAATTGACGAAAAAGCTTTCAAGTTTGCGTATTATTGTACTGTCTTTAAAATTGGATTTTTAAACACTCCTCGGTTCTACGTGAATGTAGGTAAGTCACACGTAGGCTTCTTAAAATATTATTATACCAAAATGAAATTGGGTAAGAAATGGAGTAATCAAAGGTACATAATAATGTTGATCACATGATTAATGTTCATCATACACAAAAAACAACAATTTAATTTTATTCATGTTGGGCCAATAATACAATGCTTTATTACCTTCGATGAAATATATGTTGTTTTTTCTCAAAAATTTTATGTTTATGTAATTTTTTGAGCCTGTTTTCTGGCATACTTATGCCTCCTTTATTTTTGCATGTAAAAAGTTGGGGTTAAATTGATTGATAATAGATTTATCAGTTTATATTTCTCCATGAAAATTGATAAATAAATAATATTTAAAATGAGGTTGATTGAGCTCTTATAACGGTGCTTGATCCTACTAAACTAAGTCTAGAGACTCGCATAAGGAGGTAATTTATAATAATTAATAAAGGTAATTTATTACCCATTTATAAATTACCTGAAACGATTTTGGCGATTTTCGACTCCACCCTCTCCCCTAACTTCATGTGAGATTTTTCAAAATGCATATTTTAACCTTTCGAACCCCGCTGGCTCTCGACGGAGCCATCGCCAAAAACCTCCCGATCCCGGTGGCTCTCCATGTCGCCACCACTACCGCAGTTGAGCTTATGCCTCGTAATTTATGCCTTTTCTATTGATACAGGGCTTATATTAGTTAATGTAAATGTAAGCTTGATTGGAGGATGTTACTAACAATGTCACACACATTGGTAGTAACATCCTCCTTTCTAATATCTCAATGTATGTTATGATAGTACAACAAGCTTAACTTTTATCCTTGGGATCTATGAGAATAGGTACTTACCCACTACCCAGTCTTACCCAATTACGTCAAGCATTACATGTTATTTTAATGGTCTTATTTTCAATTTGAATTTGTTCAAATGTGTTTTACATAATTAACCTACATTGCATTGTTCCCCAAATAATTATAAAAACAGAAAATGTTCAGATTTTTTATATAGGTAGGTACCGCGAGGCAAAATTTTACCCATTGTGTATCATATAAATTGTATGAAAAACAAGTAAAACTGTTGCAGGTGGGAAATAGAGCCAACTTGTATTTTTTGGGAAATGTTATTTTCTAGACTGACTGTACTTTTAAAATCATGTGTAAATATTTTAAAAGTTCTAAAATGCGTTTTTAAAATGAGTCTTTAGTTTTTTAAGAAAAAAAAGAAGGTTATTGACATAAAATTTAGCACCAGCCTGTATTAAAGTCAGAACTGATTTTGGCTACGATTTGTCCCGATTAATTCTCAAAGAAAACATGTCCTCTTAGAAGGTTTTTGTGTTTTTATAACTCAATTCTACAATTTCAATGGGTAGGCATATATAAAACAAATATCAAGTTATTGCGTATCTAGGTGAATAAACTCTACTGACACTGCTGCTATTTGCATGGGCGTGTGTCACCAAAACACGACACCCCGCGCGGTCGACCCCCATAAGTTTGCTAGTTAATTTGTCTACCGATGTTTTGGGTATTTCAATTTTTTGGGTTGTTCTTTTATTATTATTCTTTTTTTTTTTTTTTAAATATAATAATAATTTATTTCAGAACAAGCAAACTTATTATGTGTAACAAATAATTAATTAATTTTAAATGTTTTGGCTTGGCTTCTAGATTTTGGATTCCAGCACCTACACTAAGTGATGAGACTTGTGTCGTAGGTGCTGCATTTCCTTCAAGGTATACAATAGATTAGCCACAAATCAATTGTAGGTACAATTAAAATATACAAATTAACTACTTACGTGATGCCTCATTAATTACGTTATTAATACAATAGCAAATGAGTAAAATAGATTTTAGATTTAACGATATTATTATCTAGTGTATTAACATGTACCTACAGTGGAATAAATGAAATTAGATTAAATTAAAAATCAAAAATTGAAATTACTTTATTACAAACTTGTTATAAGAATTCAAAGATTATTACAATCAAAATTAATATAAGAATTGAAATTACAAAAACACTTATTACAATGGAATAAATTAAATTAAATTAAAAAGTTGAAATTGAGGTTATTTACAAACTTGTTACAAGAATTATTAGTTTCTTTCATAACATAACCTCTAGAACATATAAAGAAGGAAACGCTATGCTATACTAACTCGCTGCCCGTCAACAAAATATATACAAACTTTCTGCGCAGTGTGGTGAACTGGTTACTTCATCTATACTAATATTATAAAGAGGAAAGATTTGATTGTTTGTTTGTATTGAATAGGCTCCGAAACTACTGGACCGATTTCTTACTTTTCAAGGAGTGACATAGGCTATATTTTATCCCGTAATTCCCACGGGAACGGGAACTACGCAGGTGAAACCGCGAGGCGATCGTCTAGTTGTTAATAAATCACTTAGGTAGATGCAGTGCGTCAGTGCTTGGCAGCGTCCAGCCGAGATGAGGGTCGAATGTGCGCGGTGACGCACGAGCGGGCGGGATGGCGGGCGCGGGTGCGGGGGAGGGCGCAGGGCAGCCCGACGCCGCGCTGCTGGCACCGCTCACCGAGGACACCTTCCTGCACAACCTGCACGTGCGATACAAACGAGACATCATCTACGTGAGTACCTAGCTAGGAGAGATGACGGGCGCGGGAGACAGAGTGCCCCGAACTCGATTACTCGCATGCGCAAATATAAGAGTGGGCCCGGGGGACCAACCCGCTCCCGATGACCAACCCGCTCCCGATGACCAATCCACTCCCGATGACCAATCCACTCACTATGACCCACCCGAAAATCTTAGGCAGCCCTTGATTCTGAAACCTTAACTGCATTATCTTGGCTGCTTGAAATATCTTGTAAAAAATCTTGGAAAAGTAATGAAGCCTCACCGTTTTTTCTTTAGTTTTTCCATCTTCATCGTATACTAAAATATCGTAAACGCTCGATGCGTTAGCCGTTATTTCCTTTGTCTTGGCATTCTTAACTTTACTCATAGTGATATATTCCCAACCACCCCATTGACTTGGGGTGCTTAAATGGGGTGGTTGGGAAAAAAATCCCATCCATCCCATTAGTCAATGGGGTGGATTCTAACCACCTCAAAAAAACCCCAAACATTATCTCGCTCGCCACAGACATACGTTGGGAACGCGCTGGTGTCGGTGAACCCGTGCCGCGCGCTACCGCTGTACTCGGCGGAGCTGGTGCGCGCGTACCTGGCACGGCCGCCGTACCAGCTCCCGCCGCATCTCTACGGCGTGGCGGCCAGCGCGTACCGCTGCGTGCGCGACCGGGCCGACCTCGGCGCGCAGTGTATTGTGATAACTGGCGAGAGTGGCGCAGGGAAGACGGAGGCGGCGCGCGTGTGCTTGCAGTGCGCCGTGCTGGCGGGAGGCGGTGCGACGGCGGCGGGCGGCGGCGCGCAGGCGGCCCTCACCGCGGCCGGCACGCTGCTCGAAGCCTTCGGCAATGCTGCTACCATCCGCAACCACAACGCCAGCAGATTCGTAAGTGCCCCATAGCTCCGCGTCCTTTCGCCAGTAGTGTTCCGCTGACGTCTTGTCCGTCTTCCTATTGCAGGGCAAGCTGCTGGAGATAGAGTTTGACTTCAAGGGGGAGCCCGTGGGCGGACACATCACCCACTGTGAGTATTCATCCCATTATTAGAATACTTTGCAACAGTGTATACCTTCTACGACTTGCTTAGATTTTGAACGCTACCAATAGTCAATAAGTATTTTATATTAAAATCTCTATTCTTCCATGCAGACCTCCTGGAAAAGGTAAGCAAAATCCAAAAGCCTTCTGTGAATAGGATCGGTTGTTGTTTTAGAAGTGGTTATTGTAGGCTGGTACCTAGTTATGTGGCAGTGCAGTGCAGTAGTTCGTGCGTTCCGCAGAGTCGCGCGGCGGGCGCGGCCGAGGGCGAGCGCAACTTCCACGTGCTGTACCAGCTGCTGGCCGGCGCCGACGTCTCGCTACTCAGTGAGTACACACACACGTACACTATTGCGACACATTCAGGGGTGCTCAAGTGCTCAGCACATGCTCGGTCGAACGATGTGAAAGCTTCTCGAGATGGCGGCAGTTACTTAGGGGAAACGCGGCTAATTTCTGGGGGTCTTTACTTGAACTTTGAACTGAGAATTGTGCGTCTCTATGCAGAGCGGCTGAAGCTGCAGCGATCGTGGGAGCAGTACCGCATCCTACGGGGCGAAGGGGGTGCGTCACCGCGGCGCGCGGCGCCCCCCCGTGCGCCGCCCGCCGCCCGCGCCGCCGACCAGCACGACGTCGATCACTTCGCCTTCACTAAGGTAAGGTGGCTATACCCTAGCGGGATAGAGGCACGCCGCCGGTCCTGGGCTGAACGTGCGTGTGTGTCGGCAGGCGGCGATGGGCGCCGTCGGGCTGAGCAGCGCGGAGAGCGGCGCTGTGCTGCGGCTGCTGGCCTTCACGCTCAAGCTGGGCAACGTCACCTTCGAGCCGCAGCACAACGTGGACGGTTCCATCGGCACGCGCATCCACCACAAGCACGGTAAGTCACCGCCTATTCTCCGCCATCTCTCACACTCCCCCGTTCACGGTGTCTGTAGCGCAGCCTCTCGCCCGCAGAGCTGGTGGAGGCGTGCGCGCTCGTCGGCGTGGAGGCGGGCGCGCTCGGCGCCGCGCTCACCGCCAGCACGCACCCGCCGCACCTGCCGGGGGAGGACGGGGAGGAGGAGGAGGGTGACGAGGAGGGGGACGAGGGCGAGGAGGAGGCGGGCGAGGGGGGCGCGGAGTGGGCGCGCGCCGCGCTGCAGCGCCTGCTGGCCGCGCTCTACTCGCGCCTCTTCACGTGGCTCGTGCGGCGCGCTAACGAGGCGCTGAGCGGAGGCCCGCGGGCCGCGCCCCCGCCCCCCGCGCCACGCACGCTCGCGGTGCTCGACGTGTACGGGTTCGAGCGGCTCGCGCGCAATTCGCTCGAGCGACTGCTGATCAACTACGCGGCGGAGCGCGTGCAGGCCTGCGTGGCGGGCTGCGTGCTGCGCCGCGAGCAGGAGGAGTACGCGCGCGAGGGGCTCGCTTGGCGCTCGCTGCCGCTGCCGCCGCACGAGGCGCACGCGGACCTGCTGGACGCGGGGCCCGGCTCGCTGCTGGCGGCGCTGCAGCCGGGGCCCGCCGCGCCGCGCTCCACCGCCGCGCTGCTGCGCCGCCTGCCGCGGCACCCGCGCCTCGCGCCGCACCCGCCGCACGCCTTTACGTGAGTACACCTCCATCCACGCCAGCATCCACCCGCGCCTTGCCTGACCTCTCCTACGCGTGTCCGCAGTGTGGTGCACTTCGCGGGCGCCGTGACGTACAGCGCGCGCGGCATGGTGTCCAAGAACCGCGACGCGCTGTGCCGGCGCTGCGGCGGTGCGCTGGCGGCGGCGCGCGAGCCGCTGCTGGCGGAGCTGTTCGCGGGTGCGGAGGAGGGCGGGGGCGCGTCCCCGCGGCGCGTGCCCTCGCTGTCGGGGCGGCAGCGCGCGCTGCTGGGCGCGCTGGTGCGGCGGCTGGCGGGCGGGCCGCCGCCGCGGCTGGTGCACTGCGTGCGCGCGGACGCGGCGCTGCGGCCGGCGCGGTGGGACGGCGCGCTGGTGCGGCACCAGCTGCGCTCGCAGGCCACGGTGGAGCTGGCGCTGCTGCGGCGCGCGGGCTGGTGCGAGAGCCAGTGCGCGCGCGCGGCGCTGGCGCACTACGGGCCGCTGGCGCGGCCGCCGCCGCCGCCGGCGCGCGATGCGGAGGAGGCGGCGCCGCGGCTGCGCTCGCTGCTGCGCGACCTGCCCATCCCCGCCGCTGAGTTCGCGGTGGGCCGCACGCGCCTCTTCATCAGGAGTCCACGCACGGTAACACATGTAGCGTTTATCCATTAATAGTAACCTGCTTGATGATGATGGTGCCTCGTCATCCAAGGCACGGGCTGACCCTCGGGCCTCGGGCACGTTGGCAGCACGTGCATTACAAGGCGAAGATTCGTCTTCGCGTTGTCGCGACAAAACTTCGTGTTCGTTCTACGACGCAGTGTTTGGCCACATTGGAAAAAACTTCGCGACGTCGCGATAATCTAGAACGTCGCGATAATTCATTTTACGGAAAAAATGTATGCGGCGCGGGCGGTTGCGCTCATGGCGTCATAATTCATATGTTTTTTGTGATTAGGTTCTTTAGGATTAAACAGGCTCAGCTTCGTAATTTTTGATAAATTCGAAAATTCGATCATTTGTCCACTCCATAGGTCACTCCGTAGGTTAATAATAATAACACAAATCAGCCACAATACGTGCACACCGCTCGGCGTCTCGCTGTCCACAAAGCGCGCGCGAAGTGTAGCCCGCACGAACTTTTATCGCGACAAAACCCTTTGATGTGCGGATTTTTACCGAGAGCGTCACGAAGGGCATTTGTTGTCGCGATGATGCTTCGCGACAGGAGGAACTTCTTGGCCAGACTTGTCGCGACAGCGCAAATCTTCGCGTTCTCGCAATAGTGTGGCCGTAACATGACATAATGCAAAATATTTTTTTGGATCTCTTGACATAATGTAGCGCTGTATAAGGTGGGTTTGGTGGAAGGTACTTTGTGACTAGCGATTTAGAAATTTTTCGAGTTTTACTTTTTCTTTGATTTATTTTATTTAAATTACTCGCATTGTTTGAGTAAAGCACTATACAAGCCTTGGTCCGCAATGACTACCCTGCTGACCGCGCTATAAAGACCTCGACATTCGGTCTCGGCCTTCACGCTACGCTGCGTTACGCTGCGCTTCGCGGCCATCACCATCGCGGCCAGCATTACCCCTCGTCAGTAATGTACTATATATATGTATCTCATTTTCATTTTTTAGGTCGTTATTTCTGCGGTACATTGTCGGCAGGTGTGGGAGCTGGAGGCGCTGCGTGCGGCGCGCGTGTCTGCACTGGTGGGTGGCGTGCAACGCGCGTGGAGGCGGCACGTGGCGCGGCGGCGGCGCGCGGCGGCCGGCGTAGTGGCGCGCGCGTGGCGGCGGCACCGCGCGCGGACGCGGTCGTCGGGCGCGGCGGAGGCGGCGGCGCGGCGCGTGTGGCGCTGGTGGTGCCGGGCGCGGCGGCGCGCCTACCTGCGCGGGCTGTGGGCGCGGCTGCCGGCGCGGCACCGCTCGCCCGCCTGCGCCGCCTGGCCGCCCGCGCCCGCGCCGCGCCTGCTGGCCCGCACGGACTCGCTGCTGCGCCGCCTGCACCACGCCTGGCGCTGCCGCGAGTACCGCGCGCACTTCGACCAGACGGCGCGGAACCGCATGCGCGAGAAGGTCACCTGCTCGGTGCTGTTCCGCGGGCGCAAGGCGCTGTACGCGGGCAGCGTGGCGCACCCCTTCGTCGGGGACTACGTGCGGCTGCGCGCCAGCGGGGCGTGGCTGCGGGGCGCGCGCGCCGAGGACCGCTACGTGGTGTTCGCGGACGCGTGCGGCAAGGTGGCGCGCTCGTCCGGCCGCGTGCGCCGCGTGCTGTGCGTGCTGTCCACGGCGGCGCTGCTGCTGCTGGAGGCGCGCTCGCTGCGCGTGCGGCGCCGCGTGCCCGCGCGGGACGTGTGGCGCCTCTCGCTGTCCCCGCACGCGGACGACGTGCTGGTGGTGCACGTGCGGGGCGGGGGCGGCGCGGGCGCGGCGGGGGGCGCCGAGGAGCTGGCCTCGTGCGACGGGGAGGCGGGCGCGCCGGGCTGTCTGTTCGCGGCGGGCGCGGGCGCGCGGCGCGGCGACCTGGTGGTGCGCGCATGCCACGTGCTGGAGCTGGCCACGAAGCTGTTCCTGGTGGTGCAGAACGCGGTGGGCGCGCCGCCGCAGGTGCACGTGGCGCCGCAGTGAGTACGCCCGCACCCACGCGCACACACTCCGCCGTACATTACCTATAGAGTACCTATATTGTTGCAGGTTCGAGGCCAATTTTGGCGGGCAGGTGGTGAGCGTGGAGTTCCACGCGCTGGGCGCGGGCGGCGCGCGCCTGCTGCGGCGGCACGACCGCATGGACGTGCTGCTGTAGCGCCGCGCCGCCGCCGCGCTGCCGCCGCGCCGTCGCCGCGCCACCCTCCACACACCGACACGTGTTCGTAGCTGTATATCTAGGTATAAGTTGCAGTCGCTCCCGCGCGACCACGAGGTGATGCCAATATTTTATTATTAAAATACTCGTCATGTCAGGGTGGGCAACATTGTAATTTTCTTAAATTCTATAAGACTTGTGATTTAATTTGGGGTCTAATCATACGTGTCGGGGAAATTAGAACGTTGGGTTTCATTAAATAATACTCTCTTAAATTTAAAATGAATGCTTCCCTTACGATACGAATTTTCCCATCCTCTCTATATTGATTTTAGGAAGACTAATATCTGTTTCAAATCTTGAAATTCAACCAGAAACGCAGGCACATGTTGCAATTCAGCCTTCCTCAATACAAGAGTTAGTGTCCTCCTAAAAAAAAGAAAAACGAAGAAGCCTATGTCCAGCTGTGGGATAGAGCGGGCTGATTGATAGACAGAACAGATGCGATGTGGTACGTAATACTCTCTCACAGAGCCAACATGAAGGTGCTTTTGGTCACTATAAATTATTGTTATATTGTAATAGATACTTACCCTTTCATGTGGTAGGTCTGGGTATGTTATGTAGGTGGAAAATATATAGTTGGCTCTGCAAATGTGTTTGATACAATGCAGGCCGTAATGTGTAAAGATACGCGCTCACTGAATCGGTATCGGAGCGTACGGAGCGTAACGATTTGTTGTATTTTATTTTAACAATATTCAGGAAATTAACAGCTAACTTAATGAGTAGGTATGTGTCTAAATACGGAAGGCTAATTAAAAATCTCCACAAAAAGCGACTGAATATAATAATAAACAAAGTTACAGGACGACTACTGATGGTTAAAATATTATTATCTAAAAGTTTGTTCATAGGTGAGAAATTCCTACCAATTTTGGTTTATTAAATGACTTTAAGAAAGTAATCTTTCGCTTTTCGATTTCTATGGTACAGCGTGGAATGCATCGGCATGACTGCCCATACCGATGCCAGAGACGTATATCTGCCGATGACGTCATCCGCAACGTCGTGACGAGGATATTGTTATGTCATCGGCAAACTCGATTGCTTTGAAAATACCTTTAATGGTGTAAATTCAGATGTCGCCAAAACCAAACTAAACGAATTTGACAAGACTCGAAAAGTGTTGCCGTCACTTTCATAACGATGGAACTGAGAGAGATGGCATCTTTTTTTCGTTTAGTATAAAATAAATAAAATCCGAAACACATCCTATCAGCATATTGTAAATACCGACAACGCCTCGAACGCTGCCTCCGCTCCAATTCCAATGTAGTGCAGACACAACTGAGTATGGTTCGTTTCGCGAGTGCCGGGTTATTGCGCTTTTCGTAAACAATTTTATTTTATTTTCGATGGAAAAAATACAGCTTATTGGTGGAATATTACCCATAAGTTTCAACCAATTTTGTACAATAAGCTGTTTGTTTTCCAAATAAAATAAAATAAAATATAACTAAAGCTTAACTGTTTTCACTTATAGAACTTAAATTTAAATTTAAGATAAGATTGGAACAAGTAATCTACTATATAAAAATAAGTCGGGTTTTCCTTCCTGACGCTATAACTCCAGAACGCACGAACCTATTTCCACGGTTTTGCATTCGTTGGAAAGGTCACGGGCTCCGTGAGGTTTATAGCAAAGAAAAAATAAAAAAAGTGGGAATCAGAAATTTCCACGCGATCGAAGCCGCGGGGCGCAGCTAGTTAATTATAATAATAATATTTTCTACGAACCTATGGTTAACTTAACTTCCATTGCATTGTCCTTTAGATATATAATTAAAATACACGATGCTGACATTCCACAGAAGTTGTCCAATTGTGTTGTGGGCACTAGATACCTGATACTGATAAGTGCCTATACAATTAGGTTATTAATTTTCTGATCTTTTCGGATTTTCGAAAATGACATTTACGTCGATAATCCGGAAATGCGTTTGTTTTTTTTCCTATAAAATAAACTTGTAGTTTCCGAAGAACAAAAATTCTAACGACAAAAGAAAAGGTTAGCTGCCCTGAATGCCGTAAAATTAGATGTTTTTGTATCCTGGTGCTTGCGAAATGAACTACATTTGCATCGCTCGTAATTTAATAGATATTGACCTAAAAATCTGACAAAAACAAAAATTGTTACTAGAAGTAAATAAGTGGGTGATCCGCATCGTGGATCTGTGGCCATATCGGCCTAACTAAACTAATAATTGTGTCGATTCTGTTAGTATATAAACGAAACTAATTGCTGACCGAACTAAAAATGTTGCTGTCGATTTAACTATATTAATTTTATTGATGGGACTTCAAAATTCGAAGTGTTTTATTTCCTTGAGAAGGTTAAAGGAAATAAAGCACAGGACTCGACACGTCGGTGGTCAATCCTCGTTTTGTTATATGTATCAAAACGAGGATGTTCATTTTTTTTTATTCTTTATCTTCCCAATTGTTATCCGATTTTGAGGATCCTTTCGTAAATAGAATGATCACGAAGTGATCTCATAATTTTTTTTAACTTGATGGTTACTATTGAATAAATTAAGGAATGAAATAATGCTGGATAATCCATAGAGCATTGTGTAACCCCAAATTAAACAGAGCTTATTGATACAGTCAAACTTAAATAACAGTGTAAATATTTAGGAGATTTTAACATCATATATTTAGATCGTATAGGGGGACGGGAACATATTTTGTACCATAACAATGGACTGTCACATTAGTTTGTGTACCAACAGAATCGACACCCAACTTAAAACTTGCTCGATAATTATTTAGGTAGCTCGATAATTAAGTACAACGACTTAAATGACAGTTGCGACAAAAGATTGTTCTTTGTTAATGAAAGCTCTTCTATCTACGAACTGTTTTATTTAAGCGGTAATTGTTAATTAGATGGATAAGTTATGGTAAGTCCTTTTTAGCTAGTTAACTAGTATATTAAGGTTTATCTAATGATAGTGTTGCTAGTTAACTAGTATAATAAGGTATATTTAATGATAGGGTTGTAAGAGCATTGTGTTGTACAATAAGCTAGGTGCGGCCTCTGGCTCGGGCGCGCCCTGAAATGACCCAAGGTAGAAGATATAAGGACACCAGTGTGGTCCAAACCAATGCCACCCGGATAGGAAGTAGCTCTACAATATAATAATCATATTCATCAGCCTATATTAGTCCACTGCTGGACATATGCCTCCTCTAATGAGCACCATAGCGCCCTGTCTAATGTAAACTCTGATAACTATTTAATTGGACATCCAGGATTAGGTGTAGGCCTCCTCCATGCTGTTCCACTTGCCGCGATCTTTCGCCAGACGGGTCAATGTCGTTGTGGTAATCTGTACGTGTCGTCGCAAAAACGACGCATGTTTTTCTCGTTTGTTCTCACTAGTTCGATTCGTTAGTTCAATCATCGAACTAGTGAGAAGTTTTTTTTTTCCCATTTGATTCACTAGAGTAAAATTTAATCTCAATTAAGTTCATTACCGACCATCCCACAAACTGAAATCACTGTGAGCGCTCTGTCAAAACTGACGTTTGGGTACTCTGTCAAAACTCACAATAACATTCACAGAACAATACTACTTTTTGACGCGCGTTGTAATCGCTAACGGCGCTGTAATCGTATTTCGGAAAGCACCCTTATACGGTCTCTCCTAACTCTATCCTTAAGCTTCAGACCGAGCATAGACTCTGTTGCTCTCTGGGAGGTGCTTATTCTCCTAATAATAACTTTTGTCAAGGACCATGTCTAAGGATAGGTACCTACTTGAATATCAATTTGTGAGTCTGTCAAATGCAATAAGTAGTTAAGTGAAGAAAGTGCCATCTTTTTATGCATCGACAAACTAGTTTTAGGAGAATAAATAAACTACGAATCTTGTTGGTGTTGGAAGAACACCACCGTTTCATCACTTAACAAGGGACTTGTTCAGGGTAAGTGCGGTTCTAGACGCGCGCGTTCTGCATCTCTCCGAGTGCTCGCTAGAACCGCACTCGCCCTGAAGTCCCTCGTTAGGGTGGATAGTGGCGCCACTACATATTTAATTTTATAATTACGTTATACAAAGAAATTATCAAAAAATCGGACCGCGCGTAGACGATATCTATCATAAGCTTTTTTAAATGTATCTTTAATTGTTTTGTTCTGTATTATTTAGGCAGATACTTGTTTCAAGAGTTTAGTTCCTATTGGTGGCCACCAAGCTCTCCAAACAAGGTTTTTGATTGAATAACACAAAACAAAACTATTACAGATACATTAAATAAAAACTTGTGATAGGTATCGTCTACGCGCGGTCCGATTTTTTGATAATTCCTTTGTATAACGTAATTATAAAATTTAATTAGCTTTATAGATAGTTATATGTAGTGGCGCCACTATCCACCCTACTATTCGCCTTAAGGGGGTACCTACCCTCAAATTACTTATTTTCAACTCTGTCGGACCTCCATATCTTCCAAACTACTGAATATTTAACTTTGAAATGTATATATGGTAAAGTTCAGGACTTATTCTATCGATCATATGTTTCGAAAACACGATTCCATAAAATTTTCTCGATAGAAAAAAATCGCAAAGTTACCTCTAATTTTTACTAAAACCCTAATTTCTCAATAAATACAGATGATACGATCTTGAGATTAAGCATAGTAATTGAGCTAAGTATAAAGAACATTTTATATGTTGCCTTTTTTTAAATTAACTATTCTAATGTTTGTGGGGAGCAAATAACTACTAAAAACTTGATTTTTGGGCTTACGCCGCTTTGATCTGTCCCGCTCCTGTGAACGCGAAATCCTATGCCTATCCTCTTCACACAATAACAAGGTAGGGTACCGCCTTAAGGGGTGAAACGTTGGGTGTTCTTCCAACACAAAAAAGGTTCGTAGCTAACCCGCTTACATCCGCAATGTAATGAATAATATTTCTGCCTATATCCTGTGGAATTAGATAAGTAGATGTATTAAAGCTTTAAGTTTCAATTTATATTAATAAGAAGGTATACAGGGTGTTTTGTTCCATTCGCGGAGGATCAAACGAAGTAGAGGTTTTCGGGCGTTCTCATTTCGTCGAACCCCTATGTATAGATAAATTTTTGAAAGCTGGCGTGATTGTCCTTTGTTTTTTCAAACAATTATCAATGCTGACGTCACATACCCAACCCTTCAGTATACGGAAAACAGAAGGGGATCGCGCCAGGTTTAAAATTACCCATGCCTATGTTCTGCGTTAAAAACACCCTGTATACCAAACTTTTCAGGTGGCATTGGTTTTACCACTTACGTACCTATAAGTATTAAAAAATGGTCTAATAAATTGTTACACAAACCTATTAGTTTCATTATCGTGTGCTATGCGATGCGTCTCGCCTCCAGCCTCCCGGTTCATCTGTTTGAAACGTTCTCGAAGGTTGGTCGCCAGCTGGAAGGTACCCTACCTTGACGGACACGGTCTTGTCGGCAGCCATAGCCATAGATGCTAACACCCTTGCTTGTTAGCCGTTAGCTAATTTAAATGGTCGGTTAGGAAGAGATTGCTTTTAAGCGATAAGGCCGCCCATTGTACTTGTGTCTTATGTAATGTCTCTTGTATTGTATTTTTGTTGGTGTACAATAGTTTTTTTTTGTTAGGTGTGTTGGTTCCACCACTGAGTTCTACTTGTGGAGCACAGGTGGTGGCGCTAGCTTTGCTGAGGGTAGCGCCCCAATAAAACTATTTGCCGGCACACTCGCCACGTCGCTCGTCGTCACCCGGAATGTAGGTATAAAAAGTGCAACGAAACGGGTGTAAGTCGAAAGGGAGTGATTTTAAAATCCGGACACCTCGTTAAGTTCTGTTCTGAATAAATTTATAAAAATAAAGGTAAAAAAAATATATCACAAAATTGATTGTGTCCTTTCAGCTTAGTGCTTAAAATGACGGACTAGTTTCTTTTTTGCAGCGAGTCGATGGATGGAAGCGGCGGCGGCGGGTCAAGGCCGCGATTTGTGGTTTGTCGTTTGGAGGAGGCCTATGTTCAGCTGTGGACATAGGTACTAGGGCTGATGAAGATGATTAATTTTTGAATGAAACCACACTTCAAAATAATAGGCGCGTACATTCTTCTAGGTACTAACCTATATTTATTCACCAAAATGTAACAAATATCTAAACACATAGGTATATTAATATTGATTCTTGATTGATAACCATAGGCACAGGTTAGATTAAATGCTACCGCATAGATATATAGTTTCACTTCCACCAAGGTCCTAGGCCGTACACAGTATTGATAGAGGTATATAATTATGTTACTAAGCTACCTCCTAGGTATTAAATACTTATTCAAGGACATGCAGAATACAAATTTAACGATATGCGCTACGTGTTGGTCCTAATGTTAAGAAGATTGCGGCGGCGCGGCAAGTCGTCGGTATCCCCCTCAGATAAATTACCTACCTAAGCCAATTTATCTAAGGCCCAGTACGGTGCTCACTTGGTAAGTAATACACCGTACCTACAAGTGACACTAGCTTACGTCAATGTCCAATTGCCACTTATTTCAAAAAGCATGGAAGTTGAGTAGGTAGGTACCTACTTGAGTAGTAGGTAGGTACATAAAAATGACAATCGTCAATTTTGTTTGTTAGATCAGTCAAAATAGCTTTAGTTTATTTAACACAAGTTAATGTGAAAAATAATTGGTACCTATACAAAACCACATAGTTTTATCAGATTCGTACCCACAGGTACTTAATATAAGAAGCTCTGGGAGTTAGCAGTAGAATCTTAACGATACTGGTAACACCAGAAAACAGATTCGCCGATGACGTAAGCTTGTGTCACCCACACGTGACCGTTGTCTCGGAATGCCATTTCTGGTGAAGTAGGTTTAGTACCTAAACCATGCTCAAGACGATGACGAAAACTCCAGTCACGAATCACAAGTTTGGTCTGCGAACAGAAAAGCGCAATCTGCACTTCGCTTCAGCGAGGTAAGTACCTACGTGTCCGCGCCGCCTGCGCCTGCGCCGCCGCATCAGCTGCGGTTAGACCGGGCAGAACATATGTACCTACTACCTACCAAGTATTTTAATAAACTGATCAACATCAATATAACTTTGAATCGATTTTTTAAGTACCTTACCAACCTAATAAACGCACATCACAAACACAGATTATTAAAAGATGTTACAGATTTAATTTCTCTAAGATCTACTTAAATATTTTGCTTGATTAGGTACCTATGTAGTAATTATACTTATGGTAGGTATACACACACTACATCTGTGGGTATACAATAAGAAGTAGTTTACCACGGAAAACAGGAAAACTGGTTATGTAAGTATGATCTACATAAAATAGGTATAGTAGTATAAAGAGAAGTTTAGGGCCATCTTAGTCTATCCAAGGTAGTGTTGTAGATGATGACATTACTGTAGGTATCTTAACTGTTAGTAAGTACCTACCACAGATATATTGGTAAGTAAGTTATGATTTTTTCGCGCATAAAATAATGGTAAAAATAGTATAAAAGGGTAGTTCAACATTATGATGGTGGAGGGAGGACAATGGCGACGCACAGACGACACGAGGGGTGGAGTGGTGCAGGGGACGCGAGATGGTGACAGGACATCACTTGATGGAGCAGGCGAATTGAGCGCGCAGCCGCTGCAGCGACGACACGGAATCGCTCTGTGGACGGACAGCAAAGACATTATGAGGCACATGACATGATTCTAAGTTGGTACTCTCAAATAGTAGGTAGGGAGGTACCTACCTAACGATTTTGATTGGTGTCTATGGTAGAAAAACAGAATTTAATTTGACAGAAAAAAGTACTTATCGCTGTGAACTCATACTACTACCTACTACCTAGGTACCTAAATTGATCGAAGAATGACATTGAATTTTGAGTGCTGCCAAATTTGTTTAGTTTAGTTTATAGATCAGCAGAATCGACACCCTATGTTATCCCAGTGCTCCAACCTTGCGTCAAAAATAAGTATCATCTCATATATTTTGCTGTTTTTAATATTTTCTGTGTTCTAATCTAAGTAATAAGGCGCCGCGGCAGACCTAGGAAGCGATGGCGTGAAGAATTGGACACCTTTGACGAAGCTTGGGGCCAGTTGGCTCAGAACCGAGATAGGTACGTGGAGGGACCAGGGGAAGGCCTTTGCCCAGCAGTGGGACGCAACAGGCTAACTATAATATTATGAATCTAAGTAGTTAGGTACCTACCTACCTACTTACAAAGAATACTTAGAACTAGCAAAAAAGTGGTTTCGAACCGTGTCGTCGACCATTTTCTATGTCCCATGTTAAAAGTAGCGGCACGAAACTCTAGCGCTGACGACCGTTATTGCGCAGAAGTCAAAAATTAGGTAGGTATCACAGGTAGGGCTGCCACCCGTACTTTATAATAAAGTATTGTATTATATTTCGGGCTTACGTACTTTATACTTTATGAGCACAATAAAGTACGCCAAAATACTTTATTTGGGTTTTCAAGTTTTTATTTTTATGTTCACTTCACTGCATTACCTAAGCGTTGAAGTTGAAGTTTTTGAGTGTAACAGAACGGATTGCATCGTGTTATTCCTTCGCCCAATCAATGTTATGCTACAAAGCAATATACATCGTCGACGTCGTCGGCGTCCTCGCCAACGAACTGCGGCCGCGCGAGTATGTGGACAGTCACTCGCGCTCGTATTGCCGGTCCTTTGACTCGCGGTCCAAAAACCGACAAAATAGGGAGCGATGGGCAGGACGAGGAGCATGACGAGTAACGTTGCCACACTACGTCTCTGCCTACTTTCCTCGCTACTTCCCACGCCACTCGTCGAGTGTGTGGCAGGCCCATTATGGATTTCTTAGCTCTATAAATCTGCATTCTCAACTAAAACATTACGGATCCTCATTGTAAGGCGATCTATATTATAATACCATGTAAGTACTCAGGTACCTACGTAAGTATTAGGGAAGTGTAATTAGGCAAGAGTAATTAGACAAGGTATTTATGGTATATTTAAGGTATTTACGATAATATCTCACCTTCAAGCTTTGATGAGGCTCTCCGCCAGCGGACGCATTGTCATTCTCCAGGTCATCTGAGGATTAACGTGCTATTATTGAATTACGTTAAGTTTTTTGCAAAAAGTAAGGAAAGAGTGAAGGACTATAATGTCTTTTAATTTTAGTGTCTATGTTTCTTATATCGATTTAAAATATCTTAATATTTTTATTTTCTTCATTAGGTAGGTACGTAGTACGACCAAATTTCTATAAAATTGTTTAATTCTTGTACATTATGAAGAGTCACTCGTGCGCACACTTACCGGCTGTGAGTCGCGGGTGCGCGCAGAGCGTCAGCCGCGCAGGCGGGGGGTTGCCATTGTCATCGGGCGGCGCGGAGGCGGAGCGCTCGCCCCCTCCGCTGCCCGAGCTCTCCCAGCCGCCGGCGCCGACGGAGCACCCGGCCGCCGACCCCGACGTGCCTGTCGGACATCATACCCTGTAAGTCGATCGGTCGACCCCCTCAGTAGTCTTGGGAAATCCAAGTTAAGAGTGCGGTCGATAGGAGTCATCATCATCGGCAATCCGACTTCACTTACTACTGGGTACAGGCCTTCAAACTTGTGAGTACTCCTAACGGCCCGTAGCGAAAACTAATCAGAGGAGTAGCGTATGTATGTACTATATTCTGTGCGATTGGTATGATGGCTGAACGTGAGACTCGGCGATGAGTCGTGCGAGGAGTCGAGCTCGAGGTCCGACTGGTCATCGTCTTCTGAGGAGGAGCCGCGGTCCATGTGGTCGGGCGGCGCGGCGGGCGGCGGCGGGGGCTCCTCGTCGCTGTCCAGCGTGGGCAGTGAGCGCGCCGGCGGCGACACAGAGTGCGCCGGCGACGGAGACGGCGCCGGCGACGGCGAGCCCGAGCGCAGCTTCTGGCGCAGCAACGGGTAGAAGCTCTGCGCGGTGGCGTTGTGCGGCTCGTACTGCAGGATGAGGCGGCAGTATTTTAGCGCCTCCGCATACTGCCGTCGCAATATCGCCGATAAGAACTGCAACAAAACCAGATTATCTTAAAACTTAAAGAAAGGGTCTAAAACAGAGGTTTCTCATTACAGACCTATCTCTAAACTTTGCATTATTGCTAAAGTCTTTGAAAGAATTATCTATAATCAAGTATATTCTGCTCTTAAAAGTACGTTTAGTCCCTTTCAGCATGAGTTCTTGCAAGGTAAATCAACAGTTTCAAATCTTATACTCCTAAATGAATATCGCACCCCTAGATTAAAACTCCGTTAACTCAAAATACCCGATTTTTCAGAAATGACAAAAAACTGATATCTGCGTTACTAGACAAGTTAAAAAAAATCTAATTATTGTTCCTGAAGGGTAAATTTTTTTAAAACTTGTTTAATTAATTCATTTGTATATTGTCTGTAACCAAGCTGTAAAAATCAGTTTTTTTTAGTTACCCTAGTTTTGTAGGGAGAATAAACCAATTTTTTGCGCACTATTTTGAGTTACTTTGGTTAACCTGAAAACATATTGAATTACGTTACTTTTCACCTCAAAAATTACACAACTTTTTGACGAGTTCTTAGCATAACTCTAAACCTGGGGATGGTAGTTATGGTGTAAAAAAACAATGATTGTATATTTAAATACAAAGTCAACGTTTATTTACTTTTTTAAATCTCAATGAACTATAAAAACAATTGTTTTTAATGCCTTGGCAAAAAATTCTAAGAACCTAAAATGTTATCCTTAAAGTTTAGGGCAGTCTCCATATTCATTTTTAATGTTAATTCTACTTATGTACTAAGCTTAATAATAGCTTAACAATCACAGTATAACATTTTGCTAGCCACTATTAAAATTAGTTTAATATAGGCACTGAATTCTTAATCAGTCTAGATTAAGAATTCAAAATCTATACATTATAAAAGAATCTAAACCTACTTAGATTATATTTTTATAGAAACAGTCGTACTACTGTCTTGGAATCACATTTTTGTCAACAAGTTCCTTGATGTCCTTCTTTTTAGCTGCTGATAAAGAATTTTTTTCTGTGTACGCATTACTCAAATTCATTGCGATATCAGGTGTGGATTCTACAGTTCGCCTAGTCTTTCTCTTGTTTACCCAAAAAATTTAAATTCAGTCTTTGCAAGGGATGTTTTATAGAAATAGACCATTGGACTTTCCTTTTCAACTTTGAGTATTTTTATGTCATGCCACATAGCTTGGTTGTTGTCTTCATCCATATTAAAATTTATGCTCAAGCTTCTTGCAACACTTTCAAGTCATAAAAGCGGTCATGTGTCATTTCGTGCACTTTGTATGAAGGTCCAGATTTTTTAGCAGTTCGAATTAAAACTTTTTAAACTTTCGCGATTTGTTAACATAGTTAATGATTATATCGGGTATTTATCGCGTACCTTTTGTTTGTTGTAGTCGCCCCGTGACCACGATCGCTGTAACGCGGTAGAAACGTAGAGGAAATAAAACAAAAGGTACGCGATAAATACCCGATATCATCATTAACTAAGTTCGAATTAATGTTATATACTGCTGTGGTATGTAAATAGGTTCCGACTTAGAAACTAAGTTCTTGGACAGGACAATATTTTGATTATACACTTTAATTTTTTGACCGCTAGTGAAAAAAGTGAGAATAAGACGATGAGACTAATCTCCCTTCAGGTGGTAACTCAGGCTCCTTTTCTTTATTGAGCATTTCTATACTAGGCTGATCAGCGCTTTCAGCTTCGCTTTTCTTTTTTCGTATCATCTATAACATGAATTCCTCGGCTTTTCATCGTCCTAAAAATACATGAAAACTTACATTCAATAACAAATCAAGTAAAGTCCACCAACTCAAAAAATCCAAAAATACCATCTACTACTTTTGAAAACTTTAAACCGTTTGAAATATCTAATAAAACATGCCTTACACAACCATTTTTTTGTGCTAAAAGTATCTATTTCGCTAAACAAACAATAATAAATAAGATTAAATTTTCATTCAACAAAAGTACGGTATATCGAAATTATCATTTATTTTCACGTAAAACTGACTAATTCGAAATGACACAAAAAAAAATGACGATCGTAAATCATCAAAACTCCCGCAAGTCAAAATGAATAACTATTGTTATCAGGGAAAATTCAGTAAAACTCAATCAATTCGAAATAAAGATGCAACTTACCCAAAAAATTTCACGTAAACTCCAGCAACTCGAAATAACTCACTTTGCAAACGTCCTCCACCTACGACCACCGCGAGACAACTCAAAATGGTGGCTTAGTATTTGCGCTGTCCGTGTCAAGTTCATTCAAGTAAAGGAACGTTTGGCGCCACCTTTTGACAACCGTTCAAGGTATCGTTACGCGAGTTATTTTCCCGTGTAGGTATTCTAAAGAAGAAATTGAAAACGCCACTAAGTCAAAATGCCTACTTTTTGAGTTAACGGAGTTTTATTCTAGGGGTGCGATATATCACTCAAGCTATGGACAATGGTCATCAAGTCGATGTAATATACACCGACTATAGTAAAGCGTTCGATAGAATAGATCATTTCACGTTGTTAAATAAGCTTTCTCAATCAGTTAAAAGAGGTAATTTGCTAAGATGGTTTGCATATTCGTATAGATCGTATATTGATAAAATGATAACCGATCACAGGCAGTAACTCTCAATAACTACATCTCTAGTTGGGTTCCTGTTCCAAGTGGGGTCCCTCAGGGGTCTCTGCTAGGGCCCCTACTTTTTACATTATATGTTAGGGATATCGACTCATGCTTCAAATCATCAAATCTGCTATGTTTCGCCGATGATATGAAGATATTCTCCACTGTAACATCCAATCTTGACATCATTGCTCTTCAGTCAGATCTCTCCCATTTGGAAGACTATTGCCTATTATATAAGCTTGAACCTTTTCTAAGTGTACATTTATTGTATTTATGGAAATAAAGAGATTTTGATTTTGAACTAAATCCCAGTAAATGTTTTGCTACTACTTTTACTCGTAAGCCTCGGGCTATCCCAACGCGCTATGCACTGGCAGGGCAGCTACTTACTAAAGCTCCTAGTATGCGTGATCTCAGAGTCTACCACGGCTCAAAACTACTCTTTGACGTTCACATTGACAACATAATAAGTAAGGCTTCGAGAGCACTGGGATTTGTCATGCGAATCTCTAAGAGCTTTACCAACGTCATAACTTTTTAAATTCTATATTGCACGTTTGTAAGGAGTCACCCAGAATACGCGTCTCAGTTATGGAACCCGTGCTACCAGAAGTACATAGATGGTATTGAAAGTATTCAGAGGCGGTTCTTAAGATACCTGTGTTTTAGAGTAAAGATTCCTTACAATTTTTTTACCTATGATGAACTCTGCAAGAGGTTCCATTTCTTGCCACTCAAACACAGGCGGAATATAGCTGATTATCTTTATATTCTTAAGATTATCAACAATGATGTTGACTGTCCAGAACTTCTTAGCAAATTAGACTTCAATTTACCTCGTAAGCAGCTTAGACACAATCCCCTACTACACGTCCAACATGTTGGAACTAAATTTAAACAATGAAAATTTTCAGTACCTACATACTAAGATGTCGAAATTTTAAGAGACCTACAAGGTCAAATGGGATATCAAATGAAAAGTATCGGTTTAGACATTTAAAAAGAGTTTTTGATTTTTTTTCTAGATTTTGAAAAAATCTAAAATACAAACTTCGGCTTCTCCGAAGGGGAGATAGGAGGGCTTCTCCGAAGTTTGCAAAGCGATTCATCCTGTATATTCACCCTTTAAAGATTTCTATTATTAAACCACTTCATAAAAAAGAAGATAAAACTAATCAAAATAACTACCGCGCCCCATAGCACTCCTACCGACCTTTTCAAAAATTTTAGAAGGTGCGATGTCGAGACGGCTCTATTCATACCTACTGTAAAAAATTTAAAATATTTAGCGATTCTCAAAATGGGTTTAGAAAAAACAGATCTACATCATTAGCAGTATATAAATATATACATGAAATTTTAAATATTATAAATAACAAAAAATACGCTATAAGTTTATTGCTAGACATGAGCAAGGCCTATGAAAGGGTAACTTATGTATGATATCCTGCTACAGAAACTACACGCGATAGAAATAAGGGGCTTGGTCTATAATTGGTTCGTCTCATATCTACAAAATCGAACACAGTATGTTGAAATAGAAAACTACAACTACTTAACAGGTCACATTAATACAGTAAAATTACAAACAATTTTAGCTAAAAATTAAATATCTCAGGGCAGCGTTTTAGGGTGTGTTCTGTTTTTAATTTACATAAACGATCTGCCCAAAATTATAGATGACCATTGCACTCTCTTTGCAGACGACATATCAATAGTAATACCTAGCAAAAATAGCTCTAACCTCTATGAACATCTTGATACGACTCTCCTAAAGATAGTGAACTGGCTTGATGAACATAATCTCCAACTTAACTTCCAAAAAACTAAACTCACTCAATTTCACCCCTACCAAAAAAAAACCACTAACGATTAATTAGGTACTCTTTTCAAAATACACAAATATAATCTATCAATACTTACCCTCTTCTAGGAATAAATATAGATTCAAACATAATTTGGAAAACTCATATCAATAAAATAGTTACAAAACTTTCTAGATTTACTTATGGCCTTTTTGAATTAAAAAAATCTACTGACTCAAAAACAGCTAAGTGTGCTTATTTTGCTTATGCCCACGACTGGATCCAATGTGGCATAATTCTATGGGGAAATAGCCGACGCACTGAAACTCTTCGTCCTTCAAAAAAGATGTCTCAGAATAATACTAAACCTCGATGTAATGGAAAGCTGCAAACCTCACTTTATCAACGAAAACATTCTAACGCTCACCGGTATATATATTTTAGAAATAAGCATATTTGTTAGGAAAAACATGAACTTCTTTCAAGAATACTCACGCCCTCAAAATCTTCGCCCTCAAACTTCAGATTTTTCATTCCGGAACACATGCTATGGCAATTAGGATTTACAACAATATTCCTCAAAATATAAAAAATGAAAGTGACCTTTTCAAATTCAAAAAGGCACTAAAAACATTCCTAATTAAAAAAAGCTTCTATGCCCTGCAGGACTTCTTTTGTGAATAATTTTAAGTTGTGTTTTGTATAGGCTCGTTGTATTTTAATTAATGTTAGAATTAAGTTACCTACTTATTTAGTTTATCTATGTAAAAGTAAAGATATTTAATTTTGCTCACAAGAGCAAAAAATAAGATATATTTTGCAGTGCCCCACCCGGGCTCATGTTGGTAGCTTATTTTTAAGATCTTTGTACAATATGAAAGCAATAAAACACTTGAAACACTTGAAACTTGAAACATCTAAATGTAGTGTAAAGTACCTAGACCACTTTTCCACACACTTTTGACACAAAAATGCTCAAGAAGGGGAGGAACGTTTATCAAAATGGCTGGCTACCTCAGTACCTACGTGGGGTGGGGTATACACTTTCTAGGTTTCATACTTGCTGAAATAATTCTAATTGATTGAGTACTGACGACAGGCATATCTTTCAGTTTTCATTTTAATTTTGTAATTTTAATTTTGTAATTTTAGTTCATTTTCTTATTTCATTGTTATTTTATGATAGTTTTAGGCACGTTACTAATTTTCTTTTATGTTTTAATTACCTAATTAATTCAGTTAGTATGACTGTATTTATGTTCTACAAGCGGAAACTGTTTTAGCTTTATTTGTTTTAGTTTTATGTATTGTTATAAGTACAAGCATTTGTAAGCTAATTGTTTCCCAAATAAATAAATAATAAATATTTTGAAAAATTTCAAAAAATGTAACATCCCCAAGGGTTTAATTCTCTCACCTCAGCTAAAAATTCACTCGGCGCTGAGAGCGTCTCGTTTCCCTCGGAGCGGTCTTCCGCAGAAGCGGACTCCATATTTGCGGGGGGCGGACGGGGGAGCGCGGCCGGCGGGGGCGAGTGCGAGCGCACCGTAGCCGACTGCCGCGCGCGGAAGTGCTCGCTGGCGGGCTGATAGCGCGGCGCGCCTGCCGAGGGCAGCGTCACCACGAGCGCGCGTTGATTGCTCGGCTCCGCCGTCGGCAAGGGCGGCGGCGTCGGCGACCGCCTGCGCGGCGACTGCGTTCGCTGCGACCGCTTGCGGGGCGACCGTGGGCGCTGCGACCGCTTGCGCGCCGACTGCTTGCGCGGCGACTGCGTGCCCGGTGATGGTGAGCACTCCGGTGGTGATGGCGGCCTTTCGGGTGGGCAGCGCAGACGCCGCAGCACCACGTTCGATGCTGTGTCCAGCGAGGCCGACGCGGGGGGAGGCGGCGGCCAGTGGGTGCGCGGCCGCGCGGGTGGCGGCGGTGAGGGTGGCAACCGCGGCGGCCCCGGCCGGTACAGCCGCGAGTTCGGGATGTGTCGCAGCTTGCGCTTCCCGCGGCGTGCGCGCTTCGACTCGGCGGGGCGCGGTCGAGGCTGCTGCTTTGGCTTAGGGCCCGGGTACCTGCGGGAGGGCACACGGACCGTTAGCAGAGTGTGGGCTCGGTTCGCGTGGTTGGGGCGCAGGGACAGCGCGATACCTACAGGCGCGGGTTCGGTGTCAGTCCGCGGCGGCGACGCTGTGCGGGAAGCCTCTCGGAAACTCTTCGAAAGAGGCGGCGCGGCGGCCCTCCGAGGTCGATAACGTCCTCGGGCTCCTCGATGTCTGCCTCGGGGCTTCGCCTGACGAAAAACGGATCAGAAATCTTGATTTGTTTGATATACAGGGTGTTAGTCAAATCAGTGCACAGTACCTACTGAAGGAGGTCATTAACCTGCTACCACAGATCAATATTCAGTGAACAAACCAAGCCATAAACGTTTTTTTTTGCAGTATATTTAATCTTATTACAAATAATACTTTATTAATTACTGTAGAGTGAGCTGAACTCTGTGATCTTAGGCACGGAAGCAAAAGTGCGCAAGTACAATTAAATAGAAAACCCAGGCTTCGCACCCGTGCGAAAGATAGACCTGGAAAATGGTGATGTCACACAACGTTAAGTCTGTGGTCTTGTAGTTGGAGTAAAACTATGCATAGGTAGTTACTATGAGAAATACTAAATTTCAAGGTGTACCTAGGTAGTAGTAGGTGTAGGTAGATCGTCATTCGTCATCAATGTCGTGATATTTGGGATGGCTTAGTAGAGTAAGCGCAAATCATTATGAGCTCTGTGAAGTTGCCTTCAACTAGTGATGTGCCGAGTACGGCTTGACTCGAGTCAGACTCGATTCCTGCTTAGGACTCGCCTACTCGAATACCAATTTATTCGATTCGAGTACGCCGGACTCGATTCCGGTACTCGAGTCATACGAGTATTATGCGAGTCTAACTGACTCGAGTCTTGTATTCAAGATAAGTTGACTCGTTCATACTCAATCTCTTTTTAAATATGCAATGAAGTAACGCCTTTTGATACAAGTTTGAATTGAACCTGCAACTTAAGGCCTCCACAGTTCCACACACAGACGCCGGAGGCGTGGTGGAGGCGGAGGCGTGCGAGTTGTATCTCTTATTGTATCATATGAAAGACTACCACGCGGATGCTAAGCGGTGCACGACCGTGGACTCGAGTCCAGGACCCGAGTCTTGGACTCGAGTCTAGAAATTCGAGTCAACATTCGAATACCAAAAAATAGAACTCGAGTACTTGGCTCGAATACCGGAATCGAGTCAGGATTCGAATACCGTTTAAACCGACTCGAGTCGACTCGATTCACCAAAACAGCGACTCGGCACATCACTACCTTCAACGGCAGCGCACCAAACCGTAAAGGACGGGGTGAGAGGAGATCTGTCTGTCAAACCAGGGTTGCCAGCAAGAATTTTGGCGTACCTATTTTAATTTTGTCCAGCACATTTTGTTCTGCATTCATTTATTTATCAATTCAATATTTATAGAGTATATAAAAACATCTTGTACTCAATAACGGATTATTTAAAACCTAAAATGATAGAGTAGGTACTTATATTAAGCATTTTAAGTAGGTACGCTATTAACCCAAGTTCGGGGTTCGTTTCGTTGATTTGATAGTTTGTTCTTGTGATTTTGTGGAGTATTCCCTGATATGGGTTGTTTCTCTTAAACGTTAAAATATGCCTCGCAGCGGTTAAACGTCCTGCGTCGTCAACACGATAAATGGTGTTCGACGTCATGAAAATTTTTCAATGAATGATAGTAACTATGCATTGTTTTACTCCAAACTACAAGACCAAAGACTTAACGTTGTGTGACATCACCATTTTCCAGGTCTATCTTTCGCACGGGTGCTAAGCCGGGGTGGGTCGCTAGTTGGTAAATATCACTTTTCTATTAGATGGTATTTGCGCACTTTTGCTTCCGTGCCTAAGATCACAGAGTTCATTAAGTTTTGCGATCACTCTATCACAGGGTGCGCAGTATCCCCTCCACCATTTGCTCAGCGCTAAACCTACGGGCCGCTACCTGTACGCCCTACGCGAACTTAACAAAGCTATACGTGATCACGAGACAGACAGTAGGCAGTTTCTTCTTATTAGTAGGTAGGTGAGGTATCTATTATCTCACTGCATGGCAATGGCTCTCTCCCTTTTGTCCAGTTTTTAATTAAAGACCAGCCTGGAAAGATGCGTCATTTATCTTCTGCATCTACGGCCGGCGCGGCGTGGTCTGCCGCGCAATCGCCCTAAGGACGAAAAACTTTTGTAGTCCTAAGAACAGCGCACTTTCCAGAATACTCGTACCTAGCAGCGGTGGCAGTGTTTGCGGCGATGGCTGAGCGTGGACGGCGATACACAGCACCGCCTGGTGGCAGCGGCGGCGGCGGCGGCGCGCGTGGAGACACGTAGATCACCTCTTTGTCGGGCGAGCAAAGATCGCCGGCTCGCCGCCGGGGCTCGCACCCGCTTGCGAGTCCCCCGCGGGACCTCCGCCAGCAGGGTGATCTAGTCCTAGAAAATCAAACAAATTCAGCTGTCTATTAAGCTTACGTGGCTTTAATCGACGAATGAATACCAGTGCCAGAGATGTTAGATGCCAACTCAGAAACTATGACATCGGCCAGTAAAAATTATGGTACTTTATAAAAAAACTACTAGCTTCTGCCCGCGGCTTCGCACGCGTATTTTCGGTACAAAAAGTAGCCTATTATCTAAGTCAGGCTTTATTCTAAACGTACGCCAAATTTCATCTTGATCTGTTCAGTAGTTTTGGAGATCCTAAGTAACAAAAATTTAGATTTCACCAACTTTCGGCTTTAAATATTAGTTGGATAGGATAGTAAGATGGTACGGTTTCTAAAAGTCTCACACGGATATTATTTGGTTTGAGATAGGATACAACTTTTCTAGTACCAAGTCGGCTAGGCAAGGCAAATACCTACCTAAGTAGGTACCTATAATAGGTATCTATTATACTCGGAATATCGAGGCAAATCACCAACAGTCAAATCAGTTCGACCCTTTGGTAAGATCCATCTTATCATGCGGCGGGGGCGTAATAAAAAAAATCCATTCGATGGGTCTCTCAAAACTGAGTCATTTTGGTTCTGTAATTTTTTTCCCTAAACTTATAGTTTCGGAGTAAATCACTAAAAACCGTAGGCAGATACTATGGTTAACGGGCGGCGACCGAGCAAGTGACGTCACACGCACCCGCGGCGGTCACTCGGTGAACTTCGCTTGTAATTTGGTCATAACTTCGTCAAGTTTGGTCGTAGAACAATAATTTTTGCACTGTGTGCTATGGATTTCTTAGCTCTATAAATCCGCATTCTCAACTAAAAACGTTAAGGATCCTCATTCCGTGGCAGGGCTGCTAACTAGACGGACACTAATTTCTCTACCTAAGACCTTTTCCACTTACCTTCATCTTACCTTAGCATTTAGTAGAAGAAAGCATACTGTATTTGATTTATCTAAGTAGGTAGGTACAAACTTTTTTATTTTGAATCAACGTTTGTTCAGCATACTTGCCATGGCAAAGTTACATCTAATGGACATGGACCTTATTGCGCGTCAAAATACCGCTCAGAAAATAGTCGGTCATAACAAAAGCACACTTTCGTGTTATCGATTGTCAGAGCAACAGATTGGGTCATCGTGACATGGCCGACGCTGAAGCTAGTAGAGTTTACCCGAGAAACAGAGGCTGGGGCTACGGGTGCGCTCGTCGAGACATCCGCCCCAGGGCTCCGGCGGCAGCGCGGCGCTCACAACTGGCAGCGCGACACGGCTCACTCTATTCCGTCCACGAGCAAGTCACCGCTTAGTACTGCACTGCGCATGTGCGAACCCGTGAACCCAAGCTAAAGCATGAAGTTAGTAACAATGGCAATGACAACGTCGAGCCGCGTCGTCGATGCGACCAACACCGTCTTTTATTCAGCGTGGTTGCATGCAGGCACTCCCTGGCTACAGCAGTCTACCTCTTTCTCTACGTGGCAATCTGCTAAAATAAAGCATTTCTAGAATTTTACCCATAATACTTACCTACTTACCGATTGTAGGTATAAATTCCAGATAACTGCTTCCCTAGCTTTGCTACTCGAGATTTATGTAGATACTAAATTGCTCACTTCTGAATTTAATCACTAGCATAGTGTGAACGAGGCATTAGATAACGGTCTTTGAAAACCTCATGGTAAAATAATAGGTACCTACTAGTAGTTCTACGAATAGTAGACTTCGCGAGCATGCTCATTATTTTTCCCTGTTTCCAGCCGTCGTGGACGTGGGGGTGGCCGTGGTCGTGGACCACCACGTGGCCAGTGTGCCTAATTCATTTCAGTGTTATTATACTTATTATTAAAAAAAGTACATACTTACTAAAAAAAACTACCTACTAAATTAAGATTTTATTTGGTTGGCCAGGTTGCGCCGACGGAGTTTCATATTCCCGCGCTCAACATGTTAAGGCGAATACCTAGTAGGGGTGATAGTGGCCAGGGCCGTCTTAGGCCATGCCGGGGCCCCGGGCCACACAACAATTTGGGGCCCTGTTTGAACGTATAATAAAACCAGCCAAGTGCGAGCCGACGCGCACACAGGGGGTTAAATAGGAGCACAACATACCTACTAATAGAAAGAACGGTGAGTGAAGCGAGCCACGAATTTTTTTGTGACAATAGGTGCGGCGGGGGTGGCGAGCTATCTCAAGAGTAGATCGGTAAATTCTATTTAGAGCCCCTTGTCATTGCCACCTGGCATTCACATCACACACACGAGTGACCGCTCCACACGCTCTACTCTAGGGTTTCACATAAAGGCCACAAAACTCAAATACTAATCGTCTGATATAGTGGAGGTATGTTTTTGTGGAGTGATTCTTCTTTAAGTATTCTCTGGCTGTGTGAGCGAGTAGTCGTTTTCACCCCCTGGTGCTTGGTGGAATGGCGGCGAAACACGGAACTATATATATTTTTTTTATATTTATTTATATATTTATTGCATTCATGTCCATTATAAGGTGTTAACAGTTTTAGGTAGAATCTACATGAACCCTGTAAGGGCGTTGCAACATTCTAAGTTAGAGTTCTTAAGTACAAATAAATGGTCTACAATTTTACATTATTAATTTAGTCCTCAAGCATATGTTAGTTAAGATACAGAAGAGGATACATATATATACATATTTCCTGCCTGGGAAGTGGCAATGCCACGTTTTCTGTGAAACTCTACAATATCACTATTAATAGTACCTAATGCTAAACAATTCACATAATATCATAAGCTAGCCCTAAGCTAAGCAGAGCTTGTGTGTGGTGTGTGTAGCTTGTGTGCATTGGATTCTCACTGCTCAGGGTTGCCAGAAAATCGCTCAGTTGTCGGTCTTTTGGGGGCCCCCTGACGATGGGGGCCCTGGGCCCGTGCCCCGTGTGCCCTTATGGTAAAGACGGCATTGATAGTGGCGCCACTACATATTTAATTTAATCATAAGTTACCTATACAAAGGAATTATCAAAAAATCGGACCGCTGGTAGACGATACCTATCACAACACAAGCTTTTATTTAATGTATCTGTAATAGTTTTGTTTTGTGTTATTCAATCAAAAACCTTGTTTGGAGAGCTTGGTGGCCACCAATAGGAACTAAACTCGTGAAACAAGTACTTATCTACCTAAATAATACAGTACAAAACTATTAAAGATACATTTAAAAAAAGCATAAGATAGATATCGTCTACGCGCGGTCCGATTTTTTGATAATTTCTTTGTATAACGTAATTATAAAATTAAATATGTAATGGCGCCACTATCACCCCTACTATTCGCCTTAAGTTAAGACGACCATTATAATATAAATCTGTGACTGTAAAGAGTGAAGACGAGGCGCGGCCCTGTTTGTTGTGTTGGTTTGTTGTTGGAGGCTGGCGCTAACTCTCTCTAGGGCCGACAACCAACATAAATTAACTGGTTAGGTTAGGTAGCCTAGGTAGGTACTTACATCATAACTGATTTCATTTTGTTAACCATTTTCAGCCAGTTTACAACAACAAATTTAATTAGGCTTTGTTTAGATTTTTTTTACCAAAGTTTTAAAAATGTCACTGGTATGTACTTCTCAAAATCCATAGGCAAAAATATTTATTTTCTTCCCTACCAAAGAGAATACGATTCTAAGTTAGACTGTTTCCTGCAAAAAGAGGTAAGGATGTACGAACCATTATGCTAGAATCTAGATACCTATACTCGCTGCTATTTAACCCTTAATCAAATGGAGAACTTTTTGAGAGATAAATAAAAACTGAGATCGGTTCTTAGGTGAGTTTTGTGAGTAGATTGCAAATTTTATGATGAATACTTGCTAAAGTGGGGGAAAGAGGGGTTTTGCGGTGGGAAATAATTTCCCCTTGTTCATAACGGCATTGCAAAATATCATCAAGTGGGAAATTATTTCCCATTATTCGGTATAGGTTACGAGTTTTTCAAGAATTTTACTACTGTTTTGACGTGACAACGTCTTATAATTCGATAGAGCCGGCTGCAGGCACGAAAAAACATGACGTCATGCGGCGTTACCTCGCTATGACATCATGCGGCATTACCTCGCTCTGAGGCGTTCCATGTAAGGCTTGAAGTGCAAGCGAGAGCGCTCGACATTCGTCTCTCTCCTACTTGAGTGAGCGATGCGTCTGCGTGGACAGCTGCTATACTATAGTACATTTACATGTTTTGATTGAGTATCAAATGCTACCATTCCATCAGTATTTTCTTAAGACGTTGTCACGTTCAAATATCGTCAGTAAACCGACTTTACAGACAACCAATTTTTTATACTGGTTCCTCACCCTGGTTTGCTTTAAATTTTGTGAATACTAAATATAAAATTGAAAAATTCTAACATGTTGTTCCAAAATTAAACAATAATGTTATGGTTACTATAGGTTTAATGAAAAAAACGGATGTTGTGAGAAAAACAAATATAAGTGATTTTGGCTTTTTCTTTGCATTCATTTTTCAACGTTTCCGGTAATATAAAATAATGCTCACTATCCGAATCTAATACAAAGTTTTTTAACGTACCTGTAGCTGGTCAGCTAATTAAAGACAATGAACGCTGTGTTCTGAATTAAAAAAAAAAAAATAGAACTACATTAGGTTTTTCATTGTTTTGCCGCGTATTTGCATGAAACGTCGAAATTAATTATAACATTTTACTTTTTGTATTCAAATTAATACGTTTTATACCAATCGATATGGGAAAAAACAAGACTTGCGATTCGTCCACTAGAAAGATAGTCTTGAACTTTCATAGCAACGGTTGGTCATACAGAAAGATCGTAAACCATTTGAGCTGTTCTAAGGACATGGTATGAATGCTATAAAGCATTTCAAGAAGTTCAATACGACCGAAAACGTACCCAGAAAACCGAGACCTAGAAAAACTACTCCGCGGGAAGACTTTAGGATGGTGTTGTTGGCAAAAAAGGAACCTTTCAAAGGATCAGAACTGATCCGCTCGGAAATATATGGGGCAAGAGGGTCCACGGGTGTGTCTGCAAGGAGAATTAGACGGAGACTATGTGAGACAAACTTGTACGGAAGAGTCTCGGAAGGTGCCACTTTTGAAAAAGCAAAATGTTAAGGCAGGGTTAGCGTTTGCTAAAAAATATGAACACTGGTATGAACGAGAGTGGAAAAATGTGCTTTTTCGGATGAAACAAAAATTAATATGATTAATTCTGACGGAAAACCATATGTAAGACGCCCCCCGAACAAAGAAATAGATCCGAAGTACACCAAGAAAGTAGTGAAACATGGAGGTAGAAATATCAAAGTGTGGGGCTGTTTTTCAGGACTTGGTATCGGACCTGTCAGGAAGATAGAAGGCAATATGGATAAATACCAGTACGAAAACATTTTAGAAGAAACCATGCTGTCCTATGCTGAGCAAAATTTACCGGTCATTTGGACTTTTCAACAGGATAATGATTCGAAACACACAGCAAAAGTTGTAAAAGATTTCTTAAGGAACCAGTTTGTGATAGTTTTGGATTGGCCCCCGTACAGTGCGGATTTAAATCCAATCAAAATCTTGTGGTAAAGAGTAAAGAAGACACTGGCGGCAAAGCGTACATCAAACGTCGATCAACTTTACACAGCTTTTACAGAAGCGTGGGAGCAAATTCCGGCACAAGCTTGTACAAAATTCATCGCTTCCTTGGCTAAGAGATGTCGTGCTGTTATTGCTGCAAAAGGACATGCGACCAAGTATTGATACGCATCGTAATGCTTTATAAAAATGTGTTAGAAATCTTACATACTAAGATAAGTTCATGGATACTTAACTAATTTTTTTTTAAATTTCTTGTTACAAAATAAAGTATCTTTAAGTATATGGCCAGATCTTACTAATATCTTTTATTAACACTACTTACATTTAAGTTTTACCGAATAAAAGGCAAGTTTTGTTGTAAATGTTTCGTTTTAACATTACACAATAAAAACACAAATAAAAATTAATTGTGCAGCAAGTTACAATGGCAGTCTGATAAAATATATACAGAGGAATAGCTTAGTTATTTCAATATGCTTCCAGTGTCTTTAATTATGTGACCACCACTGTATATAAAATTTTTTGGAGACAGGGACAAACAAGGGGAAATTATTTCCCACTTATTCAAGATGAAAATTATTCCAAGAAATCTTATCATTGTCAAGGTTCTTTTCCAGCTGAACGATCAGAAAATAAGTCTAGTTTACTTTAGATTATCGTGTACTCACTTAGGTACCAGATTTTTTTATAACAAACTTTTAAAAAGACTGTTCAAAGGGAGTATTTTTGGGAAAAAAACACAACTTGTGAGTTTGAACTTCACGTACGACGTCTGGATATCAACTTCTTGACAAGTGTTGCCATTGATCAATAAAAATATATATCCAAGATTATTTTTTTATTTGGTTGGTACTGCTAAGTGTTGTCATTAAAAAAAAAACATCGAATTTGTTCAGCCGGACTAAGTGGGAAATAATTTCCCCCCCATTTGATTAAGGGTTAAGTAACGATTCAATTGTGATAACAACAAGTACAAAAATATAATGAAGTTGAATTAAAGGGGTTTCCGAACAAGTGAAAATATGATGTTCTTTAAAAAAGTTTCCTGATTTTTACGGTACGGAACATTTCGTGTGCGAGTCGACTTGCAATTTTCGGTTTTCTTATAGACTGAGCAAACCTCTGATGCTTCTCATTTTATGGAGCAAACGTTTTTATTTCGCAATATAACGTCAAGTGCGAGTTGACTCGCGTACCTAACGAGGGATACTTATAATAGGGTATTTTACTCTTTGAGAGAAAAAATCTTACCTCAGTTTTTTTTAATCTGTTTCATAACACCATTAAATTATAGTAGTCGCCATGTTATTTATTACGTCCTACGGATATGTAATCTTAGAAACGTCAATTACCAGTGTACCTTAATCGAGGGTGCAGTGATAATACTCGATAAGTGTGCAAAAGTAGTTTACGAGATAATCAATATTAAAGTTTGCTGGCAATATAAATTAGGTTTACATGTAAAGTAAATGCAAATTACTTAGTAACTAAGTAAGATTATATATCTATGATAATATTTTTCATGTTTTTAGTGTATGTTACATAGTACATTTTTGCATAGAATTCAAATTTGTAAATTGGGGGGCTGACTTATTGGGTTTAACCCCAAAATTAAATATAAGTACATTTATTACTTATTGGATTTATTAGTTAAAAAAAAACACACGAAAATCACGGTAATGTCTACTAAAATAACTAATTCAATACCTCGCTTGGAGCTGATGGCAGTTGTCTTACTGACTGAATTGATGTCATCAGTGACTTCAGCTTTGGATGGCCTTTATCAGCCCGAAAACATCGTTGCGTGGTCTGACTCCAACGTTGCTCTAACCTGGATTAAGTCCTGTCCCTCGCGGTGGAAAACATTTGTCGCCAATCGCGTGACAGAAATTCAAGATGGCATCCCTCCTGATTGCTGGCGTCATGTTCCAACCACTGACAACCCAGCTGACCACGGTTCGCGTGGCTTACTTCCTGACGAGTTGATCCCGTGTCAGTCATGGTGGTCGGGTCCCAGTTGGTTGGGAAACCCGCCGGTACAATGGCCGCAAACATCGCTTATCTTGAAAGATGAATCTGAACTCGAGGAACGAAAAGTATTGACTTTTTTAGCAGAAAATAATATTACTTTCGTTGATGGAATCCTTAATCGGTCCTCGTCTTTTTCACGTCTAGTCAGCATTCTTGCTTATTGTTTTCGATTTTCTCGTAATTTGAGGCAGAATTCTGTAAAGTCCACTGGTGCGCTATCCACGATCGAAACCAACGAAGCATTGCACTTCCTTGTAAAACATGTACCTACAGGAAGTTGCATTCGCTTCCGAAATCCGTGCGTTGAACCAGAACACCCCTAATTCGCTCCCAAAAGCGCTTCGCAAGCTTTGTCCTTTTGTGGATACGAACGGGTTGTTGAGAGTAGGGGTCACCTTTCTCATAGTGATCTAAACTTCAATCAGAAACATCCACTGTTGCTACCCCTAGATCACCGCTTGACGCATAATATCTTAATTGAGGATTACCACCGCAAGTTCCTGCATCCCGGTCCGCAGACATTGCAGAGTCTGTTAGTGCGGGATTTCTGGATACTTTCGGCTAAGCGAGCAATCCGGGTCCGTAGTGGCATCTTGTGTTAAGTGCTTCCGCGCAAAACCCTGGTTGTCCTCACCGCTGCTTATGGTCAACCTACCGTCTTATCGTATTAATCAAACAAACCCCTTTTCATCATCTTCTGTTGATTTTGCTGGTCCCTTTGATATCGCTCTCGGACGCGGTCGCGGTGTAAGGACGTACAAAAGGTACGTCTGTGTTTCCGTGTGCACGGTTGTCAAGGCGGTTCACTTAGAGCTCGCGTCGGAGTTAACTTCCGAAGCATACTTGGCCTGCCTTCGGCGGTTCATAGCACGTCGCGGGCGCTGCTCTCAATTGGTATCAGACCAGGGGACTAATATCGTAGGGGCCAGTAACCTGCTGAAGGATTTTATGTCGCAAGCGTCACAGACTGAGAGGGTGGAATTCAAATGTAATCCTCCTGGCAGCCCCCATTTTTCGGGGCTAGTGGAGGCAGGAGTTAAGTCTGTCCAAGCCCACCTTGCTCGCGTTGTCGGCGGGCAACGCTTGACATATGAGGAATTCAACACGTTGCTGATCCAAATCGAAGCTTTATTAAATTCGCGCCCTTTGTCGCCCTTGAGTTCGGATCCTAATGATCTTGTGGCGCTAACTCCAGGCTACTTCCTCACATTTGAGCCGTTGACTCTGTTACCTGAAGCAGTATACTTAAACCTTGGAAAAAATTATAAAGATAAGACTAAATAGACATTTTAATAATAAATAATATAATCAATGAAAGACAATTCGGCTATCAGCATGGAGTAGGTACAAATGATGCAATTGACAGGCTACTGGACGACGTTATAAGTAAAATTAATGAAAAGCAGAGAGTAGGGGGTCTGTTCCTAGATTTAAGTTCTGCTTTCGATACAGTAGACCATGTAATTCTACTTGAAAAACTTATACATTATGGAATAAGAGGAAAACCGTTAAATTTGTTTCACTCGTACCTAAGTAATCGACATCAATGTACCGAGGTAAGAGCAGTTAATGGTAGCAAAGAAGTTATTTACAATTCAGTCTTGACTAAAATTACTAGGGGGGTACCGCAGGGATCCATATTAGGTCCAATCTTATTCATACGATTTACAAATGATCTCATACATTACATGAAATATCAATTAGCGGATCTCAATTTGGTTGTTTTTGCTGACGATACAAACGCAATTGTTTCAGCTGGCACAATCTCAGAGCTCACAGTGAAGCTAAACAAATTAATAATTTAATTTTAAATATGAATAAGACTAATTTAATGTTATTTAAAACTACTTCCAGATATGATGAAAAGCTTCTTGTTAATTTTAATGACACAATGATTAAATCAATTGACATAGTTAAATTTTTAGGTATTAATATTGACATGCTTCTAAATTGGAAGACTGCATTAAAATGTATTGAGAATTATTTAAGTTCTGCTTGTTATGCCATAAGAAGTCTGAGAGATGCAGTAACGCTGAAGCAGTTGAAAATAGTTTATTTTGCTCTAGTTGAGTCCAAACTTCGATAATTATAGTATTTTATTTTGGGGAAATAGTTATAAATATAATGTAAATTCAGCTTTTGTTATGCAAAAGAGAGCCATTAGGACGATGTTACGCATTTCTCAAACGGAATCATGTAGAGAACATTTTATTACACCACGCATACTCACTGTGCCTTGCCTATATCTCTTAGTTATACTTACTCACCTAGTAAAACATTTGAATTCTTTCGAAACCCCTGAAGCAAGGAAGGACACGTAGAGAGACTACAAGAAGAAGGGATATAGTAAAAGAATTTACACCTAGGCTTAATATTTCAGAGCACAGTGTTCGGCACCAGGCTTTAAAGCTGTACAATAAATTACCTTCATCTTACAAAAGTATACACAATGCAAACATTTTTAAAAATAAACTCAAAGAATTCTTGTTAAAGAAGTGCTACTACTCAGTAGAGGAATTCTGTGCTGACAAATTTGACCCTGAGAATCTGTGATAGTTAGTAATAATATTACATTATAATTATTTTTGACATTTTACTTTTGGTTTTAATTTATTATAGTTTTTTTTATATTTTACATATTGTTTATTTAGCGTATTTTTGACATGTAAAATTTCCATTTTTTGACATTTTGTGTATTGTACCTACTCATTTTAATTTCATACTTTACATTCAAAATATATTAATTACTCTAGTCGCAAAAACTAAAACCACGGACTAAAACAATGTGCACCTAATATTAAGAAAAATTCCGACACAATGTAATAATTGTTTGAGAATAAATAAATGAATGAACCTGATTGGTAGAAATCGGTAGAACTACCTATTTTTCATGCCAAATTCTACCAATTTCTGTTCTACCATTTTGTCAAAATTGTATGTGACAAGTGACAACACTGTAGCGAGCCATAAATAAAATACTTCGGATGGACATCCATCGGGCCATTTGTGCATTTGTGGGGCCATTATAAAAGAAGTTGAAGTGGTAGCCTTTCGTTCGTTTCATTTCAGTAAAATCAGGAATAAGTTTTGAACCGTAGAAAGAGAAACTTAATCTGAGTTTTGAACACACCTAAGATTTTTACTGTGTTTTGTGGCTATCAAACTACAATACGTACAGAAAGGGCACCAATTTCTAGTTTGAAGTAAACAAAGTGACACAAATGGCCGATTTGCTGGTAATTCCACTAAAGAAGTCATCGGATGTAGATCTCGTAAAGCCCTTGAAGAACTTGATTCAATCGACGTACAACAGCGGTGAGACCGAAGACTACAGCGATGCTCTCAACGAGCTCAGTCGCCTGCGCACCAACGCCATTTGGAAAGTCTTCGAGAAGTCTTCACTTGACGTGTTGTACAGGTACCTACTGCCTATTTACCAATGTAATACCGACAATCGCTGTTTGTTCCATTCCATCCTATGACTCATGCCTATAAAAAGTTGATCACAGTCTGCACAATACAAAACTTTAAGTGTAGGGGTCAACTTGATTAACTTAAATTTTAAAATATTTATTTTCCACCTAATAAACACACTTATTATTCTATAGGTACCTATTCTTCTCTTTTATTTCACTTTCTTTGTTGAGGGATATTATTATATACGTTCCCACATAGGTGAATCAGCGCTCATTAAGGGAAGGTTATGTCCAGTTGTGGACTAATATAGGCTGGTGATGATGATAAGTGAAAGGGGGGTTGAAACTTGTCCTCGAATTTGAGATACTTTTTATTTTATTTGGTATTTAGTGAATACCGAAATAAAATTAGTTATTGAAGGTGGTTAGGAATTTGGAAATAAGGAAGGAAAGTCTGTTGCAATATAATTGGTTTTCTCTAATTTTAGAAATTGTAGAGATTAACATTGAAGCAAATTGCCATTTCTTAACACTACTTGTCACGGGTTCCTACTCCGCCGGGCTAGCCTAAATTTGAGCGGACCGTGATAAGTTTTACTCCTACCTACCTAACCAGGGAACTACCTTTATGGAAGAAAACAAGCATAAATATGGATACCTTATATTAAGCAAATAACACAATTTACATGCAATTTATCAGTCTTATTCTATTAGTGAAGATCTTACGTTTAGTTCTATACAAGGCCAAGATTTACCTCATGGATTCACAACTTATGGCTAACTTGAAACTCACAACGAGCCTCTGATGTTGTCTTTCAGAAAAAAAATGGGTACAAAATTTATAAACAAAAGTTACACATTGGTTTCTTTCAAATATTATCTGGAAAATGGTTACAAAACTTATGAACAAATGTTCCAAGAAAAAAAGGATACAAAATTCTATTAACAAGGTCAAAATTGATTCTATAATGCCGTGACCACCTATTCACAGTTCTTACGGTCAACTCCACCTAACCTTATGCTAGGCCAAAGGTGTCCACGGATAAAGCCGAAGATCTGCTCAACAAAACAGGCAGGTAATGGGTGCGAGAAGCGCCTCCACCCGCTCCTGTTGCCTACTTCGGTGCGGCCAGCACTAACAGGTCCGACTCGTAAAGTACTTAACCTTTGGAAGCGAAGCTTCCAGGGGCAAAATGATGTGGACTAGCAACGGTTGCCGATACAGTCTACCTAACAGAGGATTCTGCGATTCGAGCGTTTCACTAATTCTATCCAAAGAAAGCAATCCTAACAACAAAATTTTACCTAAACCGAAATATAGCCAATACAAACACACACTAGGATTCTGGAAGAGACAGGGGCACCGATCCCCAAATGACTGGAAAGAACACACCTTGGTTTCCGACGTGCGCAGTGGCTGGGGTTCCCGCGATCGTCGCCACGTCGACGCTCAGGATACGGGACTCTGCTCCTGTCGCCTTTCGCCTTCGCGGCCTTTCCGCTGAACGCCTCGGCCTCGCCGTTGCTGGATCGCCTGCCCGTCGGAGCTGTAGTTCAGCTCAACCTGAAATTCCCCGAAAAGGAAACACGTCAGTTTATGCTATCCACGAGGCGTTCCCGACCGGAACAACCCTTTCTACCCTCCCCGTTCCACCGAGAAAATTCCCACATCGCCCGTATGTTACCTGGGCAATTCGTCTCCCGTTTTCTCCTCTCCTCTCGGGGCCTGCTCCCGGCTAAAAAATGTCCTGGGGACTCCGACGCTCGCCTAGCCTTCCTCGGGGTTTGTTACAGTCCTCTGCGCCGACTCCTGGATGAAACCTCCTCTTGGGTTGCGGCGGGAAATTCTCGGACGTGTCGAGAAGCAGGAATTATCGGCGTGGGCGGCGCGGATCGTTCCACCAAATCCAACTTGAAAATCCTCCGAGTCCAGTCTCACCCCCGTCTTTATCACTCCCAGAATGTCACTCCGCCTGTGAGCGGTCCGATATATAACCTTCGTCTTCGAACTTTCTAGACGGTCTTGCTTCGAGCTGCGATCACTTCTTTCCTTCCGGCAAACAAGATCGAATGTTCTAGCATGAGGGCCACCGCCCACCTGTCCCTCGAGCGCGGCGTTTTTCGTCGTGCGATCATTTTTTCTCTGGCGAGGTAGCCCTGTTTGGAAATTATTGGGTTTCTTCCTCGCGAATTGGGACTGCCCACGAAGCCTGTGAACTTTTCCATAACATGATTCCGAGAACAACACATATTTCACTATTTTGGTCCAGAGATGAATTAATTTATTTCGTACGATCGAACGTTTCCGAAGCCGACGAATAATTGACTCGTTGTGCGTCACTCTTTATCGAGCTCCCAGTGTGAGCTTTCGCTACTCCTCGCAAGATGTCACCGCAAGCATATTTTTCCCGACGCTGTGCTGTGAAAACCTGACTGCCTCATTGTTTCTCCTTTTCACGTTGAGTTTCCATCGAATTCCGGCATCCCTTCATTCTTTTAACTGACCAAACTAGGTAGCGCTTTTAGAATATCTAGGCCTCATCCGTGATCTCGTTCAATCCCTCGATAATAGATGTCGCTCTCGGTGAGGGAAACAATGGCTGAAATATCTGTCTGCGCTAAGGATGCGTACCAATCTAATGACTTCGCTCAGAGCTAGGTGGCGCTGTGAGTCTCGTAATTGAAATAATTCGTGACAATACCCTCCCCGCTGACCAAAGTTTCAGCTCCTGGCTGAAACTACGCTGCCCTCAGCGGTCCTTGGCTAGTATTTTGGACTCCTGTAACAAAATCTGCTCAGCGCCACCACTCCAATTCGTCAAACGCCGCTGAAATAATTCAATCTTACACTCCGAGGATCCTCCAATGTAACCAAGGTACGAAAGGCTTCCTAAATCTTCAGGTCCTTGATATGCCAAGAACCCAGTAACTTCCCTTGCATGTTCTCCAGCTCTACTACCAAGGGTGATAGGATCTCCTTTACCTTACATTTTTCGTATTTGGGACATAATTTTGCTGCCCTAAACTTAGCCGCGTCGCTCAGCGGGTACGTCTTCTTCCAGACTATGTCCCCTACTTTTACACTCGCATCCCTTCTCCTTAGGTTGTAAAACTTTGCGTTTGTCTCGTGTGCCTTTAACATGTGATGACGAACCTGGTCAAATATGGTGCGCAAGAAACTTAACTCGCCCGCGTAATCTTCTCTTGGCATTCCTGCCTCGTAGTCGCCCTCATCTGCTTTGTAGAGCGAGCCATCTACTACCGGTTCCCTGCCGTGAACTAGAAAGAAAGGCGAGAACTGTGTGGACTCATTTACGGCGCTGTTGATTGCAAATTGAATTTTCGGCAGGTTGATGTCCCATGATCTGTGATCCTCCTTTACGTAGGCTGATACCGCTGTCATCACCGTCTTATTGTACCTTTCCACCAAATTTACCTGCGGAGCGTACCGTGGGGTGTAGTGTGTCTTCGGGACCTTATAGTTCTCCAGCAACCTGCGGAACTCCGATCCTGTGAATTGCACTCCGTTGTCTGCAATTACAGTTTCTGGGACCCCGTGTGTCAGAAATACGCCTCTTTCCAAAGCTCCTGCGACCAGTGCACTAGTTGCCCGCCTTAGTGGGAACAGAATCGTATACTTTGAAAAACAACACGTAACTACCAAGAGAAAAGTATAACCTGCCCTGGACCTTGGTAGAGGACCTACCAAATCTACAGAAAGTACCTGAAATGGACGATGACAGACCTTTGGCTTTCCCATTAAACCTGGGATTGTGCGATTGCTCGATTTGTATGCCGCACAAACATCGCACTTTTCCACGAATTCCTTTATGTCCTTAAACATCTTCGGCCAATAGTAAAACAAGCTAATCCTTCTGTGAGTTTTGAAGGTACCTAGATGTGCGGCTGTTGGGTCTCCGTGGTTTGCCATCATTACAGCCTCCTTCCGGTCACATCTGACGACCTCTTTCCACTCGAACTCCTTGTTGAGTGTGTATTTCGCCTTTGAAAATCTCATCAGTTTGTTGTTCTCTATTCTGAAATTCGGGTAGTTATTTGGGTGTGTCTTTAGACCCTCCATGATGTCGTCGAACCACGGGTCTGGTACCTGGGTATCCGTTACATCTCCTAAAACCTCTACCTTGAGCAACCTCGAGAGAGCGTCTGGTACTACATTCTCCGACCCTTTCCTATGTTCTATGTGAAAATCAAACTGGGACAATCTACACCCCCACCTCACCAGTCTACCTGTGGGATTTTCCAACTTCATGAACCATTTCAGTGAAGCGTGGTCAGTTACGACTGTGAAGTGCCTTGATCCCAAATAAGCCTGAAATTTCTCAATTGCGAAGATTACCGCTAATGCTTCACGTTCGGTAGCGCTGTAGTTGCGTTCGGCCTTTGATAATGATCTGCTCGCGTAGGCTATAGGGTGTTCCGCATCGTCGAACTTCTGGGTCAGCATCCCGCCTAAACCGAAAGCAGATGCATCACAATGGACTATAAAGGGCCTGTCGAAATCTGGGCAGGCCAACACGGGGGCTGAGACCAAACTCTCCTTTAACTTTGTGAATGCCTTATCAGCCTCTTCGGTCCATTTAAATTTCGGTGCCTTTTTTGCTGTGGATGTCAGAGCATTCAAAGGTGCTGCTATCGATGCGAAATCTCGAATAAAACGCCTGTACCACGAAGCCGTCCCTAGAAACATTTTTACTTGCTTGGCTGACTCCGGAACAGGAAAATCTAGGATTGCCCTGACCTTGTCTGGGTCCGTTCTCAGACCTAGCTCGTCAACTACAAAACCTAAATACTTTAAAGAACTCCTGAAAAATTTACATTTCTTGAAATTTACTGTGAGGTTGGCATACTTGAGTCGATCTAATACCCTATTCAACAGGGTTAGATGGGATTCTAAGCTCGAGCTAACCACCACGATGTCATCAACATAAACGTACACCATCCCGTCTACGATGTCTTCTGCAAAACCTGTATTGAACAATAGATCCATCAACCTCTGTTGTCTGGCAGAAGCCCCACAAAGCCCGAATGGCATAACCTCAAAGCGGAATAGTCCTCGCCCTGGCACTGAAAAGCTCGTCTTCTCCTTGGAGGCCTCGTCCAATGGTATCTGCCAGAACGATGAAGCTAGATCTATGGATGACAAAAATCTGGCTTCCTTCAGGCTATCTAGGATCTGAGGAATGTATGGAACTGCATATGCGTCCCCCCTCGATACTGCATTTAGCTTCCTAGAGTCTAAACAGAACCGCCATTCCCCCTCTGCCTTCGGGACTAGTAGGACCGGGTTATTCCATGGGCTCTCGCTGGGCGCGACCACCCCTAGTTCCAACATCTTGTCCAGTTCCTTCTGTAGTGCCTCCCTCTTCTCGGGTGAGAGTTGGTATTGCTTTGTTCTAACGGGGGCCGCCTCCCCAGTGTCTATGGTGTGTTTTATTAGAGTGGTCCTACCTAGCCCTACTACCTCCGACGAAATCTGTTCGAATTTACTTATGACTGTGTCTGCCAAAACCTTTTGCGACGCAGATAGTGTTTGATAAGGCAAAATTGTATGAACAGGGCTATCCGACAAACTATTTATAAATGAGCTCGGCTTTCCTGCCGAGGTCACGCTCCAGTCGAAGATCTCTGGTGCAATATCGAAACTTCTCCAAAAATCTATACCAAAAATTACATCGTTTGTTGCTCCCGGTACCACGTACAAAGACAACACCCTCGTCTTCCCCTGAAATGTGATCGGCAAGTTCATGACCCCTGTCACCTTCATGTTGCCCCCGTTCGCCGCTTCGATGATTTTCTCGAGTGGCTGTAAAGAGTACCCTAGATTCATCAGTCTCCTATGCGAATTGTTCCCTAATAGTGATACCGAAGCTCCTGAATCCAATAACCCACAAAACTCCAGATCCAACAACTTTACTTTTAAAAATGGGCGAGATTCACCAGTCCCTGGTGAAAATAGGACCGACGCTGAACCTTTTTGGTTCTTACAAGAATTCCAAAAATTCTTGATAGATTCCAACCAGGCTGCCCATTCCGTTTCCGATGTAAAACCAGCTCGGTCCCTCACGCGTTTTTTTGCTGCGCCTTCTGTGTCTCTTGGTCTGGCGGGGATGTTTCCGACGGCTTGTGGTCCTTTGGGCACGACCTAGAAGTGTAGCCTATCTCCCCACACGTAAAGCACTCCACTCGTTTACTGTTACGGCGGCCCCTACAGTCTCTAGAAAAATGACCCTCCTTGCCGCAACTGAAACAGCGAAAAGACCTCAGCTGGGCCGGAGATTGTGTTTGGGTGGGAACCTGCGCCTTGCAATCCCTCACGAAGTGCCCTTCGTTCCCGCATCTGTAGCATTTTGGTGTTGGGGTCGATGGAGAGGAAGCCGCTACCGCCTGTACCTGCGCTGCTGCTTGTGCTGTGGCCTGAGGAGGAGGTGGATTTGACACCGCCGCTGCCTGGTTCTTTGACTTCGTAGACTTATATGCCAAATTTGGATGAAGTGTGCTTTGATTGTTTTTCGTTGGCTCTTCGAAAAGCTGCGACCTTTGACGCGCCGCCTCCAGTTTCCTACAATAATCTTTCAAAGTTGCTATGGAATTGACCTCAACCAACGCTAATTGTTTTGCAAAAGCCGGACGAATATTGTGCAACAAAATCTCTAGCTGGTCCTGTTCTGATGGGATCACCTTTAGTCTTGAAAACATGCTTCTCATGATCGCGAAGTAGATGTGGGTAGGTTCCTCCAAGCCTTGGGTCCTTGCCCTAATCTCCCCTATGAGTCTGTAATCGTAGTCTATGGGGTTGAATTCCTCTAGCAGTAGGTCCCTTAGTTCCTTCCATGAGTGTACCGAGTCTCGAATACCCCTGAACCAAAGTAGACCTTGGTCAACGAACAATTCAGCTGCCGCTGCAAAGAGCTTGTCTTCATTGATGTTGTTTGCTGCCGCCAGTTCCTGTAACCTTTCGATAAAGGATCGGACATCCGATGATCCATCAAACTTCACTCCCCATCTCGCAATTGGAATCCTGGGACCTCCACACTCTATAACCAAACTCTCCCCCGAAACCTTGTCCCCCATTGTACCTCCGGCTGATCCATCCATTTCGGGCATAGACCTATGTGTTGCGATTAAATTATCTGTTCCTGTGGCTTCCTTTCCCTCGATTTTCTCTAAGTGGGAGGAAACAACCTGTAGATCATTTTCTCTCAACGTTGTGACCTCAGCCTCCTCCCCCTCCACTGGTCTTGAAAGTCTGAAAAAAAGGTGGACTGCCAAAGCTTTGGCTCTAACCAGGTGACGTTTCTCCTTCGTGGCCTCATATTCCGTCCATTTCTTCTGCAGCTCCGCTACCTTTGCCTGAACAAATTCTATCTCGTTCACTGAAAATAAAGGAACCTCCAAAATTTCCTCCGATGGTATCTCTACAATCAACTTCCTCAGCTGCCTCCTCAGTTTTTCCACCGTGGACTCGGGTGTTTCCGACCTGATAAAAACTTCGTACTGCAGTTCGTCCTTTGATAGCGAGTGTATCGGCAAGGGATATGATTTGGAACCCATTTTTACTAACAAATGAGACCCTACGAGCTTGTGAGACCTGGTAGTGATCGCCCCTCCTTCTAGAAGGCTATTTGTTACCACAAAACTATGTAATCAATTAAAAGGGAAATAAAAACCAAACTATACAGCAAAGAAAGCTGACTGCAGATTTGGTCTATCGTGGAGCACGCTTTCCTAGACCAAATTCACGTTTAAACATAAATAAACAAAACTAAACTACAAATTAAAACAGGTACATCAACCTCCAGGTATGTTCGTATGAGTTAAACAAAAAAAAAAAAAAAACACAGTTAAAACAAAATAGTTCAATAGTTCTAGCGTACCCTACCTGATGTACACATAAATCACATAAACCGCATCAACTTATGCTAAAAAATCACTTAAAACTAGACTAGTGTGTGTTTGTATTGGAATGACCGACAGTATCCCGAAAATCGTGGTAGTTCCCTTTGCTAAAGCTCGAAAAAACTCTAAAAATTACCGTTGGGCGCCATTGTCACGGGTTCCTACTCCGCCGGGCTAGCCTAAATTTGAGCGGACCGTGATAAGTTTTACTCCTACCTACCTAACCAGGGAACTACCTTTATGGAAGAAAACAAGCATAAATATGGATACCTTATATTAAGCAAATAACACAATTTACATGCAATTTATCAGTCTTATTCTATTAGTGAAGATCTTACGTTTAGTTCTATACAAGGCCAAGATTTACCTCATGGATTCACAACTTATGGCTAACTTGAAACTCACAACGAGCCTCTGATGTTGTCTTTCAGAAAAAAAATGGGTACAAAATTTATAAACAAAAGTTACACATTGGTTTCTTTCAAATATTATCTGGAAAATGGTTACAAAACTTATGAACAAATGTTCCAAGAAAAAAAGGATACAAAATTCTATTAACAAGGTCAAAATTGATTCTATAATGCCGTGACCACCTATTCACAGTTCTTACGGTCAACTCCACCTAACCTTATGCTAGGCCAAAGGTGTCCACGGATAAAGCCGAAGATCTGCTCAACAAAACAGGCAGGTAATGGGTGCGAGAAGCGCCTCCACCCGCTCCTGTTGCCTACTTCGGTGCGGCCAGCACTAACAGGTCCGACTCGTAAAGTACTTAACCTTTGGAAGCGAAGCTTCCAGGGGCAAAATGATGTGGACTAGCAACGGTTGCCGATACAGTCTACCTAACAGAGGATTCTGCGATTCGAGCGTTTCACTAATTCTATCCAAAGAAAGCAATCCTAACAACAAAATTTTACCTAAACCGAAATATAGCCAATACAAACACACACTAGGATTCTGGAAGAGACAGGGGCACCGATCCCCAAATGACTGGAAAGAACACACCTTGGTTTCCGACGTGCGCAGTGGCTGGGGTTCCCGCGATCGTCGCCACGTCGACGCTCAGGATACGGGACTCTGCTCCTGTCGCCTTTCGCCTTCGCGGCCTTTCCGCTGAACGCCTCGGCCTCGCCGTTGCTGGATCGCCTGCCCGTCGGAGCTGTAGTTCAGCTCAACCTGAAATTCCCCGAAAAGGAAACACGTCAGTTTATGCTATCCACGAGGCGTTCCCGACCGGAACAACCCTTTCTACCCTCCCCGTTCCACCGAGAAAATTCCCACATCGCCCGTATGTTACCTGGGCAATTCGTCTCCCGTTTTCTCCTCTCCTCTCGGGGCCTGCTCCCGGCTAAAAAATGTCCTGGGGACTCCGACGCTCGCCTAGCCTTCCTCGGGGTTTGTTACAGTCCTCTGCGCCGACTCCTGGATGAAACCTCCTCTTGGGTTGCGGCGGGAAATTCTCGGACGTGTCGAGAAGCAGGAATTATCGGCGTGGGCGGCGCGGATCGTTCCACCAAATCCAACTTGAAAATCCTCCGAGTCCAGTCTCACCCCCGTCTTTATCACTCCCAGAATGTCACTCCGCCTGTGAGCGGTCCGATATATAACCTTCGTCTTCGAACTTTCTAGACGGTCTTGCTTCGAGCTGCGATCACTTCTTTCCTTCCGGCAAACAAGATCGAATGTTCTAGCATGAGGGCCACCGCCCACCTGTCCCTCGAGCGCGGCGTTTTTCGTCGTGCGATCATTTTTTCTCTGGCGAGGTAGCCCTGTTTGGAAATTATTGGGTTTCTTCCTCGCGAATTGGGACTGCCCACGAAGCCTGTGAACTTTTCCATAACATGATTCCGAGAACAACACATATTTCACTATTTTGGTCCAGAGATGAATTAATTTATTTCGTACGATCGAACGTTTCCGAAGCCGACGAATAATTGACTCGTTGTGCGTCACTCTTTATCGAGCTCCCAGTGTGAGCTTTCGCTACTCCTCGCAAGATGTCACCGCAAGCATATTTTTCCCGACGCTGTGCTGTGAAAACCTGACTGCCTCATTGTTTCTCCTTTTCACGTTGAGTTTCCATCGAATTCCGGCATCCCTTCATTCTTTTAACTGACCAAACTAGGTAGCGCTTTTAGAATATCTAGGCCTCATCCGTGATCTCGTTCAATCCCTCGATAATAGATGTCGCTCTCGGTGAGGGAAACAATGGCTGAAATATCTGTCTGCGCTAAGGATGCGTACCAATCTAATGACTTCGCTCAGAGCTAGGTGGCGCTGTGAGTCTCGTAATTGAAATAATTCGTGACATACTGAATAATCATGTGTTTATTTGTGTGGGGAATTTGGAACTTTTTGTCGAGATGTATCTTCCAAAAAATCATTAAATAATAAACAAATAAATAAATAATAATGCTGGACAATTCACACAGCATTATCTAGCCCCAAGCTAAGCAGAGCTTGTGTTATGGGTACTAGATAACTGATATACATAATACAATATACTACATAGATAAATTTTTATTATACATAGAAAAACATCCAGAACCATTATTTAGCATCTTGATAACATTCATACATAACATATAAAATGAAGGAAATACATTTATTCTTACAAATAGTACACAGTTTTAAAACAGTAGGTAGCTTATAAATACAGATAACCAAACACACTGGGACAGCATAAAAACTATCATGCTTTGCTTATTCTAAAATATAATAGCTGCAAACACCATCATTTACTACCGCTTGAGTTGAGAAGAGAAGCAGCTGACCTGTCACTATTGCTCAATATTGTCTTGAATCTGGTTGATTCACCCACGCTCTTATCCGGAATAGGACTAACCGTCCCGTCCCGCCGAGTTTCTCGAAGAAACCACCTTAAATTATACATACCGAACTGCGCCACAAATTACCGTAAAAACACATATCTACTGCGGACCATGCAAACCTTTAACACCAAATATTCTAAAAATGTAGATCTTTTCAACATGAGGCGCAATTCTTTCAAGAAGTTAATTAATATCATCTTCTTCGATCAATTATAATCTTTTACACTCTAACTTTATGTATGATCAGTAGGTATATATATCCATCCTAGTTCCCCACCTTGTAGTTGCCAGTCTGCTTGATTTGGTACTGACACCAGGTAAATTAAAACTGCATTGAAACTCTTATTTTAATTTTTTCTATTGTAATTTAGATTCGTATTTTTTTAAAATAGGTTCCTGCTACTTCTATTTCGGCACACAGTACTTAAAATTGCATTAATAGTATTATATTTTTCATTTTTTTATTATAAACTGTTGTTAAATTTATATTAGTTCAGGTTATTTTTACAGACTACGAGTGGAAACTGTCTTTAGCTTCAATTGTTCTAGTTTAAGAATTTATTGTCACCTAAACTTAAGCTTTTTGTTTCCCAAATAAATAAAATAAATAAAATAAAAATAAATAAATAATGTTGTTGTGGTTTGATCAGTGCCAGGCATACTGCATGAAGAGGTCCATACTCAGCTGAATGTTGAGAGTAAATAATGGACAATGCTGAATTTCAAATATATAATAATGAAATCATAATTATCAATGAAATATTATGCTGGACATTATCAAAACTTAACTTTAAAGGGAAAGGAAAAGTTTTAAATGGTGATACCAACAGTTTTTGAGCATTTTTGATAGTGATATGTGGAGTAACAAGATGTTTTGATAAAGACTTTGAAATAAGGCTAAGATACTAGTTTATTTAAGCTTCGGCCAAACCTCGCGGGAAACACTCGGGACGCGAAGCGGGGGCGTCAACAATGCGAAACTAGACCGAAGATATTGCGGTCTCGTAGGTATGCAAGGCGTCATTGCATCGTCCTCCGCGCGGCTGACGCTCCGGATTTTTATCCCGCCTCTCGCTCGTGGTTGACGCACAGGTTTGGCCGAAGCTTTAGATTGTGAACAGAATAAAAGTCCTTGTATTTGTTTGTTTAATTGTATCATTGTATTTGATTATAGCTACTATGACCAGCTGGTCCTGCTGGAAAGCAAGGTGCCGCCGCACGAGGTGCAGGTGCCCTTCAAGTGGAAGGATGCCTTTGACAAGGGCTCCATATTCGGGGGCCGGATGAGTCTCAGTGAGTTCACTTGTTCTACATACATTCTAAAGCTAATTTCAAAATTAAATGGTTCATATGGAGCGTAAAATTCGGAAAGATGCGCCCTCATTATCTTATGTCATTTTGCTTAGCGACCGAGAGTAGATTGTCAACAGTCGCTTCTCAGAAGTAAATTTAGAACACACCATAACTTAGATAATAGGCCACGTATTATACCAAAAACGCGTGCGAAACGGCGGGTAGAAGCTAGTCATAGCATAGTTTGATGCATTTGTGTTGTGTTGCAGCGATCAGCTCGATGGCGTACGAGCGCGTGTGCGTGCTGTTCAACATCGGCGCGCTGCAGTCCGCGGGCGCGGCCGCCGAGCCGCTCGACACGGAGGACTCGCTCAAGGCGGCCGCCAAGCTGCTGCAGCAGGCGTCCGGCGTGTTCGCGCACCTGCGCGCCAACGTGGCCGCCGCCGTGCACCGCGACACCACGCCCGACCTCGCGCCCGACGCGCTCGAAGCGCTGCAGAAGCTGATGCTGGCTCAGGCGCAGGAGGTCATCGCCTACAAGTGCATGCGCTCCGACGACGTCAAGGACAGCATGACCGCCAAGGTGATGTCCGCCGCCGAGGAGATGTACGCGGACGCGGTGCGCGCGCTGCAGCGCGACGCCGTGAAGCCGCTGTGGGAGCGCGACTGGCTGCCGACCGCGCAGGGCAAGCAGGCCGCCTTCCGCGGGCTGGCGCAGCTGTACCAGGCGGCGGTGTGCCGCGCGGCGCAGCGGCCGGGCGAGGAGATCGCGCGGCTGCAGTGGGCGGTGGAGCTGCTGCGGGGCGCGGCGGGGCCGGCGGGGGAGGCGGCGGCGCGCGCGCAGCGGCAGCTGACGCAGGCCATGAAGGACAACGACTTCATATACCACGAGCGCATCCCGGAGCGCGCGCAGCTGGAGCCCGTGCCGCGCGCGCCCGTCGCCAAGGCGCTGCCCGTGCCGCGCACGTACTCCGAGCCCAAGGGTGAGTCAAAATCAAAATCAAAAACTCTTTATTTCCATAAATACAATAAATGTACACTTAGAAAAGGTCAAGTGCTTTCTTATTGCGTTCTTATTCTTATTCTAACTGCCTTCATCTTTCCACCTTCCCCCTCACCTTCCCGCGTGCTCACAATCCTCGTCTTGGTTGCAGATCTGTTCTCGGGTCTGGTCCCGCTGTGCGTGCGCGGCGCGCTGGGTGCGACGGAGGCGCGGCGCGCGGACGCGGTGGCCCAGCTCGTGGGCACGCTGCGGGACTCCACACAACTGCTTAACAGGTACCGACCTCGCCCTCCTGCCTAAATCCTCCTGCTTAATAAAAACAGGATGACGGGTGCTAATGCTAAGGTGCCTTCCCCGCAGCATCCTGGCATCACTGAACCTGCCGGCGTGCCTGGAGGAAGGCTCTAGCGCGGAAGGCGGACTGCCGGACAGCATCGCGAGCAAGGCGCGCGCCGTGCGGGACGCGGGCGGGGCTGCCGAGCTGGCGCGCCTGATGCAGGAGCTGCCTGACCTGCTGCAGCGGAACCGGGATATACTCAACGAGGTGCGTGTTTCTCTCAACTCCTCCACTACTGGACAGCATCGCGAATAAGGCGACCAAATTTAATAATTTCGGACGGATTGGAATGAACGAAATCACCATACAATTTTGAATTTTGGGGGATTACCGAAATTCCTTCCAAGAAGTTGAGTAAACACTGCGCCCTACGGTGCACGCCGTAGTTTTGACGACCTCTGTGGCGCAGCGGGCGAAGGTCTGCCTGCGACACAGGAGGTTGCGGGTTCGATTCCCGCCTCGGGACAATTGTTTGTACGATCTGCAGACATTTGTTCAGGGCGTTCTGGATGTTTTCTATGTATAATAAAAAATATCTATCTATGTAGTGTATTGTATTAAGTATATCAGTTATCTAGTACCCATAACACAAGCTCTGCTTAACTTGGGGCTAGATAATGCTGTGTGAATTGTCCAGCATTATTTATTTATTTATTTATTTATTTATCGGCGACAATCCCTTAACGTTATGACTGATTTTGAATAATTTTATCCACAAAACAATAAATCAAGCATTTAGAAGGGAAATTTACAATTGATTTTCAAATACACAACAAAAGGAAAGATGCGCCCTCATTATCTTATGTCTATGTCTTATGTATAGAATCATAACCTCAACGTGAACAAAAATAAAGTAAAACACCATTTAGCATGACACAAAGTACTCGCAGTTTACACGGCCAAACACTGAACTGATATTAAACACTACTAGCTGCGCCCCGCGGCTACGCCCGCGTTGAAATTTATGTTTCCAACTTTCTTAATTTTTTCTAACTTATGAACCTTCTCCCGACTATAACAAACACAACAAAAAAAGAATTAGTGAAATCGGTCCAGCCGTTCACGCGTGATGCCGTGACCAAGGAAAACGGGTTTAATTTTTATATAAATAGATCACTCTAATCGCGTCGCTAACAATCTCTAATCGCGTCGCTAACAACCTTTTTGCTTGTAAGTCGGACGGTGAATGCGCGTTGTCCGCAAGCCGCGCGCTTTATATAACCACTGGAAATGGAATACTGACAAGGGATGTCTTCTCCTAACTATAAAAAAATAATGCTGGACAATCCACATAGGCATGTCTCTATCTAGCCCGAAGCTACACAAGCTCTGCTAGCTTGTGTTATGTATGGGTACTAGATGCATAATAAATTACATAGTTAGATATTAATTATAAAGTTGTTGTCCTACTGAAACATTTTGTCATCATCATAAATAATGTGAACTGTACCCCCGTGTGGACAGGCGGAGCGGATGGTCCGCGAGGAGGAGCAGGCGGACGACAGCCTCCGCCAGCAGTTCGGGGCGCGCTGGACGCGCACCGCCTCGCGCGCGCTCACCGAGGGCTTCCGCGCCAACGGGGACAAGTACCGGCAGATCATCGACAACGCCGTGCGCGCGGACAACATCGTGCGCGAGAAGTACAACACCCACCGCGAGGGCATCGAGCTGCTGAGTCTGTCGCCGGAGGAACTGGAGGCGGGCGTGCCCCGCGCCCCGCAGGTAAGATAGAGACTATTGGTAAACTATACACCAGCCAAAGTCGATAGAGAATGGTTGTAATCAAACCGCCCATACTTAACTTAAAATTCAGTCTGTTGCCGCGTCTTTTGCGATTTGAGACCTTCAATAAAATATTGCTTACAATTATATTTGAAACCCGACGCTAAGCAAGCTAGTTTTGTCGTGTTGTGGTTTATTTACCAACATGCTACAACGAGTTTGCCTAGTGTGTAGTTAAAAGGCGCCCTCTTTTCAGTCTAGTCGAACTACTTTTGATTTTTTTTGAACACTACTCAATACTGCATGTATGTTTCAGGCGGCCGGGGGCGCGCCGGCCGCAAGGCGGGCACTGCTGGAGCTCATGCGGGAGGTGGAGGCGATGAAGGCGGAGCGCGACGCGCTGGAGACGGAGCTGAAGGACGTGCGCGTGGACCTGCGCGAGGAGTTCCTGCGCGCGGCGGAGGCGGGCGCCGTGGACGAGGCGGCGCTGTCGGCCGGCGCGCTGGGCGCCGCGCTCGCCCCGCTGCGCGCGCGCGCCGACGCCTCGCTCGCCCGCCAGGAGGCGCTGGCCGCAAGGCTGCAGGCAAGATACAACACTTTTCATAAACCAGTATCTGCTGATAAAAATTAGCCTATGAATACGATCCCCCTAGGCGTCCTCGATGTCCCGAGGTACAGTACCCGGCGATAAAATTTGCACATCGACCTTTGGAAAGAGATAATCGGCTAATATCGGCTTCGTAGAGCGTTATCTCGCGCGTTGTCTCTGTCACACGAAATACTAACAGTCCAGTATCTATTTGGAGCTGTTCAAACAATTATGTGTAGTAGTGCCTGTAGTGTAGTCATTGGGAAGCTACGCTATCGCACCCTACAAGCGCACTCTACATATGTGCGGTGATGATGTTAACGCATCCACTGCCCAGCCTCACTGCCCGCCACGAGGGGCTGCGTGCGAGGGATGTGTGCGTCTTGGCCCATGTAAGTGTTAATATTGGTTGTGTTTGTCGGTAGACGGAGCACGCCGCGCTGGGCGCGGGCGCGGCGCCGGCGGGCGGGCCGCGGGCGGAGCGCGACGCGGCGCTGCGCCGGCTGGCTGCCGCGCACGACGCGTACCAGGAGCTGACGGGGAACCTCACCGAGGGAGTCAAGTTCTACAACGATCTGACGCAGGTACGCTCGCGCTCCTAAGGCTGGTGTGATGGTAACCGCGGACTGACGAGGTAGGCTGTATCTCCTCTCTCGTTCGTTTCTTAAATCTCACCTGTGATCAATCATTCTACTCCTTTAAGATTCTAAAAGCTGTTTGTTATCCACATAAATAAATACATTTTATAATGGTATGGTACGGACTGTATTCACAAGACACACCGTTTTTTATAGATAATAAAATACTGCCGCCAAGTTATGGTAAGAATGGTACGAAATGGTTGAAATGGTTATATTGGTTAGAACCCGCGACGATGGCGGTCGATCGCGAACTGAGTAAATTTAGGTAAACGCTAGCGAATACGCATTCAACTGTAAGCGCAGCTAAATGCAGATCTGCTGCGTGGTCGGTTTACCCGAACAGTCTTAGTTTGAATCCCTATATCGGCTATGATTGGTTCCTCGCCGCTCCTCGACCGCCAGCCGCTGTAGGGCGCGCTCGGGCTCCCTCAATCGTTCTCAGCTGTTTTAGTGCGGTCTACTGCGCGCTCGGCTGCTGTCACCCACGCTGCTCGCTCGCTCGGCTAACGCTGGTTCTGTTACAGTTGCTGGTGGCGTACCAGAACAAGGTGTCCGACTTCTGCTTCGCGCGGCGCACGGAGAAGGAGGAGCTCCTGAAGGATCTGACGCAGGACGCCAGCCGCCCCGCGCCCGCGCCGCCCGCCGCCCCTGAGGTGAGTCCAGCTTCTATCTATACAAAAAGTGGTCACCACCACTGACTTCTCTTAGGCTCAATTCACTCACTAAGTCAGTCACTATATTTTTGCGACATTCTTGATTCATACTGGGATGTGGCGACGTGGCCAGAGCGCTGACACGGAAAGGACTCGCTGCCGCGCCTCTGCCGGCCGCTGGGAACTATCCCGTGTGAGTAGGGTATTGTGCACGTGACTTCAAAAAGCTAATTATTCTTTTACACATTCTCTATTGATATAGAAATATATTATCTGTATATTTATTTTTGTATTTCTTGATATTTTTACTGTGAAAAATCATTGAAAAGTAGATATTTTAAATCTCAATCGCAAAATTTCTAAACGCAACGCCTGGCAAGAGTGAACGTGACGTCACACTTCACATTTTGTATTGTCATGAGGCTTTGGCGGGATATCTTTTTGTATTATTTCGTGGTTGTTTGGTGTTTTCTGTAAAGTTAAATTTTAGTTTTTATCTTTTATTTTTATATAATTTTATTTTGATTGAAAATCAACGAAGAAACAGATGCACTTTGACTTGAGAATGTGAAGTGTGACGTCACAGAACAAGGGCCAATATGGTAGCGTTTTTATCACCCGAAACCATTGATCAAAAATTTCCGGCCGGCCCCCCTTAGATGCACAATGCGCGCCCTGAAAACGTCAGTATCAAAAGGTATCCCATTTGGCATTTTGGGATACCTTTTCAACTAGTGTCATTTTAGCTCTCATACCGAAAGCATGGTCAAGTGCTCGTATAAAAAATGCAATAATCGACCGACCATGCAACAGAAAAAGGATGGAATTTCTTATTTTCAGTAAGTTTTAATGTAATTTTTACCTGTGTATTGTGATATGAGCCAATTGAGCCTTATATACTTGAGAAATCAGCATTAAATATTGTTGTTCGGTTTGCCTATGTAAAAATATTTATTTTGTTCTAAGTTGATGAATGGAGCGGCTATTGTTTCTATATTTTTTTTATTTATTTGTGTTAAGTTGTATGTGATAAAAAAAAATTCATGAAAAGACATTTAAAATAACTGGTTGAGGTTTATAAAATAACTAGCTGACCCGCCCTCAATTTTATTTGCGTGGACTCTCTAATAAAAGAAAGACTACCAAAAGTATTAAATTTAATCAACTTAGTATTTAATTTTTATCCTTTTAAAATTAAACAGTGTATAAATTATTTTTAGGTACCTTCCTATCTACTTACAAAATAAAATAAAATAAATTCGACTCCACTAATCTCTTGTTCCGCATGCAAAAAACTTGACAGGCTCTGCGCAAACTGTCTGCGTCAAAACAAAACGTGGACACTTTTGAGTGTCATTCTTGTAAGGTTCTAGGTATCTACGGGGGAGGCCGCATACTTGATCGATGCCCGAAACTGAGTGCAGTTTTATTTTATGTTTTTAAAATTTTGTGGGTGTTATATTTTTTTCGGTAATGTTATAATTTACCTAAATAATCTCTATATATAAAAATGAATCCCTATTTCCCTTGGTCACGGCATCACGCGTGAACGGCTGGATCAATTTCGCAAATTCTTTTTTATTGTGTTTGTTATTGTCAGGAGAAGGTTCTTATGATAGAAAAAATCAAACATAAATTTCCACGCGGGTGAAGCCACGGGGCGCAGCTAGTCGATTAAAAAAACAAAAAAATCTATAACAATCTAAAATTGAGCCTAGCTCATCTTTAGTGATGACCTCGACTCATACTCGACTCGATGCACGACTGCCAGTCATATTCGTAGAAATGTTCTTCACTCAAACCTCACTCAGAAAGTATGCTCTTACCTCGCGCGCTCACTCATAAACTATGCTCTTTCCTCGCGCGCGACCTACATTGAGGTGACGGTTGATTCCTACGCCCAGCGTACGACATTAGAAGATGCTAGAAGATAATTGTTAATGAAATCATCGACAATCTGCTAATGACCAATACCTATGTACTGAGTGTGGTCCACGGCCCCGGTTGCAGGCCCCGGCGACGGCGCGCAGGGAGCCCCCGGCGCGGCCCCCGCCCCCCGCCGTCCCCGCCGCTCCCGCTGCCCCCGCCGCCCCCGCCGCCGCCGCGCTGCCCTACCCGACGCAGCCGCAAGGTAACTACGGCTCCATTATTTACAAACTGCGCTACGTTCATTTTAAACCACTTTTAACAAACAGACCGTTTTTGTTTCTTTTTTTGTGTCCTGAACTAGTATAGTATTAAGTGTATAATATCAGTGCCTGAACTACACGGAACATTTATCATGTTTTTAAATGAACTAATCGGCAATATAGTACCTGCGAGATTTTAAGCTTTGATGAATACTACTACTAATAATACTAGTTTTTAGATCGCATCCCGGTGTGGTATTTTCCTAAGATACCACTATTGTTTTATATTCCACACCAAAGTAGTTGGTCAGTCATTGCATGGGACATTTATTTATGTATACCAAACTTGCAAAAATTAAAAAGTAACCCTGTGCCGTAACATGGGTCACGCACGGAAGTTCGCAGATGATTTCCCTACAATTAATCCGGAAAAGAGCATTAAAAATCAAGCCCTGAAAGAGAAGATGGAACTATAAAGCCCACAAGCGCGTTTTTATCGCGCGATAATATCGCAATGCGCTATCGCTATATTCGCCATACTTCTATCGCGTCGATAATACTTCTATCGCAGCAGTGTGTAAGGTCGTATACCTATATGTATCGCAATAACTCATGCGATATTCACCTCCTCAAACCTCAACAGCTTGTATGGGTCCACTGCTGGACGCAGGCCTCCCCCTGATAAGCGCCTTGTTAGTTTTTATCTCAGGGGGGTAGTGCCCATAATCCCCACGCTGGGCATGCGGGTTGGGGATCGCAGTTCGGTGGTAGAATCGTTCTGCAGGGGGCGCTGCTGCCCGCCCCCGGTGGATTAGTCGCCTCTTACGACACTCGCGGGAAGAGTTGGGGTCGTGCAAATTTTAAGACAGCGATATTCACGCGCGATAAATACGCCCCGTTGGGGGACAGGTTTAAGTATATCTATTATTTTAGTAATGTGTAATCTCCTTAGGAATGCCGCTGCCGTACGGCGCGCCCGGAGTGGGCCCGATGGGGTACTACGCGGCGCCCATGCCGGCCCTGTACAACCCGTACGCCACGCTGCCGTACCCGCACCACGTGCGCCACGCGCCGCCGCCGCAGCCCTACCAGCCCTACCAGTACCCGGCGCCCGCGCCCGCGCCCTACGCGCCGCCGCCGCCCGGGTACAACCCTTACCCGCAGCAGTAGCGGAGTAGCTCCGCACACATCGCTCATTCATATTCACGGATACTATTCTAATGCGTTGAATTAAATTATGTTTTCGCACATAATCGAGGCTTGAAGCTGCTCCACGTTAAATTGCCCAATATTGTCCCCACCATTTTAAAGATTTCTCTAAAATAGGTAATTAATATTTTCTAAAACAATTTCAACCTTTTTTTTTTCTGGATAACTACAATCACACTTATTTATTAACTATAGGAAATCTTAAATAAACTAGGTTCAAAGAGTGTGACCAGCCCCGTTATTCGCTATTTATTAGGGTTTAGATATTAAAATTTCCAGATATATTCATATTGCGGATCCCTTTTTAAAAGCGTTTATTTAACTTGCCCTTTTAGTATGCGTGGGTTAAATTTTTCAACTGAATCTTAGACTAGTTATCCTCAACTAATTGAGCTGAAATTTGACATACTTATGTAAGTTCGGTGACAATGCAATGTCATGGTACCATCGAGCTGGTGTGCGATTACGGTAAAATATCCCATTCAATGGATCGCCATCCGGGGAGATTGCGTATGAACAATTTCGGCTTCCATCACATGGTACAAAAACAAATAATTTTCTGACTGGATTGAGCCGACCGACGACGAAGCTACATAATATCACAAATGTCGAACACAATTGTAATGTTTTATTACTTATATTTATTTGTTACATAGTGTTCTATATCGTTAAAATTCATTCTAATGTTACTCACACGCACTAGACCTGGTTTTGTTCGACTAAGTTTTATTACTGCAATGTATTTATTGTTTGTAAGTTTGAATATGAATTACAGCAATCGAGCAAAAAAAGTCAAGTGTGAGTATTACAATAGTTGACTTTGACTTAGGTTACTTATATTTTGACGTAGACCTTAAAATTTCCGTCGTCGATCGGCTTCGCCCACCAGAAAGTTGTATGTATTTCTTAAGTATCTTGGAAACTGAAATTGTTTATACCCAGTCTCCCCGGATGGCCCATTCAATGGGAATGGAAGATTTTAGCGTAATCGCACGGCTGGTCAGATGATGCGCGACAAAGGCATTTTGGTCCTAGATGATACTAGCTTGATTTAAAAAATAAAAATAATTTCGTATGAGATAACAATTTGTAGTGGTTTTCATTTAGCTTTGGATCTGCTTCGGTTATGTGCACAAACATAAGAGTAATCGGGGCACTGCTACAGTCATATCATACACCTAGCTTTTACAGCATTTACTAATAACCAGTGCTGCTGAGTGCTGAGTAATGCGCACTTAGCACTCAGGAAGCGGTCACGTTTGAGCTTAGCAAACCGAATGCTCAATAATATCACTTTTGCAGCTAACGGTATTCAGCCTTGGTCTAAGAATATGTTTTTTTATTAGCCTATGTTGTCCCACTACTGGGCAAAGCTCTCCTCCAAACACTTCCAGTTCTTATAAGTAATTGTAAGAAAAACGTCAATTCACTTATTTTATTCAAATCAACAAAGTCACTTTCTCTGTCCCTATGTATGAAATCTTCAAAACTACGCAACGGATTTTGATGCGGTTTTTTTTTGATAGATAGAGTGATTCAAGAGGAAGGTTTATATGTATAATACATGCATAATATAGGAGAGAAGCATTGCACTCGTGCGAAGCCGGGGCGGGTCGCTAGTTATTAAAATTTGAAAAACAATGTTTACGCGATTGTGTACTGTGCATTTAAGAAAGGCAACTTTTTCTAGGTCTTTAAAACACCTTGTTCCTCCAGATTATCTTAAGTTTTTAGACCAAGCTTTGAACAGTTTTTTGAGAAAATCCTATGTAAGTAAAGTAAAAATTTGAAAAAAACTAAATGACGGACCTGGGAATAGAACAGTAGTTTCCATGTGACTGTTGGAAAGAGGAAGGGTAAGCTTCGTAGCTCTAGGTTTAAGTGACACAAGAAACTTGTAAAATTGGTGCAAGAACTGTTATACCTATCTAATGCTTTGATTATTAATATGTCTAGATAGAGTGTCGCGCTGCAAAACAACCGTGAAAGAACATGCCTACTTTCGTGAGATCGGGTTTAAACTCGCGCTATTCTTTGGCTTAATGATAACAGTAGTAAAGAAACTCCCTTTAGACATAGTTATTATTTACCATAGCGTCGAGTGTCTACGAAAATGTGCTCAAAGAAAAAAATTAGCAAGCGCGGGTGGAAGACTTAGAGACAAGCAGTTGGATGCTATTTTTTCTACGCTTTTACGACGTTGACAGTCTATCTAGACTAAAATAATCAAAGATACTATGTTATAAATAATAGTAATGTTTTTATTTTTCTATTATAGAGTTTTATGTATGGTTAGGCGCAACTAATATTTTCCAAATTAATTATTATTATGAATTAAAATAAATATTGTGATTAAATAAATGATGAAGAAATGAAATTATGTCTACATATAATAACAAGTTGAAAACATAACTAACCATTGTAGTACCGTGTAGGTACTCTTAAGTTACAATATGAATGGCATGCACTTGGCAATGGTGTCAATTGAGATGTCGCAAAAACTTAACTAAACTAAGTTGAGAGCACTAAAAATGATGCCTTTCTTTTTACTTCGATTGTTATGATTATGAAACACAGCAACATTTTTAGAGCTTTCAAATTAGTTTAGTTTAGTTTTAGCGACATCTGGATTAACACCAATGTAGGTATAACCTACATACGTATTTCTTTTGTCTTTTATAGTCAATAGACCTTCGTTTGACCGCAATCTCACGGGATGGAAAGTGACGATGTATCACGAAGGTCCAGAAGATGTCTTTCCACTCTTGTGCTAAAGAATGGGATTGAGAGACGTAATCTCTCATGCTGTCCCGCTTGGATCGGATTCGAACGGAGCAGCTGAGCTACTTAGAAACTACGTTACCGAGTCATCGACACGGAATCTGACACAGATTCGCGCGAAAATCAAATATTTTAGCGGCTTTTAGTATTTTTTGTGTTTTGCGAGTAATTAAACAACCAGAAAAGTATTTTTACGCAAATCGTAGACCATTTTCTATGAACCCATATTACAATAAAGTATGATTTTAATGAGTTTTTGGTAATAATTATGTTGATTTTTAGTAAATATTTTAATTATTAATTGCTCAAAAGTAGCACTAAATCGAAATTTGTTAAAACATCTATATAAGGAAACCTACTTTTCCGTTATTTATCATCCCTTGTAGAACACAGAAAATATTAAAAACCGCTCTGTGTCAGATTCCGTGTCGATGACTCGGTAACGAAGTTTCTGAATAGCCCTGCTGGACAGCTTTACAGATGACGTCATTCTCAATCCCATTCTCTATGAACGCAGGTTATAGTGATGGTATTATAGGCAGCATGATTTTAAGATTCGTTGCTCTGCGTCATCACGGCTATTATATTACAGGTTCATTAGTAGAATCGTGATGCTGTAGAGAAAGGTAAATCATCCTACAGCCGATGTTAGTCCACTGCTGGACATAGGCCTATAAAGGTAAATACCTTGGTCATTATAGTGCTTTGTAGAAGTAGTGATAAATGCAGTAAATCTCACTGATATTTAGCCAAACAAAATTACTTCTCATCATATTTTTTTCAAATAAATGACTAACAATTATGTAAAATAGGTAGGTACATGAAATAATTATTTTGATTTATTAAATATTTAAGTAAAACTTGTGGTTTTGTATTGTCGGTTAAGTCCCTAAGGCGCTATGTTCTGCATTGCGCCGAAATATTATTAATATTTTTCTTATTAAGTTTATATGTAAAAACTAGTTCCCTGTTGCTGCAATAGTTGCTCTGTCTGTACAGCACGTGAAAAAGCAGCTATCAGACATGTTTGCGAGCGCCTTTCCCCGTACTGGTTGAACGAACGCTCGCTGTAGCACCTTACATTAGGTGTAATGTAATGTAAGGGGTGCCTTACGAGGCGATTTCGTCGCGCGATGAAAATAATCGTGCGATGGTTCAACAGGCCCTCATAGGTAGCGCGATGGTCATCACGTGACCAATTAGGACACATTATTCAAGCGTGTGGACTGAGAGCCCTAGTCTAGGGTTTATACTGGCTTTAAGATGGACCTTTGCTTCACGCTTTACAACTTTTTTACTAAAAGTGTGATTTGTTCAATGCGAGTTGCAAGGATTTCAAAACACTGCTCTCAGTCCACACGCCCATCTCACTCAAGAGATTAGTAGCGCACGATCAAACCCCTCGTACGATCGTTATTAGTCACTTTCTGTGCTCGCATGATGACTTACATGCTTCAATTAGGACATTCTAAATAAATGTACGTTTAATCTCTTCGTGCGACGAAATGGTATCGTTCGCTCGTACGATCGAAGTCAATTAGGACGCCGCCTCGGACTATTTGCCTCCGGCGACCTCATTGGCGCAGTGGACGAGGGCTCGCATACCCTAGGACGCAGAAGGTTGCGGGTTCAATTCCCGCCGCGGGACAACGTTACAGACATTTTTGGTCTGGGTCATCATAAAATTTAATAGATACACATAATAAGTAGGTACGCTACGCTACCTACATAGGTTTCTGCCACTATAGAAGAAATAAAACATTGGCAAATAAATTAAACTTTCTATTTCCTAGATAATAAGTAACTCATGGGGACAATAGGTACTGTTGATTATAATATATAGAAGTGTGCAGACGGATCCGAGACTGGATCTAGTATTTGGGGGCAGGGCACTCCTCCTTGGAGTAGTCGCGGTTGGGGGAGTAGAACTGCAACAACACATTTATATTATTACAAAGTACATTTTGGATACAAGATTAACTGCCAAATACTCCAAACGCATAACCTACTAATATTATAAAGCCTCCAGTAAAATGTGAACTTTATTTTTCTTACCTAAGATCTCCAAAACTACTGAACAGATCAAGATGAAATTTGGCGTACCTACGGATTAGAACATAGTCTTAACTTAAATAATAGGATACTTATAATACCGAAAGTACGCGGGCGAAGCCACAGGCAGAAGCTAGCCTAATGATATCTCCACAAATCGAGACGCATGGAGGGCTGGTCCCTCCCCGAGCAGTGCGATACTAACTCATTTATTTACTACTAGCTTCTGCTCGCGACTTCGCACGCGTTCTTTCTATGGAAACGTTTTGAGGTTATTTCTATCCCATGGGAACTGATTTATGGGATAAAAAGTCGCATATTATGTTTGATTCCAGGGTTAGCCTTACCTGTATGCAAAATTTTAGCCTGATCCGTTCAGTAGTTTTGGCGTGAAGAGGTAACAAACATCCATCCATCCCAACTTTCGCATTTATAATATTAGTGTGAAGTACTGCGCACTGCTTTGTACGCGTTTTTTCGGGATAAAAATTCTATTATTCCAGATGTAGAACTACACTATGCAAAGTTTCAGCCTGATTCGTTCAGTAGTTTTGTCTTAAAGAGGTAAGAAATAACAATTGAAACAACTAGATAATGCTGTGTGAATTGTCCTGCATTATTTATTTACTAGCTTCTGCCCGCGGCTTCGCTTCCTTTATTCCTATGGAAACGTTAAAAGGTGATTTCTATCCCACGGGAACTGATTTATGGGATAAAAAGTAGCCTCTGTTTGATTCCAGGATTATAATAGTTATCTGTACACAAAATTTCAGCCCGATCCATTCAGTAGTTTTGGCGTGAAGAGGTAACAAACATCCATCCATCCATCCAAACTTTCGCATTTATAATATTAGTGTTACAGTGTGATGTTTTGATGGTGTAATCAAGTTTTAAAATAATCTATCTATTAGAGTAAATATCCTGTTATAAGAGATTTTAGAAATAGCTTGCATTGCTAACCTTGTACTGCTTAGTCCTGTACTCCTCCCAGGGCTCCGGGTTGGTCTTCTTGTTCCAGGAGACGTCGGGGTTGCGCGTGGCAAGCCGCAGGGTGTACACCACCGCCATGGCGCAGCCGATGCCCGTGCACACGTACAGCGGGATCAGCTGGAAACACATCACGTTTACATTAACATACGACCTGTTAAAAGCTTGTCGCAGATCTGGGGCCACTAGGAAAAGGAAAATTGAAGTTTCTGATTTGATGCAAATATTATTTGCATTTTATATGGATGGAATCATCAATATAAAATGAAAACAGATGGCTCGCAGTCCACTTGCTCGAAGCTTGTGATAAGCCATTTGTCATGTGGTTGTAAACAGTGGATGTAGTGGTTTTACACCTTTAGCGCGTTAGTGCACTAACTGGGTCTATAGTCTCACTCAGTTTGCATAGTGTAGAAAGAGATGCCCTCTATTTCGATTCATAAGACACTTTGAGCCATGAGGGCCAGAAAGACTAATGTTTCTTTATTTATTTATTTATCCTACCAATCCAATTACTAATATTATAAAGCTGAAAGTTTGTGAAATCAGAATTTTTGTTACCTAAGATCTCCAAAAGTATTAAACAGATCAAAATGAAATTTGGTGTATGTTTAGAGCAACTTAGATTGGCTACTTGTTATTACCGAAAATACGCTCACTGATCAGTGATCACTATTTAGTCGGCAATCTGATGCCGTGCAACGCAATAGGCAAGATCAGTTTAAAATTTGCACTCTTAACTGTAAAAAAGAGGTTTTGCTCAAAAGTTATTTTGCTATGGCACCATCAGTCTATAACAAAATTCCGCTTCTGATAAGAGAACTGCCTACCACGATGTTTACGAGAAAGCTTAAAACCTTACTTTAATATGATAAATGTTATTAATTAATATACAATTAAAAAAAATAAACGACAAAAATATTGACAAATAACCATATTATTTCTTATTTTCTATTGACTAGCCTACCTTACTTCTTTAATTCAATCAAAATCAAAATCAAAAACTCTTTATTTCCATAAATACAATAAATGTACACTTAGAAAAGGTCAAAATATAAAGCTAAACACTGACACGGAAATAAAGTGATATTTTTGATTTCTGTCGCTTCGGTATGTAGACTAAAGTAAAGAAGCGACGAAGAAACCTTTAGCCTGTTAGTTGTTATTTTTCGAGTTGGAGCAAAACCCGTCCCAAGCATTTTTGTCCTCTAGATAATCTGATATTTTATAGTAAGCCTTTTTGCACAGCAAGGTTTTAACAATTTGTTTGAATTTATTTATTGATAATTTTTGCAACTCACTAGGAGTTTTGTTGTAGAAGCGTATACATTGCCCTTTAAAAGATATTTTAATTTTGTGTAGCCTAGTTGTGGGCACAGCGAGCTTATGTTTGTTTCTGGTATTCAAATTATGTTTATCGCTATTTTTAGGGAACTGACTTATATTTTTATGTGTGTACAACAAGTTTTCATAAATATATTGACATGGTACTGTCATTATGTTTATTTCTTTGAATTTATCACGCAGGGATTCTCTGGGACCCATATTATAGATTGCACGAACAGCCCTCTTCTGCAGCACAAATACGGTGTTAATATCTGCAGTGTTCCCCCACAGCAGTATACCATAAGACATAATACTATGGAAGTAGCTGAAATAAACAAGTCTAGATGTATCCACGTCTGTAAGATGACGGATTTTTTTGACTGCATATGCTGCAGAACTAAGTCTCTTCGATAGCTTATCTATGTGTGGGCCCCATTGAAGTTTATTATCTAAGGTGATTCCTAAGAATACGGTACTTTCTACTATTTCTAAAGTTTCTCCTTTAACGTTCACATCAGCCTTCACTTGTTTAACATTAGGTAGAATAAATCTAATACATTTTGTTTTGGTTTCGTTTAACAAAAGATTATTGACACTAAACCAATGAACTACTTTTGAGATTGCATTATTCACATCGTCGAAATTTGACACGATGTAAGTATTTGGTTTCTGTTTGTATCTAAATCATGGAATTAGTATTATCTATTCTGTGACCTAAATAGATTTATTCAGTGCCACCGTCTATCTTGTTCTTTTCATGTCCAGTCCATCCCAAGGTTGCCTGGAAGAGATCGCTCACAGCGATAAGGCCACCCTTTATACTTCCTGTCTTCTAAGTTTTGTTTCTCTGTATTGTTTCATGTCTTTGTGTGGTATAATAAAGTATTTTCTATCTATATATGTACCTACCTTATTCATTTCTCTTTCTGTTATTTAAAAGTTTTTATTTTTAGTTGTCTCAATGCATGTAATAGACAGATAATTGCACGCCCATCAAGTGCAAATTATATTGCTACACTATTATTTTATTTTACCATCTATTTAACATGTAATTATGCAATAAATATACTTTTACTTTACTTTTAACATCACTTTGAAAGCCTAAAGAAATATAGTTATTGAAATCTGTAATCTATCCGGATGGACTTGTACACTATTTCATGATTTTAACAAGGCTAAGACAACACTATCAAAAATATCACTTTCAGGCCCAGATGTTTTGAATTCAGCAAATTGTACCCATTTGATTGATCTATTTTTTATGTATATAATCCCGCTATCACCTCTCGGTGACCAGCTGTCCGAAAGAAGTAAGGTAAAGCACCTAATGCTAGACACTATAAGAACAACACAAACTTCAATATATAAATGTCAATGTATTTTATTACCAAATTACAATTACAACTTTTTTTCTACTAAAGTACTGCTTAGATCGATTCTTTCACAGAAAACATTTTAATTATCAACATGTTTTAATTATAAATTTGTATTTTTTTAAACTTTGTCGTAGGAACTAGTAGATGACATCTCAAAAAACCATTACCACTAATAATAGACAGCACTGAGCACTAATACTAGACATGGCTTTATATCATAGTTTGTGTAGGTTTTCATTGACAAAATACTCTGTTCCTAAACAGAGACTCTATCTTTGGTCTATCTATACTATCTTATATATTTTGGACAATACAGAGAAACCTTTGATATTTCTTTTATCAGGAAAATTGACAATCATATTCAGATTTATTTAATGCTTAAATATACTATACATTATTACAAAGTTTTAGCTTAGCAAAGTTTTCAATCACATAGTCACACTGCTTGATCTTGCTCCTCAAAGTAATTTTCCTCTGCTCTGAAAAATTTTACTCTTCAGAGGAAAATTCCTCTGAAGAGCTTAAGAACGATTATTTAGAAATAAATAAAGTTTCTCAAACTCTCTTCTTCCCAGTCCAGATTGACAGTTCAGATTCTTCCCAGTTTACGCTTTTTATGTGTCTTCCCTTTTATTTTACTATTTATTTTATTTATTTATATAATTTTTTATGGGTGGCATCACGCTCGACGAAATCTGATATCAACAAAACCAATAGTTGACACCTACCTTACCCCAATAGTTGACATCCTGTCTACTATTGGGTATAGTAAAGTAAAAGTAGCAAAATTGATACAGTATTTTAAACACTTGGAATAAAAGCTATTTTTGTATGAATTTTGAACATTTTGATGTGATCTAATAGATGACACTTGTGTCATCTTTTAGGTTTTCACATTATTTTGGTACTAATAGTAGACACAAAAAAAATTGTTACAAAAACTAAACTAAACACGAAAACAATAGCCCTAGTATACAAATCAATCTTTCATATTTCTATAATCAACACTGAATCCACAAAAATAGTAAATAATTATAACAAAATCATACCTGACCCATGTCAGCCTCCTTACGAAAATGTTTAAGAATCACAGGCAATGTGTCTACTTTTCCACATTGTTTGTTGCCAACTGATGCCATTTTGAAATTTTGCTCGAAAAGTGTTATAAAGTTTTTGACCATGTGTCATAGGTGGAGCAAGGTGTCTTGTAGATCAGTTTTCAAATAAATGTATTGTTTATTATTCTTAGCAGGAAGGACTTTTTTCGAAAGTGTCATCCTTTAGTTCACTGTCGAGCATTAGTGCCTTTACCTTAAATTGAAAAACAGTGCTGCTTGCATATTAATGCATTACAGCAAAATGCTCAATTTACTCCTTTTGTCTTAGTCTATTAGTTTTAATTAAGTAGTATAAGTATACTTTTATGTTGTGTATTTTCTGCATTATGGCAATAAATGATCTTCTATTCTACTTCATCTTACAAGAGTAACAATGTTTCTGTTATGTGAACCTCTGTTCTTTACGAAACAGATTTCTCAATCGACATTTTTATGAATAACAGTGGTAGAAGGTATGTGCTGTCTATTCTTTACTCGCATCCAACAAAGGCATACCTACTTACTGGACAGGTTGAACGAACATTGAATAGTACAATACACAAGATAGGTATCTGTTTCTGTAAGAACCTCCACCAAGTTAGTTTATATTATTACTAATGTACGTAGGTATGCACCATATTAATAATGTATGTAGGGTTATTATGAATGTTAGAGTAGTTTAGGTCAGTTCTTTGTGGTTTTCCATCGTAGGTGGGCGCGTTTATGTAGGTTTTTAGTTAGAGGTTTTCCATGGTAGGGTGGTGCACACACGGTGCTGTAGTGCCTAGCTACGCAACTTGTAACAACGTTATTTAGGTACACCATAAGAAGTTTTAAATTGATAGATTAATAAAATTAACCTAGGCACTAAGATAATACTTAAAGATAAAGGGTAATGGTGGTGCAGGTTATTATGTAAGCACTGCAGAAAAGGAAGCGTAATTCAAAAACAAATTGTATTTCACTTACAGCTTTGTGTCTCTTTAAGCTTTCGATGCTAAGACCTTGCATTTTAATTGATTTTTGCTTTTACTTTACAACGTCAGAGCTATTCTTCAAACGCTTTTCCCGAATTCAAGCTGAAAAATTCTCGTCAGTCAATGAATAAAGAAAATCGAAATCGAACGAAGACACGAAAGAAGATTGACACTGACAGTTTGAAACTATGACGCATTACAGTTGACAGCCAGATTAAACCTCTCCACAATCGCGTACGGATCACGGCCAAGGAGGCGTGAAATCGCAGCGCGGAACTGCCAAGGACTTCACATTTGCGCGCGGCTTAGGAAGCCTTTGTCACGGAACAAAAAACTTAAGAAAAAACCGACAAACTACGGGAACGAGGCGCGAACGCGACGCTGAGATGAATATGCGAATAGGATCCACCTTATGACTTAAAAACACTATGGTTCGTGGCATCGCATAGCGGAGTTACGAGTAGTATTTATTTACAAAATTTTAAGCTTATGACCCGATTAAGGCGCTAAATAAAATGGTCTTTACCAAAAAATTGATTTTACTCACAGAAATCTGAATAACAAGCTTGACTTGTTATTCAGATTTCTGTGATTTTACTAGTCCCACCCACCACATCGTTGTTTTATACGATTGCTGTTTATAAGATTATAAATATGGAGGACATCTTTACAATAATGCGACGATGCCGTGACCTACACACACAAGGCTTCAAAACGCCTCCGGCTTCAAAAGACATCCACACCGTAAACACAGGAGTACCCTTTTGTTTTAAAGAAGAGGTGTGTTTGTACCTTTTTATTGTTATTAGAATACAAGCTTTTACTAAATATTTGTAAGTATTTTATGTGGTGGGTTGGTATGTAGTACCTACCTACTGAATGTGTGTTAAGTTCAAATATTGCAAGTAAGATTTGAACCTCCTCCCGATGTCTGACTGAGCTGAAATTTTGTATACCACACCATTACAAGAAACAATAAATTTGGTATTGAAAAACAAAAATTATAAAAGTAAATTATTAGAGTACCTGAGTAATTTGTAAAGTACTCTATCATACTGAATAATAAAACTATGTTTCGTTTTATTAGTCTTCGCCTATTGTGACAACCCTACCAAATTGGTAACAATTTTGCATGTTCAAGCTTTGTCTCTGTTTCGATTAATTATTCATGTTCCGCGAACGCCACGCTTGGCTCGGCTACTGTCCGACCGCCGCCGCCGCGGCGCCGCCGCCAGCCACTGCTCCGCCTCCGACTTTTGTGTGTGACAGCTTAAAATGAGGTAGCCGTAGCCGACAACTAATTTAGTTCGTCCATGGGATTGCAGCTCGACGATGACAAAGGAAAGCTCTGACATGACATGACACCTGACAAATGTCAGTTTTATCACTTGTATCGTTTGTTCACAGTTCAGTTCATTTCATTCATACTTAGGAAAAATTTAGAATATTTTGTGATTGTACATTTTGTACACGACAAACACTTAGTCTGTAGGAAATTGAATTATTCCATAATATTCCCCGACTGATTTTAGTGAATGAGTTGTCATAGGTTTTACCTGGAAGCTCCAAACTCTAAAGATGAGTTTTCTATTGTAAGTATGACACCAGCCAGCCAATGCGCACGATGGCGTTGATGATCTATTTTTATCGTAGGATCTTCCTGTTCACGAGCATTGACGTCTTGTTTACGGCAGCGATGATGTTTTACTGCCTACACGTTATTGTGAGATGTTCACTAAATCACCGACCCCACCCAGTACCGTAGGAAGAAATTGTTATCGAGCGCTGTGCGAGTGTGGTGGTAACAGTTAGTGTTTTCCAGTGGGAGCCGGTCGAACAAGACGTTCAAGCCGAAGAAGAACATCCCGGAAGGCACGCACCAGTACGACCTGATGCGGCACGCGGCCGCCACGCTCGGCTCCGGCAACCTGCGGCTGGCCGTCATGCTGCCCGAGGGCGAGGACCTCAACGAGTGGGTCGCCGTCAACAGTGAGTGCACCACATCACATGCCTGCTTGAGATCCTTCTATAAGCCACCATTCTTGCATGGATGCCATACCAGAACTTTACAAGTATGACAAACTATCTTCTGCCGGTGGCTTTGCTCGCACGCATTTTGGGGAATAACAAGTAGTCTATATTTTATTCCATGTCTAGAACAAACCTATAAAACTTCAGCCTGATCCGATCAGTTGTTATGGCGTAAATGGGTAAGTATCTAAACATGCTAATTCTCACATTTTATTATTAGTATGATATGAAAGACAGTGGGGCAATGCTTACATAATTATCTAAAAACCCATTGACCATTCTTACTTGATACTTCCATTGAAACTACCAGAACTAGACAATGGGATAATGTTTTCTTATTAGGACAGCTACCTGACCATTCTTACTAACAAGGAAACCAAATCCTTATAAGTTTTACTAATGAACAGTAGGACAATGTTTTCATATTAGAAGAGGAGCTACCTGACCTTTCTTACATCTAATAAAAATATACCAGAGCTATTGTCCATAGGACAATGTATTGTTTTTTTAAAAGAAGGATTTTAAATACAAATTTTTGTTGAAAAGAAACCCCTAGGTTAGTGTCCGTCAAGTTAGCAGCGCCACCATGGAATTTGGTAGTGTCAACTATGCCAATAAATGTATCATGAAATAGTGATCCCGATGCCCTAAGTAAAATAAATCGTGCCACAGTACTTTAGGAGATATTTAGGTCTTTCACTGCGCTGATTTTGACGAATCTATAGCAAGATATGAATCATGAACTATGCCAATTAACTGTGCCTTACGGTATCTAGTTCTTCTGCAAAGCTGAGAAATAGACCTCCTGCAGTTTAAGAGATATTTGACTCTCAACATCTACATACATTACAAAAAGTACAGACGAGTACAGAAGTGAATTGGTTCTCGCACGTTGATTCCCTCTACAGGGTGTTTGTGTAAACAGTTTACTCCTTGAAACCAGACGTTCAGAATCATGAGCACAGTCCAAAACTGATGAAAATACTAAACTTTTTTCCACACCCTACATTTATACCTACGCCACCTGCTTTGTCGGTTTCAAACAAAGACGCCGCTCGCGCGCCGACTTAAAAGCGCCGCCTACGCGCCGCCCGCTCGCGGCCGGCGCGCACTCGTCAGTCAAAGCCCGCCTGCTAGGTAGTGAGCACGTCACGACGCGTTCCGTGCTAATTTGTGATGTGCCGATTTGTTCGCGTATTGTGTTAAGTAGAGAAGTGACGATGTCGTTCACAAATGAACAGTGGACTGAAATGGTGCGACTTTATGCCATCGCTGGTGACAACATGAACTTGGCTCGTACGATGTACGCAGAGCGGTTCCCAGAACAACGTGTGCCAAGCCGGGAAACGATCCTAGCGGCTACACAAAGGCTACGTGCCTACTAAAGTAAAAGTACGTAAGTAAAAGTACCTACCTACTTTAGCCTACTTACTGGCAAATGTGTTAGAGTAGCTATTTTTGCCTGTCCTAAGCCAGGAAAAGTATGAAGGGAAAGTTCCATCACAAGTTGTAGGTACCTACGATTCGATACCTACACCACCAGCCGGCTACAGGCGAGAGCGGGCGGCGCGGCGTGATAAGGTCACTAGGGTGTCCATGAAATCACGTAGGATAGCAGAGAAATGAATTATGAAATTCCATCGAAACTAATTGACTTTTATTTTTAAAAATAACTTGTATCGTCTTATATTAGGGGTGTACATACGTGGTTTCAAGGATAAGACTGTTTACAAAAACACAATACAAGTACTCTTTATTGCACATCAAATAAAACAGAAACACAGGACAGGAAAAGATAAACACATAGCAATGCACAATGGGCGGCCTTATCGCTATGAGCGATCTCTTCCAGGCAACCTTGGGATGGACATGAAATGGAAGAACATGTATAGACGGTGGCGTGTTCTACAGTGGGTATAATATTTGGATTAAACATACGTAAGCAAATACTGATAGCTATAAATACAAATAATATGACAGATACATACAATAAATATGATATACATAAAATAAATATATAAGGTGTTTATAATTATACTAATTTGATATGAACAGTTTGAAGGGCTTCTCTCCCTCTATGTTGATATATAAATTAAGTACTGTCTAATAATAATTATGTAATATGTATGTGAGTAATATGACTGAGATTTTTAGATATGTATCTCTGGTAAATACAAATTGGGAGAAACTTAGAAGACGGAACAATGACCCACAACTTACCATAACACAATCATTGTACTTACCACAACACAATACCTTAAAATACTTAATTATTTTGATTGTTTGCGATGGCATAGCAGTGATGTTCTGAGTCATCACTTCAATGATGCAATATCCTGTTATAATAGGACAAGGATTGATGCTTCATATTATCTATTCTACACTAATAATAATGTAAAACGGAGGTTAAATTTGTTAGTTTGTTTTTGAGTCGAATTATTATAAGTGATAATACTAGACTTTTTTTTTCATTCACTGTGTACATCATCCCGTAGCAGCAAGCTATGTTTTATCCAGGTACCAGCTGGAATCAGAAACCAGTAACTGATATTCTTAATGAGTTTTAATTGCTCTCTAAACTGATATATACTTTACCTTTTTCCCTCAAGAAAGCCGGGCCACATGCCTGTTTAAAAAAACACTTGTCCCGCAGCTGGAATCAAATCCTGAACCAGGTGGACCTTTGCCAGATGCACCACTGAGGTCATGGTTTGTTTTGTTACAGCCGTGGATTTCTTCAACCAAATCAACATGCTCTACGGGACCATCACAGAATTTTGCACCGAAGAGTCTTGTGCGGTGATGTCTGCGGGGCCAAAATACGAGTACCACTGGGCAGACGGACACACCGTCAAGAAGCCCATCAAGTGCTCTGCGCCCAAGTACATTGACTACCTCATGACTTGGGCGCAGGACCAGTTGGACGATGAGACGCTATTTCCTTCTAAGATAGGTATGTATATGAACTATAATATATTTATAAGTATGGGATGTTGTCATGCGTGAAGGTGTATATGCTGATGCAGGTGAATGAATGAACCTGTACTTTTAAATCTCACTAATATGATAAATGCGAAAGGATGATTATTTCTCGTCACTTCAAAACTTCTGAATGGGTCAGGTAGAATTTTTGTATATTATTATTATGTAGATTAGACCTGACTTATAGGTATTACTTCATAGGTTACTTTTTGTCCCCGGAAAAACGCGTCCGAAGTCGCGGATTGAAGCTAGTATTCAAATAATTCTCTTCAATCTTCAATGTAATCTGAGCAATAAGGTCACCCATTTTACTGGCATAAGTACAATAGGTGTCTGTTTGTAATTTACTTTGTTGAATTTGAGTATTACATTAAATGAAATGGTGTTGTTACAGGCGTGCCCTTCCCCAAGAACTTCCTATCGATGGCCAAGACGATCCTGAAACGTCTGTTCCGCGTGTACGCACACATCTACCACCAGCACTTCCCACAAGTGGTCCAACTAGGAGAAGAGGCGCATCTGAACACTTCCTTCAAGCACTTCATCTTCTTCGTGCAAGAGTTCAGCCTTATCGAACGACGGGAGCTGGCGCCCCTGCAAGAACTTATAGATAAGCTGACTGCTAAGGAGGCGCGATGAGGCTGCTCGTAGTGCCGGCCGATACAACCCCTAGCGCCGATACAACACCGTTTAGTGTCTAAGTAAAAGATGTGATAACGCCGAGCTGCGGCCGGCTCGCGACTAGGGTACGAGCTCTACTTGAATGGTGCATTATGCCGGCTGTACACACTGGCCGAGACGTCTCGGCCGCTCGGCCACTCAGAGAAAGGCACCATATACACATTGTATCACTTAAACTGAGGCCGAGACAAGATGACAGCCTACGAGGGACCCCGAGACGAATGCACCATTTCTCGGCATTTCTCGCGGCGTCTCGCCATGCGTGTACTGCTATATAAGGGGACAAGTGAGATCTCGCTGGACCCTGCTTCTCTGCACTTCACCGGCGCGGCTGATTCGACGTGTGTTCGCAGTGGAAAAAACTGCTTCCTTAGATTAACCTTGAATCGTGCGCAGGAATTTATTATTGCGAATGAAGTTTCGTCAAAACACGATCAGATAACGGGCGGCGCGCAAAGGAAATTACCTACATCTAAACTTTGTTGGTTCTCTGCTACCTAAGGGCGACGACATACATATATTGAAATATCGAAACGGATTCCGTAAATACATCAGTACACCACACACATACTGGACAAATATTTAAAGTGCATTGACAAAGAGTCAGATATACACGTATCAGCTTAACAGCTGCCTGTGTATCACAAATAAAAAATAAAACTTTGATTTCTGTTTAGAATAACAAGGCTCAGCTGAGAGACGCTAGCGGGCTTTTCCGTGTGGGATTCCGAACGCACAGGCTACCATGCGGAATTCCGAATCGGAGAAAACTTAGAACGGAAAACTGCTGTACGTATGTATGTGATAGGTCCATACATTTGTACGGATTTACTGCGTTCGAAATCTCGAATCAATATTTCGAAACTGATTTCCTAATGTATGTGGTCGCCCTAAAACTTACCTACTGCACTTTCGAGACACTAATTTCGCATTCTAAATCCCGCGTAGGATTAGCTTTATGTGATCAAATCAATGGTGGATTCTGCCATCCCATAGAAAATATTGCCTTTTTAATCTAAACCATACAATTTATAGATGCAAAATTATATAGATTTGATACAAACTTAAAATATAAATGAGATTTAACTTATTAATTATGACGATAAGACTTAATTTATATTTTTACATAAAGTAAATAAGGTATATAAGGTCAAGAAAGTTAGATTAATGCCCATATATCATATTCTCAAATGTTGCATAGACACAGTAACCGTTGAGTATATGAGGGAACAGGTGCACTCATAGTAAGGTTTCCTATTTATTTATTTTTAGTTATTAATTTACCTACATTAGTAATGAAGTTCTTATTTTCTACTCATGAATGCAATAATCTCTTTTAGTTTGTATGTTGATTTAAAAGTTGTAAATAATTATTTTGTGCATTTAATTGATGGATATTGTATAGAATCTGAGCGATATTTTGCGACTGACGTGATTTATATTTTTATCAATACCTAGGTCATAATTTAGATAATTTAACTACCGACTTATTCATGAAATAAACGTGTAAAACTGAAAACGTTCTATTTCATTTTAACTTACTAAGTTCTGGTCCAGTACTAAGCTAATTTAATTTTAACAAAACTTTGGCTGCACCGATTTTCATCAAACACAGCAAGACACTCTTTACAGAGTACTTATCAACTAAGAACTAAAAAATAAATTATCAAAATCGGCTACTAGAAACGAAACTAGTGCCATCACAGGATAAATCGAACGATATCCTCAAAGCCAGCCTCTTTGTCCTATTGTAGTGTGGCTAACACACTAGCTCACAAAACTCTTATTCGGATTTTCTGATGATTACCGATCTGATGTGGATGCCGGGGCAGCCCTGAGTTCTGCAGCGCATAAGGAATGCTTGCCAAGGCGCGAGGAGCGCGCTGGTGCGGTAGATCCGAGTCCACAGCGTACTCAGCGTATTCGGCAATATACCTATTTGACTGCATACCACTGCGCAAGGATGCATGTTTTGATCGAAATTATATGACATTTCTAAGTAGGCTATTTGTTATTTTTAAATTAATAAATTTTAATAGATAATTAATTATGTACCTACTAACTGCTGCCCGCGCGTTTTTCAAGTAGCCTATGTCTGTCCCCGGGATACCATTTATCTCCTTGCCAAATTTCATCGAGATCCGTTCAGCTATTAAGGCCTGAAAAGGTCAGAGTTACTTTCGAATTTATAATATTAGTTGGAGATAATAACATCTTTATTCACTTAGAAAATTGCAATCAAACAATAGAAATAAATTAGAACTATTACAATTGAGCTAACTGTAGACTGTTGCATTAGTTAGATGATTTCCTTCCTCCTTGTTTTAATTTTGTTTTTTAATTAAATTATTGAGTGTTATGTAATGAAATGTATGGACCACTCGGTAGTCTCAATAAACGCTCACTGTATGATAGTGCTAAAGATTATGGTATTCTATTCTATAATAAAAATATTAGAGGTATAGAGTAGGTATCATTCGGGCTAGTATAGTATTATAATATCTGTGATTCGGGTGACGAGAATTTTTTGGATAGTTCCATAGCGTAATATTGAGTCACACATCGAAGATACAGGTGGTGGCGCTAGTTTCGCTTCTCTATTCGGCGCCCCGCAGGACTGAAGCCCAGTGTGTGTGTATCCCAGCGAGTAGAGATCTTGAGTTGGAGGTTGCAAAACTAATAAGACACATTCGGTAAAACTTGAACTGCAGGATTAACAAGACAAAATTTAAAAATTTAAAAACCCGCCGACACTGGGATAAAATGTTATACATAAACCTATTTTCCTAAGCAATGGCATACCTATCAATATGCTTGGCTTTGTTATTGCAGTGCAAACAATAATCAAAGTTTCCAGTTGGTATTTAGCGGTGTAGAAATGCAGCTAGAAAGTTGTGATGACGACCGTCATATATTTGAGCTGAGCAAATTAAATAGGGTTTGTTGGTAATTCACCGACACTGCGTGAACTGCAGTTTCTACTCGAAACACATGATTAACTAAAAATTGATTTCCCACTCCCACAGTAAGTCAGAACAGCTGTTTTTAAGTTTAGTTTCAAATAAAGTCTCTCTGGAGAACGATAATTGAATGGCCCCTCCATTCAATTACCGTTCTCTAGAGACTAACTACTCCCAATAACAAGTTTAACACGTTCTCTGACACAACGTCATTTCAAGTCCTTTCGGTGATTATGTGAGGTGACACAACGTCATATCACGTCCTTTTTAGTACCGATGCTAATGGTCAGAACGTGTAGCCACGTTTGATTTTAATACAAATATGGGAATTTCGTTCTCTGTGTCACATCATATCAAAATATCAAGCGTTTACTGTCACTTGGGACGGTTCAAATATGAGCCTAAGCATAGAGTTGAAAATAGCTTAGCTACGGGTTGCTCCTGCGACACAACGTGATTACACGTCGCATCCCCCCGTACACTGCCATACACCTCAGTCTAGCTGTGTCACAGGAGAGGGACGCGCGTGTTTCAGGCATTATTCGCGACAGCACGTGTTATTTTTTAAGTTTTTGGGTAAAAACGCATGATAATATTGATCTTATATTTTGTTTTATCGTTTGAACCTTCAAACTAAGAAATTTTGATCGTATCTAGTGAAACCGCTGCACAATTTATTTAATGAAGCTTCATCAGGTAAAACTACCCCAGAGCCGGTTATCAATAACAATGGTGAAATTGGTCGGACAAAGACTATGAACCTGGACGAAGTTACTTGTCAGATAGTTCGATTGAACTAACAAAACCACCACGGCATGTTCCTTGTATCCCGCAGGATTTCCGTGATAACACGTTCTGTCGTGTAATAGCGATAATCTCCTGAGGAATACAACAGAACGTCCATAGACGTCGAACTCAATTGTATGGGCAAATTGCGTGTCAATTTATGCAATCCGAAGAAACGGCTTGCTCGCGCGAACGTGTTAAGAATTCAGACCTGGCGTCTTCACAAAGGTGTTCGTGATGGGCAGGACCTGCAGTCCTCGCATTGTCAGTGATTTATCAATAGACCTGTATAGAACTTACTGTATAGGTACAGACAGCGTCAGAATTAAGTAACCCCTGCATAACACAATGCAGGTTAGAATCCGATTTCTCATAACCCAACGGACTTCGTGAGATAGAACAACTATATCTAGTTATAAAATGCATAAAAACCTTGTCAGGCCTAAATCTCTTAAATCGTTTCTCAAAAATAAATAAATAAAATAAATTTTCTGAGCAAAGTAAAACAACAAAGTGTAGTTGACATTTACATTTTAATGTGATGTGTTCATCAGAGACAAACATTATTCAACCTTACAATAACAATTATTACAAGGCTGTCCTGATACACATGGTTATACCTACTATACTAAAGTAAAAGTACCTATGCATTGTCAGACTGGGTCAATGTAAACCCAGAGAAGGAAGAGCCCGAGTAGCATCTGATCTACTTGGTTTTTATCATAATTATCATCTTAATTTAAATAAGAATCTGGATTTAAATAAACATAATAAATATCTAGTTGTCATCTTTGTTAAGCCTAACGGATCTGAACACAATACTGGATTACCATACTAGCTCGCGATTTTATACAAAATTTAAAAGGTTTTCGATAAAACATTATTTCATAGTCATCATCAATACATTTCCTGACACATTTCAACACAAAGATAAAATTCTAATTCGTCCAAAATATATACATAATTCTAGATCAGATGCATAAGAGTGTATGGAGGATGTGGTTATGGAGGCCTAGTCTCGGTCGGGCTGCGGCGGAGGCGGCGGCGGCGGCGCCAGGAAGGAAGGCGGCGGCGGCGCGGGCGGCGCCCACGGGGGCGGGTTGAACCCGCTGCGCCAGCCCATGCCCATCATGCCTGTCACAAGAACAACGTCATAAGATAAGGTATAGGCAGAGAAAATTTAGTTAAAATGATTAAAATTTAAGCCATCTTTATTGAAAAAGAAAATTACAATCAAATAATAAAAAAATTAGAACTAGTAGGTATTTACAATTGAAACAATTGAGCTAACTGCAGACAGTTGCAAAAAATCTACAGGTAGCTCAACTGATCCATATCAATACCAGTCGGAAGCATATGTTATAATGATTTGGGTTCACCACGGCAGGGTAGTGACTACCTAACTACCATCATTGTTATTATGGCGAGTGCACTATTAGTGGGTAGGTGCCTACTTTAAACTAAATGACGTTTTTTATGTTTTTACTTTATGTGTTCTAAATTTATAATTGTATAAGTGTGTACCTGCTCACCTACCTAATATGTGTACCTACCTTATCTACTGTTACTATACTTCTGTTATGTATTATTTTTCCTGTGCTGTTTGTGTGTGTACTCAATAAAAGTCTATCTGCGTCTAGCTATCTTATAAAATTACGTACGACGATACATCACTCTATCGAATGAATGCCTTTTCACATACCTCGGCATCGGCATTTCGCACGGTCACGGCTCGGTCGCCGTGAACTGTTATGTACAAATGTATGAGCTTAATACTTTCACATGGTACAGCGACCGTGCCGTGATCGTGTGAGGCTTCCGTCGTTTGGGACCGCTAGGTGTAGGGACCGCGGTCCCATTCGCCGGATTGATATATTTTTATTATTTTTCTTCCGTCGTGTGTCGCCCGTCCCGTATATTTCTACTTTACACGGTTCGGCGAACGTGCCGTGACGTATGCATGTGAAAAGGGCCTAACGATGGACGGTTTGCCAGACAGCATTTTGTGCGTTCCGTATATAAAAATAATCGATTTCAGCACTGACAGCGCTCAAAGTCGTTCTGATTTCTTTCAGCGCGATAACCACAGATATGTTTAACGGAACGGCTATAGACGCGCTCACATCGCTCACGTAAACATAACCTCAAGTTTATGGTGATTTTTGAAAGTTTCTTATGTAAATTTGTATGACGACGTCAGTGGCGCGGCGGGCGAAGGTCCGCCTGCGACGCAGGAGGTTGCGGGTTCGATTCCCGCCCCGGGACAAATGTTTGTACGATCTGCAGATATTTTTTCAGGGAGTTCTGGATGTTTTCTATGTTTAATAAAAAAATATCTATCCATGTAGTGTATTGTATTAAGTATATCAGTTATCTAGTACCCATAACACAAGCTCTGCATAGTTTGGGGCTAGATAATGCTGTGTGAATTGTCCAGCATTATTTATTTATTTATATAATCATGACAATTTGACAGATCGTTCACAGCGACCATGCTTGGCGACGCATGGCGCCATTTTTGCGCTCACAACGCTCACGCTACCGGCGTGAGCGTTGTGAGCGCAAAAATGGCGCCGGTTATGACGTCATGTATGACGTTTCGGACCGCTTTGTGAGCACTCAAATCTATTTTGTCTATCAACGGAACGCAGCAATAAACTGTCTTTTGGACAATACGTCATGAGCATGGCGTGAAACTTTAACAAGTCTTCTTACAAACTCATTCAAATTCAAATAGTTTATTCATATCAGACATGGTAAATTACACAGAATTTAGAATAGTGAAGGGGCAACACTACGCTTCCTACAAACGGTAAGGAAGCTGGAAGTTGTGTTATAGCTAAGGGTATGTTTAATTGAAAAACGTAACTTACCCGGCGGAGGTGGCGGCATATGCGGGTGCGGCGGCGGCGGCATACTGCCCGGCGGCCCGTCGTTCTGAAACACAACATAATCATCGTAGGTGCCTAATATTATCTAAACTAGTTACGTATATTTAGCAAAGTTAATTAAATAACTTCATTCGATACGGCTCGCGCGGACCCACTATTGTATGCAATTAATGAGTCATCCTGGCCAACAGGTTCCAAAGTCTGTCACATCACAGTCGCTTTGTTGTGCCTAATTAGATGTGATTGTATAGGCTGTAGATGATGATGACCGATTATTTTTATCACCTTTTGTCATAAAAATAATCAAGGTTTTACCGATAACCTTTAGAATTTAGAACAATTTGTTTTATTTATATCACATCGCACAAGAATCACAGGATAAGTTATTTTTACTCGTTTTATTTCGAATAAAATATATTTTATTTCGTCGGCTTATTGCAAGAAGTCATTAGTCGCAAGAAGTCACTAACTGCGTTAGATATACCATTGAGTTCGTCTCGATGAGCTCTACATTTTGGTAAAACTCAAAAAATTTTAGCTCTTCAAACTTAGAAGTTATGGCTTGGTTATAAAGTCAATAACTGCATTTTTGGTATATCTGGTTACATAAAATTCATTAACTTACATTAATAAATTTTAACAAAAGAAAAAAAAACACAATTGCCATTTTTATTTTCATACGTAACTAATTTATGTCACTTAACAACATTTTGAAAGTGCTTTTACGTTCACAAACGTTTGAATAAGTTTTGCTTTAATTCATTATTTGCACCTTAACTAGTTTTGTCTTATCGTATTTTTGGGAAAAAAAATTATTAACGGTTTTAAATGACTTCTATCAAAACGAGTAACGTCTACACTGAGTTTTTTATTTTTTATAGAATTCATTTTTAACACTTAATTACTTTTTTCGAAACATAATTAATGTAAAAATAACAGGTAAATGTAAGGTAATGACTTTTGCACACATACATTTACGTGTTGCTATGCTACCTATGAGACCGCGTGCCGTGTGACCGGAGTCGCGGAAGCGGGGCAGAGGCGTATTTTGTTCGGGGTCGCTCGCGCCTCTGCCGCACCGCGTAGTAGTTCGTTCTTTCCGGCCCTTGTGCACAGAGCGGGGCATCGAGGCTTGGCCTCTTTACCCCGGCATCAACTCGAGGGGTGACGACTCCTCGGTCCTTGGGTTTCGCTAAAAAATGCTTTTATTTAGCTTGTTCATCATTTTATTTTTTTATTAACAATTATTTGCATGTTTTTTTCTTTTTTTTTTGTTTGGTTTCGGTTAATTTTTTTTTAAATTAACCCACGGTCTATCCGGGGGTTCCGCGGGGGTGAGGTCCCAGGGAAGGGGCTTCCACGGGCGGTCATCATCTGGGGGCCGAGGTTGGTGAGGCGCTATTTGGTGAAGGTGGGCTTGGTGGCCGTTGTCGGCGCGGTCGTACATTCGACGACTGTACTGTACGACAAACTCGTCTATGGATTGGATCTGCGGGTCGCGGGCGATGACATCGTTCCTGACGTCTTGGCTCGCGCCAGTGCAGATCCTCAGAGCCACGTTTTGCAGCCCCTGGAGCCGGTCTCTATTCGTCTGGGAGACTAGTGAGTACCAGGCCGGCGCTGCATATGTGAGTCGGGATCGGACTTAGCCTTTGTAGACCCACACTTTGGTCCTCAGAGGCAGGCGAGATCCCAGGACGGGTCGGAGAACAGGACGGGTCGGTCGGGCGACGCGCGCTTGTTGTAGTGCGCTGTCAACCTTCGGCTGCATCCTCAACGACCTGTCGATCCCGAAGCCGAGGTACCGGATGTGCGGGCTCCATGCCACGTTCTGGCCCCGAAGTGTCAGCTGCGGTGGGTGGCCGATGCGGCGGGAAACAAACAGAGCAGCCGTCTTTCACACATTGACGGTCATGCGCCATTTGTCCAGCCAGGGCGGCAGGATGTTCAGCAGCCGCTGCATCCTGCGAGCTGCGATGGTGGGGCAGGTGGAAGACGCAAAGAAGGCGCTGTCGTCCGCGAACAGCGCTAGCGACACATACCTCTCCCCGGGGCGTAGGTGGCCCTCCAGGGTGGGGATGTCGTCAGTATAGAACGCGTATAACGCTGGCGACAGGCTGCTACCCTGCGGTACACCAGCAGAGATGGATCGAGTGGAGGATGTGGCACCTTCAACTGCGACGAAGAACCGCCGGTTGTCGAGGAAGGATGCCACAATCCTGATGAGAGCTGGTGGAGTTGGGGTTTGCAGGAGCTTGTACAAAACGCCGGGGTGCCCAATACGGTCGAAGGCCTTTTTTACGTCCAGAAAGACCCGGACGGTGCAGCGCCTGGCGTTGTGCTCGACTGCAAGGTGGTGTAGCACCCTGGTGAGCTGCAGCGTAGTAGAGTGACCACTCCTGAAGCCGAATTGCTTCGGGCGCGGCTCGATAGTTGGAGCCAGGCGCCCCAGGAGCAGGCGTTTCAGGAGCTTGCCCACTATTAGTAGTAGAGTAATGGGGCGGTAGTTGGCCGGCAGGCGGTGATCCTTGCCGGGCTTGGGTAGCACGATGACCCGTCCGGTCTTCCAGGATTCCGGGAAGTGGCCCGTCAAAAGCGCCGGACCCCATCTCGGTCCAGCAGCGGGTAAGTTGTTGCCGGCTGCCGCGTGAGCGCCCTATTCAGCGCGTACTGGTTATTGTCCTGTTCGGAGGCCCGGTCGATGATTCGGTCCCAGATCTCACGCCAAACCTGTACTGCGGCCGAGAGCTCGGAAGATATCGGGTTGAGTCGCGTCTTCAGTCGCGGGCAGCGGGAGCGCGCCCACTCGCGCTGGAGTTCGCGTTTCCTCTCTATTACCCTCTTAAGGTGTTGGGGGAGGTCGTTGCGCTAGCCTTGGCGCCTGGTGATGGGTATGGAAGCGGCCGCCTTAGCCTCGATGATGCGCGCCATCAGCGCTGAGGCCTCGGATTCCACTTCTGCTGGCGTCTGGAGAGGTCCGACGTCCACGGACTCGAGTGCCTTGGCGTACGCGTCCTCACGCCCTGGGACCGGGTCCGCGGCCAGGTCGAGCGTTATGAGGAGGGTAGATAGGATAAGAAGGTTTTCAGGTAAAGCTCAAAGTCTGTTACTAAATATTTTCTAATCTAAAAAATAGTTTACTTAATCGTTTCCAACCTATTTATGTGTTTATAACTCTTTGTTGGCTAGCAGAATTATTTTCTAAAAGCTTAGAACGTGTTTTTGACTGATTCATGTGCCATTATTACTAATTTTAGTTATTTTGTTAAGTGTTTTCGACAAACAAGGTAATTTGTTTAGCTTTTAGTGATAAAATATGTTATTTTATGATTATTTTGTCTTTTAATACTCGAAAGAGGCCACTAATAACTTCGTTGCAGAAATACTTAACTCCAGTTTAGTCAAAACTTTTTATCGCAAGAAGTCATTATCTTTGCATTTTTAGCTTTTAAAAAAAATGCAGTGGTTGAATTTGCACTGATTTCAGTTAATTATAAAATAATTACATATCTCTATATATTGGCGTTTAAATTATATTGATAACTGTCGTAGTTTTGATGATATGGGCTCTTAAAGTTATAAAAACTTTAAACTGCATTTGCCAAACTTTTGGATTTGTCGGTTAATGACTTCTTGCAATAAGCCGACGATTTATTGTATCTTCCACGGTGGTCGGGGACTAAATACACTGCGCGCGCAGTACTGACCTGGTGGGGCGGCGGCGGCGGCGGGAATGAGGGGGGCAGGGGCGCCGCGCTGCCTGGGGGCGGCGGCTGCGCACCCACGCCTGCAGAGAGAAGATTTAGTGATATTTAGGGCTGAGAGCTTAGTTCGGTGATTCGATTGTTTCGAGACGTTTAATTTTTGTATGGGATTTGGTACGGCGTCTCTTTCGTGCACACATGTAACTACAAGGTATTCGAAACAAATACGTTTAAATGTTGAGATGATACAATTGATTCGGCCTTCCCTGCGTTACGTGTGAAGAGGACGCAAGACGCGCGACACTCACCGTGCCAGGGCGCGGCGTGCGGCGCGGGTGGCGGCGGGGGCGGCGGGAAGGCGTGCGGCGGCGGGGGCGGCATGAGAGCGCGGGGGGGCGGCGCGTGGTGCGCGTGCAGCGGCGGTGGCGGCGCCGGCAGCAGGCGCCGGGGCGGCGGGCCGGAGGACGCGGGCGGCGGCGGCGCCTCGCCCAGCTCCGCCATCAGCGAGAGATACTCCTCGTCGATCTTGGCGCGGTTGGCGGTGGGCGGCGGCGCGCCCGCCTGCCCGGGGCGGCGCGCGCGGCAGTCCCTCGCGATGTGGCCGGCGCCGCCGCACGAAGAGCAGACCACGCTGTTGGTGACGTTGGGCCGGTCGGGACAGAGCCAGGTCTTGTGGTCGGTGGCGGTGCAGTTGGCGCAGCGCTGCTGGTCGTGCTCCCGCAGCGTGCCGTTCAGCTGCGCCAGCTCGCGCAGCTGCATGCGCCGCAGGTCGTTCTGCCCCTCCGGCACCTCCACGCCTTGACGGATCACCTGCGAGCGGAAATTACGGTCAGTGTGGTAACATAGTGAGAAAGAAAACTCTATGGTAAATATATAGAGAGGCGCTATTCTTATAGGTCAGTCGAGCCATGTTGTGCCGTTAGTTTTCTCAGCGATTTCTTTTGTCATTGGGAGATCTGCTCAATCTATACGGCAATCACCAAAAGTCCTACTCTAGTACTTCATGGAGTTGGTCAGTCCAACTCCATGAAGTACTAGAGTCACTAGAGCTATAGTACTAGAGCACACAGTTCGGGCCTGGTTGGGCAGGTGGATAATTCCCACACTCCTTATGCGAGTTGTCAGTGCAGATCTCAGTTCCGCCACATAGAATAAGCTCCTGGTGTCCTGAAGTGAAGGGGGCGAAGGTGGAATGCACCAAAAGTGAGTTTTAAGCGCGCAGGGCGGTCTGCAAGCACTCAAGCACTCACCTCCTTGATCTTCTCGACGGCCTTCTTGACAGCGTCCGCGTTGGTGGCCGTGATGTAGGCGTGCAGAGGCTCGTCCTCTCCCGGCAGCGGCTGGCCGTCCTTGCGGCCCACCTTGCCCTCTTTGACCGAGCCCTTACCGCGGATTATGATCTTAGCGCCGGTTTCCTTCTCCATCGCTGCAAGGATGAGTTCAGTTCATTTATAATAATACAAGACTAAATTGAAAAATTTAAACGCCGCCGTTTATTCGCTGAACAGATTTTTATGAAACATGGCTAAGAACACTCGGGATAAAATTATCTATGACATAATTACACTAATTGGCATACTTGGTAATGTCAAATTTACAGTTTAAAAACTATATTACAGAACAGACTCTTGAAATAAGAGACCTATAAATAATCAACATCAGTAATTTTGGCTAAAATCTATAATAATAATTGATAATGCTGGACAATCCACACAGCATCATCTAGCCCCAAGCAGAGCTTGTGTTATGGGTACTTTATCAAAATGTTATTTATAATATTGTGTATTATACTAAGTATTTATCTACTTTTAATTTATTTCCCCTTCGACTATTATTTGTGATTGAAATGGCTCTCAAGACTAAATTATTTTGAAATAATTGTGATATATTTGGTAGACACTATAAATTATATACTTTTTTCTCGATACTTATTCTTTCTTTATGTGGCTACTGCAAAGGCAAAAAACTGGTTAGCCTGATTTTTCTTTTCTTTTTTGTAATTTTCGGAATAAAAGCTTATTGTTTTACCAAGTTTTGATAAATAAATAAATATATAGGTCAATGGCAGTTCACATACCTTTGAGCGTGTTCCCGCGGGGACCGATGAGAAGCCCTACGAAGTTGATGTCGGGGTGCTCCTCCTGCGGGATCATCACCTTGTCGTGCACGCGCGTCACGGGCGGCCTGCAACCACACACCGGATATAACGCAATCCACCGTATGAATGTACTATTACTTTACATTGAAAAAGATTGAAGTGAACAAAAAATCAAAGTGATCACTTTAGTTCTTAGTTTTACTTATGTCATTAGATTGTTTACAAGAGTTCTGTAAGGTCTAAATAAAGCACTGAGTTTTATAGTTTAGAGTTTTTACTTGTAGTCAGGCGGCGGTTTGAAGTCCGGGTTGATGGCGTGCATGCGCGTGACGAGCGCGTGCCGCTGCTCCTCCAGCTTGCGGCGCGTGCGGTACTCGCGCGTGTTCAGCCGCTTGCCGTCCGTCGAGTAGATGGGCTCCGGCGAGGGCGACCTGCGGCATCGGAGACCGTTAGCGCCGGCCCGCCCCGCGCGCCGCCCGCCTCCCCCGCGGCGCGCGGTGCCGGCAACCTAGCCCTAACGCTACCCTACAATCAACGTTTCGTTAGTTAAACCTGAAATTTCAATCGGATTAACCCTGAAAATAACTTCATTAGCTTTATTAGAGGCTGAAAAGAGTCTGATTAGAGCATTAGATTAGGGCAGGGCGCCGCGGGCGGGGGCGCGGCGCGGGCGCCACGCCGCGGGATCCTGCGGTAGCACCGGGTAACCTCCGCTACTTCCGATCTCACCTCGCGCAATTCAAGTTTCACGTTTAAAACGTTGCTCTTTATGAAAATTAAAAATGATTATTGTATCACAGTTAGAGCTCAAAATAATTATTGGAAAAGATCTACGGGGACCGGACGACCGCACTCGGGGTACGGACGGTAACATTAAACTGACACTCCGGATCTCGGTTAATTTATCTGTAAAAATTAAAAAATCTATCATTATTATCGCTCGCGCCCTCGCGCTCTCATTTCAAACTAGCCAAAAAAACGATATTACGATCAAAAAGTCCCGACACATTTGAATACAGGTAACCTTGAAGGCGGTCGCGGGCGCGCGCACGCGCGCACGCCACGGCCGCGACGCCGCACCTCCAAGAGGATAGCGGGGTGATACTCATGCGTGCTACTGGTGGCTTGCTGCGGCGCGGCCTCGCAGTCGCGGCGGTGGTTACCTCTCGTCGAGGTTGTGCGGGATGCCCAGGTCCCCGGAGCGCAGCTTGCGGGACACCTCCTCGATCTGCAGCTGGACTGCAATGGAAGGGGTTAGGCACCGCCAACAACAATGCATTAGAATCCCGCCACACACCTCCTTAGCCCTACCTGGCCATCTTGTTTACCCCACTGATTGAGAATGTACAGCGTTCACAAGGATCTAGTCTGTCTGTCGAGTCAAAGTTATGCCACTCTCTTATTTGCTGTTTGGTTGTTCGACTGACAATCAAATAGTTGTGTCCTAATGGTTCTTAACATTTTGTTGTGGACATACTCCTCAGGCGTCTAAATGACATCATTTTTTGAATCAGAATATTCAATAGAATAAAATATTTTTGCTACTTGTTTCCGCCCGCAGCATTACACAAGTTTTTCCGTGCGAAAAAGTTGACAGATTGATTTACTGTGGTAACTATAGTACATAAATTACGATTTATTTATAGATTATTTATGTTAATACATTATGTACCGAAAAAAATATAACACCTACAACATTTTTAGATTTTTAAGGTAAGAAAGTAAAACTGCACTCCGTTTCGGGTGATAAAAACGCTGCCATATTGACCCTTGTTCTGTGACGTCACACTTCACATTCGCAACTCAAAGCGCTTCTGTTTCTTCGTTGATTTTTCAATCAAAATAGAATAAGATACAAATAAATGTTAAAAACTAAGATTTTACTTCACAGAAAACACCAAACAACCGCGAAATAATATAAAAAAATGTCCCGCCAAAGCCTCAGAAACGAAAGGTGAAGTGTGACGTCACGGTCGCTATTGCCAATGGCGTTGCGTTTACAAATTTTGCGATTGAGATTTAAAATATCTACTTTTTAATGATTAAATTTCACAATTAAAAATAAATATACAGATATATTTCTATATCAATAGAGAATACGTAAAAAAAAAATTGTAGTCGCATAATAGGGATTATGCATATACCCTATTGTTAGGTATACCATACGTTTTCAATATGTTTTCATAGAAAAATAATCTAGAACCATTATACAATTAATTAAATACTATGTCGGCTCGATTAAAATCTAAACTTTCGTATGTACTATCGTATGTACTATCCAATGGTTTTGAGTCGACAGATTCGCATCTTTCAACAATTAAGGAACTTCATAGCGTAATATCCTTGCAAATACCAAACAGCAAATAAAATCGTGGACGGACTGTATAGGTATATCAAGTCATGTCTCGGTATTGTCCCTGAGTAGTCCAAACCTTTCTGATCATGTACCGGTCCGTGTGGAGCGGTGCCACTCGGCCGCAGCGGCGCGCCCGCTGTCGTTAGCGTGCCTACTATTGCTCACTACTAGCTCATTACCTACTGATTTACAAAGACTCAATGTTTCAGCAAATGTGTAGGTAATGAGTTGGTAGTGAGTCATTAATATGTCAATCCTTGCCCATAGATAACAATTGATAATACTGGACTAAGAGTATGCGACCGCTAGACCTGCGTTAGTTTATTTAAGCTGAGAGTTTGTCTGGTTATGCCCCCCACAAAGGTAGGAACGATCGTCGATTATGAAGTTTGGGTCAAAGTGGCTTTCATATATCGATATTTTTTTATTTTAATAACAATTTTACGTGCATATGCAAGCCGATATTTGCAAAACCACTATGACGCAAACTTCATAATCGGTGATCATTCCTACGAGTGGGGGGGCATACGCAGACAAAACTCTCAGCTTTTATAAAATAACGAAGGTCTGGCGGTCGCTGACTCTAAGCCTATATGCTTATTTAACAATTCCACAATATATTTTTTCAAGTTCAAATACTCAATATTTGCATCGGACCTATCATCACAAGATCAAATAAGAATTATAACAATAAATACATAGAAGTTCTGTATGATAAGAAATAAAAAATATAAATATTAATAAATTAATTACCTGCAATAAAAGTAAAACTTGGTAAGAGATGTTTATGAATGTGATTAATCTACTGAAAGGTTTTTTATTTTAAACGAAAGTATTATTGTTAATAATATTTATAATAATATATTATTGTTAATAATTGTAATGAGAATGCTGGTAAAAACCTTTTTGTAAATTAATCACATTTTTATTCAATATTCACCTTCACTGTGTACATGTTATGTAAATTAAATAAGTTGCAATTTCCAAGCACAATCAAGAGAACAGGATTGACACAGGGAATATGAATAGCAGAGACTATTTATTAGGTAAAGGTTACACAGACATGGAAGAACTCTTTATAGACGATACAAACAGTCATGGACTAGTTAACTAAACTCGGGCATTAGGACAAGTTGTTGCAATGGTGGCATTTTTAAAAATGGTGGCAAAATTCCACAATTTCATCTATAAATGGTTACGGTCTATAAATAGTCACATAATGTCATAAAGCATTGGGTTTCTGAGATATCCGCATTCAGAAAAAAAATAAGAGCAATAGATATTTTCATCTGTGAATAACTGGGAAAACTGACACCTTAGGACATATTTACTTGTATCAGTGTCCTCTATCCAAATATTACACTTTCATTGAGCGCGGCGATAAAAAAAAAAGGAAACTGTGGTAGCCGATGTTCGGGCCTCCCTACTAAAATCTTCAAACCCCTTTGTGCAATTTAGGGATTTTATTCACTTTGCAACCCATTACTAATTCACTAAGCTCGTACATATTTTAGATGTTTAATCCATTTAGTTTACTAGTGCATGTTCAATAACTGGTTTGTATGTCAGGCAATCCACAATCATTTATGAACATAATCAATAATCAAGAGACTGAAGATGAGCTTTGGCTTTATACTGTTAGCCCTTCTAGCAAAGCTATGCAATATTTTGACTAGGATATAGAATAGAGAAAAATTCCATAAGTAAATTATTGGAATTGAAGGACTGAATTTTAAATATTTACAGAGGGATAAGGCGACGATTCAATATTATTTTTCTATTCTACCGGCAAGTTACAAGGCCTTGTCTAGGCTACCTATGCTAAGGCTACCGTCGGTTGAATTACTGGACTTTTGATGTCAGAGATATCTTCAGTCTATTTCGGTTTTCAGACTTAGCCAAAGGCCGCGGCAGTCTGCCGTAGCCAGTGGCTATGTCAAGAGTGTGTGGTTAAAGACTTACGTAGGTACTGCTCCTCCTGGTCCTTGGTAAGTGTGGAGGGCAGCACAGTCGGCAGTCCCGGGATGAAGGTCTTGTCGTGCTCCGAGCCCATCCAGCGCGTGCGCCGGCGCCGCGCACGCCGCTCAGCCGCCGTCTCGCCCTCCGGACCTACACAACAACATAGTTGACGATGGACCGACATTGAAGCGGTCGCAGGGAATGGATGGATACAGGCGGCTCTGGACCACTATTTGTGGCGTCGTTTTATGAAAGCTTTTGTTATTGTTCAGCCGAGGATGTTGATACCAATGCACAATAAACTCGCATGCGAGATGTTCGTGCAGATCTCTGCTCCCCCACTTAGAATAGTGTAAATTCACATACAAAAATTACTGTTCATGATATGATGATTCACCACCTCTTGTGCTGTGCAATTATTTACAAAACCCAGGATGTATATTTGAACCACAGAATGCATTTGAACCGCAGAATGCATAATTATCCTAAATGAAGTCAAGCTTGGAAAGTTTGTGAAGTGAAGAATATGTTTGTTAACTTAGATCTCCAAAACTATTGATCATAAATATTCAGATTTAGCATACATGTTGAAGGTAATCCAATTCAATGAATAGGCGACTTTACATCCATGAAAAGTGTGCACGACGCGGGCAGAAAAGGTTGTGCTTGTGCACTATTATTTTTATCTTATCAATCACACAAACATTAAAAATGTGAAAGTTTGGATGGATGGATGGATTTCTGGACTTCTTTATGCCAAAACTACTGAACGGATCGGGCTGAAATTTTGCATACAGGTAATTCTTATCCTGGATCAAACATAGGCTACCCCATTATTTTTATCCCATTAATCAGTTCCCATGGGATAGAAAAGACGGCCAAAATCAGCAACGACCCTGGTATGTAATCTATGAGCATGCAAAGATGCATTGTCGTTAGACCTTCACCGTCGTCATCATGTTCATCATCCGGCTGGTATTCCTGCGGGGGCGCCCGCGGCTGGCGGTTGCCGTAGCGCTTGTCGGAGCGCGCCTGCAGCTGCTCCAGCTTCTGCTGTACCGAGGTGGGCGGCGGGATGGCCGTGGCCGCGGACAGCGCGGCTGCTGCGGCCGCCGCGGGCTGGACCGGCGCCGCCATGCGACGGGATGCTACGAATGTCTGCAATACATTATGATAACTTGTTTAAATAACAAATTCAATTTGATTTGAGTGTGCAATAAAGTATTTTTTTATCCATCACTGTTTCACCTGTTTTTAAGTAATGACTCAAAACATATGTATTAGGAATATTCATGTAGAACAGGCTAACTAACATACCTGCACTGTCAACCTCAACCATCACATTAATATTCTAAATGTGAAAGTTTGAACATTTAGATGTATGGATGGATGGATTTTTGTTACCTCTTCATGCAAAAACTACTGAATGGATAGGGCTGAAATTTTGCATACAGCGAAACAACGCGTGCAAAGCCGCGGACATAAACTAGTAATAAATAAGTTTAAAAAGTACATTGGGTAGTAAGTAAAACCACACTCACCTCTCGTGTATGTGTTACACAAATATGAAATATTAAGGCGCTACCCCGACCCAAATGAGCGCCACCACCTATTTTATTTAATTATTAAAAAAAAGCTTATGATAGGAAGCCCAAACTGGCCAATCGATTTTTTAAATTAATAATAATATATGAGTACATGGATAGATATTTTTTATTATACATAGAAAACGACCAGAACACCCTGAACAAATATCTGCAGATCGTACAAATATTTGTCCCGAGGCGGAAATCGAACACCAAAAAGAGCAACTTCGCATCTCTGCTTAAAGTAGGTATACAGGCCAATCAATTTTTGAAAATTCCTTTGTTTAACATAATAATAAGATAAAATAGGCACTGATTTGGGTCAGGGTAGCACCTTAAAAGGAAACATACATACATTTGATTTTATCATAATAATAATAATAAATAATGCTGGACAATCCACACATCATCATCTAGCCCCAAGCTAAGCAGAGACAACCACAGTTAGTGGGTTTCTCCTAATTCTGTCTCTTACTCTTTATATTCTCACCATCATCATTATCACCCTATTAGTTGCCCACTGCTAGACATAGGCCTCTCCTAATGAGCGCCATAGCTCCCTATTTTCAGCTTGCTTGTATTCTCATGTTATCTTAATTTCCATATTATTATAACATGCTGAATGTACTTAACAAATATGATAATGAAAATACCTGAGCCACAGCAGCTGCAGCGAGGATAGCAGCTTGTGTAGCTGGATTCACTCCATTATTGGTCACCGCTCGGGATGTGGCCTTGGTGGTAGTTCCCACCATCTGGTCCAACAGTGCAATAGTCCCATCCCTAAAAAAAATAACAAGAAGTAACGTAATTTAGCTTGTTCGCTCAAAGATCGCAGAGAATGAATTGCATGACGAGATCATTTACAACCATATTTCTCTGTGGATATGGGTAGTACCAGGTTATAGGCTTTTTATAGTGTAGTAGTCCATTAAGGGCGTCTCATGAGACAGGAAGTGTCAGATTGGTACAAGAGTGTTTGATATGAATGTGGATGGATAAAGTAGGGTAAAGAAAAGATAAAGTGAAAGATGAGTAAGAAAGAAGTAAGTGCAGGGATGACAACTGTTATTAAAGAAGGGTATGGAAGAAGAAAGCCTGTTGTGCCCGCCCAACCTACCTATCTTTAGATTTTCTTCCGCGACTACGACTGCGGCTGCGGGGCGACCGGCTGCGACGCTTATCCTTATGTCGGTCGCGGCTGCGGCTTCTATCGCGCGACCCGCCCTTGTGCCTGAAAATTCCAATTACAGATGCCTTTCAGTCAGATTTTCTCGAGAACGAAAGTTGCATCTAAATAGGTAAATATTACCTTTTAGAACGGTGCCGATCGCGATCTGTCCTCCCACGATCTCGAGTCTTCTCGCGGTCGCGATCCTTGTGGCGCTCGCGGTCGCGAGATCTTGAACGGCTACGCTCTCTATGTCGAGAACTCATTATAGAAACTGGATTGTGACACAGTTGGGTATTCAGTGATAGGATCAATCAACGAAATAGGTGACCTTTTTTGCAATATTTACAACAATGTCGACAAATCCACACCACAACGGCAATCAAAATCAATCCCACAGAGTACTTTTTTTTTTATACCGTAAACGTAAAAATTAAAATCAATCCACAACAAACCAAAGAGAATAGATCCACTTTTTTTTTATATTTAAACGTTGCCAGCACCACAGAAAAGGTAATCCGTCCGTCCACATGGTCTATTGCCTATTCCATGCAGAGGTGACCGTAGGGAGAGGTGTGGTGTGCATTAGTATTTTCTTTACAATGTGCGTAGAATGGAGCGTCAGCTTCTTTCCACCTGCGTAGATTGGAGCGTAAACCTAGTTTCTTCTCTCACCATAGCTTGGCTTGGCAGCACCATAGGTTCGGAATCTTTCGGGTTTATTTTTTTAAAACCCGCCATTCGATTCTGAGTTCTGATTGGTGTACAACGCTGAACTACGACATTTCCGCCCGTCAGCAATTGGTGATCTTATGGTCGGCTTCGCTTCGTCTGCCATCTTTGTTCAGTGTTCCGGAGTGATTTCGCTTGGCGCCTTTCCTGTGTTGGTTTTTCTGTGTGTAGTTGAGATAGTGAATTACACGTTTCAAAATGGTGAGTTTTGTAAGATTTCGGGCAAAATTAGTGTTTTTGTGCAGTTCTAATAGTGTACTTCGGTGAACGGCAATGTGATAAATCAACTGGCGAAGTTTCAGCTTCGTACGAGCAAAATTAATGGATATTTTCATAAATTTTAGGCTGGTGGAAAAGCAGGCAAAGATTCTGGCAAAGCAAAGGCTAAAGCAGTGTCCAGATCAGCGAGGGCTGGACTTCAGGTATGTCTAACGCTGATTAAAATTGATTTGGGGAATTTAGCAATAACTCTAGTAGATTATTAAAATCCCAATTTTTACTTCATAAAATCTAATATTACGTATGACCTCTTGAAGTATGGCGATGGCGAACTTCGAGATCGATAATGTTTCCTATTTTTTTCTAGTTCCCTGTGGGAAGAATTCATAGACATCTAAAAAATCGGACTACAAGTCATGGCCGTGTTGGTGCTACAGCAGCGGTTTATTCTGCTGCTATACTGGAATATCTAACGGCCGAGGTAAAAATGCGACGCCCCGCCAAAATGGCGGCAATTATTATTTATTTCGTACTGTTATAAATTTACCACTGATTCAAAAAAATGACATCGCTAGCTAAATTACAGGCAGTTTAATTGTTTGAGTATGCAAAGGATAACGAAGGGACTTCTATTATTAAATGTTTGGGAAATTTTTGGCGGGAAAAATAAAAACATCAACACAAACATTGTTGATCTTGATCTCAAATCGTTTATTGGTCATTGTTTATTGTGGTCTTACTTTATAAATAGGTAAATACCTACCGTAACTTTGCATAGTGCCTTCCTAATAGGTACTTACTTATACTTTAATTGCACCTTCTTATTTACAGGTGTTGGAGTTGGCGGGAAATGCATCTAAAGATCTCAAAGTAAAGCGTATAACGCCTCGCCACTTGCAGTTGGCTATCAGAGGAGATGAAGAGCTTGACAGTCTGATTAAAGCAACCATTGCTGGCGGTGGAGTGATCCCTCACATACACAAATCGCTAATTGGAAAGAAAGGTGGTCCAGGAGCTCCCGTCTAATATGAGGTACGTCATCTCAATTTGTTATTCTCTGGCGTCATTTATTGTGTACCTCACGATGAGGTAAGGTAGCAAATTCTATGAGTGAGACTCAGCCTTATAATCTGCTTATCTTGCATAGTCTTCATAGCCAAATGTACTATTGCCCAGTCAAAGTTTGCCCTCCGTGTTTCTTCATAGTTTTGATACTGTGTCTTTATAGTACAGATTTATCTATATCATATTTCTTAGCTATGGCCTTTAAAGACAATTTGCTTTTCACATATTCAGCAACAGCTGTATTTATAATATTTTCATCGTACTTTCTATACCTTTTCCCCATCAATAGTTCTGAGGCTTGCTAAAACAAATGTAAATTTAAGACTTTTGACATGGTGTCATTCACCTATGAGATGAACATAATTATCAATCTTTAAATTAGCAAGCCAATGGCATCACACCTAAACAAATCGACTAATAACAATTCGACCTTGAGCTAACCCGACCTGTAAGTGTCCATAGGCTTCTTTATTAGGACAAGAATATAACTTTTTATATTCATTGCATGAAACATCGAGCATACCCAATAGAGAGGAAATGTCAATTATTTTGTTTAGACAACAATTCCGCCAAATCACTGCTGAGACTGCTGTGCTCCGATTGGCCGACTCAAAGTCTAGCATCACACCCCAGTTGGGCAAGCATATATTTTTATCGATATCGATAGTCATGATTAAACAAATCTGAGAATCGCGAAAATTATTTACCTCAACGATAGTGAATTTATAATTTTTTAAAGCAAACTAATCAAATACGTAACTACTAGTGTAGCATTGTTCTATTTGATTGGAATTTAATTACAAATTTCTGTATTGTCTCTATGTGAAAATCTAATTATATACACATACAGTTTACATACAGGTTTTTGATATTGTAATAAGGATACTTGAAATACAAAAAAAATACAGATACATTTATATACCGATAAAATAATATGCCCGGAGTATTTTATAAAACTTACACTGATCAACGATAATCAAATTCATACATTCTCATTAGGTACTTCTAGTTAGGTTGGGAGTATCGATACATAATTTATTATGTACCACACTAGCATGATAGACATTTGTAAGTGACAAATCACTGATGAGTTTCGAATTTTGAACGACCATATTTCCTCTCTATTGGGTATGTGCTCGATGGCATCAAATAATGATTAGTGCCAGTGAACAAATCAATACCCCAACCAAGGTAGCTAATCTTAATTTTATTTCCAGAATTTAAAGATTTCAACTGCTGCATTTGACTCCGGGCGTGGTTTCTGTCGTTGGAATATTCATCACCAAGTTTATAAACATAGTTTTCATAATAATACAAGTGATGTGGACTGTGGAGTGACCTTGAGAACTGTTGATCCGGACATACATATTTGTTAGTTCATAAGAGTTAGATTACATGGAGTCTGCTAAAAATGTCTGGGCCTAAGGCACGGCTATAATGGCCACCAAGTCTTTCTGATGAAAGTTTTGTGCTAAAAGAAAAGTGCATTTTTTGTTCTTAATTTTATTTTTATTATAATGATAACCCACCTCATCAATTCATAGTAAAATTTGTATTAACAAGATTTTCCCTAGCATCCCTAACTTGTTGTTTCCTATATTTATTGTAAGTGCCTTGGCAAAGATAATTTTTAGCTCTTCCTTGTTAAAATAATAGTGTTAAGGAGATTTAAATATTAGTAGAATTAAGGTCAAGGAACATCTGATTTTCCATAGTTGTAAAATAAGAATGACATTGTAAATGCTCAAAAGTTGTCTTGGTTCTGGATTATGAGCACTGGGGCCCTATACTGCTATAGCAATCACTTCTTATTGGATATCATCACAGAATGACACGTTTTGGGATTCTACCTTAGAATCTAATCTTTTCTCTCTGTGCAAATTTGTGCATGGTATTTGTGGATTTCTAGAGTTTGTTTCATGTAAGGATTCTATGTGACGATTTTGCAACGATACCATTGTCATAGTAAAGCGATTGGTTAGCAGAATTGGGCCTCTGATCTGTTGACTGCGGAGGCTGATAATAATTAACAACTGCATCTTCATAACTACTAAAGCTGAAAGAGTGGTTGTAATATTTTGCAGCATTTTAGTAATTTTTTTAGGAAACAGTAAAAATAACTGTGTTATTCTTAAATTGTAATTTGGTATGTATGATTGAACTGTTATAAGTTGAAAGAAATGTATTTTGATCTTTGAAATATATTGAAAAGCGCTATCTCTAGCATTTTTTACTTGCTTTTTCATTGTTGAATTTGATTACTTGTTTTGAAACATAGGCGTGCGAGGTTATGGTCGGAACGTGATTGCAGGCAATTAGGTTATAAAAATTATCAGTGAACACATTTTCAAGAAAACTATCTTGAGAAGGGTTTGGCTCCAACTGGAAACTTAAAAAAAATCACTTGTTCACTTCATTACTCTGGCATAAAAAGGAAGTAAATTTATCTCATTTATTTGATATATCTGATGTGACGCGTTTGAGGTCCTTGTTTGTACCATCATGATCAACAGCCAGTCCACTCCCCTGATAAGCGCCTTATTGGCAGATATCCTAACCAGATAGGCATTCTATGAAAAATATATATAGGTAGGCCACAAGGAAACAGCCCATCATTTGGGCGTAATCACATAATTCCTCACTGGGCTTGCGGTCGGTTTCTCGACATTTATTTTGCAAGAAAAAACAAATTATCTATGGCAATTAAATTTAATTTGGTTGCATCATCACAGTAATCGCTATTTACATTATTATTGATGAAAATTCCACTTAAATAGGATTGTACAACTAGGACGAAGCTGCGCCGTCGACGGGCGCCGCTAGTTTCCGTTTTCGGGCGCGCCGCCGCCGCCCGTCTTCAGCTCTCCGTCCGTGAACTCATCGCAGCGGTCCTCCAGGTCGTACTGTAAACGAAAAAAACAATAAGTACTTTCCATCCATTTAGATTGGACGGCTGTAAGCCTGTTACTATCAAATAAAATAATTGACAGTAGGTATAGTATATCATCTGGCCCCAAAGTACCTAGCAGACGACTAGGTAGGTAAGTCGGCAGGTCATCGAGGAACAACATTTAAGCCGATCATACAAACATTAGTCCTGCGGCAGGAATCGAACCCCCTCCTGCGGCGGAGGCGGAGCTTCCCCCACTGCGGCACTGAGGCCGACTATGAGGGTGTGTTGGTCGTTGTTTATTAAACGACAACGGATTACAAAATCCTTCAGTCTGCTAAAGGCATTGATCCTAGACTGGATGTCGTCAATCTCCAAAATTTGCGGGTTTGGGGTACTTGTCTATTTTGTATTGTGAATGTAACCAAAATGGCGGCTTTGCTAGCAAATCGAAGTGACCGCAGATCGATCACTATGAAAAGAAATCTTTTATCAAAATATTGTCAAACTGCAAAGATTTGTTCCTTTAATAGAATAGTGTATATACCTACTATCATAGGCTTCTCTTTTCTCATTGGCTGACTGGAAGTTACTACATAGGTAGGGTCTTGTCATTGACCTCCATTAAACAAGTAGATACCTACTAGACAGCCTACCTCTAAGCATATCTAGTCGTTCGACGAAGGCATTTTGACGTGGTTTTGACAGAGCAATCGTGCGGGGGCAAGGAACGGGACGGGGAAGGGACGCTCCCGAGTTGCATACATCGCCGCCTTAGTAACTCGGGAGCTTCCTCCCCCCTAGGTAGGCTGTGCTACTACGCTGGAGGTCATAATATTATCGATGACAGAATGAGGCCATTTGCTTTTCGCCATTTTGGCGCTGAGCGTTTGCGTGAGCGGCGTGACCGTCTATGGAACTAATACTATTAATATTAATGAATATTTACGCTGAGACGTAATTTTTTTTTCGAAAGTACTAAAATGCTGTTGATCGCAGATGGCCATGACAGCGTTACCGGACTTGCTGAGACGTATCTCAGCAAATGTCAATTTATACCAGAGACGGTCGAGAGGGGCGCCGCCGGCCCCTTTGAATCGGCACAATAAACTTCTGTCATTGCGTATACAATATTCCCTCCAGCGTAGGTACTTGTTTACCAGAGCTCAGTGGACCTTATGGTTACCTCATCAAGCTGCAGACAGTTGCCCCACTCCGCGAGCGTGATGCGGTGGTCATCATCATCATCGCACTTGTCGAGGAAGGGCGCGATGCAGTGCTCCAGGGATAGCAGCGGCGCGCGGATCGGGAACAGCTCGTGCCGGGACACGAACCTGCAACGTGACACGTCGGGAGGTCATTTTATGTCATTCAGTGAGAGACTCGCTCGTACTGGGTTTATTAGCCATTGGCGTCTCATTGGATATTTTTTTGCGAGTCTTCAAAATGCTGCGTATATAGTGCAAGTCCTTTGAATTACATAGATATTGTAATTAAGCTGGTACTAATAACTACGTTTATTTCTAAACCAGGATTCACACTTATAACAATAACCGGTCATCACCATCGAAATATCTTATTGGATAATAATTTACAGTTTAAAATTTGACTTGTCTAAGAGCTTAATTTGTGAGACTAACTAAATAAAGAAATAAAGTCACTTAGGTGATTGATTTGATTAGGTTCTGTTGCGGTCAGTAACGCCATCTAGTAGACAGAATAGAGAAATGGTGGGAAACTTCTCAAAACAAAATAAAATGGCGACTAAAGGCGCCATTTTAGATGGTGGAGCCATAGACTAGAGAGGAGTGGTTACCTGTCGTTGTCGTGCGCGTCGAGGTCGCACCACTTCCAGACGGCGGCGTTGGTCCAGCGGCGCGTGAGGTTGGACTCGGCCTCCTGCTCCATGGCCAGGTAGTGTGCGCTGAGCTCGCGGCGCTCCGCCATGTCGCGCATTATGTTGAACAGCCAGTCGCGCATCCGCCGCGGGAAGTCCGCCATCTCGTCTGGCATGCACTCCTGCACAGAAAAACACGTTTTTTATTTTACCGACCAAGAAGTCAGCCTCGAGTTCGGTTAGATCTCAGAACAGGGAAATTACGGTTAGATACTGGATAGTATCGTCTGGATACAGAAAAGGCTGGCAAAAGCGAAAGGAGGCCTATACCCAGCAGTGGGTGATACCAGGCAGAATGGATGAAGATGTTCCATTTTTGGGATTTGCGTAGTTTTATGTCCGCACCGCACCGTAGAGGCGCTGCTGTAGGTACTAAACTCTAGACATACCTATAGGTAGGTAAACGGTGGCGGTTATTTGCAATCGCAAGTCGCGTCTGCGTGGAAGAGGCTTTAAGTGTCGATTCTGTTGTTGAATTTGACTAAACAAAGGGTGCATTCTGAAATACGATTACAGCGCTGATAGCGATCACAACGACATTTTTGCGTTCCAAATTAGATATCACGATATTGATAGTCGAGTGCTATCATTAATTCGGAACACTCATGAACGCGCTCACGGTCACGAGAGTCGCGGTGTCAAATGTTAGTCAGGTAGACGGTTAGTCAGGTAGACAAGTAAACGAAAAAAAAAAGAGAATACGTAGTATCTACGATGAATGCAAATTGTCAGTTTTGACAGAGCACTCACAGTGATTTCAGTTTGTCTTTGTAGGTGAGTCGATGGTCGGTGATATCGCATAATGGCACATGTAATGACATCACACGGACATCCTTGTCGCGCTCAGTTATTTGGAACGCTTGTGAGCGCGCTAATATCGATTGTAGCGTAATTCGGAATGCACCCTAAGACATCTGTCAGGTCAGGTAGATTACCGGCATCTCCCGACACTCGCCGTAGTACTCAATCTGCACGTGGTGGTACTGCGGCCCGCGGCACAGCTCCGAGTGGTCGAGGCACAGGCAGCGCTGGCGGTACACCTCGCAGTCGCTCGACCACGTCTCGTTGTGGTTCGTGCACACCTAGTATGCAAACAAACATTATTAGGAACGTAAAATAGTATATTACCTATGCAATTAGTGAATGAAGGATTTAAAGCGAGGGCCATAGATGAATCACAAGCAAGTGAAGGATTCTAACGACTGAATCACGACAGTAGGGAGTGATTCAAGTATTAGAATATTAAGCGACGCGAATGATTCATGGCCCTCGATATAAATCCGTTCACAGATTTATAAGTTTACCTAGTCCTAGAAATCCGTTCTATTCAAGAGTTGCATACTATCTTATATAGGTATAAAAATCAATTGCTGTTCGTTAGTCTCGAGAACGGGTGGACCGATTTCGCTAATTTTGGTCTTTAAATGTTCGTATAAGTTCAGGGAAGGTTTAAAAGGTGAGAGCGGTACAAAGTTCGCGTCAGCTAGTAGGTACATACTTTAGAATAACAACGAGAAAAAGAACCAATCAAATCACGAGGAGTTATTTGCACAAGGAGTTTGTATGTAGAGTATTCTTTGCACAATGAGTTGTACCTATCGAGTATTTTTTGCGCATCGAAATGGGAATATAGGTATATTGGTGTGTTCTAAATTCAAACACCAAAATAGTGATTTTCAGTGCTTTTTATTCACTGTTTACAGTGACTAATAAAAATTCAGAGGAATGATTATAAATACTATTTCGTAGTATCATTTTAGTGGTGCCCCACATGACACCCACGCATTGCTGGGTGTCTCTTGCACGATTTATTGTAAGATTTGTTAAATAGGTAGGTAACTAATGTATGAGACCTATTTGCCCGTAACCACGGTAACCTGGGCTGTTGGTTACCCGAACCTCGATTCTGACCTCCACGGCTATGTCCTTGCGGTAGCGAGGAAAGAAGGTGCAATACCCAATAAGTTTATCTAACTAAGCAAAACTCTTCGTTTGGTCTCACCTTTTTTCTTAAAATGGATTTAGGATTTCTCGATCAGCCACTCAATTTAAGCTTAGTCTGTATACAAGGTTGTTATAAGTAACTAGCTGCGCCCCGCGGCTTCGCCCCCGTGGAAATTTATGTTTCCAACTTTCTTAATTTTTTCTTTCATAAGAACCTTCTCCTGACAATAACAAACACAACAAAGAAAGAATTAGCGAAATCGGTCCAGCCGTTCACGCGTGATGCCGTGACCAAGGAAAACGGGTTTCATTTTTATATCTATATAGATACCATAGACTATTGTAATTTGTGTTTAATTAGTCTATGGTAATACGTTTATATTTTATTTATTATAGTCACACATTTTTACGTTATTATAGTCATTTTATGGTCTTTTTCATAGTGCTACTCCACCACTATCCGCCAAAACCTTCAATAAGCTTTCTGGTATTTATTAATTTGTAATTCTGTTAATTTTAAATCTTTGGTTATCCCCTAAATAAATTTAACTATAAATAAATTACGGATTCATTGAAAATGGTGGGCGCAAAACGACTTATTCGCTAGCGCGGTATACATATTACTTGTACCAACACAATAAAATAAATAAACAACCAGAAAATATTTAAACTTCCCGCCACTCACAGAAAGAACGACCTTAATCGATCTTGTGGAACTTTCATCCACAGTCTTTCGGCAACCCCGACGATATCATCCGACCATTTAGCGTGTGGCCGCCTTGGTCCACCGGTACCTAATGAATGCATGCAGTAGGTACCTACCTTCCGCCGGGAGTCAGTCTCGTATGGACAGTCCTTGATGCAGTTGCAGACGGCGTCCCCGTGCTCGTCGATCTCGCACACGCGGCCCGCGCTGCAGTGCACCTTCAGGCATGGGTCTGCAACAACCACACAACACACGTCAATTCACACAGGGTAATACAGGGTGGATTTTTTTGGTTGGGGCAGTAAGGGGTGTAGCTACAGGAAAAAGGTCTAAGGAGACTTTCCATAATTTTTAGAGAATTTTTCATCCGCATTCACAGATTTAAAAAAAATGTAGAGTTAGCAAGAAAATGGGAAATTTACACAAAAAAATAGTTAAAACTTTTCCAATACATTTTGTTCAAATATTGCATCAGCCAACCAGGATTTAAAGCATTTATTTTATTCACAAAGAAAATTATACTAGTATTTACAATTGAAACAATTGAGCAAACAGTCTACAGATAGCTCAACTGATCCATATCAACACCAGTCGGAAGCGTCCCCAAGACGCTGGCTGCATTGCCACGCTGTATGGCAATGCTGATGCGCTGTGCCAGATACTCACCAGCTCTCGGGTCACGCGTCGCTTCGACCAGACGCTCAGATAGTTTTTTGAAAACCCGAAGAGCCTCGGTACCCCACGGACCTAGGGTCTCGACTCCAAGGGGAGCAAATGTGTAGGCTCTGTCGAGACCTGCATATTTACGCCTCTTGAGATCTTCGGCCAAATCTGCCGCCGCACCCGCCCTCACGGATGTCCTCGGAAGATGGGAAGGCGCAAGTGTGTGCATGTAGCGTCCCACACAATGGGCCTCCCCAACTCCCATGGGACTAGTGTCATACCGTCGGGCCTCTTACCATCGTCACGCAACAGACCATTCGGTTCGAGAATAGCTGGTACGTTAGCGGTGACAAAGGCCCGCCGGATGATGTCGTTAAGGCTAGCGTGGCGAGATATCCGACCGGCGGCCCTAGTGCACGATAATCCGTGATGACCAAGCTGTTCGACAGCAGTACCGCACTGGCATTGATGAGGCGCGCAGCACCTTGCACCCAACCGGAGACATGTTGCGATACGGAAAGATACGGGATCCAATAAAGTACCAGTGTTATATGAAGGAAATGCTTGCAACCAATGTCCTGACTCCCATTTAGAAACGGCCAGGAGGCCGGCACGATCTGCAGAGCTGGAGCACGTTTGTAACAAACAGTTCCGTGTCAACCAGGATAGGTTATCGCATTTTTTTGCTAACTGTGAACTTTTGAAAATCTGTGACTATGGATGAAAACTTCTCTAATAAAATATGGATAGTCGACAAATATGGCCAGTGCTATTAGATTAGACCATTTTCCTTGGACAAAGTGCCATGAAAATATCGATGTCGATTTCGATTAATTTTTATCGTTTTTTTATTGTAGACCTTCCTTTGACCACAATCTCACCCGATGTTATGTGACAATGTATCATCACGAAGGTCAAAAAGACACCTATTCACTTTTCTCTTAAAGAGACCAAGGTTGGAGTTGGCCGGAAAAACAGAAGCAGGCTGCAGTTCCAAACATAAAGTGGCTCCGTGATAAATTGCCCAATTCTGTCCTCGCCGCTTTAAAGATCACTCTAAAACTTATCTTACATAATATATGATTACTGAAACCAATCACAAAATATGACCAATACGAATACCTGATCTACAAGATAAAATATTTCATTTTACAATATTTTGTATAGTTTTATAATAAATGACTGTAGAAAATACATAAATATTGCGCGGGGTTTTAACCCTCGCAGTAAACAGAAAACACCAAATAAAAAAAAACATTAAAACAACCACTCAATTATATCTTTTCTTTAAGTTATACAGATTTCCGTAACAAAAGTAAAACCCCAAAAAAACTCATTTTTGTAAAGCGCCCTGCGGAAAAATTGGAGCAAATTTAAATATTTTCCAAAAAAAATTCAACATTATTATTGGCTATGATATTGGTTATATTTCATAATTCGTTTCAATAATTTGAATAGATTCGATTTAGAGAAACATTCAAAACGCTGAGGACCGTATTGGGTAATTTACCGCGGAGCGGTCTCAAGCAGCACGAGTGTAGGCTTACATTAACGACTTACCATCAAGATAGACTTCGTTCTCCAGCGGGTTTCCTTCCTGCGAGTGGTCGTTGAACACGCTGTTGACGCGCGCGCGCTCCGACTCCTGAGAACAACTCCCTCCGTCAGTACACATCCCTCTCACAAACCATACTGTCAAGTCTCTAAACTGTGACATTACAGACGATGCTCTCACTGAGCGACTGCCGCCGTAAAGCTTTGGCCTCTTGTCTCTCATTATCACGCAGTACGCTGCATACTGCGCCTTATCTCTGACGCAGACTTCGACCGAACAAAAGACCACTCTAGACGTTTTTCATACGATTATGTGTCCGGCACCGCATAGCGAAGCCGCGCTTTGCGGAAAATTCGACTAAAACACGATTCACCTACAAACATTTCGAATAGTAACAATTCGATTAACGACTAAAAAAATTCGTTTTAACAACAAAAAAGTTTGTGTCAACATAATGGCTCTGGGTGCGATTATGCATATACACCGCCTTTCCGAACTGTTTTAGTCGAATTGTATTAGACGAAATGTTTTAGTCGAATTTTCCGTAGACGCATGCCGCAGCGTACTGCGTGGTGATCAAGAGACACAGTCTTTAGGCGTCATTGTTGTAAAGTCCTTTCTCCCTGATTATGTAAATCCTAAACTGTTACATTACAGATGAATCCTAGGGACGGCCCCGTTCTATCTATCTAACCAGCTGGTAACACCCACTGCTCAGTATAGGCATCTTCCTTATCTCGCCACCCCTGGCGGTCTTGTGTCGGTCGGATCCACTGCTTCCCTACAGCCCCCACAATGTCGTCTGACCATCGAGCAGGTGGTCTACCTCGAGGCCGCCGTAATCGTTAGGCTACTATTCGGTGACTGCTTTGGTCCATCGGATATCATCTCTTCTTGCTAGCATGGATTAGGCGAGTATTGTTAACTTACCTGGAACCTCTTCTCGTCGAGTCTCTCCGCCATGCCGAGCTCGAGATGCTCAGCCTCGGGGTCTCCCTCGTCGATGACTGACGGCCGCGCCGTCGTTGTTGTGCGCAGGCGCCGGTGTCGCCGCCGCTATATACCGCACGCAACAAACATTTATAGCATAAATAATAGTACTTTTCATACTATCTACACTAAGGCACTTACTAATAAGTATTATAAACTATCTTCTGCTTGCGGCATCGCACGCGTTTTTCCGGAATAAAAATAATGTTAATCCAGGCCTAGAACTAGGTACCTACATTTATTTCAGCAGTTTTGAAGAAGTAACAAACATCCAAACTTTCGCATACCCAGTTTTTTATGTCTTGTGTGCGCATTAACGCTGAACGGAATTTCTTACGGCTTTTGTCGAGGAAACATGACAAGAAACGCGGAAGTTTAGCAAGGTTCAAGGTGGTATCCTGGGATATTTAAAGCTGGGTATGCTTTTTATCCCGGAAAAACTCTAGCGAAGCTGCGAGCAGCTAGTCAAACATAATTTATCTTTTACAGGGTACCTAGGTACTTAAATAAGTCAAATATTTTAAGTCAACACCACTATTGATAAAGAACATAAAGTACTAGTTGCCTCCTAACAATAGATTGGAATGTGAACTAAGGCCATGTTCTGAGGACGTAGGTACCCCTTGAATACCGTACATAGTCTGACTGAATCTAGTCACAAACAATTTGTTATTAAGTTTTATATTTTACTAGCTTCTGCCCGCGGCTTCACGCGTTGTTTCTATGGAAACGTTTTGAGGTTATTTTTATCGCATGGGAACTGATTTATGGGATAAGAAGTCGCCTAGGTTTGATTCCAGGGTTAACTTACCTGTAAGAAAAATTTCAGCCTGATCCGTTTGGTAGTTTTGGCGTGAAGAGGTAACAAACATCTATCCATATATCCATCCATCCATCCAAACTTTCGCATTTATAATATTAGTGTGATGTTGATGTAATGTTAGTTTTAAGGTATATATTGCTATGCACTTTAGAAATAAGTTAAATAAGATCTGTAACTTTTCTATAGTCTGAAAGAAATGAATTGTTATTATTTAGTCATCTTTTCTTGTTCAGAAGCAGAAAATGACGTCAATGTATGAAAATTTCTACAAAAACTGTTAGTGTAGGTAGGTACCTAATAGTTATATACTTCAATGCCAGTTAAACTTTAAAGGTTCTTTCGCTGCTCTTGGTTTTCATGACACAGCAAAGCCAATGGTCAGTTAGTCGGTGGATTTTTTAAATTCCTTTCCACCACAACGAACGAGAATTGTTTCTATAAAAGCAAGCTAAGAACAACGAGCGATACCTACTATAGGTGGGTTTGACACTTTCCACTGGAGATCATCATTAACAGTGAAAAGTTATTGTCATCAGATCAGTGTGAGTACAATGTGTACATATATAATGTAGGTGGTTGGTAATGGTACAGCCGATGCAGTTCGAAAGCTGGACAAAGTATCCATGTGCCTCACCTCAGCGTCAGCAGTACAGATGACTGCGACCAGCAAGGCCAGCAACAGAATGCGGCCCTTCATTGTGCTTGCGTTCTGTAACAAAACATCAGCATATCAGCCTACAAACGTCCACACGTGGACATAGACGATCCGCCACAAATAGCGGTCCCGAGCCGCCTCCATCCATCGACTGCCTACGACCGATACAATGTTGTCGGCCCATCGATATATTGCAACATTTGCAACGCTCTGACTCGTATTATATCGCAGTCGCCGTACGTGGACTTTTATCTACACCCTACAAAATATTACGAATAGGTACCCTCTCTTCAAACATGAAGACCGCTAAACCCAGCTACGAGTTAAATGCGTTTTGCCTAGGGTGTTTCCTAAACATAGCTCGATGTGGTCACGCTCCCACTGAAACTGCAGTCGATGCCTATTGTTATGATTATGACTTAGGAAGGTCAGTACTATTTTTGAACATTTAAGCACTTACCAGATCTACCAGTCGTAGACTAGGCCTGCTATACTCTGGCCAAACTGAAATATACGAGTATGTATATAAAGATGACCCCATACTCAAGCTAAAAATAACTTTTTTGTTGATTTTTTTGACAGAATTCGTACTCTGACGAGTGTTGCGATTTATTACAATACTTAGTGCTGACAATCATATTTTAAACTTGATGCCAAAACGAGAGTTTTGGAGGTTTGTGCAGAGTTGTTTACAAATAATATTTCTTAGGAATGGGTCGAGTATAAGAAGATATTTATATTCGTCTATCTACCTCCAGGTGTTTGGACATTGACGAACTCCCCCATAGAACTGTCCGTTGTTTACGCGCGAGCTTGTTACAAACGTAGTTATTTACAGACAGCCGAATGTTAATTTACAGGAAGGAAACGTAAAAAACACAACAGTTACGCCGGTTTCTGTTTAAAAACATACCATATCTGTGACGTAACGTGACACACGTGGGAAAACAATAGTTTAGAATACTCGTATGTGCCATTTTTTTATGAGTAAACAGATTTGGCTTTGTTTTGAGTGAAGTTATTTACAGGCATGTTACATTACAGGCTATGTAATTCACAACACGATGTCCCGACGCTGGATGATCTCATTCGCATCTGGGCAAGTCGTCAACTCAGCTTAAAGGTACCTACAAGTGTGTTCCGCGAAATTCAGACCAGACCTTTTGTAATAAACACCCAACTCGTAAAGATATGCAACGAGACCGAATCAATATTAGCGTTTCCGTTGAAAGGAACGATTTTACTTGACGACTTCTTCAAAGATACCAGGCGCGGTCGCAGCCTAAGACTTTGGGGGGGGGTCACACTTGGTGCGGGCCGTAGCACCAAATGTACTTGTAGGCGGTTGCAGACCTCACTAAAAACCGCTAATCTTTATCGGCGAGCGAAGCGAGCCGCGGAAAATTTATATTCAACTCCCAACAATAGTAGGTATAAGTTATAGCGAGCGAAGCGAGCCTCGAAATTTTGGAGATGTTTTCTGAAGTTTGGGCAAATGTAAGCAAGAGTAGGTACACTTGCTTACTCTCGCCCGCATCATTTATTTTGTTGTTGATAGGTCTCTATAAAAAAATAAATGATAGCGAGCGTAGCAAGCCCCGAAAATTTTAAAGACTTTGCGGTAGTAGATATAAAGCTATGAAAATAAATAGAGGCGAGCGGAGCACGGGCATCAACAAAAAATTGGGAATGCAAAAAAGACATGGAAAAAATGTAACGGCGAGCGGAGCGAGCCGTCGAAATTTTTGTTACTTTTTCGGGTAACTACCCGAGCAAAATCATGTTAAACACACTGGACCAAATACAGAGAAGGACAAAATACTATCGGCGAGCGGAACGAGCCGCAAAAATGCTGTGTTTTGCATATTGGCCGCAAACATGACATCCCTTCCCCCAACTCCCAACCCAACAATAGGAAGTATAAGTAATGGCGAGCGAAACGAGCCTCAAAAATGTTGGAGATTTTTTCTGATGTTTGGGGAAAAGTAAGCCAGAGCCTATGACAAAATAAAGTGAGCGAAACCTGCCCCGAAAATTTTAAATACTTTGCGGTGGTAGATATAAAGCTATGAATATATATCGGGGCGAACGGAGCAAAGGAGATGAACAAAAAATTTGAAATACAAAAAAGACAACGAAAAAGATGTAGCGCCGAAATTTTTGTTCCCTTTTTCGGGCTGTCACAAACTGGTTCAGAAAATAAATAACAGCGAGTGGAGCGAGCTCTGAATGAGCCGCAGCCTTTTTTGAAATTGGTGAGGCATTCGTCCATGCAAGGGAGCTAAATTATGAGCTAAGAACAATTTTAATGTTTGTCGAATAACAACCAAATATGCGGACAGCAGACTAGACATCACATAGAATCAACGGCGAGCGAAGCGAGCCGCGAAAATTTTTATGATCTGGCTATGCGTGTGAGTTGTTTGGTATAAGATATTTTGCAGTTGCAAACTCGCCTGAAACGGAGAAGGAGTCCTGGACTAGAGCAATCCAGAAGCTTATCGAAACAGCAGAATGTTATCAGAGGCAAGCAGAGCGTGCTGCGATAATTTAGTGGTTTCGTTAGATTTTTGGAGTGTTTGGAAAACTGACCTCAAACGAGGGATGAGCCCATGACCAGATGCAGACAGTTTTAAGTTGCAAGCTGAGCGAGCTGCGACAATTTTTGGTTTTTGTTAGATTTTGGGCAAGTTTTTAGAAAAATTGGCAAAGTGACCTAAAGCGGGGCGAGTTTTGAGCTTTGGATCATAGTCAGAAAGAACAAATGTTATCAGCGACCGGACCAAAACGCGAAAATTTTGTTGTCTACTAATTTTTTGTACTGATTGACAAAGTGACCTCGCAGATTATTTGTTACATTTTTATGCTTTTTATTGTGGTGGTTGGATTGATACAAACTGACAATAGCGGACCAGCCAGACCAATAAAATTGGGAACGTTGCCTCTGTGCTAATCAAAGCACAGAGCACAAACAACAGTAATATCGGCGAGCGGAGCGAGCCGCGATTTTTTTTTTTCTGCAGTTGGTAACCATAATCAATGTAACGGAAGTAAACAGGAAAATATAATGTGGGTTGAAATTTTTCAAGTACCTAAACTAAGATTTTGGGGGGGGTCATGACCCCCGTGACCCCCCCCCTGGGACCGCGCCTGAAAGATACTTTTAGCGACTCGAAAATAAATTGTAAATAAGTAGCATCCAATAGTAAGTTCATCTTTAGTTTCTACTAAAGATGAACTTACTATTTGAGGCACGATACCTGCCAGTCTCTCATTGCAGCATCCTCTAAATGTACATAGGTTAGGTACACATACCTACTGTGATCATGACCTAAACTCACCTAATCACTAAGACCTGATTGTATGAATGCAGTAAATAAAATACTGTACGCAATTTCAAAGGATGTTCTGAATTAGACTTCTATGAGAAAATGGTTTACCTAATACACCAAAGCAATTTGCCAAAACATTCGAATCCAATTTCAAAACTACTAACGATGAAAATCCCGTTAAAAAGTAGTTGGTCTTTAAGTAAGATTATTGATTTGCTAAAATATAAAAGTCCCACTATTGACTTGTATCCGCCATCCGCTGTTGAATTTTTGTCTATTTTAGATTTAAGGCGAATAGTAGGGGTGATAGTGGCGCCACCACATATTTAATTTAATCATTAAGTTATACAAAGGAATTATCAAAAAATCGGACCGCTGGTAGACGATACCTATCACAAGCTTTTATTTAATGTATCTGTAATAGTTTTGTTTTGTGTTATTCAATCAAAAACCTTGTTTGGAGAGCTTGGTGGCCACCAATAGGAACTAAACTCTTGAAACAAGTATCTGCCTAAATAATACAGTACAAAACTATTAAAGATACATTTAAAAAAAGCTTATGATAGATATCGTCTACGCGCGGTCCGATTTTTTGATAATTCCTTGGTATAACGTAATCATAAAATTAAATATGTAGTGGCGCCACTATCCACCCTACTATTCGCCTTAAGCAACATGTACGTTTGGTTTTGATTGGACTGTTTTATTATTTCTATTGGCATCAGTATAAAGGGTGATTGGTAGCGGGGTGCAAAGCTTGAAGGTGGAGCTAGCGCAAACCATTTGGAACCATTTGAGCCATGGTTGTCTAAGACGATGTCTGACCATTAATTTTTACTTATTTTTTAAGGATTTTTCAAAAAAGCCCAAAACTCTACAGTTAATTGATAATATCGGCGAATTGGAATAATAAATGGGTTATTTTTTACTTTATTTCAATAAAGTACCTAATGTGTAAACCATCTAACAAAACATATTTTGGTGATCTGCGGTATCAGACTCTTTTTTTACAGACATTTAAAGTTTTCGAAAATTTTCATAGATTTTAAAAAGATATTTCTTGATGGCATTTTAAAATAAACGGAGGATGCTTCTTTAGTGCAAACCTTTTTAAAATCATGCCTAGTTATTGTTCTTACTCTTGAGGTATCATTTACACGGATTTTCATACAAATTATTGAAATTAGGACCCACAAACCAAATTGAAGGAGAAAATTAGAATTTTTTGGCAGACTATTTAAATAATCCTGTAACTGTAGTATCTGATAAACTGGCAATGGCCTCCTTTATTGTGTGCAAGGTCTGGAAGAACAAGATCCCCACAGAAGGACTCAATATGCCGTTTCCTCCTCCACAGAGATATTGAAGATGCGATCTTCCTAAAATCAATCTAATCTTGTGGTCGGATGACAGCAATTTTTGTGGGGACAGTATTGAAAACGGTATCACAAACGTCCAATGAGCTGGACAGTCGTCTTGCTGAAAGATGACTTCCCGGTCTATTTGGAAAATTGGAGCACACAATTCCTTTACAAGCAAGGGAAGATCGTCTTGTAGAATTGGACTAGTCCTATCTATTACCTAGGTAATAGATAGCTCGCTACGGTGTTGCATTAGGACGATGAAGGATCCACCGCAGCACCTCGCGGCCACATCATAGATATCATGAACCCCATTGCGGTGCAAATGAGATAAATAAATATTTTCGAATTGGACTCAACGAGTCGGCCACAATCTCGGCACTATTTGTTTCCATTGACCTAATTTTGATGACAAGCATCTCGGAAAGTTGCTCAATAATATTCCACTATGAATTAGCCCATGAACTGTGACCGGGCACTGCAGTTGACCTGCAATGCCGCGGGCACCTCGGCCTGAGTTTTATAGTTCTGAGTATTGGTATTGTGTACTAGGTACTAGGGGAGTTTGCATGATACTTTTGCACGCCTAAACGACTGAATGTATCTTTAGCATGGAGATAAATGGTAGCTATATGTATATCCAGGGAAGGAGATGGCCACTCTTTGTTTCAAAGATAAAAGTCGCGTGAAGCCGCGGTCGAAGCAGATAAAATACCTCTGGCACGTATTATGAAACTACGCAGTCATCGATCTAATGCTTGAGTAACGTTTCTGTCATAGAAAATCGTTCAAGCATCGATCAATGACCGAGCAAGCTTTTATAATACGGTCCTAAGACTTGTGTCCCTCGCTAGTACCCTATGTTGCATAGAATATAACATTCCAGTTCAAATAGTCCTAAATGGCGCGGTAAAACAGAATCAGCGTAACAAGATGCAATTGATATGCATGATGAAGTTGGTATAACTACAAATGATTCGCGCAAGGCCGTCAGCTCCAGCAACCTTAAAGGAACGGGTCGGGAGCGCTGGGTAGGTATCATAGATAGTATGTAGGTATCTCGCATTCAGAGATGGCTGATGGTCGCGATCTGATTGAGTTAATTACGCGCGCAGATGTGCAGTGAATGGTTGCCAGACGCCGCGGAGTCATTCAAGCCGGCACGCGCGTCATCCGGTACCTTTAGAAGTCTTCTGTAAGTAAGGCTACATGAAACCCCACATGATATAGGTAAGTATGTATTTGGTTGATTTTAATGTTGCAAGCCCCTCTTTATCTAGAGAACACCCTGAACACCTTAGCCGGTTCGTCATAAAGTTACCAGCAGAATCTGTACTGTAGAGATGATCTATCAAATTTCATGCATCCCATGTGCATCGGACCAACCATGCCAACACGGTTCGAAAGTTATGCTCGAACAAACACACATACAAAGAAAAATCACCCGAATTACAACTAAGTTCTAAGCTCGCTTCACTCTCTCGATCAAATATTATGTAGTTTGGGAGAGTGAAGGTGGAATTTCCCCCAATTAGGCAACATATCTCTCGAGATCTCTTGACCGGGTAAACGCAGCTGGTCCACTGTACCTACCCGTCCACAAGTCCTGTAGTTATCTATATTGACGCCTAAGTAGCATAGGTACAGGGTTAGTAACCATGTGAGGTGCCAGACAGAGAAATATTCAGCGCACATTTTCAAAAAGACAAGTAATATAGAGAGAATGTAGACAAAAGACATGTAACTTGAGAGTCCTATCATCATAATTCCTAGTCATTGTCATTTCAATGTGGAGCATATTTGAATGCTAGAAGGTTGTTGTCATCGGTATTTTTGTTCGAGTATCAGCGTCGATAACCCGTGGGTGAGGCGACGACGGCCCGGTCACCCAAACTGCGAACTGTGTCGAGCGTTTTAGTTTTACGATCTTCTGGAAACTGCGCGGTTTTATGGAAGTTTTATGGAACCGAGCATTGCACACGAGCTTCATTGTATGTAGGACGTCCCGTTAGGTACAGCATGGAAACATTAAACAATATTGAAATCTACTATAGGACTCGTGCACCGTGAGCGTTATTCGATATCTGATGAGCAAGTGCATTCAGAAGCGTTCCACTTTGTTAATTAAAATCGAATGCAGGAAAAGATTTCGATATCTGATGAGCAAGTGCATTCAGAAGCGTTCCACTTTGTTAATTAAAATCGAATGCAGGAAAAGATCTAACTACTTATACTCCTATACGAGTACATATTATTTACTGTGGGTGTTCTGGGTGTTTTCTATATATACTACTAGCTGACCTGACGAACTTCGTACCGCTCTCACCTTTTAAACCTTCCCTGAACTTACACAAACATTTCAAGACCAAAACGGCTATAAATTAAGATGTAAGCTATCCTATCTTTCAAGTTGGATCAAACTGCACACGGTGTGCAAATTTAATTTAAAATCGGTTAAGTAGTTTAGGAGTCCATCGCGGACAAACAACGTGACCCGTGATTTATATAGGTATATTATGAAGATGTCTATCTATGTATTGTATTAGTATGTCAGTTATCTAGTACCCATAACACAAGCTCTGCTTAGCTTGGGGCTAGATGATGTTGTGTGGATTGTCCAGGATTATTTATTATTATTAAATGAAATGCGAAAGTAATTAATAACTCTATGTTCCTGTTACTTTTTCACATATAAACGGCTGAAAGGATATTAATGAAACTTTGAATAGGACATTAGGCTAACATGTATTCCGAAAAAACGCGTAAGATGCCGCGGGTATTATAGACGCTATAGTACGTTTATAAAAGTTTACAAAGGTCGTGATGTTTTATCAGCGTTGGTCCAGTTTCAAATATATGCAAAAAATATGGGTCAGCCAGAGACTGAACCTCGGAGGGTGATTTGCGAGAAGAACGGAAGCCGGCTATCGAGTCCGCCGCAAGATAGCGCGACCCCGACAGATAAAACTATAAAAACATCGCTTTTGTGGGAACAGGGGCCCTTTGTGGATGGTAATGTAATTGTAACAACATTATATTTATGGTACATTTTATATAGTTCTACTGAATGTTTTGATTATGACCATGTAGGTTCCGAGGTGGATTTTATTTATAAATAAATAAATAAATAATAAGTAATGCTGGACAATTCACACAGCATTATCTAGCCCCAAGGTAAGCAGAGCTTGTGTTATGGGTAGATACTAGATAACTGATATACATAATAATATACGAGTACATAGATAGATATTTTTTATTATATATAGAAAACGGCCAGAACACCCTGAACAAATATCTGCAGATATTTGTCCCGAGGCGGGAATCGAACCCGCAACCTCCTGCGTCGCAGGCGGACCTTCGCCCACCGCGCCACAGAGGTCGTCAAATTTATCTATTGTACTTGTCTTTAAATTGTAAATTATCTTTTATAATTGTATGTGTGTCTGTAGTACCAAATATTTTTTTATCTATCGATATTTTTAAATGCACACTGGATTAAATACATAAAACATAATTAGGTACGAATGTATGTAGGTATACAATTTGGAAATCAGACGTGCCAAATCACATATCTTTAGAAAACTGCTTCATCAGCATTATCTATCCTTGTAAAAGTTATACAATTTTATGTTTATGTAAGTTCATTATAATTGTTTGAAGGTTATGTACCTACCTAGGTATGTAGTGTAAGTATTGTTTTCTTTTTTCGAGTGCCACCGTCTACTTTGTTCTTACATGTCCACGGTCTATCCCAAGGTTGCCTGGAAGAGATCGCTCTTACCGATAAGGCCGCCTTTGTACTTCGTTTACTGTTAGCATTTATTTCTGTTATCTGTCTTTGTGTGGTACAATAAAGTATTATCTATCTATCTACTCGTATTTATACTAAGTATATTTTTTGAGAAATAAATTTCAAAAACCTTAAACCGTAGATGATCCCTTTAGTTTTATTCCTGACCTGAACGGTTACTATTGTTCGCGTCCCGTAATACTTTAAAATACAGGGTAAGTAAACTTAAAATAAAACACACACAGACAGACAGGTATTAAAGTCGGTTTCTTATTATTTTTTATGAAAAACACAAATCCATTCTAATATTATAAATTCAAAAATCAAAAGTAACCCTGTCTGTCTGTTGCCTTTTCACGCCTTAATGGCTGAACAGATCTTAATGAAATTTGAATGAAATGGCAGCGAGGTAAATGGTATCCCGGGGACGGACATAGGCTACTTGAAAAGCGCGGGCAAAGCCGCGGGCAGCAGCTAGTATAAAACAATCTGGCCCATTTGCGTAACAACTCCAGCTCAGCTTCAGGGTTTCAGCGATAATTGTTCTCAGTGCGTAGGCGCAGGAAGCTTATCCGAACCGACCCAGAAACGAGCGCACGTTCACAAAGATCAGAGGTTACAACAAAATTATCTTTGGTAGATTACGGATTTTTAAGTCACAAATTAGATCACTGTTATAAGAAAATTTAATAATATATGGTACTTACTTAATTATAATCTAAGGTAGGTACTTAAGTTAAAATGGAATCGCCATATTAAATGCGGAATTCTATTGAGTGATAAAAGTAACCTAAAAATTCCTAACGAACGCAAAAAAGCAAGATCCACTACAGATTCTCGCCTAAACCGGTTTGCCGGCGAATTTCAGAAATCCCGGGTCCGTTCCAGGCCCCTCTAGATCGATAAAACTTTTAAAACCATCACGGTTATTAACAAAGTCATTTACATCGGGATATTTACCACGATTTTTTCCCTCCATATAGGTAAATGACTTTAGTCCTCTAGATCGTTTTAATTGCCATTAGAGCTTTGAACGACCTGTGCTTTACTGAACAAGCTACGAAGCGCGAGCTTCAACCATAACTGCAGTTAAATAGGACAAATAATAATGAGTTAGTACGATAAAATCACCGAGAACGGGACATTTACCGTGTTTTGTGTTGTTTTCAGCTTAAAATCCCTTTAAAGAGAATTTAACGTTGATAACAATGATAGTTTCTAAACTTTTAGTATAAGGTACAAAGATACAAATAAAATTAAAGTGTAACCCCTTGTAAGTCAAAATAATCTGTAAACTTAAAAGTTTCTAAGCAATGTTACTTCTCAGTCTGACTTCTTCGATCGACGGTTAAATAACAGATTATTATGAGTATGGGGGTTAGTATGAATGTGCAACTCACGTATAGCGATGTATCGAGCAGCGAGCAGTGGGTGCGTGCGGGTCGAAGGTGCGCGCCCGACTGGCGATGCCTTGGCGTGGCTTGGTCCCGTGCGCGCGCAGCCCGGCATGTGGGAGCTACGCGCTAATCTGTGCCGCCTGCGGCGCAAGCGCATCCACTGAAGAATAATCCTGCGTTTAATTATGTACATTAATACGAATTAATATACTTTAGCATTCGAATATTTTTAAAAATATTTGGCCTACCATTAAGGAACACTTAAAATATTAGCTAAAAAATACTCACATTATTTTTTACCACACTAAGACGAAGCACATCTTTTTTGCAATTAACACTTTATGCACGTTTTTTTACTTATAAGTATTTTTTGAATATTTGAATAACAATGCCCATGTTTATAAATAAGTGAAGCATGACCTAATTGAGTTAGCGACCAGCTTCAAAGTATATAATAATAATAATTATAAAATATATTTTTGAGTTCTTTGGCACGAAGCCCACCTGCCACGCAGAAGTTAGCGGGTTCGATCCCGCGGCAGGTCATATATATGTATATAGACTGCAGGTATGTGTTCGTACGCTCAGTAGGCATATCAGTCATCCGGTCGCCATAACACAAGCTCTACTTTGGGGCCAGATGATGATGATGTATGAAAATGTCCACAGTAATAACTCTCAAATATTTGGTTTGAATCAACACTGCTCTCTCTTCTACAAAATGGAATGTTTGAATACTCGTCTATTCAATCAAGGTTTTCTTTATTACATGTTTTACATACCTAGCAGAGTATGTATGAAATGAAAGATACAGTTGAAAAGTAAGATATTTATTGGATTAGCATATAATTACAAATATGACATTCCACATCACGAGAAATTTAGAGATACCACCAACCGGGCGCGGATCGGGGCAAGGGGACACGGCCTGGCTCCGAGCGCCGCGGGGCTGGACCACCCCTTAGTTGTTGACTTTAAAATATCAATAAAATTCCTATTGAATCCTTGCAATTCAGGAGGTATTTAATTGATATTTCACTTTCTTATGGACTCTACACACCAAAGTTGGCGACACGGACCGGCGGGCTGCCGCGACATTTCAGTGTATGAATATTGTAGGCAGCCGACAGTGTTTTGTCAAATTGTCGCCGGCCCACCGACTTTGGTGTGTAGACGCCATTAAGATGAGCCAAGTCACGTGCGAGCGGTATCTTGTACAATAACCAAGGGGCGACACATGGTCGTCCCGCAGAGGAGCGGTCCGCGCCGGCGGGCGCTTCTAGCGGTAACTAACTAACTATGCTACGGACGCCGGGATGAGAGCGCAATCCAATCGCAACTCGCTCGCCCTTCAGCGGCACGAGGCGCCCCCGAGTCCACAGGACCCCACCACACAACTCAGAACGTTAAACGCGAACCGAACGAACCAGCGCATTCTTTGAATGGGATAGGTCGCGCCTAAACGTGCGCGCCGCAAGATTATAAATAAAATACTTTTTACAAAAATTACAGTTTTAATAAAAAAATGGCATGAGAGATTTTATTGCGCTCTCATTTTACATTTTGTAAAAAAAGTAATTTAAGTGTGAAGTCCGAGAGCGCGCGCGGCCCCGACCCCGGCCGCCGCGCCCCGGACCCTCGTGTATAAATATAGTAAAATATACAAAATAACTGTAAATCTACACAAAGTCCGCGATTTCGGACGGAGGAGCGTCCGAGCCGGCCCGCTCGCTCCGACGAGGGGGACCGCATTCACTCACGTGTTTGTGCACTACGGCAGTGCGCAGAGAACTATACTCTGCATGCTAATCAATCAATGTTCGTGCGAGGCTATCAAACTGAAATTCATAAAGAAACGCGTTTTCACTGGTCGGGCTCCGTCTCGGGCTCGCTCCTCCGCCGCTCGCGCGCCCCGCCGAGCCTGCAGGGCTCCAACGGACCAACGCCTCGCTGTAGTTCTGACATCTATACCAGCAAGCGAGGCCGATCGAGCGCTGCAATCTCAGCCTGGATGAGCTCTACTTTCCTTGGTATTTGGTTAGGTACCGCGACGAGAGCGTCCCAACTCCTAACCCTCGCCGCGGTTAACGCTATAAATACTATTAAAGAATTCGTACCAAATCATTAAGTAATTGGAAAAAACGTGTTAGTTCAGAGAATACAAGCACGTTCTCCCCGGGTTGAGTATTGGGTGAGCGGTCGGGTCGGGTCGGGTCGGGTCGGGTCGGGTCGGGGGGGGGGGGGGGGGGGGGGAGCCGCACTCAACAAACATTAATTTACTATCTAACTACTTAATCGATGAAGGGAGAGGAAGCGAAGCCTTGAGCCAGAAGCTCCAGAGTCTACCGTCTAAAGTAACAGACGATAGAAATTAAGTCTCATTCCATACTGTCGTTATGATTTATACAAGAGAATGTGTTGGGAGCTGGAGTGTCGCGGGCCGCCGCCGCCGCTAGTCTTACATAATCACAGTACACCTGGACCGGCCGGCTGGGCGCCAGCACCTGCAACAACGGACCACATGTCAGCGCGCACGGTTCTATTGAACAAGATGGCTCACTACTTTAGTAAATAAATAAAATAAAACTTTATTGTTCTAGAGAGTTGCTAATAGGTAAAGCCCGATTTGCACCGCGAGCGGAGCGGACCCATTTTAACTCGCAAGTGTAAACTGCATACTTGTATTCCCACCAACAAAAGTCGAGCGGAAAGCGTTTACATTACAATTAGCTGCGCCCCGCGGCAAATTTATTGCACACCCCTAGTTTTGTAAAATAAAAATATTCATTATTTACATACTTTATAGTTTAGTTATACAGTGTTTTGAGAGAATCGAATCAAGGAATTATAATTTTCTATAAAAACTTTACCACCCTGTCTGAAGAAGCCCGCAGAATTTACAACCTTTTCTGTAGAGATTAGTTTTTAGTTTTCATTCGTAAAATATTGCAAATATCTATAATTTAGGCGATGTGGTCGCTCAGCAACAAAGCCTTTTGTGTAGGGTGAAATAAAAAAAAATGATGAAGGATACCGAAAGCATGCAACGAGGTTCGGACGAACGGTATTGGGAATGTGTGTATGTGGTACCTCGGTCGTACGTCGGTCGGTCGCTAGCGGCGGAAGGCGGGGCGCGGGAAGGCGGGCGGCGCGGCGCGCGATGAGGAGAGGGGGCGGCGGCGCGGGGGGTCGCGCCCGCGGGCCTTCTTCTCTTCCACGTTCAGTTTCACTCCGTCGGGGCTGTCTGCCGGGAAGTACAGCGGCTGGAACGGACATTGGATATCAGAACCACAGGTCAACATTAGTGGGGTAAAGACTCGCCGGGGATGGCTGTTACTGTCGCCGACCAGCATTCTAACTCCTCACCTCACCAGCTTATATTGGTCCACTGCTGGACGCAGGCCTGCCCCTGATCAGCGCCTTATTGACTTTTATCTCATGGGGGGTAATGTCCATAATCCCCACGCTGGGCATGCGGGTTGGGGAGCGCAGTTCAATTGTTCTGCAGGAGGCGCTGCTGCCCGACCTCGGTGGATATCCCTTGGTCGCCTCTTACGATACCCGCGGGAAGAGTTGGGGCGGTGGAAATTCTAAGCCGGCACCACACAGCACTTATTGCATAGGGGAGAATTGCGATCTAGTATGTCGCATGAAAGTGTATCGTACTTTATCTATGCCTGCAAGCTCTAACCGGGCCAAGTTAACCGAGCGCTCGTGCCCTGCTAGATCATCTAAGATCGCTAGATAGCTCTAGAACTATGTTATGTTCTGGTTGTATACCATACAGTTATTCTTCTAATAATATACAGGCGAAATTTTGTGCCGTTGTTAAGATGTTTGGCCGAATAAACGACTGGAATATCATAATAGGCTACTTTTTATTCCAAAAAACGCGTATGAAGCTAGTAGGCTATAGTTACAGGTTACGTACCGCGGCGGCGAGGCAGTCGAGCGCGTGCGCGGCGTTCTCGTACGTAATAAACCCGTAGTTGGGGTGTCTGGGGGCTCCGGGCGGCGCAGACTTGGAGTGCACGCGCAGCTCGGCGACCGGCCCGAAGCGCGCGAACAACGCACGGAGCTCGTCCTCCGTCGCGGAGTGCGGCAGGTTGCCGAGGAATAACTGCTGGGAGTCGCTGTAACGGGAGCCCCCGCCTCGGGCTTCGCCGCGCGCCTCGCCGCGTGTCTCGCCGCGCGCCTCGCGGTACTCGCGCGGTTCGCGGCTGTCGCGCGGTTCGCGGTTGTCGCGACCGTCGCGGGACTCGCGTGGCTCGCGCGGTTCGCGCGGTTCGCGGGGTTCGCGAGGCTCGCGCTCTCTGCCCTCACCTGAGAAAGTAACAAATACATTTTATTCTGTACGTTTATTTCTAACTCGACGCTACTGGCTGGCGAGGGACAGCTCAGTGTCCTAAGTTCGATTCGACGATAGTATCGAAACGTGATCGTGACATCACATTTTTGTATGGTATTTGCGTCGTTCTATGTTAGTACGATAGAGGCGCTGTACAAAATCCCGTATAAAAATGGCTATTCACGATGACTTTTAGATAATATCAGAATTTCGAACACAGGGCTCAGAATTGAGATGATTGAGATGATTAGAGAAGTCTTGTGTCAGAGGCGAAAATTCACTTCGGCCACAGGAGTAAGTATTTCAACTATGGATGAAAGGTCCACTATTTGTGGAATTGTTTGGGCCGAGCTACGGACACGAGCCGGACCTAACAGCAGGTTGGTGTACGTAGCAAGGGTAAAGTTGTATGGTCGTGTGATATCTCACCTCCTTGAGGCGGCGGCTGGCGCTGGTGCCTCGGGCGCGGGTCCTGCGGGGGCGCGGGCGGCTGGTAGGGCGCGGGCGCGGGCGCGGGCGCCGGCGCGGGGGCGGGGGGCGAGCCGCGCGCCGGGCCCGACTTCAGCAGGTTGGCGTATGTTTTCGGCTCCGGAGGCGCCGACACCACCGCTTGAAATAGAGAAAAAACATCTCTATACAGCTTTCTCAAACAAGATATAAGGCAAAATAATAAAATAAATAAAGTCGAGATACTAATGGAAGATCGGGCTATCAAGAAGGTGAAAGGGAAACGTTCGGGGCATAGGTGCCCCCCTTCCGGGACATGGCTGTTCACGTGACGGAATGTCTAAAGGGTTCGAATGGGTAGATGTCAAAATGTATAAAGTTTAATTTGTTACAATGTTTCGGTGACTAAATGACAAGTTCACATTGTATTTATGTTACATCATGTTTGTGTCAGAATGTAAACATATATCAATGTGTTTTTGTCAAGTTATGTCAGAGATAAAATATATGAATGTTACACTTTATAGTGACTAATCATGTAATTGATTGAATAGCTGATTCTTACGATGGCAAGAATCTTAAACCTATTTACCGAGGACCGGTGGCCGTCGGTAATCGGAGGATGAGGTGAGGTGCAATGAAACCCTTTGTACAGTACGTGATGGGCTTCGTGGCCGAAGGCAAATCTGGACCGTTGGCTCGTGCCAGTGGTAGTGAGGATACTGCCTGACTGCTGTTCTGACCCTCGTATCTATATATAGACTGTAATGAGTAATGTAGGAAGCGTAAGCAGTAGGTACTCGAAAGAGTTTTTATGGATAACTAACTCCATGATAACAAACAATACATTGTAAGTATTAGTCATTATAACATTGATACAAATTGGACATTTTGACACTCATTCATTTATGCCGTTAAGATTTTATGATTTTATACATTCTGACACTCTATCGTTCCAACACTTGCACTTTGTAACAATTAGTTCATTTTGATACTAGCTTGTTCTGACAAATTATCTATATGAGTAATAATCCATAATAACAAGCGTTCTTTCAAACAATCGTATTATATGTCTGTTGTGCATTTTGACTCTCATATTATCTAGCACATAGGTAATCGAACAATTTGGACATTCTGTCATGTGTGCAGCCATGACCCGGAAGGGGTGGCCCTAGGTATAGCTGAAGTTACAAAAACAAATGATATATAAGTGGTGGTATTAATTACTTACGTTGGTGAGGCGGGGGCGTGGGCTCGCGCTCAGGCATGGGCTCTAGCGCGGGGGCAAGCGTGGGCGCGGGCGCGGGGGCGGGCGCGGGCGGCGGACTCGGCTCGCGCGTGCTTTCCACTGGCTCCTCGCGCGCTACAGGGGGCGCTGGGGGCAAAACCACGTGTTACACTACAAGAAAGGATAAAATATGCGGCAGATTGCGGCAAAACCAATTCATCATTGTTCTCGTCATATATCTACCAACTGCTGGGTGAAGGCCACTTTTAATTAGAGCTACTCGTATGACATCAAATTTTGTTGACAATCCAATATACGGAGCAGGACTACTAGCACTACATTAGCTACATTTAAATTTAGTAAGTGGGATAAGGCGAGCGAAGAGAGCCGCACTGCCTCGTAGAGCGTGGCGAGCAAAGCGAGCCGCGTCATCATCATTATCATCATCAGCCTATATTAGTTCACTGCTGGACATAGGCCTCCCCTAATGAGCGCCATAGCGCGCGTAAAGCGAGCCGCGTAAATATCAACAAATAAATAAATTGACATGCCGTATCAGTGTGGCGTATCACGTACTCCACAGGGGCTGCGTCCCTGACACAGCACACCCGATTTCTTTGTCCAGGGCACTCAACAGCATATATTGGTCCACCGTTGGACACAGGCCTCCCTCACGCGTCATATTGGCTTTTATCTCATATGGGTAATACTCATAATCCCTACGCTGGACATCCAGGTTGGGGATCGCAGTTCGGTGGTGGAAGTTCTGCAGGAGGCGCTGCTGCGCGCCCCCGGTGGATATCCCTTAGTCGCCTCTTACGACGACCGCCAGGGCACTGGCTAGGAAATATAGAGTGAAGATATTCGTATTACCGTGCGCATGATGCCGCGGCTCCGTGTGGTGCTGCGGGTGTCCGTTGAGCGCGGCGGGCGGCGGCGCGGGCGACAGCGGCGGCGCGAGGGGCGCGGGCGGCGGCGCGGGGAAGGCGGGCGGCGCGGAGAAGTACCCCCCGCCTGCCGCACCCTCCTCCTCCTCCTCCGACCGACCCGACCCGGACCCCTCCTCGTCAGAGAACACTATGTCCTGCACACAAATATATAATTATTTATGGCTGAATAACATGCACGCATTTCATTTAACTGCAACGGCTATTTCACTTCACAGTGCAGTATCTTACGCAGCAGCGTACATTAGTACATTCTAGACTAAGAAACTTTAGACATAACTGTTTTATTAGAATGTTTCATTATGTGTATTGTTGGCATTGCCTTATAAATAAATAAATTAGTGACGAGGTCAGTAGTGGGTTGCCGCAAAACACGACAGTAATGGAAATTATTGGCGACTCTGCTCAAATAAGGGTGGCAAAATAATCACAAGATTACGTAGCGTGATTGAGTAAAGATTCTGTGTTTCATAAATCACATTTCACACTAATATTATAAATGTGAAAGTTTGGATGTATGGAGAGATGGATGTTTGTTACCTCTTCACGCCAAAACGACTGAACCGATCGGGCTGAAATTGCATAGATGTAACTCTAAGCCTGGAATCAAACATAGGCTACTTTTTATCTAAACAGTTCCCATGGGATAGAAATAACCTTTAAACGTTTCCATAGAAATAACGCGTGCGAAGCCGCGGGTAGAAACTAATATTTCCTAAGAAACTGTCGTAGTTTTACGAACTAATTATTTGTGAGCGGGTTACCTAGGAGCCTTGTTAAGGGATAAAACGTTATTGTTCATCCAACACAAACAAGGTTCATAGTTAACCCGCAAACAATCAGATTTCAAAAGAAGAATATAATATTACCGTTTTGCACAAAAACAAAACGGATATTATGTGAGTGGAGAAACGGACAGCATGGTTTGAAGAATTGCAATTTGAAATATGGATGTATTTATGTGCTTTTATCGTCTTTTTGTAGTCATGCTGTGTGTTTTTCCGTCAAAGTCATAGCAGCAAGTCCCTGTCATTGTGACAACTACAGTAACTGTCAATGTCAACTCATAGTGTCATCAACACCAGCAAGTACCTTGCTGATGCTGTCCGTTTCTCCACTCACATAATATCCGTTTTGTTTTTGTGCAAAACGGTAATATTATATGTGTTTCGAAACGGACAGCATGGTTTGAAGACCTGTTTGTTATCTGCTGGTGAAAGACGGACAAACGCTATGTGAAAATAAAATGTATGACATGTAACTAAGTAGGTACTTACATGTAATACATAAATAACAGTCAAACAAGTCAAAGATCTTAGGACTTATCTTCTAAGACTTTAAAGTTGTGTAAAACAAAATATTGAGTGTTTATCAAATCTAATTGATCAGAAATCAACGATACTTAGCATCACACAAAGTGCCCCTGAAGCACATATAGGTACACATGGATCTGGATAGTGGCAGCCGGCGACGCCGTTCTGCAGTTGTATTGTGCGCCGTCATGCAGGTCACTTCGTTGGGGCTTAGGTCTGGATAGTGGCAGCCGGTGACGCCGCAGTTCTGTCGCTGTACAGCAGATCGCTTCGTGGGGCCGGACAATGTTTAAAACTGTCATAAACTGGGTAAAAGGCAGTGATCTAAGTATGAAAATATTGTATGTATAGGTAATATAGGTATTTCATTATTTAAATGAGTAAAGTTCTGGTTTCTATTTGAAACTTTACTATGAACCATTTAGATTCATCAATTTATTAAATAGGATTATGGTATTCATAAAATCTTGCTGATCAGAAATTACTGCTCTAAAATGCAAGGTCTAATATTTCAATGAGTGGAGTTCTGCTTAGTAGAATATTTTCAGTTTGAATGTGATAGTTTTAATTTTATTTAATTCAGGATTTATTTGTTGATCACATGCTTGGTAATGTGCTCATTTTTAGAATTAATAAATTTAATTGATCTTGCTATTATGAGATCTAGGATTCACATGAACATAGGTACCTACTTCTTATGTATATCCTTAATTAACTGTCCATAATTGAATTTAGTTCAAATAGGACTTTTAACATTACAAATATAAAATAAAATATGTTATGGTATGGATAACTTATTTACAAGGGGTTATTTCGCTATAACCCTTGCTGTGTAATTATAGGTATTTGTATGTAATATAAAGATGGTAGTTAATGATATCTACATATAGCTTGTTAGTTCTCTGAACTGAACAACATAAGTACTTGAATCAGGTCCAGTTGCAGAAAACACCAAAACAGGTGTCTGCTTGGGTATGTTATTGTTTTCATGAAAAATACTTGGTTATGAATCCACTGACACCATAACTCCATGGTGTTCCCGCTAGACGATATATATTTAATTGCGGAGAACCCTGTCATATCCGACGGTAAAGGGTAATGGTACCTTGGTTGGTGATAATGATGGACAATCTGATACAGGACAGTGGGTGACGTGCCTAGTCTTACCACTCGTCTACTTCACCGTACCGTTTCTCCCCCCCCCCACTTTTTTACCAAAAGTTCCAGTGTCTCCATCTGAGGAGGGACTTCACTGGGGAGAGAACATTAAAGGAGCTCAGACAGAACCTCAATACAAGATTTAAAATGTATAAGCCAGAAGCATTATCATATTTATCATAGATTGTGTGCTATCTTCTCAGGCTCGAATATATTGGCAAAATGTCAGGCACTTTGTTGGGGCGTCCATCGCCTAGTATGTATGCCCCATCATCCGGATACAGTCTCCGAGGGCGACGTGTATATTCAGACAAAACTGATCACACTTCGACTGAAGGTGTTATAAAAGTCGACCTGACCTTGTTATAGCGAGGTATCGCTTTTAAGACCAAGTGCCAACAGGGCCTATAGCCAGCTGTGGACTAATAAAGGCTGATGATGATCGAGCCATTCGAGCCATTGAAGGCGTAGCGAAAAATGCCATCCGTACCTCCTCAGTACTGGAGTTAACATTGTCATTTCCCCTCTGCTAGTTTGCCTCCGAGGTCAAAGGTATTAAGAGCCATTCGCGCCTTTGAAGGCTAAACGAAAAATCGCATCCGTATCTCCTCCGCACTGGAGTTAATATTGTTAGTGTCCATCTGCTAGTTTAACCTATCAGGTTTAGCAACGGGGCACCAGAGTCGCCACCTCTGCGGGTCACACCGCAGAGTCTAGGCCATGGATGGGGTAACACTCATACTCATAAATTTATTCGCCATAGGAGCACAAGGCACACTTGGTTAATATGAGAAGAAATATAATAATGAGAAGTTTTGTACTATTTTACTGTAATAGCCTTCATTTCATGTCTATAATGCCACGCCCCATGTTCCGGATACAGCTTCCGCAGCCGGGGGCAATAAGTACCGTTCCGATACTCTGTTCAGATTATTTGGCTGGCAGACGGCCATGCCGTTATACCTCCCCGAGAGGCATGCTGCCGTAGTAGTGTCCTGAATCGTCGTCAAGACAGCTCCAGTAACATCATCGCCTAGCCCAAGTAAGCATGCGATGGCCCCTAATTTAGGATATAGCCTCCGAGGCCAGGGGCAATAAGTACCATACCGGTATTATGTTGATTATTTGACTGTTAGTTGGCCAAACTATAACATAACTCTCTCATGAACATCACCATTATTAGTTCCAGTTACATTGTTTCTGACGACAGGATAAAGTTTCCCTTATTTTATACATAAAATAATAAGTTTCGTTTACCGGTATGAAATGGTATAGTCCCACATATTGGCTTGAGTGTCAGATATTTGATAGGGTCACTGCCCACCTGACTGGAACCTCTCGTTCAAATGAGTGCATCCGATGCATCTCGTCAAAATTTGGATCACATCCGAGTGAAACCAACTGTGAAGGTTTGGTTATCTATGAGGTTTCAAAGTATTTATTGTAAACCAAATAATTATGTAATGATCCTCTGCTACTTAATTAACAAAGCTAAGAAAAAACTGAGCTCTTGTGACTTACACACTCTTGAATATTGTAATAAAAATTTAATATACCAGATTCTGATGGTGTGTTGGTGTGCACTAACCTTCACCTGAAGTGAGTTGCACTAACTCAAACAAAATAGCAGTAGGAAATTGTCTTTAATTTAAAGGAATGCCATTGCCCTGCTGTTGGACATCCTAGGCTAATAATAGTAATCTGTTTGTCTTGATCATTTTTAGTTTGTTGCAGAGAATTTAATTTTGATTATTTCAGACTTTGGGTCTAAATGATGTTCAGAATAATGCGGGGTCAATAAAAGAAATAATTTTAGGTACTTACTATTAAATAAAGTTGTTCTATAAAAGCCATAGGTAACAACTGTGGAAATAACCTATGATTCTGGGAATGTGAAACTAGGTTCAATATGACATGTGATGTTCATTCCAACTGGTGTCATCAGATCTTGGAAGTAAATCATGTTTTAGATAGGTACTTCAAAATGTCGGAGATCACCATGACAATGATCTAGAGCATATTCAGTTTCAATACAATGAAAGTAACATAATGAGAGACTACAAAGTATTTTTATGTTTGGCACCTTACTCCGAGTAAGTGTTAAACATACCTGCAGGTAATTTTATTTACAAGCTGTAATGTGAAAGGTCAATTTGCAGAACCTTTTAACTTGTTAGTTATAAGGTTAGGTTAAGGTAGGTACTGTTCTTTAAATAATTTAAGCAAAAGAAAGCTATAATTATATACCTACTTAGAGCATTTTCTTATTATTATATGGACCTAGTTATGCAGAAAGCAGCCATATGCCTCTTTTTTCAAAAATGAGTTATAAACACAGCCATATTAATTTCGGCATTGCGGATTTTTTGCAAAGACAGCCATGTCGATATCTCTTTTAGTTACGGAGATAAAAGCTGTCTAATGCAGCCATCTCAACATATTTTTTTTGTATAAAACAGTCATCATAGTGCAGAATAAAGACAATTTAGACCTTAACTAAAATACCATTATTGCAGAAGTCAGCCAACTGTATGGCTGTTTTTTATAAATTTGAAAATGTTAAAGGTATTTGTTTTCGAGTTACGTTAAAGGCAGCCAATCCAGGCTGAAAGAGCAAGATCTCAGTTAAAATTTGATATGAACTTAGGTAAAAACCATCCAGACATAGAATGTCTTACGTTTGATATGCAAAAAACACTACCATTACCCCGAATTCAAACAAATATAATTTTTTATAAAAGACAAATCTGGCTTTACAACTTGGGTGTACATAGTGCAAAAAATAATCAAAGCTACTGTTATACATGGGTTGAGGGTCAGGCTGGACGTGGCGCACAGGAAGTGGGATCCTGTCTTCTAAAACATTTAGATAAGAATGTCTCTGACAACATAAACCATTTAATTCTATGGTCAGATTCTTGTGGAGGTCAAAATCGCAATATTAAAATAACTCTTATGATGAAAGCGGTCCATGAAATGAAACTGAACCTAGAATCTATTACTTTTAAGTATTTGATGCCAGGCCACAGCTACTTACCCAATGATAAAGACTTTGGCGATATTGAGAGAGCGTTGAAGTGCAATCAAAGAATTTATACGCCTGATGATTATATTCAAATTATGGCTTTATGTAAAAAGAAAAATCCTCTAATAACTAGCCAGATGGAAATTGATGATTTCTACTCAACTGAGCCTCTAGAGAAATTGATAGTGAATCGGAAAAAAACGACAAGAAATGTCAAAGTTAACTGGATGAAAACAAGAGAATTAAGAATAACAAAGGAAGATCCATATCATATTTATATGAAGTCTGATTTTGATAGAGAAGATTTCCATTGTTTAGATATTACTCGTAAAATATCTAATAGACGTAACGGTGGCTCTGACAATCCAGAAGAAGAAGGAGTTTTTAAGAGCCATTTAATTAAATTATGGCCAAGTGGAAAACCAATTGCAGAGCCCAAATTACGTGATATTATATCAATAATGCATCTTATTCTAGAAGATACTCGTCACTTCTATAACAATTTAACAGGTAGAGCGGATCACATTGAAGACGACGTTGACGGTTTCAGCACTGAATTAGATTTTATTTTGGAAGATGAGGAATGAGAGCGTTTTTTTTATTTTTATTGATTGATTTCACAGTTTTGCACTCATTCCTGTGAGTATAAGCTACTTAATTTTTTTAATAATAAAATTGATTGATCTCACAAAGTTTCGCATTCTGCCTGATTATAGCTACTCACATTTTTAATAAATAGGTACCTCTAATGCAATTACTGATTTTTTATTTAAATATCCATTTATTAACGTAACTTTGCCATATTTTGTCACTGCCAGATATACTTTTGCGGCTGTATATTGGATTAATCAACACGTTTTAAAAAAAAACAAAAGTCAGCCAACTAACGTGGCTGGTTTATGGTTTATTGATATTTCTTTAAAATATGCTATTATTCACAAAACAGCCACATCTAAAATCGCAATTACTAATATTAATAGCAACGGTTCGAAATACTGCATAGAATAAAAAAATAATAGATTTTAAAACCAACATTTCAAATTCATCACATAATCATAAAGTTAATAAATAACCGAAGTACAACCATCGACAGAAAAACGCTTATATCTCTGTTGATACTTTTCCCCACATGGCCGCTTTCTGCATAACTTGATCCATATTTAACTTCCAATACAATATAGATTAGTTAGTCAAAAATCAGCTCTTGTTCTGATATACTCTCTGTACTCTGTCTGCCAGTAACAATGAAATAAGTACCTAGCTAAATTCTGATTGTTCAAAATAAAGTGGTGATTCTGCCCCGAACAGTACAAACCGAACCTGGGAACTTATTATTATTGTGCTAAGGTTTAAATCTTCTCTGTGAAAAAACCGGTAAAAAACAAAGCACATGGGCCTAAGGCAAGTGCACTTCAGGTGCTAGGTAGTTCATTTTGCAGGATTTTTCTGACAATCCTACAAGTGTTTAGTATGACAGCTTTTTGCATTAATGTGTCAACTTTTTATTTACCAAACCAGGTAGGTAGGTACTACCAGGTAGCCTACGAAGATTTCGATCTGTTATTTATGTAGGCATTTGCCCTGCCCTGCCAAACTTTGGTATCAATGATGTTTTTATTTCAAACAATTAGTTCATACCTATTACATGCACATAACTTTGTTTATAATAGTAGTTTACTAATTCATCATCTTTTCATCAAAAGTATGTTTGTAACACTCAATTAGAGATTGCAAAATGATTTAACATGATCTAGGGTGCTAAAAGGTGGCACCGCACCTTCCGTCTATAGGTTATGTACTTCAACCTGGGTTATTATCGCAATAACTTGATAAGACAAGCTGTACTAAAGGATCACACTCGTGTGTGTACCGCCGGCCTGATGGTACCGGCGACATAACTATACAAAGTATTACCATCCGATGGGAACTTTGTGCCAGGCTCGTTATTATGAGTTTTCCACGCTTACCTCATAGTCAGTGGTCGGGATTATAACTCGGAGAGATGGGCACGAATTTTGCACAAAGTAAATGCTTGTACTTCACCGTAAACATCGTTTTTTCACCAAAAAAACCATAAAAACCAGTGTTGCCAGAGCCTACTCAGCCCAGGTTGCCATTTGTAGGCTCAAATGTTGCCATTTGAAACCAAAAGTTGCCATTAGAATAAATCAGTAAAAAAAAACTGCGTTAAAAAAACTGACAATAACACACCTAAGTTTTTCGAGTCACTCACACACACATTGGATTGGTGAATTCCAACTCAATGAAAAATATAATCTAAAAAATTGGTTGTCTGTAAAGTCGGTTTACTGACGATAGTTGAACGTGACAACGCAGACGCATCGCTCACTCAAGTAGGAGAGAGACGGATGTCGAGCGCTCTCGCTTGCACTTCAAGCCTTACATGGAACGCCTCAGAGCGAGGTAACGCCGCATGACGAGGTAACGCCGCATGACGCCATGTCTTTCGTGCGTGCAGCCGGCTCTATCGAATTATAAGACGTTGTCACGTCAAAAATATAATCTGAAAAATAAGCAGCAATAATAACCTTTGCCTATCCTGAATTGGATGTTAATGAACATCTATCTAAAAAATAATAAGATGGCAACACTTTCCTTCTTTCATTTGTTTGACATTGACAAAGGATGGACAGGATGGGACCAATGAAACCAATTTGTTTGATGCAACTGAATGCAACTATTTAAGTACATTTGCCTAGTTTTATGTTTTATTAGAGCAGTTTTTGTTTTTCGAAATATTTAAAGAGTAAAACTGAAATGGAGCTGTTCTCGAACCTACTGTAGTGTAGACGTGCACACTGAACACAGATCGCGCTTGTTGAGTCTTGCTTGACACTCGCGCCGCGCGCGAAATGCGCGGCAAAACTGACAGGAGTTTTAGTGTAGACGAATAAATTCTGAATACAAAGTAATTATACTGAATTTCATTAATATTAATTTAGTAAGTACCTAGTTGTATTAAAAAAAACATAGGCTTAAATTTACATTGTTTTAGACAAAATCTGAAACTCGAAGACAAAACAAAAACACTCTAAGCAGCCAAAATTAGGTACCTACTTAGGTAGGTACCTTTCGTCGATTTCATGCATGCATTATGTACCTAATTATGAGCAACGTCTTTCCTACCCAAAAGGCTGGGAAGGGCTGATAAGGAATAATGAATGAATGATGATTCAATCAGTAAAATTGATTTATCAAATAGATCTTTATGTAATTTCTTCGATTAAAACAATAAAAAGAGAACTTTCCAGTACATTTAAAAACAAAAGTACTATACTATGGCCACATTACAAGGCGAAGATTCGTCTTCGCGTTGTGGCGACAAAACTTCGTGTTCGTTCTACGACGAAGTGTTTGGCCACATTGGAAAAAAGCTTCGCAACGTCGCGATAATCTAAAATGTCACGATAATTCATTTTACGGAAAAAATGGATGCGGCGGTTGCGCTCATGGCGTCATAATTCATGTTTTTTGTGATTAGGTTCTTCAGGATTCCACAAAACAGGCTCAGCTTCGTAATTTTTGATAAATTACAAAATTCGATCATTTTGTCCACTCCATAGGTTAATAATAATAATAACACAAATCAGCAACAATACCTAGTGCACACCGCTCGGCGGTGTCTCGCTGTCAACAAAGCGCGCGCGAAGTGTAGCCAACCGCACGAACTTTTGTCGCGACAAAACCCTTTGATGTCCGGCAGTTTACCGACAGCGTCGCGAAGGGTATTTGTTATCGCAATGATGCTTCGCGACAGGACGAACTTCTTGGCCAGACTGGTCGCGACAGCGCAAAACTTCGCGTTATCGCGATAGTGTGGCCGTAACATTAAAACTCACGAAAAAACTTCCTTTCCTTTGCACTGCACTGCACACAGTGCATACTGCACTGCACACCACATACCAATAGAGATACATACGTATATGCTGCACTCAGACAGACACACACATCCATTTTTATTTTAGAGTTAACATAAAATTACTTTTATTTCTAGCTTCACCAAAATAGACCTTTTATTTGTGGAAAATGTGGAAATACGGGTACAATTTGTTTGTCTACTAATTATGTTTTTGTTTTCATTTTTGGGAATAAAAATGCGTTCAAGATTTTGATTTAGTTCAATTCGATGCGTTCAGTTTATCTGCGAAAGATATTCGATATTTTCTTACTGATGATCGCGCGACAAGTCGAAAAGTGGCCAAAAAGTTGCCATTTGAGCTTGGTTGCCATTTGGTTGCCACGAAGGGTCAAATGTTGCCAAAATGGCAACCAAAGTTGCCAAATGGCAACGCTGATAAAAACACAAAATTTTCTGCATACACCGCTGAAAATTTCAAACGCTATGAGTTGACATTGACAGTTACTGTAGTTGTCACAATGACAGGGACTTGCTGCTATGACTTTGACGGAAAAACACACAGCATGACTACAAAAAGACGATAAAAGCACATAAATACATCCATATTTCAAATTGCAATTCTTCAAACCATGCTGTCCGTTTCGAAACACATATAATAAAACCTTCATAGAATTAATTGATGTTTAGTTTGAACAATCGTTAACTTGTTACTTTACGGGGATTCTTGTGATGACGAAATACAAGCTGCTCTTTACTTTGACATAATACAAGTATTTTAAATACTATTGTATTTTGTCAAAGTATGGACCCTACAGTCAGGCAAAGACTTTTCCCTCTACACTCCCTGTTCTTTTCGTACCCTGTAGGCCAAGGGATTATTATCTAGAGTAGAATAGAGAAACATTACGTCATCGAATAAGTAAAATATTAGAAATTACCTTAATAATTTACGCAATGTATGACGATGCAATGTAATTTTTGTCTATTCTACCTTAGAGAACAATCCCTGTGCTTGGCTTACTGGTCGCGGGCTGGCCACATAGACCGCAAAGAGACATCATGGTGCAAGAAACTCTTGGAGAGACACCATGGGGGAAACAAAGACCGGTGGGACGGCCACAAACGAGATGGAAAGGACGACAGCAAAAAGATAGCCAGCTGCAAATGGACCTTAACTGCCCAAGTAGAACGGAATGGAAGAGTTTGAAGAATGCCTATTACCAGCATACTAGATCTAAGTAAAATCTGTGGATATGGTATGTTCTCCCAGCACTTACTCAACCTCTGGCCTGTGTTACAACTATACGCAAAAACTCGCTCACAATTACACTTTACAATCTTGTGCAATAATTATAATGAACAAACACGAGAGCATTGCTGTAGTCTTTTAGTCAATAAATCACACTAAAGTACGTCGTAGCAAGCACGCGTAACACGAACGCCGGTCCGACCGAGTGGACTTGGCTAGTACCTCATCTCCCCCTTTTTACTTAGATCGATGTATACCAGTCTACTTGTCGACTGAGGCTAGAAAGAAGGAGATAGTACCTGGTAGCGGAAGATGTCGTTGTGCACATAGTACTTCTTGGGAGACTGCGCGGCCAGCACGAAGGTCTGCGTGAAGCGGCGCATGGGCGCGCCGTCGTTGCTGAGCTCCCCCGTTACCTGCACCACGACGCCGCTGCCGAGCGTCGCTTGCGCGTCCACCTGTAAATACCGTGCTGCTTCAGGTAGGCACAAGACTCAATTGTTTTGATTATTTTATTTGGGAAACAAAAAGCTTTTGTTTAGGTAACAATAGATCCTTAAGGGTCCGGCGACGGATGAATTTCCCATACAAACGTAGTACCTATACCTACCAAAATGATTTGTAATTTGAGCATATTTTCACCATGGTCTGCTATTATTTGTATTAAAATAGTATTTATCTAGGTTCCTGACACATTTTTTTTTCAAGTTTTATTAATACCAACGAATCAAAGTTTTACCATAGGTTCATAGAAAATGGTTAACGATTAGCAGCAAATCACTTTCCCGCTACTTTTACTCCCTTTAGAATGAAGAAAAAGGAGAATTATTAGAGTTGTTACCTGACTGATCTTGGCATGGCAGTCTCTGAAGTTGAGTTGCTGGATGCGGTTGTGGATCTGCTTCTGTCCGACCACGGGCAGAGTCTCGCGGTTGGGCGCGTCCATCCCGCCGTGCACGAACGACGAGTAGTTATTGTAAAACCTGTAATACAACCACACAGCTTATTAACAGTACCTAGATAGTCATAACAATTTACTTTGGTTTATCTTCTTTATTATTATTATTTGTAAGTTGTTGCTGCTGTGTAGTGCCGGTTCAGAATTTACACCACCCCAACTCTCCCACAGGTGTCGTAAGAGGCGACTAAGGGATATCCACCGGGGGCGGGCAGCAGCGCCCCCTGCAGAACAATTCTACCACCGAACTGCGATCCCCAACCCGCAGGCCCAGTGTGGGGATTATGGGCACTACCGCCCCCCTCCCCCTGAGATAAAAGCGCTTATCGGGGGGAGGCCTGCGTCCAGCAGTGGACCAATACAGACTGTTGAGGTGCGGTAAGTTTTTTCGTTTATTATACTTATATCAAATTTACTACTTATAAATCTATAATATAAAAATGAATCGCAAAATGTGTTGGTAAGCGCATAACTCAACAACGCCTGGACCGATTTCGCTAATTCTTTCTTTGTTGTGTTTGTTATTGTCAGGAGAAGGTTCTTATGAAAGAAAAAATTAAGAAAGTTGGAAACATAAATTTCCACGGGGGCGAAGCCGCGGGGCGCAGCTAGTTTTAGATATAAATTGTATTTTTTTGTGCATGTCTGTCAGCCTCAGTTCTTCTTTCTTATCAAATAAATAAATAATGCTGTACAATCCACACAGCATCATCTAGCCCCAAGCTAAGCAGAGCTTGTGTTATGGGTACTAGACACAGAAATCTGAATAACAGTGCCTTGTTATTAAGATTTCTGTGGTACTAGATGACTGATATACTCAAATACATTACATGGATAGATATTTTTAATTGTACATGAAAATACCCAGATTAACGCACTGTATTGTTCCCAGATTTTATCAGCGCAGTGAGCGAGATTCCCCTGTGACCTGCTGCGGTAGCGGTTTCCCGCCGCGGGACAAATGTTTGCATATTATTACTGTCCTCTTCCTAGCCGAATTTCGGTCACGTCGGCTACGGCGGCCTTTCTCAAAGGAGACTAATCTTGTACCCGACATAATTATAGTACCAAAAAGGGCCCGCCTGTGGCCTAGTTGCCGAAACCAGTCCACAACCAAGTAACAAGTAAGTAAGAAATAAATATTATAGTGCATAATTATCGTCCTTTCAGATTATGAGCATGAGGGAATAGAGATTAATGTATTAGTTTATTTATTTATATTTATCTTAAGTTATACAAAAGTAGTATTATGATATTGTATATCAGTCATCAATCTGGTACCCACAAATAAGCTCTCCTTACTTTGGAGCTAATTAATGCGGTGTGGAAATGTCTATATTCTAGCCAAATATGATGTGAGATATTTGTAAAAAAATCCACTACGAAAACTAAATTTACATATTGGCGTCGAGTTTTAGAAATAATTGTTTGTTAGTAATATTCACTGAAGGAAAGATCTCACATCAACTAGTAGTCCAGCCAACAAGTTCAAAATGGTGTTAATTCTTGATCAAGCTCCTAAAAATACGTGCGATAGCTCATTCGATTCGGAATGACGTATAGAAAAATGTATCTCTAGGATTTATTAGCACCCAAAATATTACAATTGTTAGTAACAAAATAAGATGGGACAAAAAAAAATATGTTTAGTTTGCGTTAATAACTCAAAAACAATTATTACTTTTGAACTTTTGATAAAAGATCCTTAAAGAGGAGGAAATTAACAATAAAAAAGTTCCCACTTTCGGAACTCTTATCTATTATTTATAGCTTTTCCTCAACGCCGAAAATAGGTATCCGCGAGGCCATTACGGCAGAAGCGCAACGCCGCCCCTAGAGACAGAAAATATGTTTTTTACAGTATTAAATATTAATTTAAGAATTTAGAAAAATTATGGTGTCATTAGAACATTATAAGGAATAAAGCCCAGATGGAAAAATAAAATTAAGTCGATTTCTCAATAAGTTATACAATGTTAAGTAACCAATTTTTAGGGTTCCGTACCTCAAAAGGAAAAAAGGAACCCTTATAGGATCACTTTGTTGTTCGTCTTTCTGTCTGTCCGTCTGTCAACCATAGATAAATTTGTTGTCCATCTGGACAGACAGACGGATAACAAAGTGATCCTATAAGGGTTCCATTTTTCCTTTTGCGGTAGGTACGGACTTCTAAAAACGACTACCCTGGCCCAAGACCGAAGGGCAGAAACCTTTGTGTTGAGTGTAATGTTGGTGTTCTTCCAACATAAACTAGTATGTATCTTGCCCACATTCCAATAATGAATTCATAAAATTTTACCTCAATCACCTGTCTTAATCTACTGCTGGATGCAGGCCTGCCCCTGATAATCGCCTTATTGGCTTTTAATTCATGGGAAGTAATGCCCATTATCCCCACGCTGGGTGTGCAAGATGGCAATCGCAGTTAGATGGTAGAATTGTTCTGCGGGAGGCGCTGCTGCGCGCCCCCCGGCCGGAAATCCCTTAATCGCCTCTTACGATTACGACACCCGCGTGTTAAGTTTTATGTTAAGCAAAATAAGCTTCTGCTATTCATGCATACCTGTGCAGATGGGCGGGCGCCTTGTTGAGCAGCGTGTAGTACTGGCGGACGAACTCGCGTCCGACGCTCTGCGGAGACGGGGACGCCTCCATTACCATTTCTGTGATGTCACTGCGCCAATACAGCCCTCTGCCTCTGCTTTACTGCCCTGCAATGGCATCAGGCATCAGCAACATTTACTCTTAAAATATTAACAAAACATCGAATTACGCATAGAGTGGTGCACAATTAGAACCTATTAGCATAATATAATAATAATAAATAAAAATAAAATAGCCTTTTATTTCTCGTTAATACAATTGGATTACCTATCATTATCCTATTAACATGCATTAAAAGTTCAATTGAAATTATCCATCATTTTATCAGTATGCATTAGGAATTTAAATTTTATCTATTTAATAATCATTATAATTCTATCTAGGTAAACATTATCCTAGGTTTCATTTTCGAGAACCCCTGTTAAGGTGAAGGCCTCCTCCAAAGTATGCCATTTATTCCTCTCTTGAGCCAGTTGCATCCAGTGCGGTCCTGCAATGTTTTTGATATCGTCCTCCCATCGGGCATAAGGCCTTCCTTTGTGTATTTTGCCTTGTGACCCCTTCCATTTTGTCACTTTTTTGTCCACCTCTGGTCTTCTATTCTTGCCACGTGACCAGCCCACTTCCATTTCAGTTTCTGAGCGAAGTTGAGAGCATCAGTTACCTCTTGGTATGTCGAACTTTGTGGGTTTTTTTAATGTTCAGCATGCTTCGTTCCATGGCAATTTTTTTTACAATGTGCAGGAATATACACTAACCTAAACTAAATATTCTGCTTCAGCATCCATATGTGTGCCTCTTTGGACAAAGGCCTCCGCCAATTTTGACCATTCACCTCTGTTGCCAGCCTATCTAGACCACGTGCTGCCTGTGGCCTGTTGCGGCCTGTGAACCAGTACATTATAGTTTTTGACCATTTCTCGCTTCCTCTGATTGTATGCCCAGTCCATTTCCACTTTAGTTTTCTGATGCCTATTGTTGCATCTTTAGTTTTCGTGTTTCTTTATAGTGGCCATTCTGATTCTATCACAGAGTTTTTATCCCCATCAAATTACTTTCTATGGAATTTTGTCATGTTGCTAGTTTTTTGTTGTAGACTTTTCTTGTTGGTTGCCCAGGTTTGGCAACCATAATGTAAGAACGGGCAGTACACAGGTATCAAACAGTTATCATTTTAAAGTCATGTTTATTTTCTATTTTTCAACATGTCCTTTAAACTCAAGTATTGCTTCCAAGCATTTCCTATATGTCTGTTGATTTCTTTTGAAGTTATATCCATAAGCGAGATGACTTGACCAAGGTAGAGGTATTCATCCACATAGTCTAGTGACTAGTGTGTTGTTGTTTATGCAAATTGGTTCTTTGTTAATGTCATGGCTTTCGTTTTTTGTGTGTTCATGACTAGCCCTGCTTTGCTTTTTCAAGGTCATTCCTCCAGTTCTTTGCTTGCTGGCGATAGGTCAGGTCAATCAGGTCATTGGCAAATCTCATATGTGACAGGTGTTCCCTTTATTACCAGAAGACATTATATCAGCCACATTAATAGATTCAACAACTGGTTCCGAGACAACAATCACAAACTAGAATAAGTGATGCTATGACTATAAACAACACGTGTGATATAGACACATTAGCCACAGGCTGCTCGTCTATTATCAAATAAATAAATAAGTGGTATTGAATTTTGAGTCTAAAAATCTCTAATAAGACTTAAAAAAAAGACTGGATAAACATTTAATGTGCACTGACAAAGACTAAGATGTACACACATAAGCCTAAGAGCTGCCCAAGTATTCAATTTAATAATAAATAAGGGTATTATAACTCCACAGCCGATTTCATTTTGATTCATTTTTTATAGAGGTAGGTGTATTTAAAGTGATTGTCTTGGTAATATCTGAAATTGTGTTTATCTTAAATAAGTTTACTTGTAGATAAAGTTCTTTTAGTTAATTCTTTCAGTGTTTCCCTGTACTATCTTTAGCAAGTCCTGTTATTTACAGCACAGGGAGCTTAATCAGCCATCTACTGAGCATCTCTTGCATTATACAATCATTGGGATTTATTTTTGTAACACAGCAAAAAGTAAAGTATGGGTAGATAGTGAAATTTATTGAAGTACCTATATTTTAGATATTCATTAAACTTTGTGGTTACTTTGAAGAAATTACGATAAATAAAGTCAACTTAAATAGCTTGAATTATGCATATGCCAATAGATTTTCTCTACATTTTGTTGTTTATTTACAATTATTGTATTCATACAACCTCCCGTTTACGCAATCGAGAAAGAATGCTTCAAACCGCGGAAAATGACCTCTTTTCCATCTGGGTATCATGTAGGTATCCCATGCAGAGCTGATCCTTCGGTGTTCCTCGAATTCAAGTATCGCACGCACTATCGAAATGACAATTCAAGCACGCATGGCGCATCCACGGACTGTGAGTCTTGTAATAATTTCAATACGGACTGGTTGAGAACATCGTGAATACGATGCAGAATAAATAGTTTTTTGTTGTTGAATGCCTAAACCAAGGAGAAGATAGTGTAGTAGCATTCTAAAATGGGTAAAATTAACCTTTCAGTGAATACATCTGCCGACAACCAAATATTGGAACTATCAAAGTGATTCGCATTGTTGGCAAGAATACTCACCTTATGAACGTTTAGGCATGAAAACGGCTTAGAAATTTGCACAAGTAACAAGAAAATCACGTAATTTTCACGATTTTTATGTCTGAAAACAGAAAAGAGCCTACCTCACCGTTCGGGTGTCAGTAGTCAATTTTTTCAAGCAACTCCTCTTTCTTGTCCTTGTTGTGTTTATATTGTCTCTGGTGTAGTTTCGGTGGTTTATCTTTGTCTATGCTTTGTCTATGGAAGCCGAGCAGGCAGTGGCGGGCAGCGCGGCGCGGCGGGGCGGCGGCGACGAGACAAGACGGGGCGACGACGACGACGACGGCGGCAGTGGCGCGCTGATACAATATAATAAACTTTCGGGCGCACATGAACCTTAAGCCGCCATACACAGAAGGCGGAGGCGGAGCGGTGGCGGACGGTACCCGAGCCAGGCGTGGCGTTCGAGGTGCGGATATCTTCACATTGCAGGCCATTTGCAGGCGTACGAGAGCCGCCGTGGCGTCGCGGAGGTGTTTTGGAGCTTTGTGTACATTTATTGTATTTATGGAAATAATGAGTTTTTGATTTTGATTAACGCGTTAGGTACATAACGCGCTAATTTGGACGTCACGCAGATGTGGCCAAGGTTTTAGCGTGTTCATTTATTAGGGCATTACCAATGGCATTAGACGCTAAGCGATAGCTCAGGTGTCGGTTTTTTTCCACACATTTATGGGTTATAGCGCGTAGTTTAGAGCACTAGGCCATGTTGGCTACAATTAACGCCGTCTCATTTCGCGGGCTGCATGCGTAGGGAAAAGATGTGTTGTGCGTGTTGTTTTGCGGACTGCATTATGGCGGCAATCGAATGATCCAATGAATAGGCGTTGCAGTTCCTGGAATCACTCCAAATGGAACCATCATTATGAAATCCAAAAGTTCAACCACACAAGAATCACTCGGCAGTTAGAGATACTTGACGACGTATCATCGAGTCTTTATCATTTCTTGTGACATACGAAAAATTGAAAAAGAAAATAGATTCTCTAATGTGATACTACCCTATCCATCTAAACAAATAGGAAAAAATATACCAAACAAATAAAAAAAAATTGGTTGTCTGTAAAGTCGGTTTACTGACGATAGTTGAACATGACAACGTCTTAAGAAAATACTGATGGAATGGTAGCATTTGATACTCGATCAAAACATGTAAATGTACTATAGTACCTATAGCAGCTGTCCACGCAGACGCATCGCTCACTCAAGTAGGAGAGAGACGGATGTCGAGCGCTCTCGCTTGCACTTCAAGCCTTACATGGAACGCCTCAGAGCGAGGTAACGCCGCATGACGTCATAGCGAGGTAACGCCGCATGACGTCATGTTTTTTCGTGCGTGCAGCCGGCTCTATCGAATTATAAGACGTTGTCACGTCAAAACATTGTTGTGCAATGTGCAGTTAACGCGTAACGCGCGCGTTAACTGCACAACAATGGTTTGGACCCAGACTGTGAAAAGAGCCTTTAAGTCCGGCTCTCTCGGTTTATTAATATACATAAATGAGTCCATACGTGAAGATGGCCGTGTGGTGCCAGCATAGAATTGCACCACCCTAACTCCTCCCGTGGGTGCCGTAAGAGGCGACTAAGAGACAGTCTCAGTGATCAACCTCTTCAACGCCGTCTTTTACAGTGGGAGAACTCCAAAGGAGTGGAGCCGGTGTTTGGTGGTGTTCTTTTTAAGAAAGGAGATACTCGTAAAACCCTTCTTAAAAACTACAGACCCATCTCACTCCTTCACGAGTGGTCACGAACCGTCTCGCCAGGAGACTCGACGAGTTGGTAATACAATAATCTAAAACAGGCTCGAAAAAAATATAAAATGTATAAAAAAAAGAAAAAGCTTGAAGAATAATAATTTTTTAATGTTTCTTACTTACCCACAAATATATAATTTGAATTAAAATTTGATTATTATTTTTTATTGCACCTTTTATTGTCATCTAAACTGTAAATTGACGTATCCACGTGGGCCTTGTGCGGATTGCAGACCGAAAGCTGAGCTAACTTAGTTTAACAGGCACCAGTCTCTCACAACACAGGTGGTTATGCACACTTAGTACTTATGTATCTACTCTCCAATAGTTTTAACAATACCTAATATAGGCCTGAATTATAGATATAATGTAAGCTTGATATAGATAAGATACCTTTGTGAGAGAAAATAAACATTTTTATTATTATTATTATTAGCTTAGCTCGCATACCGTATCCATACTACATAGCTTAGTTTGTGTAGTTTGCAATCTGCACACATGTATGAAAAACTGCGTCAGCTATGCAAGCTAGCTAATTCAAAACTGAGTTAGCTTAGCTTTCGGTATGCAACCCGCATTGTGCTCCTACGGCGATTATGTAGGTAGTATGAGAATGAGTGAGAGGGTGCCAACGGGACCCTATTACTACTAAACTAAGCCTCCGCTGCTGTCTGTCTTTCCGTTAGTCGGTCAACGGATCGGTCGGGCTGTACTCAAAGCTGTACTATCATGGACCTGTAATAGGTGTAGGTGTAACAATTGATATTTCATTATAAATAAAAATTAAGAACTCACATACAAGAAACGTGTTTGTTTCGGCGATTTTTTGCCCGACCTAATCAGCCCATGCTCTAGGTGCTGCACAGATGGTACTCCATTACCAGTGAATCTAATCTTGAGGTAGAGACATGGTAAAATAATACATTATGAAATATTCACAAACTGAGTAACATACACAGTGCGGAAGCTGATTATGGTCCCGTGTGCATCCTTGGGGTACATAAGAAAAGACAATATGTACCTACCTACGGAGCTCTACCTAACCTAATTATGTAGGTACAATAATTTTTAGCAACCAGCAGCACTCGTAGGTGCCTATAAAAATTTCTCCCTTTTATAAAAGGGTAGGTAGGTACCATACAATCATATTATCAGAAATTTCATTAAAAAAAAAAAAAAATAATTGGGGCTTTGAAATATTTGCCCCAAAGAATAAAATTTTGCTACGCTTCTACGCACGCACGCATCGCAAGCTTCAAAGTTTGCATAAATTCGTTTCTAAATGTTGGTAGAATATTGATTTTGTGATTAGTTTGCGTTTCAGCTGTCTCTGTCTGTGAAGAGAAAATTATATCTATCTGTTTCTGTCTTTGTATCAGGGGCCAATGAACTTTTTGTAGTTTGTACAACGTGATTGGTGCTTCTGGAAATGTCATTCATCTTTTACCACTGCAGCCAACATACCAAATAGTTTTGGCGCCGACTCCACGCGTCATTTCCTTCCAGTAGTTCCATTTTTCAACGCTCTTCTGCGTTTGGCATTCAGTGTCGAAGGTCGTGTGTAGGCCTCTAGAATAATAATTCTTAATTTTAGCAAGTAGTGTGTATTTGTTGTAAGTCATGGCAAATAACGATAATTTTGCACAAGACGTTACTGATAACCAACTAAATGGAAGCTCCGAAAACGGCGGAGGAGACGGCCAACATGACCATAATAGTGCGGAAGCCCCGGGTCGCGATGACGACAGGTAAATTGGTTTTTGCGTATCTTTTCTTTGTTATCTTTTAAGTTTCTGTAACAGTGTATTCTAAATTTTGTATATACATTCAGGTATTCCTTCAGAACTTGCTACTTCTACGTTATCTTTTGCTCGCCGCAATGGCGTCGGTCTGACATGAATCATTATCGGCATTTCTAAATCGTTCATAATCCGCCGAATCTCTTCCAAATTTAAGGTTTTCTCATTTACAGTCTCATTATGCGGCTCAATTCTATTCATAGAAGTCCTAATTTTCATTTCAGAGTAAGTATTAATGGTTTAGTCTTACTAAATTTGTATACCTACTTCGAGCCGCATGAAGTTAAAATGGCGTCTTTTGCGCGCGGTTTGCACCCGGCTCGGGCTTTGGACACGCTATCGATTTTGTCATCAGTTAGATATTGTTTTTTGGTCAGTAACGGTAAAGTGACGCTCAGGTAGATGGCAAGATTTCAAATCGGTTTTTAGCCAATGAGTGGGGTCGTCGCGGCTTGCGGTCAGTTTGGGCGCCACTAACTCTGTCATCTCTCTGCAGGTGTGAGCCTGCGACGCCGCCGCCGCAGCCGCCGAAGGACGTCATGGTACTTATCCTGGGCTCACACTAAAGTAACATCGACCAAACTGACTAGATTCAGGCCACCTAATTTTGGGCCTCGTTCACCTTTTGCCAATTTCAAATCTTGCGTTATCTTTCACTTGTAACATTGTATCATTTTCGTTGTTTTGATTGTAATGTAAATTTCCAGTTTACTTTTGTAACTTACAGGTTGTCAATTTGATTTGCTGCAGTGCTTGGAGTTTGTTTTTGAACAAAATTGTAGCTATAAAGTACATACAAGTACTGCATAGATTTAATGAAAAAAATGTAATGTTAAGTCAGTTTCTGAATCGAGACACAAACACAATTTGTGCCAGTCTGCTCAATTATTATTCAATGAAATCTGTAATTTTCACAGAAAACTATTTGTTGGAGGATTAAGCTGGGAAACCACAGACAGTAAGTAATATGACATGTTTGTATTTTTATTTGTTGATGCACAACAAAATAGAGCTCTGACATGTGCTAGGTGAACACTGAACACATCTTAATAGTAATCTTGAGTCCGCATCAACTCTAAAACTTAATTTCACCAAGAACATGATGACTAAATTCAGTTCTGCTTCTGATTAGTTTTGAAGAAACGAATACCCACATTTCTGATTGTTAATTTTATATATACTGTTTTTTTGTACAAATCAAATAGTTTTAAACACACTTTTTGTTTTGCAGAGGAACTGCGTGATCACTTTGGTGCCTTTGGTGAAATTGAAAGCATCAATGTAAAGACAGACCCCAACACAGGCCGGTCAAGAGGGTTTGCTTTCATCGTCTTCAAGGCTGCAGAATCCATCGACAAGGTTATGGCTGCCGGAGAGCACACCATCAACAACAAGAAAGTTGATCCCAAGAAGGCTAAAGCACGACATGGCAAGATCTTTGTTGGAGGTCTCAGTAGTGAGATCTCAGATGATGAAATTAAGAACTTTTTCAGCAACTTTGGAACAGTAAGTTCTACTTTTGTACTATTAATAAGTTAATTTGTTTTCATTAGATTTTTTATACAATGATGACAAATCCGGTAATGGTGAGATAAATATTCTAGACAACCACTGCAGAGACATCCGGGCCACTGATATAATTAAATTGTCTGTTGATGCTCACTACTTTGACCTTGCTTTCAACCAAGAATTTTCTTTGTTCTAGATCATCGAAGTTGAAATGCCTTTTGACAAGACCAAAAATCAGAGAAAAGGCTTTTGCTTCATCACATTTGAATCTGAACAGGTTGTGAATGAACTCCTCAAAACTCCCAAACAGACAATCGGTGGCAAAGAGGTAAGCAAGTAATTTCAATCTCTTAGTAATAATAAATAATTATGTACATCTCTAGTACCTATGACATGATGACCTAATTCAGTTCTGCTTCTGATGAAGTTATGAAGAAGTTTTGACCAAACAGCTGATAAAATGTTTTTCCAAGTTTCATCAGTTGTTAGTTTCGTAAAAAGTAAGATTTTTAAAAGTGCAACTGTTTGTAGGTTGACGTGAAGCGCGCGACGCCGAAGCCCGACGGGCCCGGAGGCATGGGAGGGCGCGGGCGCGGGGGCACGCGTGGCGGGCGCGGAGGGCGCGGCGGCCGCGGAGGGTACGGCGGGCAGGGCGCCTGGGGCAACCAGGGCTACGGTGGCTACGGCTACGGACAGGGCGGGTACGGCGGGGGCTACGATGGCTACGGATACGGCGGATATGGCTACGACGGCTACACGGGCTACGGCGGATACGATTACTCCGGATACCCCAATTACGGTAAACGCGGCAAGCAGTTTTAGTAGAGTGGTGAGTCCCGCTCGCCCGCTCACCGACACGTTACCTCGACTGATGTTACCTGATCCCTAGGATGTAATGTAAACATAGAGTAAGGCTAGGCTAGCGTTGCGAGCGAGGCGCACTCCGTCCTCGAGATGCCTGTTTACGTGCACTGAGACTGTTATATTTGATTCAAAAGATCGACATCACGCATAACTTAGGTATTTAACTTAGTGTGTAGAAAATATTTATTTTTCTATATATTTTAATATTCTATCGAGATAATGTGTAGTGAATGTTGTCGAGGCGGCATCGGCAAGTAGGTATATTATCGAAAGAGTAATCAAGTCGATCCTACCTTTGCGAGTGATACTGAGTTAACTTTAGTTAGTTCGGTTCCTCTTAGTGTTAGTTTACTTTTGCAATGTTCGCACGTTAGAGTGAGTGGGCCGCGGGCGGGCGACGCGCTTCGCGGTCGCGGTAGGTGACAGTGCATTCACGTCGCGTTTTCGTTCTTTGTCATTGTTCCACCGCGTATATTAATATTCTGTATATATATTGTCACCTACCTGCCTTATGATTATAAGTGTTTATTTGTAATACCACTTTTGACACATGTAGCAATGTCGCTGGAGTTTTTATTTGGTTTTTTTTTAACTTTTGACACTCATGCCACATGCTACATTTGGGAAATGGGGTAAATATGGAGAGACATTGTGAAAGTGATAAAGATATGATGAAGCTTTGAATAAAGCACTGTTACAAAAATTCTCAATGTGTTTCCATATACCCTTCACTCCTACCCCTCACACTCATCACCACACACACAAACAGAATGCTCCACATGACATGAATATCTTGAACAAACATAACGCCTACCTTATTAGGATTATTTTCTAAATGCAGATCTGAGTTGGAGTTTTAGGAACTTAGGTTGCACGCCGTTTTTAGTCTTGCCGAGAAAAGGATTAGCCCCACGTTCGCAACGCATGTTGATGACAGTGTTACACAATCTTTTACTTGATCGGAAGATCTACTCGCCAATTAGGCTTTAGTTAGTTGAAGGAATTCCACTGGGCTCTGTAGGCTGAACAGGTAGACTAGACTAGAGTATGCTAGACTAGACTAGACCAGACCAGACCAGAGTAGGCTAGGGTAGGGCGGTAGGCGCGCGGATACTAACCGGTTGTTGTTGGGCAGACTACGGCGGGTACGGGGGGTACGAGGGCGGGTACGGCGCGCGCGCTGCTCCTCGCGGGAAAGGTATTCCCTCATGTACCATTTTCTATTATTCCTTTCTATCCTTACAAATGTTTTCTCTGCTAATGCTAAATCTAACCCTAGGGCGGTTCCTAGTATGAACGTAGTTTGAAAATGTTTGTAAGGCATGCTGATCCATGTTGGTCCCGCTTACGTGATTCGAATTTCTCTGAACTTATTTGGCCTTGTTTTGGATATTTTTCATTCAGTAGCATCAATACCTTCGAAAAATTATCAAAATTATTAAAATATGAATGATAAAATGGCGGGCGAGACTGTACATGTTAGTTAGCTTAGATAACTATTTGTATGACAGATTGGAATGTATTTGTTAGTATCGATATAAATTGAAGTGGAGTGTAGAATAATATCTCTACCAGTTGTATGCCACTTAGTATTAGCATGTAACACAAGCTTGATAAGAATGCATCCATAAACTTACTACATAGATTGTTTCTTGTATAACAATTTTTCAATACCTTACCTATCATTAAATTTATTTTAACATTCCTTCCTAATACAGTCTTGTTAGCTTTTGTCTGATTGTCTTAGTTAGTACAGCAGGGCCTCGATGAACTGAACACCCAAAATATTCGCATGTACGGAGCATTCCGATTAGTATGTAGATATTTTTAGTATCGACTTTGTCTGCCCATTCGGCGCGCGGCGAATGGCAGAACAATACGTGTAGCTATGTTAAATGTTAGGTATTCACGGTACTGGGAAACTGAGAAACAGTGGTTGTGTAGGGGTAAGGGGGTGGTTCGGATTATAGATGCAGTCAGATTAGCTCGGGGTTCGGACTATCGAGGCCCTGCTGAAGTCACATGATGCACTCGTGGCTCGATGTACAACAGGGAAATAAAGTTGGGAACAGGCAGGAAAGCTAATCACAATGACGCTGATACAAAAATATTGTTGCAATATCTGACTTTAAAACATAGGGACACCTTGCACACCAGTCCTGTTCTATTCAGTGTATAGGCCGGCTTGGATTGGAAGAAGCACATGTGGTGGGTGCACACAGCAGTACAGTATGGGTACAGTAAGGCCCTCGTTAGGCGGAGTCGAGTCGACTCGTCCCGTGGGTAGTTGTGTTGTGTAGTGATGCCTGGTGTGCATGCGCGTGGATGTGTGTAACGGGGCGTGTCGTGTTGCAGCCGGCTACCAGGGCGGCAAGCAGCGGGGCGGCGGCGGTGGTAACCGCGCCAATCAGAGGCATCAGCCCTACTAGGCGCCGCATCCAGTACCTGCCGATAGTCATCTCAGTCCAATAGTGAGGTGAGACTTGCATCATATTTTAAATCTTCTGATCCATTCGGGGTTTTTGATAAGTTTGCGATGTGGGATGAGCGTGAAAGTAGAGGCTGAAGAGATAATGTGAATGTCTTGCTTAAAATATCTTCTGCAACGTAAAATACAGAGCCAGTGTTAGCGTTTACAGTAGTTACATTGTTTCCTTTTGTGTTGCAGGTTAAGTCACCGGTCATGAGTGCCCCCCGCGCAGCCCGCCGCCGCGCAGAGGGCACGTCATTCCATTCCACATTAAAATTAATTTAGGGAACTAATCTCTTAATGAAGATTTTAAGGATAAACTCTGTCGTATGCGATAGTCGCATTTGAGCACTTTTGCATAAAATTATTTATAAATAATATAGTAATGGATAATAGATTCACTTGAGTATTATTGCCGATTGATTAGCTTCAATTTTGACATTGTCGATCTTTACCTTTTTGAACTGATTACAATAGGAGTTAATAATTAATTATAACAGAGCTTTTAAGTAATAAAACAAACCGAACGCGCGCGGGGAGCCGGTTCCGTGACACAGTAGTGTAGGCGAGTGCGTGAGTGTGTCTGTGCGTGTGTGCGTGTGAGTCGTCGAGAGCCGAGAGCCGCCACTATTACAAAATAATGATTCTGGATCTCAATGCAGAAATGTTGTAGTTTTTTATTGTTTGGTAACAGATCTACGAATCGAAATCATGTATTTTTTACAATCTAGATGTTTCATCCATCGTTTAGGAATGAATTTTAGTAATAAGAAATCCGACATGAACAAACATTGAGGATATACATGTTGTGTATGTCGCAATAAAAGATGTAAATAAAATTACATGTGACTTTGTATTGATCTTGCCTAGTTGACAGGAGACATTTGGCTTACCTTCACAGAAAGAAACCTTCTACCCATATTAGGTAAGGTAGGCAAATTTGAATTATGTATTCACCACGAGTTCCACTTGTGGAGCCACGAGGGTTTAATCAGAAACAAACATTTTGTGTAGGTTTCCCACTAAGGCCTACCTACATCTACTTATGGGCCAGCACATGTAGGTAGGTAGGCCTTAGTCTTGCAGAAGCACCTCTGCACTAAGGCTGGGAAGCAGCGGCCAAGTAAAGCCTATGTACCTCTGAAACCAGCATTATTTTATCTCCTGTTACTGTTTTGCTTCTCCAACTTCTAATAAAAGGCATAGGCAGGTATTTCGCAGTACAAAAACACTTTATTGGGAGATAGATAAGAACACGAATAGTTAGAACAGAACACAACATGGCGGCAGCAGCGGGCAGCAACCATCAGCACGGCGAGGCGGCGGCCGAGGCGTGCAGCACGTCTAGCGCTTTGCAGAGCCCCATGTAGTCCACCTGCAACGACACTTCTGTCAGACAACAGTTTCCGGACAGTATAGGACAACTTCTGAAAAAAGCTTAGTACCTAGGTAGGTAGGTGTTTCGATATGGATGTTCCTCAAGAAGTAGAGTATAAGTTGATATCAGCTAGCTAGAGAAACGTCTGTGTGCCAATTTATTTTCCGCGATCTTGCACTGTTGGCGAAGCACTTCCTAGCGATGCCTTATCCAACTCGCAATACATGCAGCAGTATCTACCTACTATATTATATACTAGACGCTCGCCTCGCGGTTTCACCCGCGTAGTTCCCGTTCCCGTGGGAATTCCGGGATAAAATATAGCCTATGTCACTCCCTGAAGCTTCCTAACGGTGAAAAGAATTTTTCAAATCGGTCCAGTAGTTTCGGAGCCTATTCAATACAAACAAACAATCAAATCTTTCCTTTTTATAATATTAGTATAGACTCAAGTTAGAGATCTCAAATGAGCTGTAAATTTTTTTCAATACAAACAAATATACAGCTCATTTGAGTTATGATTGGGAACTCTTTTGTAATAGTTACCTATTCGTTTCCCACCTATTCGTTCAGTTTAAATGGTGGTACATGGACATCAATATCATCAGCCTTTAAACATCCACAGCTGAACATAGGCCTCCCCCAAATGATGCCACAAATAGCGGTCCTGAGTAGCCTTCAATCATCGACATGCCTGAACGAATCAATCGATCTCTGTGAAATTGCAGGGAGGTAGATGTTGTCCTGGGGACGTAGGCTACTATTTATCCCAGCTAAAAGCATGCAAAGCCGCGGGCAGCAGCTCTAGTCAAACAAAAAAATTGACATTTAAATGTTTGTCGTCTCATTGCAGGCAACTAAGTATCCTATCAGTGATGGCAGCATCTGCAAAATGCACATCCACCTCTGGCATTCTTGGAACAGATGTGCACTGCCAATATTAACAGTTAATTATCAGAAACTGATGAGTGTATTTTAGTTTAGAGAATTACCTGAATACTTAAATCTCAAATGAGCTGTACAAACAAATTCAATACAAACAAACAATCAAATCTTTCCTCTTTATAATATTTTGTATAGATATTGTATAGTAGGTAGGACAAGACATAAAGGCGTCGCGCGCGACCCGCAGGGACGGACATTCCAACGTCAGCGTCATGCCACGCACACAAGACACGGTAGGAACAGTAGCCGTGCCGAGCTAAGACGTACCATTACTAGCTTAGAATGAGAGTTGGGTACCTCTGTTTGTCCGCCGCGCTGGTAGCCGAAGCAGCGGTACAGCAAGTCGCGCTCGCGGGAGGACAGGAGCTGCAGCAGGCCGCGCATGCCGAGCGCGCGCGTGCACGAGATCTGCGGCACCGTGCCGCACCGCACCGGGTCCATGTCCTGACACAAATCAACATTACTTAAAGCCACACGAAATATTGCTAGATGTTGTACGCCTTTTTAAAAACTTGTAGGCCTTGTTTATCGTCTAAAAACATAAGTACCCTTTATGATACCGAGCTTTGACGTTGATACAGTCAACGACAAAAATCGCTGAACAGTTCCTAAGTTGTGTAATATAGTTGTTTTCTTCTGTGGTAGGTAAATACGAGTACCTATAGAAGAAAACCACTATACTTAGGTACCTACCTACCTACTCCAGCCCAACATAATATAGGTAGCTAGGTATGGTAGGTAGAATCTTTGACAAGGAGATACGTTGAGATCCCCAGGATACAATCTATCTCCCTTCTTACCTACTTAGAATGGAATAAGAATTATTTATTTAGGTAAAGATAACATTAGGTACATTTCGGTTACAAGTGCCTTTTATCTAGACTACTAAACCTATGTTAGGGTTATCTAGACACAGAGTTCTCACCTGGTTCAATAAGAGGTATTTTTAGGTGAGTATATTAATCGAAATAGTACTTAGGTTACGGTCTTTCAAGCTATTTTTAGAATAATTATTACAATAAAAACTAAGACAATCCGATGAATATCGGGTGCCTATTGAGGAACCTAACTTTTTACTATTACAAATTCCGTGTTGTTGAAGCCTGGATGGTAGGTACTAACTTGATGGACGCAACGCAAAAAAACGTGCATGAAAAAGGTACCTAGGTATCCATAAATTGAATATGGTAAGTAAGTATGTATCTAATCTACATAGGTAATATACTATACAATGCTGTAATCGTCTGAGACGCAAGATTTTACCTTGAAGACCTCTACTATATTGGAGAGCTGGTCCGGGAAGTGGCTGAGCTTGCCGAGCGCGCCGGCCACGATGGAGCGCTCCTCGAAGTTCAGGAAGTTGTAGGGAGAGTCGCGCGTGGGGATGTGCGGGATTGGCTCCAGCAGCGGCGCGCGCTCCAGGCTGCCCTGTCGGTACAATCAACAATGAAGATTTCTAATTTGCATTCAACAAGGGAACCCCACGTGTCTAGCGGCAAGTCAATTACGGAGACACGCTCATAAATAAATAATGCTGGACCATAGAAATCTAAATAACTGTTATTTAGATTTCTATGTGCTGGACATTATCAGAGAGATAGATATCATCATTTGACCTGGAGTAAGCAGACCTTGAGACTTGTCCCGAAGCGGGAATCGAACCCACAATTTCCTGCGTCGTAGGCGGACCTCTTACCACTGCGCCACTGAGGTCGTGGTACATCGTCACAAAAATCCTTTACTAGCCACATATTTTGGTACAAGAGATTTTTCCCTTACCTTACTGTTACCTACACTGATATCAGAAATTGGCAAAACTTCATCCTGTAGGCTGTCATGTCTATGCCAAATTTAAAACAAAATAAGTTGGGGTGTAGAATAAAGATGGCATGTTTCGTGGTCTGACCTGCGTGAGCGCCTCCCCAACGGTCGAGCAGAACCGCTCGTACTCCACGTACCGCCGCCGGCCGGCCGCACAGAACCTAGAACATTCATTATTTTAACTCTCATTTCACTTCACTCTGTGTTTTGGGCTTACTACTCCTGGGTCAAGTCCTGAATAAATGTTACAATGAGCATAGTTATTGTGTTCCACTGGGAATGTTACATCGGAGGTACCTACAAAAAAGAGTAAAGTGTGGAAGGAACTTCCTGTGTCCGTTTTTCCGGTAGAATACCAATATTCTCGGAGTCTTCAAATCCCGAGTGAATAAATTCCTTCCGGGAAAGCGTGCCCCACCTTAGGCCAGACTTCACTTTATGCTATATTATGGTGGTCAAACGCTTTCTTTGCCATCCCCAATAAAAAAATAGTAGATCTTCGAAGGGAGTGCTACGATGCTACGCCCGAGCGGCGTCGTACAAAAGAGTTCAACGCGCACCCACTTTTGTACAACAAACTAATATTCTCATATCTATGAAACTAGTAGACCTATCGAGTTGTGATTTATACTGATGAAGGAAAGATCTTCTTTTTAATCTCAATGTAAGTATATACAGCGTTGTTTCTCCTCCTACGCCTATCATACGTCTTTAAGATAGAATGTTGAAAATTTTTGTGTGTCGTAGAACTTCGTAGCACGTGCTACGTGCTACGACGACGAACCAAAGAAAGATTTACCGCATGCCTTTATGTGTACCAAATGTTGTTAGGGTGTATGTTTGAAACAGATCCCATGTACAACAACATGTTTGCAATAAAAATATTGAGTATTGAGTATAATATTGGGGGCTGCCAGCTGTTTTTACTTTATGGAGGTAATGGTATTCTTTTTTACTTCACGGTGCATGAAAATACAAGATGGTGGAAATTAATAATTTAAACTTTTACAAAGGCTATCGTTTTCGACTAATTCAAGTGGGAGGAATACGAATTAGATGATCAATTTCAATATCCAATAAGGCCAATTTTTATTTAGTTTTTTTATTTTATGAGGTAGGTACCTTGGTATTGCTTTCGAGTACCTACCTAACTCGAAGCAGTAAAATATACGTTGACAGGAAGCAGGTATGTAAAGGTGTAACGTACACTTCCATGAGCGTGTCCATCTCTCGCGGGGTCAGCGCCAGGCCTGCAGACGCGAGCCCTCGGTAGAAGTCAGCCCGTGGTATCACCAGCTCGTTGTTCTTGTCGAATTGCTTCAGGAACTGGCGCGGACACACGCCCTCGCGGACAATCTGCAACGCATAACAAATCTCCAAGGGTGCTGCTGTCACAAGAATACACAGAACTGTGTTACACTTCAGTGCAAGAACCGAATGCTATGTCTTCTATTCTAGGTAGGTATGTAGGTAAATGTCGATTTTAAACCCCCGACACGTTGTATCATCGAAAACTTATCATGATTCTAGGTCAACGGGAACTGACGGGAAGTTGGTACCCTGTAGGTTTTGGTCCATGGCGAGAATCAAAATTTTTTTTTGTGAATTAACTACAAATTTACTGTTTTCAGATTTTTTCCTTGTGCTGTAAGGCCTTGCTTCATGCCAAATTTCATAATTCTAGGTTTACGGCAGTACCATATAGGTTTTGGTCCATGGCGAGTATTCAAAGTAATTTTTTTAGTGAATTAATTACAAAATTTATGGTTTTCGGATTTTTTCCTTTACTTGTGTTAAAAGACCTTGCTGCTCACCAAATTTCATGATTCTAGGTCTACGGGAAGTACCCTATAGGTTTTGTGTGCATGTGATTCCCTTGGAAACTTCAAACTATTCGGACATAAACGGCTGTAACTTTTGAGTGCGTTGAAATAGAAGTTTTATTTATATTGCGGCTCCAAGAGGTTACGGGCTTGAGTCGGATTTGACGTTAATTTCAACTTGATACGTCCACGCGTTCCTGAGTAAAGGGGGTTGACAGACGGACAGACAGACAGACGGACAACAAAGTCATCCTATAATTCGACAGAAGCTGTATCTTTTATTTTATCTTTAAATCGTGTTTGTTTTTGTTGATTAAGTTACAAATAAAATATTCTATTCTATTATATTCTATTTTATAAGGGGTCTTTTTTCCTTTTGAGGTATGGAACCCTAAAAAGAAAGCATTTAACACAAAAAGTAACAAGGACTAAGATATGAAATAAATACTTACCCTGAGTGTGAGGGCTTGCGTAGGTACACTAATAACAAAAATCTTAAAACAGGGCTATATAAATAAATTGAAAATATTAGGTTTGTTAAATAAACTTTTGAAGATAGGAAGGTATTTGGCATGCCGAATGGAAAGAGGAAGGGCGTTCCAGAATCTCGTAGCTTGCGAGGTGAAGGAATCACTATAGAATTGGGTCGTGTGCGATGGGATTTTCAAGAGTAGTATTATAGGAGCGGAGGGATCGTGGGATTGTGTATCTGTATGGCTTATGTCTGTGAACGTCGCGTCGAGGCTGTCCACCTCCTCGACAACACGGACACAGTGAGGAGGCTCAAAAGAACTAAAGCTTTCGAGTTAGTGTACCTACCTAGTGATAGCTATACTGTAAGTGTCCATAAGTGCTAATTTTAAAGAACACACGAACCAAGTGTCTTCCCCTTAAGGAGCTACCCCGACCCAAATCAGCGCCACCACCTTAATAATTGTGTTAAACGAAGGAATTTAAAAAAATCGACTGGCCAGTTTGTGATTCCTATCATAAGATTTTTTTTAATGCCCCTGTAAGGCTGAGCGCAGACTTGAGTCACGACAGTTTTAAGACAGACTAAAGACAGACTATTGCTTTACAAAATGTATGAAGATGCAAGACAAAACAGTTTTGTTTCCGTTTTAAGGCAGACTTTCTATGTGAGGAAAGTCTGTCTTAAGACTGTCGTGACTCAAGTCTGCGCTCAGCCTAAAAGTTTTATTTTGTATACTTTAAGCAGAGATGCGAAGTTGCTCTTTTTGGCCACCATGGTGGCAAAAAAGAGCAACTTCGCATCTCTTCCTACACTATACAAACTAAAACATTTATAGAGGCTTTAAAAAAGTTTATGACAGGAATCACAAACTGGCCAGTCGATTTTCTTAAATTCCTTCGTTTAACATAATTATTAAATAAAATAGGTGGTGGCGCTGATTTGGGTCGGGGTAGCACCTTAAAGAGAGACAATAAGAAAAGTGCCGATGGACACGTTCTTAGTGATATGTTTTTGTAAAATTAAGTGGTGACTTGGTTAACAAAATTAACCATTAGTCAAATCTATGGCTTGATTGTAATGTTATTCTAGTGTATTTAAATGTGTATGCAAGTAAAAAAAAAATCTGTGGCATCCAAACGGATGTACCTAGTTACCAATCTGGATTTAGTTAACTAGCTTTTTAGCGTTTATTAGCTCTGTTTAGAAAGAAAAGAGGACTAAAATTTGTAATAGGAAAATTTGATTCTTAAAATTTTTGACTTTTTTACATACGAATCAATCTTTGAGAAAATTTGCAGGAATGCTGGAAAGTACCTGTTAATACAACTGTATCTAGTAACAAGGCGAGTTCATACGTAGGAAATGTCATCGTACGTAGGAAATGTCATCATACGTAGGAAATGTCATCATACGTAGGAAATGTCATCATACGTAGGAAATGTCATCATACATAGGAAATGGCATCGTCTTTTCCTAGTTACTAGTTCCTACAAGAGAAAGACTACGGTAGAGTCAACATAAAATATACAGGTAGGTACTACCTACAGATTACGCTTCCGATTGGTATTGATATGCAGCTGCAGTTGCAGCAGCAGAGCAGTTGATCTACCTCTAGCTTGTTTGCAACAATCTGCTGTTAGCTCAACTGTTTCTTGTAAATACAAGTTATAATTTGTTTTTATTCTTTATATTGTAATTTTCTTTGCTTCTACAAATGACGTAAGTAATGTTAATTTGTGTAGATATTACCTTCCCCTTAATCTTGGCGAGTATCTGCACGATATCTGTCTCGAGCGGGTCAATGGTGTGCGCGACGCGGTGCGCCACCGCCCCGCCCGTCTGGATGGTGGAGCTCTCCACCGGGCGCTCCACCAGCTGCAATAACCATACTAATATTAATATCTATACTAATATTACGAGTCCACGCGCCGCCGCAGCTCCGAGGCTGTAGGTATGTATAGGAGGATGGTACCTCATCCAGCAGTCTGACGTAGCTGAAGCCGCAGTCGTCCAGGTAGCGAGCCTCCAGCGCGCGCACGTGCGACGCGGCCAGCAGCACGCCCACGCGCGCCAGCACACGCCGCAGCTCCGAGCGCGACACGTGACCGTTGTTGCTGCTGCAAAGTGCAAACACCGAGATAGCATCTAGATACTTGCGAGAAGGATTTTTGCAGGAGACATACCACGCGCGAAGGACAATTGCATGAGTGAGTGCTGTCTTTCGTGCATGTGTCTCTCAAAAGACTAACGTTTTTTATAGTTATTCCGTATGATATAGATATTCCACACATTTGCGCAAGTAAAGAAGTAGCGCTTCGTAGCGCCTGCTACGATGCTACGTCAGTCCGGCGTAACATACAAAAGACTTCGACGCGTACCCTCTTTTGTTTCTACTATGAACTATCATTATATCTGAAACTACACTTGCGAGCTTTAAATTGGCATCGCTTCATCGCGAGTTGATCAAAACGAGTTTTTTACAATTTATGTACGATTGTGCTATATCATTTGAAAGGTAATTTTGTTACCTTTCAAGTGATATCAAGAAGATTTAAAATTAATTAAATTGGCTACCTAAATTTTGGGAATGATTGCATTCTCTTTTTTATTTCTTAAGCAGTTTTCAGGTCTTTTATCGACGCCGGAGCTGGATTTCTTCCTCGTATCCGCTGTTTTAGCTCGTCCCACATCTGCCAGATTGGGTTCAAGTCAGGAATGAGGGCTGGCCAGTCTAGTGTGGGAATGCCGACATGGAAGACGTCTGTCGGTACTGTCTAGTCACTGCAGCGGTGTGGCAGCGGACATTGTCGTGCATTAAATCAAAATTAATCGTCGCCAATAAATCCTGCGTAAGGGAAAACATAACTTAACCAAATACTATACTAGTAACTTAACTCATAGTTCACTGCAAAGAAATTGTAAAAATTCTTGAACAACCGGCCATGAAGCGATTCCAGTTTAAAGCTCGCAAGTGTAGTTTATACACCCATAGACTTGCGATTTTTTTGAATATGTAATGATTCGTCATAGTGTGGTCGTGTCGCACTCACAAGTCGTGGTCCGCGAAGGCAGGGCGCAGGTCGAGCGAGCGCTCCGTGCACGCGGCGCGCACACGCAGCAAGGCTGCCTGCACCGCGTCCAGCTCTGCATCGCCCAGATTTGCGCGCGAGCCGGGCGGAGGCAGCTCGGCGACCCGCGCCGCCGCGGCCCCCGCACTCGCCTCCGGGTGCTTCTCCAGCTCCTTCACCGTGAATACTGCACACAAACATTACAACTGTGACAAGTCAATCTTAGCTGAAAGACATCGACAGCAGTACAAAGGCCTCCCCTAAAGGTCTTATGTTTGGGGGTGTTTGCAATTGCAAGGCTTGTAGGCGGGTTGGCGATCGCAGCTCGCTGGTGGATCTTTTCTGTTGAAGGCGCTGCTGCCCTTCCCTTGGGGATATCCCTCTTATGACTCCCTCTTCCCTGGGAAAGTCAGTATTTCTGAATGTCTAACTTTTCACACCTAGGCTTAATCCTAACAGTTTTACAATTAAGTTTTTTTACATTTTTTCTACGATAATCTCGGGAGGCATTGCCAGCTGAGTGCAGTCGTACCCTGGTCGCAGTCATCTTCGAAGGTCCGCCAACACACCCGCTGCGGGTCGTTGGGGTCGAGGTACTGCCGCATGACGCACATCACCTCCTCGGGAGACAGCACGGCCCCCAGCCCGCACATGTCCATGGCGCGTCGGAAGTTCTCCGGAGGAATGCGACCGCAGTTCAGCGGGTCAAAGTCCTACAACAGAATCTTAATCAACATTTTTTATTTCCGAATAGTTTCTGGCTGACAAGTTACCCGGTAGGTTCTTGGATAAAACATGGCCGAAGTCACTCAGGGATGATGTAGCTTTCTGTTAGTGAAAGATTTTTAAATCGGAAGAGGATTTCCAGGAATTACCTACCCCGTAGGTACTCATAATAACTATCATTGTTATTCAATCTAAAAACACTGGTGTGTTGCATGCCAATATAACTGTGCCAAAATATAAGATAAGTCAAAACACCATGATAAGTAAAATGCCCGTTATAAGTGCCAAATACCCTGAAGAACTCGGAGACGCGTATCTTGCGCTGCATCACATACTCTTGCACCCGCAGCATGAGCTTGATGAGGTGGCGCGAGGGCTTGGGCGGCTTCAGGCCCGGGTGGAACACGTTACTGGGCCCCAGGACGCTCGGGTCGCGGCCCGCCTCCTCCTCGGGACGCACCAGCTTCGGGAGAGTCGTGTCGATCACGGCCTTCGGGTGCTTGTACTCCTGGACATACACATAATTATAAATGCACCATCACAATGGATACCTCCTGCATTTCTGCCGGCTAACCTTTATCGCATTTAATAAACTAGCTTGTAATCGCGCCTTTGCACATGCGTTTCTTTGTTAAAATAAATAGCAGGTCAACTACATCTAAGTCTGATCAATTCAGCAGTTTTGGCGTTGACCAGTACCTACCCAATAAACATTCATCCATCCATTCACCCAAACTTTATCCACATTCCGAAGCTTTATAGACTTTCGGAAAAAAATCTTATGAATTTAGGAACATGAACGCTTGGCTGACCGTTAAGACTGAAACGAAACTGTCAGCAAGCGTATTTTTTAAGCGTGTCTCTCTGTGTGCAAGTGTAATCGGTGAATGTTATTTCTGACCTCTCCAAGCCCTGCAATGCCCTCGTTCTTGACGGCCTCCACCATCCGAAGGAAATCCACGTAGTCGATGGTGTAGGAGTCCTTGATGAACCGCCGCACCAGCAGGTTGAAGTCCTCGGGAGACACCAGGATGCCGATGTAGTCCAACACACGCGCAAAGTGCGCGAACGTTATGCGTCCGTCGTTTTTCGCCACCTGCGAACCGAAAACGATGCAAATAAAGGTTAGGTACTAGTTAGTTGATTTTATTATTTTACACGAATGCTACATGAATTTTTTTTACAGGAGTACTAAAATCATCTGCCCAAATAAAAACTTGGTAAACTTTAAAAATCTGCAGGCAGATTTATGGAACGGGACCTAGGTCCTGTCCTGACTTAGGACAACACGAGGTTCTGTCTGCTGAATGCAGCGCTATCGCCGCCCACCTGCCAAGCGTGACGCTTAGGGCAACCCCATTATCAAGGAAATACCCGATAAATAATCATTAATTTAATAATGTTAACCAATCACGAGAGTTTAAAAAGTTTTAGAGCAAGCCCCTTCAAATACTCTTCGCTGACGACGACGTGTCAAACATCCATCTATCCATCCATCCTAACTTTCGCTTTTATGATATAAGTGTGAGGCCTATGTCCAGGAGTGGAAATCGGTCAGCTGATGTATAATTTAACGTAAAGTAAAATAGATCCAGCTGGCCAAGGTGTACCTACCAGCTCGTAGTCCTGGAAGTAAGGCTTGAGCGGCAGCTCGCGCGCTGCGATGGTGGCCAGCAGGCAGCACAGGCGGCGCGCCTGCCACTGGTCCAGCGAGTGGCAGGCGGGCTCCGGCGGCGGGGGGCAGGCCTCCAGCAGGCAGTCCGCCGACGTGGCGTCGCGCCCGCCAGCATCTATTATTATTATTATTTGTGATACACGCAGACAGCTCTTAAGCTGATGCGTGTATATCCGAGTCTTTGTCAATGCACTTTAAATATTTATCCATATGTACAAAAGAAAAGTTGTGCAGTGTTGTAGTAATTTTATCTATACCACACAATAACATTAAAATCTTTCAGTCTAGACGCGTCACAATTGGAGCTGTATACTTTATTAAGCTTCTAGTTCTGCTGTTACACTCCACTGAATGACATAAATTGACACAGCTTTTTGAAGTTATTACATACTAGCTGCTTGCTGCCCTTGGCTTCGCACTCGCTTTTCAAGTACCCTATGTCCGTTCCCGGGATAACATTTACCTCCATGCCTAATTTTATTTGCATCCGTTTAGCCGTTTAGGCTTGAAAAAGTAATAAACAAACAGAGTTAATTTTGAATTTATAATATAGGTACGAATGAATCTATTTATCGCACTGCTAGAGAAACCTTTTCTTGTCCCACCAATCGAAACAAAATGTCAGAATCAGCCTTAACTACCAGCTTCCCTCCATCAATGAAATGAACTTATTACCTGAATTTTTTAAAACAGGATGTTCCAAATAAATTAAAAAATACAAAATAAAAAGTATTTTTATTCAGACATATTTTGTCCATAACGTATACAGTAAGTACACATACAAAAAATCAAAGATAAAATAAAAATACAAAGTTACAAGAGTTGCGCAGCCATTCAACAGAATCCCAACTTAAGAAGTCTAGAGAATTAGGATCCTGTTGGAAGACTGCATGATGGGCGAAGCAAACTTACTGCCTTTACCCTTCAGGATGGTGTTGGTACTGCTCCATGTTCTGCGCAGCAGTGAGGCGGTTTTCTTGCGGATGATGGCGTGATAGCCATCAACCTGGGCCTCGGAAAACATGAGGGATGCGCTGCAGAAGCGAGGCAGCCCCAACAACATCGTGAAGGCGTTGTTATACTGTACACGCAGAGCGCTGAGCGATCTTTTAGTAAAGCTAACCCAAAGGCTGCCCGTAAAGAATGATCGGCAGTAGGCTTTGAACAGAGTGATTTTCACTTGCCTACTGCAACGAGCAAACCTTCGCGCCAGCATATTACTTCGGACCGCCAACGCTCTACGTTCTCGTTCTATATCTACCTGGTCGTCAAGGTCGTCGGTAAGGAAATGTCCCAGATACTTGAAGGTATAGACTCTGTTTAGCTCAAGCCCGTTGAGTCTCAAGCTTGGGACTGACGCTGGAACCTTACCTGCGGCCTTGAATACCAGGTAGGTATTCACTTTTCTTGCAGTTGTACACAAGTCCATGCTTACTGTAGTAGTTGTATTGAGTCATTCTCTTAGTTTTCCCGAAAGCTCGGCATTGTAAAACTACCCTCAAATTATCAGCAGAATTGAACAGCAGCGGTCAAATTCAGCGCGCTGGGCAGCAGAGTACCTAATTCAGCGCGCTGGGCAGCAGAGTACCTAGGTACGTAGTGATTTGGTCTCGGACTCAGACTCTCAGACTTATTCTATTTCTAAAAGTTCCCACGGCTTATAGCCAATTACAAAATAATCTAGAAATAATTTAGTCTACAGTCATTCAGCGCTACAAGTAGGTAGTAGTAATCTGTGTTTATATTTCAGTGTTCAACTATTCGCGCGCTATTGATTGACCTGGTTCCGGTGTGGCTCACAGATCCAAGCTCGACACAGGTACTTCCAAACAATGCAATAGAACCGGAAACCGGAACACTAGTGGTTTTTGATCTTAGGAAATAAAGAACTAGGTTTGGGTGAAACAAGAGCATTTATTATTGAGTTTTCTAATTAAGTGCAGCTAGTTCTGTTGTGAACGTTTTCAGCAGACGTTAACTGGTTCTGAAAGTGCGAAAGTTCTCGATTTTCATTTTGTTAATAAAGGGTCTTTGCCTACGATCACCACGCGGTAAATATCTCGCGATCGCAGCGAAAACATAAACCCAATAATGTATGAGGTATCAAATATCTTGAATAAGGTTTTTGTTATTATAGTGCGTAAGCCCTCACACTCGGGGTAATTTCTAAGAAATCAAATGATATTCTAAAACTTGAGTTATGCCGTAGGCTACGTACGACGCAGAGGGTAGTGCCACGGTAATATTATCCAACAGTATTTGGACTCGGCCGTATCTTTGAAATAAATGCCTACAGCCGCGCGGTAGGTAAACATGCGATAGGGCTGCCCGCCTCCACCATTTTAATTACATTTGCCTACTTTGTGTTTCCATTTAGTTTTGTGATTGTAAATATAGGAAGGTACTTTTTTATATAAACAAATAAAATACTTTGTGAACTGAATGGGAAGTGTTCAATAAAAATGCGTGTTGTTTTTTGATTGGTAGATTTAATTAAAAAACCTGTTTATGTTTGAATAACAAATCGGTCTTATAAATTAGCGACCGAAAAATATTTGCGCCTCGACTGTGACGTACCTACAAAATGCTTTATTATTAAATTTTAGGAGATTTTTTGGAGAAAAAGATGAGAAAAAGTAATAGATATATTTTACTTGGTTATAGATACCTGCAGCTACTTTAATATGTACCTGAACTTATTTTTAGAGAAAAAATCGCGCGGTTATTGTTAAAAAAACATCACACCATCCGTTCGTCACTGCGGCACAGCCGCGACTGTCTGCATGCTGAGCGCATGCCGAGATCGAGGCGCGTAGGTATAGCTCGCGTTTCGCCCGTTTGTATGAAGTCGGATTACTTATAGGATAATATTACCTTGGTAGTGCTGTTAGTGCTACGCCGTAGGCATAGGTTGCTACGGCGTAGTCTGCTACGAGTTCGGAAGACGGGAGTGCTACGCCGCAGCTGTAGTATTTCGCTATGGAGCATAGGCATAGCGGAGATGCTTCGTATGTTTGCAAAATAAGTTTTAGGTTCTGCTTTTAGTAGGTACCTATGTTGAGACGTCGTCGCGTTCAAACGATATGTGGCAGGTTAGCATTAGTGATTAATTCTATGGGATTTAGGACTAACATCTGTCGGGTCAGTTAGTTGTATGTAAGTTATAGTGAGTTAAAAGGTACGTAACGTACCCTCTCCGTGGATGATCTGGCAGAGCTGGTGGTACAGCACGCGGCCGTCCTGTGCGCGGAAGTAGTCCGCCAGCTGCGCGATCTCGGCGTCCGAGAGACCCACCACCGACCGCAGCGGGCCGGCGAGGATTGACACGAACTTGGACTCTGTGAACAAACATTATATTGAAGCATTGAACTACGGCAACCAATAGATTTGTTCAGTAAAGTGAGTTAGCATTTGCACCACCCCCCAACTCTGCCCGCGGGTGTCGTAAGAGGTGACTAAGGGATATCCACCGGGGGCGGGCAGCAGCGCCCCCTGCGGAACAATTCTACCACCAGACTGCGGTGGTAGAATTGTTCTGCGGGAGGCCTGCGTCCAGCAGTGGACCAATATAGGCTGTTGAGGTGAGTTCAATCAAGCGAACTAAACGCACTTGATTCTTCCAAGATTGATGATAAAATCGAAATAATCTAGCGCGACTCATCGGATTCATGTTTGAATGAAACTAAACATATATTTCCTATGAACCTATGTAACGTTCATGCTGCTAGCATGAAACAAACAAATCAATGATTCCATTGACAAGTTCGTGCAGAAAGGAAGCCATCGATAAGTTCATACGATCCGCAATCCAGTTGAGGACGCGCATTGAATCTCTATCAAACTAATAATCAAATAATCTTCTAACTAAATGATGATTGCGAGCAAGTTCGTATAATTACACTATTACACTAATCTATAATATAAAAATGAATCGCAAAATGTGTTGGTAAGCGCATAACTCAACAACGCCTGGACCGATTTCGCTAATTCTTTCTTTGTTGTGTTTGTTATTGTCAGGAGAAGGTTCTTATGAAAGAAAAAATTAAGAAAGTTGGAAACATAAATTCCCACGGGGGCGAAGCCGCGGGGCGCAGCTAGTATTATATATAGATAGATAGTAACCACTTTATTATACCACACAAATACAGGAAACAATACAGAGAAAAACTTAGAAAAAAAGGAAGTATAAAGGGCGGCCTTATCGCTGAAAGCGATCTCTTCCAGGCAACATTGAGATGGACTGGAAATTAAAGAACAAAAAAGATGGAGGCACTGAATAAATATACATATAGATACCTATAAGAGAACGAAACAAATACTTACACTACATACCAACAAAGACGACCCCTGTGGCGCAGCGGGCGAAGGTCTGCCTGCGACGCAGGAGGTTGCGGGTTCGATTCCCGCCTCGTGACAAATGTTTGTACGATCTGCAGACATTTGTCCAGGGCGTTCTGGATGTTTTCTATGTATAATAAAACATATCTATCTATTTAGTGTATTGTATTAAGTATATCAGTTATCTAGTACCCATAACACAAGCTCTGCTTACCTTGGGGCTAGATAATGCTGTGTGAATTGTCCAGAAATAATAAAAATAAAAAAAAGATTAATAATAAACTTACATAAACATAAAATAAGGTTGTCTAACTCTTTACATACTGTATATATAATGCTGATGAAGCAGTTTTTTGAAGATAGGAAGTGATTTAGGAAGTGATTATAATACGAAAGTTTGGACGGATGAATAGATGGATGTTTGTTACTTCTTCACGCTAAAACAGATCGGGCTGAATTTCTACATGGGTGTAGCTCTTGACCTGGAATAAAACATAAGCTACGTTTTAACCAAATAAAACGTCAAGTGCGAGTCGGACTCGCGCACTAAGGGTTCCGTTTAGTTGTAAGACCTTGTCTCTTACCAAATATAATGATTCTAGGTCAACATGAAGTAGGTATAGGTACCATGTATATTTTGGTCGAGAGAAAAAATCAATTTTTTTTTATTTTGTTAATAAACTACAAATTTACGAATTTCAGATTATTCTCGTTATTTGTGCGATATGACCTTGCTTCTTAACAAATTTTATAATTCTACGTCAACGGGAAGTACCCTATAGGGTTTGGTCCATGGCGAGCATTAAAACTTATTTTTTTAGTGAATAAATTACAAATTTATGGTTTTCGGTTTTTCCCCTTTACTTGTGCTATAAAACCTTGACGCTCACCAAATTTCATGATTCTAGGTCTACGGGAAGTACCCTATAGGTATTGTGTGCATCTGATTCCCTTGGAAATTTCCAAATATTCGGACATAAACGGCTGTAACTTTTGAGTGCGGTGACTTAGAAGTTTCATTTATATCACGGGTTCAAGAGGTTATAGACTTGAGTATTTGACGTTAATTTCAACTCAATACGTCTACGCGTTCCTGAGAAAAGAGAGTTGACAGACGGACAGACAGACAGACGGACAACAAAGTGATCCTATAAGGGTTCCTTTTTTCCTTTTGAGGTACGGAACCCCAGAAATGTCAGCGTTCATGGAAATATATAATATTAAAACGTTTCCATAGAAACAACTAAAACAGAAACTAGTAGGAAATAAATGCTTGGTTAAATGACTCGAATTGCGTGAGCCGGGGTCTATCAATCAACATTGGAAAACTAAAATAACATATTCTACAGTAGGATAACGTGTAGTTTGATTATTTTGTTAATTAATGGAATTTTAGCTAGCTGGATTATAATTATCCATTGCTGGGCATCTTCATAATCAGTGGTTACTCGCATTTATAGATTTTTAAGTATATAGAAATATATCCCTCAGTTACACAGCCTACATTATATCTAAATAAAGACCGAATTCATTTATAGTCAGCAGTTAGCTCAATTGTTTCAATTGTAAATACTAGTATAATTATCTTTGTGAATAAAGATGTTGTGTTTTAACACTAAGTTTAAAGTAAAATAATTATTATTCTGTAAAATTAGTTTGACCTTGCTTTGATACTTAGACCCGTATTATGAAAGCTTTATCTGACAGTCTGCGATTTATGCTTGAGTAACACTTTTGTATGGCATAGGCGTTAGTCAAGCTTATATCGATGGTTGAGCAAACTTTCATAATACGGGCCTTCATCATCATTCTATGTTAGTCCACTGCTGGACATTAATGAGCGCCATAGCGCCCTGTCTTCAGCTTGCCGCATCTAGCATCTATCTGCAGTCTTTCGCAGGTCGTCATCCCACCTGGCCGGAAGGCGTCCTACGCTACGTTTGCCGAGTCGTGGTCTCCACTCAAGATACGGGACACATTACAAAAGAGACAGAGAGACAGAGAAGGAAATCGTACCAGAGATGAGTGAGTTGCCCTCAGGGTCCAGCGGGCGGTACCAGTCCCAGAGGTTGAGGCCCACGCGGAAGGCCGCCGCGCGGATCTTGTTGCAAGTCTTCCATACGTCGGCCAAGCGGATAATCTGACACATGACAATAAATAAATACAAAGGGGATATTTACTGGAAACGTACAGCATTATCTGGTTCCAGGGTAAGCAGAGCTTGTGTTATGGGTTCCAGATGACTGATACTTCCCATTAATAAATACTCGAACATCCAGACCAGAAACAAATGCTTGCAAAGCATACAAATATTTGGCGGGAATCGAACCCACAACCTTCAGCGGCGCTCATGGACCACTGCGCCACAGAGGCCAATCGCAAAGTATATGTATAAGTAAAGCAGGAAGGTATTATTTTGTCAAACAAACCGTTAAACCCTAAAACCAAGTTATTTTTAGGATTTAACATTTTGTCTGGCTTAAAAGCTGTGTTGTGCCGGCTTAGAACTTGCACCACTTTGCTCTTCCAGCGGGTGTCGTAAGAGGCGACTAAGGGATATCCACCGGGGGCGGGCAGCAGCGCCCCCTGCAGAAAAATTCTACCACCGAACTGCGATTCCCAACCCGCATGCCCAGCGTGGAGATTATGGGCTCTACCCCCCCATGTGATAAAAGCCAATAAGATGCTTATCAGGGGGAGGCCTGTTGTCCAATTCCGTAACGTCCAATTTTATCATTGTAATTAGTCAATTACAATGACAAAATTGGTTGCTATTCAGCAGGAGCTACGGCAGATAAGATCGAACGCCATAGCGCTCATCTTCTGTGGTGGGCTTACGAGTATCACAGTTAGCCATTGGTTCCCAAGCATCCTTCAGCGAACACCCGTGGTTGTCCTTGAAGGTGACAAAGAGATCTCTCAAAAGGATGGGTGGGTGTAGCGTAGAATACAGATTAGATACTTATCAGAAAGAGAACTGCTCTGATGTAGCTATTGGGAACAGGAGAGCCCTTGACCACGTTTGTAGATGCGAAGAACTTACCGTGTCGTGCATTTTGACCGCTAATTATGACCTGTATTAGAAGGAATGTGCGTTATTTTAAGCGGAGCAATTTAGATGCCTTGAAAATAAATAGGTCCTACATCGAATTTTGAGATAAATAGTTTTGTAATCCAGTGGCCACGAATTTTTTGGTAAAACTGGAAATTTAAAGTTTTTGCTAAGAAAAATATTGAGTGATTGAGGTTATTTTGGTTTTTTATAAACAACTTTTTGCCATGGCCACATGGAACACGCGCAAAATAGATCATTGTAAATCAAAACCTGTTTGCTTCCTCTTATCTATGATTTTTGCTTTTAAAAGAGTATTCAGTATGAGGTTTCGTATCTTATCGTTGAATTGACAGAGGATTCGCCCCAGAGCAAGTTCTACGAGTATACCACCTGACCTGACCTTCAGAGCTACCCTTAGAAGCGCTGACCTATTTAAGGGTAGGTAAAAGTAGGGTGCAACTACAGATCTGGTAGGTTAGGTACCTAAAGTTAAAAAGGGTGTAGATCAAAAGAAAGCCCTTGTGAAACCGAGCTCTCGGAGCTGACGTAGGAAGCTATCAGCCTTTCCGATCATCAATCAATTTGTCAATGGCAAAACCACCCACGAGTTCCAACATACAAGCTCTCATTTTCTCATCACCTGCAAGCAAGTGTTATCAACGCCGGTTCTATGCACAATACGTGTTATGTAGGTTATGTGTTTGCAGGAATGTGTGGGCTGCCAGCAATGAGCAGTGCACAGGCGATAGGGCGGTGTGGCGCGCTGAGGGCGGGAGGGCGGCGCGGGCATGCGCGCGACGGCGGCTGACGTCACAATCGATCGCGGAGGCAGAGGCGCTCGCGGCAGGCACTCCGCGGCTGGGGCTCCGGTTACGTAACGCTCATGTCCCCACCGCCGGCCACCCATGTGTGGGCTCAGCTTTAGGACCAGGAACAGCCCTTCGCAGAAAACCTCCCTTCGGTGGGGAGACAGCTGCCCCGCTGACCGCCGGAGCCCGACCCGACCGAAACTGTTTATACAAATATATTTTAGATAGCTCTTGTTTAGGCCATAATGGACGAACAGTGAAGTGTGTGGGTGTTACATTCCGTCGAGAAGTTTTTTACGTACAGAGAGGTGAGCGCTTAGCACTAATTACCTACTAGTTTAAGTAAAGCTAACAAGACATTCAGATGTTCAGACGACCTTTGGAGAAGAGCCCTCAGCCCCCTGAGGGCTCTTCAAGAGACCTTATGAAGTTTTAAATGCCAGGGTTCAGACTGACTTTTCATTATGATATAAATCTGAGATAAATGCTGTAGGATCGTTTGTCGGGTGCTTCTCGGGGTCCTCTTATTTATAATTATTTTGCTAGGTGGGATTCAAGTCGATGATTTTATATTTTATCTGATCTGGTCATCTCTACCTAGGTCAGGAATATTTTTGATTAGCTTCCAGCTTTGATCATAACGTCTTCTCTGAACTGTGAGACGAAGCGACCCAGTGACGGCTGAAGAACAATTAGTGACTAGGTCAGTGAACAAAGCTAGCTGCTTTGCTATGAACTCATCGTTTATGCTAAGATACCATGAAAGTTCAACGTGGAAAATAACGTCAATTTCTTGCAGAGGAGCATTATTAACCAAACAAGTTTCTGCCCGCTGTTTCGCATGCGTTTTTTTGGGATAAGATATAGCCGATTATGTTATTACTGGTCCAGAAATCCATGCGTGTAAAATTTCTGCCCTATCTGTAGTCACAAACTTTCGCATTTATAATTTAGGAATTACATTATTCGTGTTTTACCCAACTGCTCAGTGAGGGGTTGAATTTTATTTTGTTGTATATCCTTTTGATCACCGTTTTCTTCATCTTCACATCCACATCATCACTTAAAAAAGTGAAGATGTGGCTTTAGATGGAGCACGGTTATAATTGTATGCAATTAAAGTCATCCTGGCCGACAGGCAAGCAATAATTGAGTACCCTGGAACGACATTAACCATATAACTTCAACTCCCAGGAACAACAAAGCCGTCAAGATGATAAACATAGCGGGGGTGATCTCCATCATCCTGTTCTACGTGCTGATCCTGGCGGTGGGCATCTGGGCGGGGCGGAAGAAGCCCGAGGGGGAGAACTCGGAGGAGGAGGTCATGCTGGCAGGGCGGTCCATCGGACTCTTCGTCGGGATCTTCACTATGACTGGTATTATATTACTTCCTCCCCTCTCGCTATTCGCATGGCTTATAATATACCTACGCGTAAAAGTAGGTAGTGTGAGTTTTTTTAATAAAAAAAAAGTATTTCATTGTACTAACCGACTTCAAAAAAAGGCGGAGGTACTATGTTCGGCTATTTGTATGTTTTTTTTCTACAACTCTCCTCAATAGTGGAAGGATTTTAAAAATTGTATAGAAAAGGATTTAGAAGTGGTCCCATAATTTTTTTATTGATAAAGGATTCGTTTTTCTATGAATGTCGTTTTAGTTTTTTCAAAACAATCAAATAATGTTTATGGAAAGGTGATGTACCTTCAGGACTTTATGTACACTATCACACAGATAATAAATCACTTATATAATAGGAGAGAATCAATCACGCATGATCATTGTTTGGGGGTGCAAATTATATATCATTAGAAGAATTAAGATAAACAGCTACCACACATAGAAAGAGAAAAAAATATCCGAAAATATTATACATAAACACAAGTTACAAAAAATCAAGATTATAAAGTTTAAAGAGCCATATCAACCATTCAAATGAGAAAAGGATAGCTTTATACCTTCGCAATATTCAAAATCAAAATCAAAAAATCAAAATCAAAAACTCTTTATTTCCATAAATACAATAAATGTACACTTAGAAAAGGTCAAAATATAAAAGTAAACACTGACACGGAAATAAAGTGATATTTTTGATTTCTGTCGCTTCGATATGTAGACTAAAGTAAAGAAGCGACGAAGAAACCTTTAGCCTGTTATTTGTTAATTTTCGAGTTGGAGCAAAACCCGTCCCAAGCTTTTTTATCCTCTAGATAATCTGATATTTTATAGTAAGCCTTTTTGCACAGCAAGGTTTTGACAATTTGTTTGAATTTATTTATTGATATTCTTTGCAACTCACTTGGAGTTTTGTTGTAGAAGCGTATACATTGCCCTTTAAAAGATGCATTTATCTTGTGTAGCCTAGTTGTGGGCACAGCGAGTTTATTCTTATGTCTAGTATTTATATTATGTATGTCGTTATTTTTAGGGAATTGATTGATATTTCTATGAGTGTACAACAAGTTTTCATAAATGTATTGACATGGTACTGTCATTATGTTTGTTTCTTTGAATTTATCACGCAGGGATTCTCTGGGACCCATATTATAGATTGCACGAACAGCTCTCTTCTGCAGCACAAATACGGTGTTAATATCTGCAGCGTTCCGCCACAGCAGAATGCCATAAGACATAACACTATGGCTTCTTTTGAGCATTGCAATCATTCAAAAAACAATACCTTGGAAGTTATTCCAAGTCATTTAAATTAGAAATAACGACAATAGAGGAAGTCTCTAGCCCTAAACAGTCAAATATTATTAATCACAACAAAAAACAAAGAAAGCAAGATTGTAAAATCAAGGCAAAGTATACTAACCTGGTACACCAAAATATTCAAGGATTGAGAAATAAATTATTAGAATTAGAATTGTACATGAACTCATTTGATATTGACATCATCTGCTTAACAGAACACTGGCTGAAAAGCTATGAGCTCATGTTTAACTTCAGTAACCACCAGGTTGGTAGTTCTTTTTGCAGATCACATGCTATTCGTGGAGGCTCTTTAATATTACTAAATAAACTCATAAAGTTCAAAGAACGCAAGGACATAATATGCTTATCCGTTGAAAGCCACATCGAAGTAGCATGTGTAGAGCTGGAGCAAAGTATTGTAGTAAGCGTATACAGCCCACCATCAGCCTCCTTTGAAATATTTGAAAAAATTATGGATTATTATCTTATTTAAAATATCAAAATCTAATAAAAATCTCTTGATATGTGGAGACTTTAATATTGATCTTTTAGAAGTTTACTCCCTCAGTAGTAGACTAACTAATTTATTTAACTCTTATAATCTGGGGCCATTATTTATGGAACCTACTAGAATTACTGAAACTTCAGCAAAATGTATAGATAATATATTTGTTTGCCAAAATGATAAATTAATTAGTAAAAAAATAATAAGCAATTTAAAATCAGACCACTTAGGTCAACTAATTAAATTAGACATACAAGTGAAAAATAATAATTGTAAAAAGAAAATAAAATACATGCCTGTGACCACAAGTCGATTTGAACGGTTGAAATTGGATTGGGATTCTAAGCCATCACCTAATTACTCACATAACAACCCAAATGAGTCGTATTGTAGTTTTTTTCATAAATTCACCAATGCGTTCAATTCAATATTCACATCCAAATCGATTATGGTCTCAGAAAAACTTAGCTTTAGTGAGTGGGCAACAGTAGGTATACATAAGAGTAGACAAACTTTGTATGAACTATATAGTGAAAAACAATACAATTTTAGCCAGGAGTTCAAAGAAAAAGTAAAAAATTACTCAAAATTGTTTAGAAAAGTTTGTCAAATAGCAAAATCAAATTATATAAGCTCCAAAATTAGAAATAGTGAAAATGTCATAAAATCAACGTGGAAAATAATAAATAGTGAGACTGGAAAGGTCAGTACCTACGTTAATGATTACAATTTAAAGATAAATGATTGCACAATCAAAAATGACATTGAAGTAGCCCAAGCTTTTGAAAACTTTTTTACTGACATTCCAATCTCTACTACGAAGTGTCTAAACTCTTCTCAATTAATCGCTGAGTCATTACTCATAGAAAATGTACCTATATGCGAAAATAAATTTAATTTCAACTATGTCGATGAAAAAGATATTAAAAAAGCCTTCAAACTTTTAAATATAAAGAAAACTGCAGATCTCTGGGGCATTTCCGTTAAAATTATTAAACCTTTAATTGATACGATTGCACCAGATCTAGCTTTTATATTCAATCAATCTATTGATTGTGGCGTATTTCCTGATCTAATGAAATGTAGTAAAGTAATCCCACTATTTAAATCGGGTAGTAGGTCTGACCCCACTAACTTTAGACCAATATCAGTACTGCCAACTTTCAGCAAAGTTTTTGAAAAACTTATTTTACATCAATTGCTTAGGCATTTTAATGGCAATGACCTGCTACATGGTAAGCAATTCGGATTTACTCGGGGCAGGTCAACTACTGATGCCGGTGTAGAGTTAGTATCGCATATTTTTGATGCTTGGGAGAAGTCGCAAGATGCTTTAGGTGTTTTTTGCGACTTGTCAAAAGCATTCGATTGCGTACACCATGAAACATTAATCAGGAAACTACATCACTATGGAATAAGAGACACCTCTTTGGATCTTCTTACATCTTACTTGAGTGATAGGATACAAAGAGTTGACATTAATGGGAAACGGTCTTCGGGGTCTGTAGTTACAATGGGTGTACCGCAGGGCTCTATCCTCGGTCCTTTCCTATTTTTAGTTTATATTAACGACCTACCACATCTTGTTAAGAATAATCACGAGATTGTGTTGTTTGCTGATGATACTTCATTAATTTTTAAAATGAAACGACAAAACATAAATTTCGACGATGTGAATAATGCAATCTCAAAAGTAGTACATTGGTTTAGTGTCAATAATCTTTTGCTTAACGAAACCAAAACGAAATGTATAAAATTTACTCTACCTAATGTAAAACAAGTTAAGACTGATGTAAACGTAAAAGGAGAAACATTAGAAATTGTAAACAGTACAGTATTCTTAGGAATAACCTTAGATAGTAAACTTCAATGGGGCCCACACATAGATAAGCTAGCAAAGAGACTTAGCTCTGCAGCGTATGCAGTCAAAAAAATCCGTCATCTTACAGACGTTGATACTTCTAGACTAGTCTATTTCAGCTACTTCCATAGTGTTATTACTGCAATTAATTATTATTGTACCTACTAGATACCTGTAGTTAGTAAGATAACAAATTTATTATATGTACATAATAATTATAGTGTATATAAAAGCGTCTTGGGGACGCTTCCGACTGGTGTTGATATGGATCAGTTGAGCTATCTGTAGACTGTTTGCAACAGTCGGCAGTTAGCTCAATTGTTTCAATTGTAAATACTAGTATAATTTTCTTTGTGAATAAGTGTATATAAAATATGAATAATAATAAAATATAGCATTGTCTAGCAGTAAATAGGTTAAGATTAGATAGGTGGTCGAGGTGTGCCTAAGAAAGTGCATGATTTTCCTTATTAGGTATTATAATATGCTTGCTAAGTTCCATTTAGATCTGTTCAGCTGTTTAGTCATGAAAAGGAATTATGCAGACAAAGACACTTTCATAACAATGTACATTTTTTTCATTTCTTCCTACCTTTCGTACCCCTTACGAACCTCAAAACGCCTTTAGGAAATGGACGCTATTAGCAAATTTTATCGTTGACCTTACGACAAGTAACTATACCTAAGTGCAGTAGAAAGGGTCAAAAGCATGAATTAATTGTAAAAGTGCATTAATAGTAGAAGAATTCATTATAATACTACAGTCCTGCATGAGAACCGCCCGCCCCCGCAGGCACCGCCGCCCGCCCTCGCACAGCGCGACAGTTCATTACTTTGCATGGTTATTATCGCTCCACTCGTCACGCATTTAATCATGCTGTTAGCTTGTCATTTGTTTGATTGCTTACCGTGGTTATGGGTGTTCCAAAGATCCATCAAATTCAAATAATTTAATTTAAAAATATCAAATTTAAATTGACTTTTTAAACAGAAGTTTTCATACATTATATTGAATTTGAATTTGAACTACCCAGCCACCCTAGATGAAGACTTTCAAAGTTTTAACCAATCAAGCTTCTGCCCGCGGCTTTACAAGTGCTTTTTATGTAGCCTATGTCCGTACCCGGGATACCGTCTACCGCTCTGTCAAATTTCATTAGGATCTGTAAGGCCGTTTGGCCCTACAGATCATAATGAAATTTTAGCAGACAGACAGACTGGCAGAATTACTTTCGAATTTATAATATTATTATGGATGAATAAGTAAATCACTGCTAGTTATAGAATCCTCTCTTAAGACTCTTAAGAGAGGATTCTATAACTATAAAAGACGACTTTCTAAGTTATATGTAATTTACAGCTGGTCGCTCTCGTTTATTAACCAAGAAATGGGAATACATAACTCATGCATTCAGTGTACCTTTGTGATCTACCTCCACTTATTAAATAGACACACATATTCATGTTGCGCCAGTAAAGTGAACTGGTCGTGTTTGTTGCAGCAACATGGGTCGGCGGAGGCTACATCAACGGCACCGCGGAGGCCATCTACACGTCGGGCCTGGTGTGGTGCCAGGCACCCTTCGGATACGCGCTCTCGTTGGTCTTCGGTGAGACACCTCCCAATATAGACAACAGCTACCGTGGCTGTCGAAGAAGTCGACCCACAGGCTTACTACTGTGGTTCAGCGAAGCTTATCTCGATACTTCGATTTTGTTTTATTTTACGCATTATAAATTGACTAAGATGAAAATCACAGCGCAATCTAATAAATGTATAATTATATTTTTACGTTTTCCTGATTCCAGTACGAAGTCAATTTATAATGCGCGAGATAAAGGGTAGTTAATGTATTTTTTTGGGCACGCTTTTTATGTGAATTGGACTATAGGCGGGAATTAAATGGCTTATCTCAGACACATTCGCAAAAACTAACAAAATTCTCGTTATATCCCAGGTGGTATATTCTTCGCGAACCCGATGCGACGGCAGGGCTACGTGACGATGCTGGATCCTCTGCAGGACCTGTTCGGGAGCCGCATGGGCGGGCTGCTCTTCCTGCCCGCCCTCTGTGGAGAGGTGTTCTGGGCGGCCGGCATCCTCGCCGCACTTGGTAAGTTATTATACGAGTAGATTTGATTTTACAACCTAGGCTGCTTGGAAGAATATCGTTTTCAGCGATAAAACTGTAATGAATTTCCGAAGTTTGTTCATGTTTTAAACGCTGACTGGATCTAATATTTCAAATGTTTTTACTGTTAGTACTCAATTATTATTGCGGGGCAATGCAGCCAGCCCAGCGTCTTGGGGACGCTTCCGACTGGTATTGATATGGATCAGTTGTGCTACCTGTAGATTGTTTGCAACAGTCTGCAGTTAGCTCAATTTTTTGCAATTGTAATCATATATATGTCATAGTATCATAGTATAGAATCATAGTTCTTATTTGCTTCTACTTTTTAATTGTAATTCTCTTTGTTATTAAACCTTGTGTTATTATTTCGAGATATAGAAATGCCATTTCATCCTCTATCGAGAAAACTTGCAAATAATCAACTGTGAATTAATAAAGCAACCTTCACCGCGACCTGGTGCGTGGAGGCTCCTGTCAGACCCTGCTCAATATCGGCGGGACCGACCCATAACTTCCAACCTGACATTTATATATTTTTCTATTCCTAACTGTCTGACAGTTGCTTCACTAATATATTTTGATACTATAATTCCACCCGCAGCTGTGTAAAAAGCGTTCGATGATGTTCTATTCTACGTGTACAGACAGAGTGTTTATTAAGGGTTGTACGCTTTATTTTTGGAAAACTTCCGTCGTTTTCGAGTCCTTCCTATACATTTAGCGCCTTGCAGCACCCCTATCGGATCGAGAAGAACTAGTTTTCGTAGTATAAATAAATAATAAATAAATAATGCTGGACAATCCACACAGAATCATCTAGCCCCGAGCTAGGCAGAGCTTGTGTTATGGGTAATGGGTACTAGATGACTGATATTATGATACATTACATAGATAGATATTTTTTTATTATACATTGAAAAGACCAGAACACCCGGAACAAATATTTGTAGATCGTACAAACATTTGTCCCAAGGCGGGAATCGAACCCGCAACCTCCCGCGCCGCAGGCAGACCTTCGTCCGCCGCGTTCTGAGCCGCCGCGCCACTGAGGTCGTCAAGTCAAGTATGACAACGATCCAATCGTTTCATACAAACTCGATGATAGCTTTCGAATGATTTTGACTGATTTGTCACACTTCGACATGACAGCGGCAGTCACGTTTGCGCCATTGATGTTATAAAAGTAAGTACATACCACTACCAACAATAACTTGGTCATAGAAATACCTCCTGCAGAACAATTCTACCACCGAACTGCGATTCCCAACCCGCATGCCCAGCGTGTGGAGATTTTTGGCATTACTCCCCATGAGATAAAAGCCAATGAGGCGCTTATCAGGAAAAGCCAGCGTCCAGCAGTGGACAATACAGGCTGTTGAGGTAGAACTTTGGTAACAAACTCGTATACAGTTTCACAAAATTTCGCCTTCATGATATTAGGTAAGATCTTATGTATGAGGGAGAGGTCTTTGTGCGTCCTCTATGAATAATTTTGCCAAAAGCTCGTCGGATACCGACTAAACTAAAATAACATTCGTGTTATTAGCTAATTGCTTACTTTGTAACCGACGTAGGTACAGTCGGTCAGACCGTAACGATGGTTGAGTACACAGATATCTGTGGCCCCTTTGATCATCGCAGTACTGTAATTACTAGTGGGTCTCAATTTGTAAGAGTATAGTTAGTTAGGAATATAACCAATAACTAAAAAAGTATGGTTAAAAAGTTTGTGAATGTCATACTTGGAAGAGATCACAACAAAAGTTGACGAATTTGTTTTGGGTAAAAGCAACCTTTAACCTTTTTTTTTTGACGACCTCTGTGGCGCAGCGGGCGAAGGTCTGTCTGCGACGCAGGAGGTTGCGGGTTCGATTCCCGCCTCGGGATAAATGTTTGTACGATCTGCAGACATTTGTCCAGGGCGTTCTGGATGTTTTCTATGTATAATAAAAAATATCTATCTATGTAGTGTATTGTATTAAGTATATCAGTTATCTAGTACCCATAACACAAGCTCTGCTTAGCTCGGGGCTAGATAATGCTGTGTGAATTGTCCAGCATTATTTATTTATTATTTATTTTATTTAATTTTAGGCACAGCTATCATTAACCGTAAACCGTGAATTTCGAAAATCTAATCCTAAACTATCTTGCTTGTGTGATCCTGCCAAAATTAAACCTTCACTGACCTACAAATAAATCGACACGACCCGAAATGGTCCAGACAGACGGGGCCAGATATACGATAAATAGATACTAGGTACCTACACAGGTATAGCTATACCTAGCTATGGGGAGAGCGTTTGTACCCCTCAGTTGATACAACAATACCACGGTGAGATTCTTTGAATCTTTGAATAAGTCAAGAGCAGTTCGATGGAGGGCCCTCCCGCCAGGTAATGGCCTGCTTGTGGCACATGAGATGAAAATTCAGAGAATACAAGCTTTCCGCTCACTCCATTACATAAAATATTAAAAGTCGATAGATTTACGTCTGCGCTGTGGTGTGTGTGGTTTCTACGATTTTCTTTTCGCCCGCAAAAATCACGCTTTTTAACAATAAACGTGCCTCACCTACCTACAGATAAATTCACAGTCGACTCGTGAAGGATTTCTCAAGGGCTCTCCCAAGGGACCGCCGTTGGGCGTAGGGTGTCATAAAAACTGAGTACAGAATATACTAAGTTCGCGTAATAAATTGGGACACATTTCGCTCGAGATTTGGCGTGATGGCGCCCCTCGCGGTCCGGCCTTGCTGGGTCACCCGGCCTAAGCCCCCGGGGGGACTGAGTTTTGATATCTTTGTAATTCGACTTCGAGCTCTAAAAACTCGACAAATCACTATCTCTTTTTGAGAATCGAATTGTAAAAATTCATAGTTTGCTGAGACTGGAATATTTAATTCCTTTTATAAATGTACAATTCCACTTTAATTTTATCTGATTGTCCTCTATTACTATTGTATAATATCGCGGGTAGATAAACGTTTACATCTTCTGACAGAAGTACGAAGGTCGTTTGAAATTCTAAGTAACTTATTGTGTATCCCTGAATGAATATGCCAAATGGAAAACATGAAATCTCTTTTACGTTATTATACAGTGACCTTCGGGACCCTTGTCTTGTAAATCGCGTTATTCCGGGGGCTACAGAGGCCTGACGAGGTTAACGAGCTCGTAACTCTGGATGGTCTGATCGTATTGCCACCATAACCCGGTTAGGAGTTTTCGCTGCTTATGATGTAGTTAGTATCTTGGGTTCAACTCGCATCTCTGTGATTTTGTTTGGCACTTACGTAAGATACTTCGTCATTCGTTATGTTTGGGATTGTTATATAGGCTAATATGTTATATGTATGTTGACATAAATGTTATATTATTGTTGATATGATATGTTTAGGCTCAATTATTTCTTCACACAAAGGACATGAACGAACGTGCCCGATCGCAAGCAATCATTCTTTTAACGTTTACTTTGGCTGCTAATAATACTGTCTGGATTGTCCAGAATCATTTAATAATTTATGTCTTTGATGAATCTTGGTCATCTTTTATTCATTTTAGCACGTAGACTAATTAAAAGTGGGTTACTACTTTTATATTTACAGGAGCTTTTACGTGAGCGGAAGTGGTGATGGAATGAAATAGTTTGTTTTTGTAATTAATTGTCCAGATAGAAAGACGTTTGACAAACTTAGAAGAACAGCAGTGTGTTTTACCACGTTTTACTTTATGTTGACAAATCTTTTTTTTTACTAGGCGCGACGTTAGCTGTCATCATTGACATGGACCAGAAGACATCGGTGATCTTCAGCGCATGTGTAGCAGTATTCTACACACTGTTCGGAGGCCTGTACTCCGTGGCTTACACCGACGTGATCCAGTTGTTCTGCATATTCATCGGCCTCTGGATGTGCATTCCGTTCGCGTGGGCCAACGAGCACGTAAAGCCTCTCTCGTCCATGGAGGTGGACTGGATCGGACACATCGACCCCGATTACTACTGGTTCTATATTGATTACGGACTGCTGCTCGTGTTTGGAGGGATTCCTTGGCAGGTGAGAATATAGTATGCTAACAAACTTTGTTATTGTGTTCCTTGTTAAAACTTTCATCGCTCAAGATTCAAGACAAGTCTATCTGCAGCGCCTTGAGACGGCGGAGGGCGGCACGCCCCTGCGAGTCGCTACGCCGCCGCTGCCGAGGCTGGGCAGTAAATGCGATATACTAACACTTTCATGGCCCAAGACGCAGATATTCTCCTGGGGCTCAGTAGAGCAGAGAGCTCAGCGAGAGAGCCCCTGTGCCTACGCAGGGGCGCGCCGCCGAGGCTGGGCAATGAATTCGTTAATGTTTTACTATGTGCCGTGTTGGTCTTGCCTTAAAATAAATAACACGAACAGTTATATTTAACTGTAGATATACATATAACAGTCAGACCAGCATGGGCCAAAGTAGCCAAAGGAATAAAGAATTTGTTATGTATGAATTCCTATGAAACCGCACTTGTCAGCGGCAATTCGGATGAAAATATAGAATGCATTTCTTTGAATCCTATTCTTTTACATTCTTGGCATCTTCGGATCGGATAGATGTGCCACATCGCAATCAATCCAGACCACATTACCACATAATCACAGAACAATAAATTTTGGACATTCTTTGTGTGGTTGTAGGTGTACTTCCAACGCGTGCTAAGCAGCAAGACGGCGGGGCGCGCGCAGCTGCTGTCCTACGTAGCGGCCTTCGGGTGTCTGCTGATGGCCATCCCGCCCGTGCTCATTGGAGCTATCGCCAAGGGAACAGGTACCCACACTGCCCAGCGCTTATAGGCAGGGAAATTAATATTATTTTTGTACATTTAGTTGCCTCAAAAGCTCGTAAACGTAACTTAATTTTAGGCCAAGTTTACGCGCTTTTAGGGGAATTATAAATTGTAATTGACCGCCTATCTTCTTGGGGAATAGTAACCCTTACTAGCTCAAACCTAAGCAGCAGGATCATGACAGCCTAAGAGTAGCCCAAGGGAGTCAAGGCCCACCATGACCTGGCCACCATTTGGTAGCAAATAATATTCCACACATAATCGTGCAGCAGTTCACAAGTGTTATTCTGTTCCGTAGCATGGAACGAGACGGACTATCGCGGCGACTTGACTCCGGAAGGCGAGCTGACGTCCGACCAGACGTCCATGATCCTGCCGCTGGTGCTGCAGCATCTAACTCCGGACTTCGTGTCCTTCTTCGGGCTCGGAGCTGTGTCTGCTGCCGTCATGTCTTCTGCGGACTCCAGCGTGCTAAGTGCCTCTTCTATGTTTGCCAGGTGATGGAATTTTGCTGTACCGACTCCAACTTTTGTTTGTTTTACATGTGTCCACAAAAAATTAGACCCTTTAATAGTTCATGTTTATTTTACGTTCAGCCACTTTTGCGCCTGAAATAATTATAATAGAAAAGTGTCTTCAAAAAACGTAATTGGATTTGTCTATCTTTTCTTTATGTTTATTTCAAAAGCCTATTATGTTTTTAAACTGTGAATTTGACATTACCAAGTGTTCCAATGTGTGTTCCTATGGTTTAATTAATGAACAGAACTGAACGTACGTAGAGTTCTTCCACTTTTATCTTGCAGCTTGGCTCCTTTTTTGTCAATTTCTAATAGTGCATCCCTTTCTTGGTAAATGTCGCACGCAAGTCCAGAGAAGAGTACCTACTCTTCATTTTGGATTATACGTTGTTTTGTCGTAAAAAAGACAAGATCCAACTATGTTTCCTTGTTCTAAATTGTTTTGTTCATTGTTGTTGTTTATCCGTAGGAACGTGTACAAGCTGATCTTCCGGCAGCGTGCGAGCGAGATGGAGATCATCTGGGTGATGCGCGTGGGCATCCTCGTGGTGGGCGCGCTAGCCACCGTGATGGCGCTCACCATACCCTCCATATACGGACTCTGGTTAGTACTGCATACGTTATGTCTAGTTGGATGATTCAACAGAGATTCCAATAGTAAAAGATTTATGTTGATCTGTACGGTAATCATGATCCAATTCCGATTGGTATTGATATGGATCAGTTGAGCACCCGAAGATTGTATGCAACAATCTACGGAACACCATTCGGAAGCGTCACCAAGACGCTGGCAGCAATGCCAGTTGTATGGCAATGCTGATGCGCTGCGCCATATACTCACCAGCTCTCGGGTCACGCGTCACTTCAACCAGACGTTCAGATATTTTTATTCGCTTTTTATTAGCTTCACCTGTATGTTTGTATGTTTGTATGTTTGTTTGTAACCGACTTCTTTGGGCGCGATTTTGACCCACTTTAAACGGCCAGATTTCGTTCAAACTTTGTAGATTTATTGAGGACCGATGACAATACACTAATTTGATAAAATTATTCAAAAAAACAAGCTATTATAAATAATCCAAACTAAAAAGTAGAAAATAAATAAAAGTTAATATTTTAAAAAGCACCCCACGCTTTTTTAAAATAAAATATTTTTTTTTATTCACACTATTATTAACTTATATTCATTGAAATTTCTAACACTATTTTCTTAATTTAAATTCATTAAAATTTATTTTCTATTTTTTAGTTCGGTTTTCTATAAAAAGCGTGTTTTTTAGTTTTTTTAAACTATTATTTATTTTAAAAACCCATAGAGCCTCGGTACCCCACGGAACGGACTTAGGGTCTTCTGTTTATACTACTGAATCGTATAATTTTTATTTAACTTTTATTAGTTAAATTGTTTATTTTGACACAAGTATCGCAAGTATAGTAAGGTAGACATTTGTTCACATCACTTTTGTGTGACAAGTTGTTAGGTATCAAAAACAATTTGTGTATTGAAATTGCAAATGGGCAAACATTCACAAAGTTCATTTACGCACATCTATTAAAGGATCATTTGCAATAAAACGACATTCGCTGCACGATATGAATCGCCCCAATCCGGCGCTCCATGCGTAAGGTGCGAACGTTTAGATCGAGGTCGAACTGACATTCCCTAATAATCTCACAATGGCCGATAATAGCCACAAATCGACACCAACCGTTATAGAACCAATGATGGGCTATCAAGACACGTGCTATTACACCTAGGTCATAAAGTGCTGCCATGATTAGCATCAGGTATACGTGTCGCAAGTGAGCCCTAAAGAATCTATCAGGCCAGGGTTTATGAGGGAAAACTGGGTTTATGTAGATGATGTAATGTAAGACTGTCTAGAATTTGTGAGTGAATCTGGGTATAACGTAATTGCGATAAAACTAGAGTGGTACTTGACTGAACGAACTTGCGAAGTAGATGCACTTGAGACTGACAAATCACAATCTAATGAGTCCTGTGTACCGGGAGCGTAATGGCGGTGTGCAATGACGAAGTACCCGTTGGTAGATACCTATAGTAGATATCACGGCGACATCATTAAGGACGATTATCGATTGCACAACGCACGCGGCTGGGATAATTGCGAATTCATGGAAGATCTGAGTGGTCCTTCCAAATTATTGGACATGAAAGAGCAATTTGTGCTGTTATTTTTGGAAATTACATACCGAAATAGCTAAATTTATCGTTTATTTGCAACTTTTGACACTAATTAACCATATTACAATTTGAAAGATCATAAATTCCTATGAAATCATAAGTAACTTTAGGTTACTGTCTATAAGTAACTTTTCCAAAAAGGCTCCTGTAAAGTCCTGGATCCTTTTGGTATGTAATTTGCGTAGTTCCCTGGTCCGCACGATAGAGGCGCTGTACCAAATTGTAATAAATTGGCGTGTTTTAAAAAACCATTAACCGACTTCCAATTCTTCTAGTGGCGACATCAAGTTAAAATTCGAGTCTAATTTAGTTTTATGACACATGGATTCGGACGCTTTAATAAATGACACTTTTGGTTTTTCGGATCTTTTTATAAAAGTCAAAATCATTTTCATGGAACGGTCATCGAAAGCACGTATCGGTCATCCGGTCATCCTTCGTTTTATGCGATCCGCCATTCGTTTTTGTAATTTGTTTTTCTAAGTAGACCTCTTGTTTACGCCCGTTGCCATGGAAACGTTTAGTTACCAGTGATTGTAAAAATTATCATGTTTTATAGAATAGAATATCTTTATTGTCAAAGGTGAGACACATGAAAAATTATAAGTTTACAACATTTCGGTGTACAAGCTACGTATACGTTTTTAACCCCCCACGCAAGAAGAGAGGGGTGTTATAAGTTTGACGTGTCTGTCTGTGCGCGACAGAATCGACAGAAATCAGACAGAGCGACAGAAATCAAAAAATATCACTTTATTTCCGTGTCAGTGCTTAGTTTTATGATTTGACCTTTTCTAAGTGTACATTTATTGTATTTATGGAAATAAAGAGTTTTTGATTTTGATTTTTGATTTTGATTTTGTGTATCTGTGTATCTGTCTGTGGTATCGTAGCTCCCTAACGGATGAACCGATTTTTGTGTCATAGATATTATTCCGAGTGTTCTTAGCCATGTTTCATGAAAATCTGTTCAGCCAATAAACATCGACGGGTTCTTAATTTTTTTTTAATTTTCTTGTTATACGGCGTAAATTATCAATTCCTCGAGAGACAACTTTTAAGGGACCACCTTAAAATCAACTTTTATACTCTAATGAATGAATGAATCATCAAATCTATAAGAATTGGCGAAGCTGTCACCAAAATTGTTGTAGCTCGTCGTAATTTTTAAAAAGTAGGTATTGTTTTTTTTAAGCTCTACGGGATAAATACTAATCCCTTGTAATTTTTTTATGGGACCACATCCAGATCATTCTTCATACAATAGTGGAAGAATCAGCAAAATCGGTTAATCAATGGCGGAGATAATCAAGTAATATACATACAGAAAAAAATAGTGATGTGCCGAGTCGCTGTTTTGGTGAATCGAGTCGACTCGAGTCGGTTTAAATGGTATTCGAATCATGACTCGATTCCGGTATTCGAGCTAAGTACTCGAGTTCTCTTTTTTGGTATTCGAATGTTGACTCGAATTTCTAGATTCGAGTCCAAGACTCGGGTCCTGGACTCGAGTCCACGGCCGTGTACCGCTTAGCATCCGCGTGGTAGTCTTTCATATGATACAATAGGAGATACAACTCGCACGCCTCCGCCTCCACCACGCCTCCGGCGGCGTCTGTGTGTGGAACTGTGGAGGCCTTAAAAGGAATCGTGCCCGGCGTACTCGAATCATAATAAATTGGTATTCGAGTAGGCGAGTCCTCAGCAGGAATCGAGTCTGACTCGAGTCAAGCCGTACTCGGCACATTACTAGAAAAAAACATACAGCCGAATTAAGAACCTCCTCCTTTTTTTGAAGTCGGTTAAAAAAGAGACGTCAATATCACGTCTCGTAACTAACGTCTATAGACTCACCCCTCTGAACGATAGTTCCAATCATCCCTTGTTCGTGAAGATACAACTGCAGTTACTGTTGTAATTGGATTTAAATCTTTTATTTAAAATGAAATGAACAAGCAAGATGAAACTTATGCAAACACAATAGAGAAACCCTTGCCCGGGGATGAAACGGGGCAGGTAATTGGAATATAATCCGCCCGCCGCCGGCTTCATCCCCCTTCATCCCCCTGATTGAAAATACACGAGAAGCTGGGAGCGAAGACTGGCTCGGATTTCAACTAGCTCATCTTTACAGATTATAAAAAATACGCTAAGTACAGAACATTAGCTTGTTAGCTCGTGGGCATCTCACCGCCTTAATAAAGGACCAACGAAGTAGTCCTATCCTATAAATTATAAAGCCGTAAGTTTCTGAAATCTAAATGTTTGTTAGCTAGTATCTACAAAACTACTGAAGAGATCAAGATGAAATTCGGCATACACTTATAACGTAGCCTAACTTAAACAATGGGCTACATATTATACCGAAAATACGCGTGCGAAGCTGCGGGCAGAAGCTAGTAAATAATATTTACTACTGAGTTTTGAATATAATAAAAATTTAATATCTGAACCAAGCGTCTTATACGCTTTGAGTAGTTTATATTTTGACAAGGTATTGAATGTAACTTAGTTTTTATGTCCGTTTTCTTTCGTTTTTCGACTGATATTAATGATTCCAACACGGTACGTAATGGAGGAACCTATCGCAAGTCCCAAAGTTAGTGCCCTCCTACTCCACATTGATGACTCAATTGTCAGGCACTATGTCAAGAGTAAACCAAGGGTTAATGGTTCATTCCAACTGAGGACACGTGACCTATAAACATAGCTACGTGACCTTTTTACTGTGAAACAGTCGCAAGTGTCTCCGCGACATGTCGCAACGACCGCATGGACCATCAGCTAAGCATCAGCAGGTACTACAGTTCAAGTTGTAATGTGAAATTCTCAGAAGTATTATCGAGGATGAAGTCGACGAATTGAATTTGATCGCTACCATTATCTGTGACCTAGAAAAGCTCCTGAAGTTCTCTCTTTCGAATTTTTTATCATCACAATCTTTATCAAAGAAAACTACAATCAAACGATAGAAACAAATTAGAAATATTATTTACAAATCAATCATAATCAAAATCAAAAACTCTTTATTTCCATAAATACAATAAATGTAGGTACACTAAGAAAAGGTCAAATTATAAAACTAAACACTGACACGGAAATAAAGTGATATTTTTGATTTCTGTCGCTTCGATATGTAGACAAAAGTAAAGAAGCCGATACGAAAGTAAATAAACCGATTGAGTTAACTGCAGACTGTTACAAATAATCTACAGGTAGCTCAACTGATCCTTTTACTCATTGAATTTTTGTGCATGACATCTTAGTAAAACCCACTAAAACTATTCAATATTCCCTCTATCAGGTCAATGTGCTCCGACCTAGTGTACGTGATTCTGTTCCCGCAACTCCTGATGGTGGTCCACTTCAAGCACCACTGCAACACGTACGGCTCGCTGGCCGCCTACATCGTGGCGCTGCTGGTGCGGCTCTCCGGAGGCGAGAAGATGCTGGGCCTGCCGCCGCTGATCCACTTCCCTGGGTGGGACCCGGTGACTGAGGTCCAGCTGTTCCCCTTCCGCACATTGGCGATGTCGCTCAGTCTCTTCACGCTGGCGTTTGTCTCCTGGCTTTCTGTGTAAGTTGTCTTATCATTTCATATTTTTATAAGTATAGTGAGCTGCATCCATAGGTAACTATTTTAACCGTCTTCGAAAAAGGAGGAGGTTCTATGATCGGCTGTATGCATTATTTTTTGTATGTTGGTCGATTTCTCCGTCTTTCATAGACCGATTTGGATGATTCTCTTGCAGTTGTATAAAGAATGATGATGAGGTAGAATTTATCCCGCAAAACTAAAAAAAACTGATTAAAACGAAGGTTTTTTTCGTTTTTTCAAAAAATTCAAATTATCATTATATCTATATGCCTTATGACAGGTGATTGATGAGTCTCGTTTTATGAGATACATTTTTATCGTTAGAAAGAGCCTTAAAAAACAGTTCAATAGAACATTATCCAAAAATTGGCTTTAAATTTATCAGGGGGCTATGGATGCAGCTGTCTGTTACTTTTATTCGATTATCAGGTTTGTTAATACATGGTACGTTTACAGACGGTTACATTAGCTCTGTGTAGTTTTATTCTTGGGTTAATTATACCAAAAAATATATATTTTTTACATTTAAATCTTCATGATACTTAAATCAACAGTCTCGTAGTTATTACAGACAAAGAAGTGGAAGTATAATGAGGCAGTACTTATCTCAAAGAAACCCTTATTAATTATTCCAGGACCAGATTTCCAAATTTTCTCTTATTACCATTAATATACATTTCCATTTCTTTAGCAAAGCTTTAATAAGTTGAAATTACTTGGAATAATTTCAAAGCCCGCTGGCGGTTCGACCACTCCGACTTACCTACAAGGTCAGATTTGTACAGGACGACTTTCAGAAGAAGTCGAAAATCAGAGGGCTTCAGACAGTCGTATAATTTAACAAAGAAACCCCGCGCTCTATCAAACATTCAAAGCCCCGACTCGACTTACTCGTACTTGTTTTACTGTTTGAATTATTTAACTTTATGCCATTGTTTCATGATTTCGTTTTTGAGAACGTAGAGAACAAATGGGAAGCGGACAGGCAACAAAGCTTTTTGTGTTGTGTCACTAAACTTAGAGCAACATAAAATCAAAGAAACTCAATAGAAATAATCACACACGTCTTCCGGAAACAAGGAAGTGACATTTGCTTCATTATTACAGTAATGGCGGTCGTGACAGACGGACAGACGATGCGTTGGAAAGTCGCGACTCTTGCGCAATGTCACCTGTTGTTTTATATCTAGATAACTCATCGCTCGGGGCCTAGAGTTTATTTGAAAGGTATTAGAGTGGTCGAATTGGGTCAGTTAAGAGATAAGGTTACGAGATGAAGCGGCTTTTCGAGATGTGAAGTCATTACTTAGTTGAAGATTTTATGGTAGAATAGAACTAATAAATAAATTGGTGTCTTGTACAAATAGGAACCCTTATCCACAAAGAAAATTACAATCAAATGATAGAAATAAATAAGTACAAATTATTTTGTCTTTGTACAAATTGGTTATAGCTATCACTTTTCGTCAGGACAAATGTTTGTAGGTATGATCTGCAAATATTAGTTTCAGGCGTTATCCGGTTCCTTGGGGATATGATTTTGTGCAAAATTTCCACGTACTCCACTTTTAATTAAGTATTTAATTTTGACTTTCATTTATATATCACGTTTAATGCGCAGGTTCCTCTTCAACAACGGATACCTAAGCCCTGAGTCCGATTACTTCAACTGCGTGGTGAACATTCCCGAAGACATGGGTCGTGTCGACGAGCCCTCGGAGGCAGGAGAACAGATGTCTGTCCTGGGCGGCGTGCCAGGGCGGCTGTACGGCGCCGCCTCCACGCTGGTCGGCCCAGATGAGCGCTCTGGTCGCATCAACCCCGCGCTCGAGGACGATGACCTTGACGACCCCAACGACGGACCCGCCCCCCTCTTTCCTTCCGCCCCGCTACAGACCTTCGGCAAACAGACGGCCTTCTAAGCACAAACTTACACTGTCCATCAAAGAATCTACTAGGCCATCTCAAACGGCGGGTGAATTTCTTGATGACCAGCATATTTTACGAAAATTTTACTACGGTATATCACATCGAAACAGGCTACAGTATTGCGACGACTATGCTCAAAACAGTTTCTTCCGCAGAACACTTTTGTAATGTAAAAAGCTTCAGATATCAATAAAGAAATATAAATCGTTGCGGGATATATGGACGAAGAGTTAAGGAGTTTAAAGCAATAGATTATATTTATAGTTAATGTATAAATATACTTAGTTGATTAGAAACGAATTGTAATGTAACTCATACATATCAAAATGTGAATTAACTATTGTGTTTAGGAACTATTTATGTATATCTAATGTATATTATTTATATTGAGAAGATTCCTTATTTACGTCAATTAATGTATAGAAAGTGCACTGTAATGACAAGTGCTTGGTAGCTCACATGTGTGCGTGGCTGTAGGTTATATTGACAATATACATATCAAATTAATGTATTTGAATTAAACCACGTGACCAAAAATATACATAAATAAATATATATTTTACATTTATATTATTTGAAGAGATCATTGAAAGGATTATGCAAAGCATTAGATGAAAGTAAAAATTATAACATGTATAAGTATGTATAAATTTATAGACACCTAATTATATACATTGTGTAAAGCGACAATGAAGACGTAATTGCTATTTAGCGGTGAACGAGCTTTGCGTATAGATCACTTGTGGGATTAACGAATAAATATAGATACTCATATAAATGTATAGAACACAAATCGTGTGAGCCATTGGGCTTGTATTCTACACAAAGAGAAATAAAGTGTTGTTATTTTCAAAATATATAATGAATGTATTATATTTCAGAGCTTTTAGAAAACTTTGTACGTACAAATAGGTAGTAGCTGCTATTATTTCACGATAGACTTTGCATTTGTATTTAATTATTTTTTAATCTTAAGTATTAAAAGTGATTTTAAATATGTTTTTAGGATAATATTTTGCCTGAAATATATGGTTATCTCGTTGGTGTTATATCTTGTTCGTGTCTACACTCGTGCTGGTTCGTGCTATCCGTGTGCCGTGTTCACACATAAATGTCGAGAGGCCTAACTTAGAAGCTGTTTGTAAACTGCCAAGTTAAACCAGACACAGATAGCACTAGCCCCCGATCAATGTTAATCGTATAAATGTAAAAGTAAATAGATTTAATCAGATTATTCATGTGTGATGTACTCGTAACTCCCCTGAGTGTCTTGTCTATAAACTATGAAATGATCTTGTTAGTCCAATCAAGCTTTTTGAAACACTATACATCCTTATACCAGTGTATAGGATTTGAAAATAAACATATCTCACCCTACTGTACCTAAGTCATATTTTAAGAAATTTGATATGCATAGTCTACAATTTCGTAATTTATTTTGCGTATAACTTAATATGAACACTTGCCTGTAATTTGCTAAGACTATGAGTAACTCGATACATATCAAGTCATCGTGACTACATATCTTTAAACTAGAGACTAGTGTGAAAACGATACATATCAGTATGTATATGAGTAGATTTAGGAATGTTGTTGTTCTTACGATGGCGTTTCCTTCTATAACCAGAGTCTATGTAACACTAAACTGTTTGTATACCTAACCCCTGTTATTACGTGAAAGTGGAGAAGTTGTTTCGTTGTAGCTTAGCTACCCATTAAACTATATAAAGTCATGTAATAATTTTAATCCTCCTAAAAGGAGATTCGAAAATAAATTCTTCTCTGTTTTCCGTTTTTAATAAATATTTAATGATTGTTAAGTTAAGATTGTGGTAGAGATTGTATGAGGGAGCGCCGTCCCACTGTTAGCTAGTAGATATACTTATTGACTTATTCCTAGTTCTTGTTGAATATTTTGAAAATGTGGAATATATATTATAATATGTGTAATGTTGTGAATTCTACGGTTGCTCCTGTGACTAAATAAAGTATATAGCATGTTATTGACTTTCTTTTAACTGCCTATGTATAATGTTTTATTTATGTTCTATGAGGACAGACAAAATGTATAGGTCTTAAAAAAACAACTTGAAAACATTATTTACAATTTTTTTATTTAATAAAAAAATAATTTTACTTGCACTTATACTAATTTTGTACATTAAATAATTAATACTTTCGTTTTTCGTTCATAACATGTATGGTAACAGAGATGTTCAAGTTCCACGTATTAAATACACAATTTTACCTTTTACTTTTTGACCATGAAAAGGGTCAGCATCCTCTTACAAAATAAATTTAGCATTTTACAGCTACGAGAACAACCATTCATCGAGTTATTACAATCACAGTTGGTATGGTAATCCTTCCATATTGACTACTGGTATGTGTGGTACACGTAGTGGTTACTACATACGAGCCTACGGTGGTCTAGTACTTGTAGCCACCGTTGGAGTCGTAGCCTTGGCTGATGGTGTCGGGCACTCCGCCTCCGGAGCCGTGTCCTGACGAGAAGCCACCTGACCCGCCGGACGAGAAGCCTCCTGACCCGCCTGACGAGTAGCCGCCACCCGACGAGTAGCCTCCGGACCCACCGGAGGAGTAACCTCCAGAGCCGCCCCCTGACGAGAACCCACCGCCGTGTCCACCGGATCCACCGGATGAGTATCCACCGCTAGAACCACCAGACGAGTAGCCGCCGCCGCCACCACCTCCTGATGAGTAGCCACCGCCGCCACCACCTCCTGATGAGTAGCCACCGCCTCCACCACCTCCTGATGAGTAGCCACTGCCGCCACCACCTCCTGATGAGTGTCCTCCGCCTGATGAGTGACCACCGCCTGAAGAGAATCCTCCTCCAAATCCACTTGAAGAGAATCCAGAGCTAGAATGTCCACCGGAAGAGAAGCCACCGGAGCTGGGAGCGCCGTAGCTGCTAGATGGCGCAGCGGGGGCGCCGTAGCTGCTGGAAGGAGCGGGCGCGCCGTAGCTACTGGAGGGCGCTGCCGGGGCGCCATATGAGCTGGACGGGCCACTGCTTCCAAAACCACTGCTACTGAAGCCACTACCGCTGCTGCCGAAGCTGCTTCCACCAAATCCGCTACCTCCGAACCCGCTGCTGCCATGTCCCGATGCCGAGCCGCCACCGCCGTGACCACCGGATGAGCCACCACCGTGTCCACCGGATGAGCCACCACCGTGTCCACCGGATGAGCCACCACCGTGTCCGCCTGAGGATGGGGCCCCATAGGAACTGGATGGGGCTGGAGCTCCGTATGAGCTTGATGGTGCCGGGGCGCCGTACGAGCTCGAGGGCGCGGGCGCTCCGTAGGAAGACGATGGCTTTGGTGCCGGGGCTCCGTAGGTGGTGGAAGGTCCAGTGGGTACTCCATAGCTGGTCGCCGGTGGTCTAGCGGGTGCTCCGTAAGAGCTGGAGGGCTTGGGAGCGCCGTAGCTGGATGAAGGTTTTGGGGCAGGAGCACCATAGCTCGATGATGGCTTGGGTGGGGCTCCGTAGGAGCTGGACGGTGCCGGGGCGCCGTATGAACTGGACGGGGCGGGAGCACCGTAGCTACTGGAAGGTGCTGGGGCACCATAGCTGCTGGAAGGTGCCGGAGCTCCATATGAGCTTGATGGCTTGGGAGGAGGCCCGTAGCTGGGTTTAGGGGGTCCGTAGCTGGGCTTTGGAGGTCCGTAGCTTGATGACGGTTTGGGAGCTCCGTAGCTGCTGGAAGGCTTGGGAGCGCCATAGCTGGAGGAAGGACTTCCGCCGCCGTGGCCGCCACCGAAACCACCGCCAAAACCGCCGCCGCCGCCGCCACCACCGTGGCCACCGCCGCCGTGGCCACCACCACCGAAACCACCGCCGCCGCCGCCGCCGCCGTGGCCACCACCGCCGAAACCGCCGCCGCCACCGCCGTGGCCGCCGCCGCCGAAACCGCCGCCGCCGTGACCGCCGCCGCCGCCGTGGCCGCCGCCGCCATGACCACCTCCACTCGACGGTGGAAGGTATGACGAGCTCAGTGGGGCTACAAAATAAACAAAGACATGTGAAAATGTTGAATGATGAGAATCGATTCGGGTAACACTTCAGGGACTTTAGTAAATATCTAATCTCATTTTTGAGCAAGATCATTCAAGCACTGTCTGCCAAGTTATGTAACTTTCCTAACCTAAGAAAGAAGCTCTAGGGAGGTAGGTAATATTTTATTTAAATTATTTCTTCTAATACAGAATCAATTCCAATTACAAAATGACAATTATGTACAAAGAGTTAACACATAAACTGCGATCAACAACATCTCGGTGATTTGATTATGGCAAAATCTCCGGAAGTTATGTTCAGCTGTGCATGTACATACGTATTTTTTAAAAGTATAGAGGTATAGTACTAAATAAATACATCATAGTATTACAATCTAGTCTAAGACCAATGAGTAATTTAAATTTGACCTAAACTGCTAAAATACTGGGTTAATAAGAATGTGTCCATTAACTCTTTTCTTACTGTCTCTATTTGCTTACCTTGGGGCTAGATAATGCTGTGTGAATTGTCCAGCATTATTTATTTATTTATTTAAGGTGAAGACACTTTGTTCATGTGTTTTTTTAAAGTAGAGTACTGATAATAGTTTTTGAAACAGAAATGGAGTCCTCACCTTCTCGCTTGTAGTGGTACCGGGGGGTGCCGTCTGCTAGAGCGGCCAGCAGCAGCGCTGGCACCAGCTGGAACAACACAAGGGCGTTTAGACAAAGAGATGGATAAATCCTACGCTTGGATCTGTCTATATGGTTGCTCGGGATCATTTTGGATAATTTTGAATTAGGATTTGCCAATAATAGTTAATTCTAAAATCTCTCGGAATTCTTAGTTCCCATGCAATACTATGTGGATTCAATTTAATATTTTTGATGGTTAGATAGATAGATAGATATCATTTATTCATAAAGAAAAAACACTACATAGGGTTGGTTAGTAATGCCTTAAAGCCTATGTTAGGTTTGTCTAGGCAAAGAGTTCTCATCTATTTTACTTAGGATTTCTTATTACTACTGTTGGTTAACATTGTAATTTAACTTGCCTAAATTACATTGTAGGCAAATCGCTTACCTAAGTATAAAATATCCTAGCTCTTATATAAACCATCTACAATGATAGCAGTTTTTAGCATGCATGCATTCACTTATCAACGACCGGAATGAATTTTGTTCCGGCTAACATTTTGTTTTGCCGATCAATGGAGCCAGAGAGTAGATAGGTAGGAAGGTATAGGTACCTACCGTCGCTCAAATAGATGCGGTCAGTCCCTAACCTAAGACCTAAACGCTTAAAGGTAAGTACCTACTATAGTAAAATTTCTGTTTCTAAGTGTGGTGTCAAGAAGAATCTGTGTCAAGCACCGCGAGCACACAGGCGACAGCCCGAAGCCATGAATTCAAACTACCCGAAAACAAGCAAGTATTTTGTAACCACCGCATAGCACATGCCATCGCGAATCACCACACGCATTTTGTCTAATCGTAGACATTTGGCTTCAGTTTAGTGCACATTTTAGTGGGGTGTTGCGAAACACAGAGTTTTCCCCGCGCAAGGTGAGCTGTGGTAGTCGCGGAGTGTCGCAACCCTCGGTTTACATTTACACTGTTGCTGTTCCCACGGTAGCGGTAGTATCATTTTTTTATAAGCCTACTGGACATTTTCACACAGCCTCATCTGGCCCCAAAGTAAGCAGAGCCTTGTTATGGGTACCGACCGGAACTGATATATATTACATATAACCGAGACCCGGAACCAGCGCCTGCAGATCATAAGACATTTATCCGGCGGCAGGAATGAGACCCGCAACCTAAGTGGCGCAGTGGACATTTACCCAATGTGCCACTCATGGCACCAGAGTTTCTTCTCCCAGAACTAATAATAAATAAATAAATTTTTATTCAAAAAACTAGCTTCGGCTTCGATCCTTTCATGGCACAACGATGGATCACGGCCTACCTCTGTCCATTCCATGGTACCTAATCATTTAGCTATGGTCTGTCTAGACCTGACTAGATCACCATTAATATTAGTATTACTTAACGAGTATTTATTGCGTTTATTTATTACTTATTTAGATCACCATGTAACACAGCATTGGTTCGGGTCTTGCTTGATAAAAAGATGAATGTCCTTCAAAGATCAGCGTTGAGATAACTGTGCCTACCGGCTAGTTGTCACAACAAATGCTGAGTCGAACGCCATTTTGTAGCATTTACTTGTCTTATCCTTAATTTAATATAGTTTTATGTTGTCTGTAGGTACCCATAGTTTAAATAAGTTTAAATTGTAATGCTACAAATAAAGATTTCTTATTCTTATTCTTCAAAACCTTGTGAAACACGAGGCTGAAATTGTTACCCGTTTGAAACACGTCACGGATTGAAATGGGTAAAGTAAAATAGACAGTACCCAAATCTATAAATAAATGAAAGAGCTCTATCTAGGTAGTTCAACATCACAATAAAAGAATGCTAAAGTCTGTAAGGATAGATAGATGGATGGATAGTTACTTCTTCATGCCAAAGTTACTGAATGAATCAGATAATTTGCATAGTTGTGAGTACCTACTCACAACTATGCAAATTATTCTGGAAGGAATAACACGTACCTTCTTTATATCCCATAAATCAGTTCCCATGGGATGGAAATAACCCTTCAACGTTTCCAAAGAAACAACGCGTGACTAGTATCTAAATCTAAATAGTATCTAAATTTAGTGAGTTTGATGATGATAATTTTGGTCAGATTATGTGTGTTGCAGTCGCGTTAATAAAGAGATGTAATTAGGGGCAGTTAATCTAGTTAGCCTGTGGAGCGGACAATATTATCCAACGGTCGCAAGCGCAACTTGCTGTGGACGTGCTTTTTTAAATCTCTAGTAATCTTATCTCAGAAGACTGGGGGTAGTAAATTATTTACTCACTCAGACCATCTTAAAGACCAGGATAGTCAAAGGTCATTTTTGATGAGATGGTCACCAACAGATCATTCGTACTGTAGTTAAACAGTAAAGTTGAAAATTAAATGAATTTGCCTCTCAATTTGTAAAAACTGCAAAGCTTAATCAAATATGAAGATGATGGTTTCCACAAGTCTTTCGTCGCTCAGCCAGTTTTTCAAATATTAGTAACTAACTAAATTAGACAATTCAAGGACCTACGCCTTTAATTGTCTATGTTACTAGCTCGTCATTGTCGCCCTGTTTACATCTACGAAAGATGATTTAGGTGGCATCGGTTTGGTCAATCAGCCCCATCAGCCCCACACATCGTGTGTGGCTGCTTTGGTACCATAGATAAATGAATACATACTCTATCAAATTTACCACTCGAATAGGAAGTATTCCCATTTAGGGCACCAAAGTTTAGAGCACCACATTAACGGCACCTATTTTATTCCCAGTTAGAGCTCCCACAAAGAAGTAGTGTCTAGATGAGGTTTTGATACCACTAACTGTAACTTTTGCAATTAGATCTTGATATAAGAAAATTGGTTGTCTGTAAAGTCGGTTTACTGACGATAGTTGAACGTGACAACGCAGACGCATCGCTCACTCAAGTAGGAGAGAGACGGATGTCGAGCGCTCTCGCTTGCACTTCAAGCCTTACATGGAACGCCTCATAGCGAGGTAACGCCGCATGACGTCATAGCGAGGTAACGCCGCATGACGTCATGTTTTTTCGTGCGTGCAGCCGGCTCTATCGAATTATAAGACGTTGTCACGTCAATAAACACACATAGTTTTAGAACTAGGTACTAGGTAGAAGCACTTAAGATCCGTCGTTACTTTTCAAGGGTTCCGTAGCCCGTAGGAAAGACTACAAAGATTTGAGCAACAACAATTCGAGATGGTCGATCAGCGCCGATATGCAAATAGCCTCTGACCGCAGGCGGATCACGTGGCCACCATTACCCAGCGGCCATAAACCCGAATCAGAAGCCGCGGCAGGTAACAGGTGAAATTACAACAAACAAACGAATATATTTACAATCGTTGTGCGTGTCACTTTCGCGGATCTGCACTTGATCTTTATCTCAGCGCCGTAATCGGGGTCGTTGTGATCTTTAATTCATTGTATTGTTATGTCGTCACGTAATGCAATATTTAGCAAGGTATAATAATGGAGGGAGTCATTCGCCTAGCAGTGGGATGACCAGGGCTAGAAGATGATAAAATACATACATACATAAAAAAGAAACATACAGCGGAACAAAGAACCTCCTCCTTTTTCTAAGTCGGTTAAAAATAGCTTTGGCTAACGACATACCTTGTGTAAAATAAAAAGTGAAAGCGGCGATCTTCATAATAGCGCAGGATTAGACTGCGCAAACGCATTCTTTGTAATATGATAATTACGGGCGTTTATCACAATGCCAAGTACCTCCCAGTACCTCGCAAGTACCAGCGCAGCGCCCTGCTCAGCCGAGTGTGGTGATACTTTCTTAGTTTGGTAGTTTTATTTACATTTATTTACATTTTCTTTATTTTTTACCATCTTCCCTGGGTTTTTACTTTAAAGTTTAAGTACCTACTTTACCTTGTATAATATGTAAACTACGTACCACTTTGTTATTTTCTGTTGTTTTTTGGTTCTCATAATGTTTTTTGTTTCCCATATATATTTTTTTGAGCAAGGAAGCATGTTAGACAAATAAGCTTCCTTAATCTCTACAATCTTTACCGCTAAGTTCATAGTTGATGTTTTCTTCAGCATGCTGTGTCGGCCTGTAAGAGGTTGGTGGACTTAGCATTTATTCTTAAGTTTTTTAAAGTACCTTGTAAGTTTTAGTGTACTCGCCATAGGCTAACTGTATAAATAAATAAAAAATACATGAACAAGATAAGGATAAGCCATTGTTATGAAATTATGTAAATCCGGTCACGTTCGGGAAGGCAGGTTGCGCATTAGATAACTTGGATCCGTGGTGATCCACTTGTTTATAAGTTACAAAATCTTGGTGCCTGTTAATAAGGTTACTTATTCGTGTTGAACTAAAACCGATAAAACCTGTTCCAATTATTATGACTTTTTATTATTAATATGTAATTCCGGTCGATACGACCAGCCCGTACGAATTATACATAATTATGTATATAAATCTTATCATATTTAAAGGCTATTTTTTAATTAAAAAAAACGACGAAAAAGTTTACAAATCCTCATGGATCTCATTACAAAAATGTATATAAATCTTTGCCTCATTATCTATGAGCTTATTTTGTAAGCCTAAACAACTACGCTATGGATTTCTGAACATCTAACTAACATCGAAACGAATGGCAAAATTCTAAGGAAAAAACATTTAAAAAATATCTCCATATTATAGAAAAAGTTCAATGCCGTTAAAATAACATATAAAGAACCTTTTCACGGCACATCTGCGTACGTAGGTACAGTAACGCGCGTGTAATCGATTAGCGGCGTGCTTGCAGCGGCTGCGCGCGCGCAGGTCCGCACGCGCCAACAATGGCTCTCGCGTCGTTGCGTCACACGCCATGGCGCGAAAGCTTGGGGCAGTGGCTACTAGTGGTTTTACACCTTTAGGTACAATTTTACCGTTTGCTACCAAAGCGAAAATCAACAAAACCAAGTTCAGCTTGCTCGAGTTCAAATCTAATAAGTATAACTATAAGAATAATAAAAATCTCTATTGTGTGACATGACAGCTCTTAAACTCGGTATAGCGCTTGATCCGGTTCAACTTTATGTCGGTAAAATGCGCTAAGCGCTAAACTGAGCTGCAACGGTGAAATTGGACCGTAGTGCGTTAATGCGCTAGATAAGTTTAACTCTCGCTCTACTTGCATATTGTAGAGAGAGATACTGCCTTATTATAAATATTCACGGGTACTTATCGCGTTTATTTACCTATTTTTCTCGACGTTTCAACAGGTTTACACTCTGTCGTGCTCTGCTGTTAGCCTGTTAGATAACTGACGGAGAGGTACGAGCTGAAATGATTTTTTTTTGCGCTGTAGCTCAAATCTTAAATGTATTTTTTCAAGGCCCAGAGAGACAGGCCATAAAGATCAATTTAGACACGCCGACTACGATTAGTAGCTCGTAGCTCAACTGATCCATATTATAAATTATTAATTCATTGAATTCGTAGTTTTATTGCGTTTGTATAAACAAAAGCTATTGAAGATCTGTTTAGGACAGTGTAAGGTGCGTCGATTGTACGTCAGTTACGTAATTATTCTACACAACGTTCTTAATGGATACAACAACATGATGGTCGATAGTTTCTCGCTAATAGACATCCATTGTATCTACTACAACGGATTATAGTGTCACGTCAAAACTACTGAACGGATCTGGCTGAAATTTTGCTTACAGGTAGTTTTAGGCCTGGAATAAAACATAGGTACTTTTTATCCGATAAATCAGTTCCCATGAAGTAGAAATAACCATAAAAAGTTTCCATACAAACAACGCGTCCGAATCCGCGGGCAAAAACTAACATCTTATATTTTTATATGTATGGAGGCCGTCAAATTAATTCGCAATAATTTTTCAAATTAATTTAGGGAACTTTTCGAGTTTTTTCTTTCGAGTTCGGTATTTATCGTATTGTAGTTATTTAGTGCCCATAACACATGCTCTGCTTAGTTTGGGGCTAGAGAATAGACTAAAGTTTAGTCTATTTAGTTACTAAACACTTCACACAGCATCGTGAATTGTTTAGTAATAAGGGTTCCGTACCTCAAAAGGAAAAAAAGGAATCCATATAGGAATCCATATAGGATCACGTTGTTGTCTGTCTGTCAACCCCCTTTTCTCAGGAAGGCGAGGTATCGAGTTGTAATTAACATCATATACTCAAGTCTGTAACCTCTTGGAGCTTCGATATAAACAAAATTTCTAAGTCAACGCAATCAAAAGTTACAGCCGTTTATGTCCGAATATTTAGAAGTCTACGGTACCCTATAATAGGGTACCGTAGACTTAGGGTCTGTTTCACAATGTCCTGATAAAGTATTGATTAACTATCTAACACATAAATTATTTGGAGGATAAAAGTGAATGAGTTCTGGACGACTTTATACGACAGTTAGCGCTATTCGGTAGTCGTGAAACGTAAGAATGATGTTTATCTAAAGGATAAGTAACAAATAGCTTATTTGGAACTTATGCAGAACTTATCCGGACATTGTGAAACAGACCCCCTATATAACAAGACACAAGACTCTATAACAGATCTTATAGTACAAATAATTAATGGGAAAATCCGAAAACCGTAAATTTATAGGTTTTTTACAACAAAAAAATACGTTTAACTTTTGCCATGGACCAAAACCTATAGAGTAAGTAATCTAGGTAAACAGGACTTCCTATTGACCTAGATTACTTACTCTATAGGTGATTCCTTATCTGGAAGCCATGATATTTGGCAAGACACAAGGTCTTACAAATTTACGGAACCCTTAGTGCGCGAGTCTGACTCGCACTTGACGTTTTATTTGAGTAGACTGAAAACTTATTCAAACGTCTACAAAGTCGAAGAGTACGTCTTATATTCCCAGCATTTCTCACAGCTTTACCGAAGAGGCTCAATAACCGAAATAGATGCTTTACAAACGATCAATGTCGTCATCAATCAGTTCTAAATGATGCATCTCTCTGCTTCCGGCCCTCACAACACTGCGGAAACCCACTTGAAGCAAAGCTGACAGGTAACTCGTAACTCTATGTTGGGGTAATGAGGTGCTAACTCGTGTGACAGATGTGACAATCCAATCGTTGGAATGAATTGATGGTAAAAAGGTGCTAGATGAATATGATGATGTATGGGAAGCAGTTGCGAGGTCTAACGAGGAAGACACGTGCAAATGTATAAGGGACTTCATAGATATACTTTTTGACACTACTATAGTATACGTACTTGCTGCGCCTCGCAAGTTTACACAGTGTCAGTGAATTACCAGTAGGTAACCCTGTATAAATAAATAAATAATGTAGGACGATTCACACAGCATCATCTAACCCCAAGCTCAGCAGAGCTAACTAGTAAAATAACTGATATTTAATACAGTATTTTACATTACAGAGATATGTTTTATTTGGCATAGAAAACACCCAGAACACCCGAAACAAATATCTGTAGATCGTACAAACGTTTTTGGAACGAAGTTCCTTATCGCGCGTTGCGAAAGGGCCAGACGGATAAAATTAAGACCAAAAGTTGTAACGACACTTTTTGCTTTCGATACTTTTTGCTATAGTTGTAAGCCGTGTGGCGTGCGGGTGATTCTATGTATTATATTATATCTTCTTTCTCTCTCTCTCTCTCTTATAGAAAGCAAGCCAGTTATTTTCGTTTCATCTTTCTATTTCGCATTGAACAGTGTGGTGTCACGACGATTATTTTTGTTGAGTGTATACAGGTTTTTTGTACATAATAAATAATTTATCGAAAGGAACTTCGTTCCATCCGGGTGTCCCTTGACACCTCTCAAGTTTTTTTCTGAGGTGGGAATCGATCCTGCGTCGTTGATGCTTTACAACCGCTTTATACATGCTTCAATGTGCTGTGCACCATAATATGTCCTGCGCATCTGGCTAGTCTCGGATGAGACTGGCCGCCGTGGTCGAAATTCGGCTAGGAGGACTTTATTATCATTAAAGTTAGTCTTCAAGATACGTGACAATACATAAAGATAGTCTAGTTCAGAGTGCATCACACGGGAACCCGCCGGCCTGGTTGCCGGCGCCTGGGAGCCGCCACAATGCCTCTGTGCAATACGCTAAGCCGATTGTTGCACGTGACGCAACCGGATTGTTTACTCATTTAATTTGCGGCAGCAGATCCTTTATCCGGACGGCTTTGTTCCCAAGCAGAAGCTGAATCAGACGTGTCAGTAATCTGTCAGCAATAAGGTTCAAGATTGACCTTCAATGCAACATTCTCTGTCGCTGTGAGCTTCTCACGCTGTCCGGAATGGTTTACTTGACGACATTCAAACGACTTCGCATTTGCAGGGACAGGGGTTATCGCTGGCCATCACCACTTAGAGCCAAATGGACGGGAAAACTGGAGGCTTTACAATAACGTCACGAATAGCTTCGGCACTCTGCCAGAACTTTCTGGATTCATACTTTATATTCCTCGGACGCCTTCGGAAAAGCTGTAAAACTTTGGCACAGAACCGATAAAGTTGGCTTGTTTATTATATCTGTGATGGAATTGTGCAATGGAAAATTCCTGTGTGACAATGTTAGATTCAAATTAAAATTTCTCTTGTAAACATCTCCACAAAAAGATTCATTGTAACGAGAAGTGTCTATTCTTTCAGACACCGATTGCAAATTAATCTGCAAAATCAAATTACATTTCTTTCAATAGCGATTCTCACAGTTCATTGTGTCCGTCGTTTTTGTGCAGCGTCGAGGAAGCCTCTGCAATATCAAGCGCGGAACCGCCATGACACTTTCTACTGGAAAATGCCGCCATTGACTTTTTCCCGCCAATATTCGCACAGGTTATGAAAATTATGTGACTGTCTGGCTCTGCGAATGCTGAGATAAACAGATTGCTAAAAGCTGAAGGAAGATATTACGTGAGACGCATGTTAATATTTAGACAGTTGTTAAATAATGCATGCATACTGCTTGTCTTGGAATATGCAACCTATTTGTAGAAGTCAATTCTTTTCTACCTGTCTGTCTGCCAAAACAATAGAGAAAAGAAAAAATGAAAAGAATTTATAATCTGTAGGCACTTACGAATGTCGTACAAGTTAATTGTACCTACCTACCTCGCTTTTAGCACCCACTTCACACCATTTGTAATGTGATTCATAAAAACCATTTGTTTAGTTGCCGTCATTTATAAACATTTGAATACATTTGCAACCATTATGTTACATTTTATGATATTCATGACATAACGACAATTCCACAGCGAAAGTAAAAGTGTTTCTCGCAAATAACTTTATCGTACATCGACGGATAGCCGAGACTGTCGAAACAGGTGGGTAGAACCCGTGCAGCAATGTGTACACATAGAAGTCTTGCGGTAAAACTGCATCGTACGGTGCAAATTGAATGTCCCCAGCAATAGAAAGCCTGTTTCATCACGCCCCGGGAAAGAAGGCGGGAAGGTTTTGTTTTGTTTGAGGGATGACTCAAACTTGGTTTTAGAATGTGTTTCTAAAATGCAGTTAGTTTAGTATTTTGTTCATGAGACTTTTGAAAAATTATCGACGGAAATTATAATTAAGTAAAAAGACGCGTGTGTTCCCCCCCAACATGCGAAAGTTTCAACTGACCATTATGTACGCGGAGGCTTATGTCACCGCACAAAGTACCTAATGAGTCTATGGGTCAGAGAAATTAATTTTTCCATGGGTCATAGAGTCTCCGACTCAAATGTCAGGAAGATATTGAAAGGTTGTCGGTAACAAGCTATTCACGTCTGTCAGAAATTTTGTCAAAGCAATTAAGTACTTAATCCGCGAGTGCTAAAGATGGCCCCCTGGCCCTCCGCCCGTGGAATTCTATTGCATAAGGCGGACCTACTAGCTTAGACAGTGCTGGTACAGAGAGCTCGCTTGTGGGTCGCAGCGATATAAAACCCCGGGTCGGAGCGGGTCGCACCATCAGAGAACAGTATTGAATGTTATGTAAGTATCAAAGACATCGTACATTGGGTACTATGTTCTTGGAACGTACGAGTACACGCCTACAATGGACTAAAGTAGGACATAGGTTAAGAGACACTATAGAATAAAGAGTTGACCCGGAAAGCGAGCCTGACATTTTCATAAATAAAAATTTGTTCCAACTGAGCTTTTCTGCAGATGAGTTATGCAATAGTGTGTTTCATTATGAAATGTAATATAACACTATTAGATCACATAATTGGTTATGATTAGTAATTTCAGTTAAGCCTCAGGGCCCAGGAGTTATTTACCTACTTAAACTTATTTAGTACACATTTTACTGTTTAAATTTATTTCATTTTAAGTGAACTGTAATGTTTTAATGAGAAAATAAAGTTCTTTAAACCTGAATGTGTCTAAAACGAAAAAACGGGTATTATAGAATAGAGGGATGGCAAACCGACACGAACGGGGAGAGTTCAGGCTCTGGACCAACGGCTTAATGGTTTTTTCTGAGGCACGGGGGTGTAACACTGCCAAATTTCTGAGAGTGGGGGAATAGAGAGTGTTGTGTTAGCGCATACACTTGGGCACTATTATATGTCCTACGCACCCGGCAGGTCTTCGTTGAGACTGTCCGCCGTGGCCAAAGATTCGGCTAGGACGATCAGAATAGTGCGATATGTTTATTGACTTTATTTTCATCTGTCTTAGAGTCTTCAAACCAACAAAAAAATTGGTTGTCTGTAAAGTCGGTTTACTGACGATAGTTGAACGTGACAACGTCTTAAGAAAATACTGATGGAATGGTAGCATTTGATACTCGATCAAAACATGTAAATGTACTATAGTATAGCAGCTGTCCACGCAGACGCATCGCTCACTCAAGTAGGAGAGAGACGGATGTCGAGCGCTCTCGCTTGCACTTCAAGCCTTACATGGAACGCCTCAGAGCGAGGTAACGCCGCATGACGTCATAGCGAGGTAACGCCGCATGACGTCATGTTTTTTCGTGCGTGCAGCCGGCTCTATCGAATTATAAGACGTTGTCACGTCAATAGGACCAAAACTGCGAGATATTACTGCTTCGAGATATTCACAAGTGATGCTAAATATTGAATTAACCCGCTTAGAAAATTGCACACAACTTTTGTGAAGTTTTGTGTGTTATCTATGTTAAGCACATTGCTTGGTACAATTGTTGAGTAACGCACAGTAACGCACGGCTACACGCGCCGACATTGACCTTGCGGCACTTTCTCGCACGACGCGACACGATGTGGGAATTAAGATATATAAACTATTGCGAGACTAATTGTTATTTCGTGCACAGAATAATTACCTAGTTAGGGAATCTTAGAATTAAATGATGGTTTTGTGACACAGAGGTATTTCGTCATTATATATATACATATTTACATATTTAGGTAATGTTTTCAGAGTCGAATTGAAGTCGCACAATGTGTGAAAAAAAAAATAGTTCATTATTATTATAAATTTAGAATTATAACATCAATAAAAAAGCTCGGTATGAAGCAATCATTATTGCTAATTCTTCACAAAATCACTAGAATTACAGACTGCGAAAAAAAAACAATTAATCTGAATGTCGGAATGAACTATCAGTTTTAATGAATTCTTAGGATTTGCATTAAATTAGAATGTTACGAGTGAAGTTAACTGCACTGTGTAATTAGGTTAAAGACGATTGGAGATTTCAACATTGCTGAAAAGAACTAATATAACTTTTGATTAAAATTTAACGATTAAAAGATTATCTACATTTAAATGTCAATCTTAAACTACTTCATCACACTCTTGTCAACGCGGTCGTGTCCGTTATAACATACACTTTATTGTTGTGGGGATGTTTTTCGCCTCGAGATGTCTCGACATAAGTACGTATTGCATGTATGACTGCAATTAATATTGAATACAACAATTTCGACCCGGATAGCGAAGACATGGAAATATTGTACTTTATTAAATCACTTCGATCGAATTGTCAGTCGCATCCTTGTTTACTCAGAGGCACAAATGCAAAATGCCGCGCCGGCATTTTGCATTTGTGCCTCTGAGTAAAGGGAACGTACACGGAACTCCCGCGTGTTAAACACACTTCTTCCTATTGTGCTGAAATTTCACTAACATTGATGGCTGCTTATTGTGCTCTAAAGCACCCCGCTGCGGTCTCGCTAGGGTTGAGGAATTGTCTGATCACAAGAGAACTAATGGAAATACATGTTTGTTTGTTAGTATACTATAATCTTGTATGTTAGTATACTATAATCACACTAATATTATAGAATATGCGAAAGTTTGGATGGATGGATAGATAGATGGATGTTTGCTACACCGAAATTACTGAATTAATTGAGCTGAAATTTGCGCAAGAGTAGCTAAGTCAAAAATTATAAGCTTTAAGACCAATGTACACATTACTACCTAGTTTTTATACCTGTAAAGTATAAATCAGTCTCATCTTATGCGATAGAAATAACCGTAAACGTTTTCACGGAAACAACGCGTGCGAAGCCGCGGGTAGAAACTAGTATTTCATAATTTTAATACGGTCAGTAAAATTATGATAAACCTATCTCATACCTACATAAAAATCCCAATCTATCATTTATTTCTTCGAGTGATCAAACTATCAGTAGGTCAAATGGTCTCGGTGATGCTCTAGATTGCAGTCGGATCATTGATCACAAGAAATCAATGACAGTGTGTCACTTGCCAACCCTGCACGTGCAGCGAGGAACAGAAGAGTGACGCAACGTGCGGTGAACGCGAATTACCGCTGTGACGTAACGCGTGGTGTAGCGCGCCCTTAGGGTGGGTTCGCGAAATCTCGCTAACCTCTCCAAAAGACAAAAGCGGTTATGTAAATATTGGTTTTGTTGTCTTACATGGATTTGCTCTAAAGTGATGGATTAACTCAAAAGACGTGTGTAGATGTTTTGTTTAGGCGTGTAAAGCCAGGTCTCACTAAAGACAGCCTCAATTCAAGACAGGTCTCGCCTCGAGGCAGCCCTCGTGAAGCCGCGGCTAGAACGTGGTTACAAGAACAAAGGCGCTCTACAATTTCACTGGAGCCTTTGGTCGGATGAGCTCAGTACTAGGCATCGGGATTCTTTGATAGGCTTTGAAAGGGAGATGAAGTGACGTTGGAAATACATTTTCACGTAGAAAATGCAATTGAATAGTGGATCAAATATATCCAACAAATAACGGTGAAAGTGGGATAGTTATTGCTGTGAGATTGCGACCCGCATTTTAGTATCGGCTGTCTGTCGTCACGGAGCCGACAGACATCAATAAAATGATAATATCTCATGATCTTTCACGAGACTCACTCCATTTATGCAACTGTACTCTTGACTCTTGTCAACTGTACTCTTGACTCTTGTCAACTATACTCTTGACTCTTGTCAACTGTACTCTTGACACTTGTTAACTGTACTCTTAACTGTTGTCAAAAATAAATGGATGTGCATAAATGGAGTGGTACTGTAGTGAACCTTCTCAAAGATCCCTGCGAGGTGGCAGAGACTGAATCACAGATAGTAGGTACCTACCGACTAAAGTAGATTGGATTCTAACGAAGAATAAAGGTGGTGGTAGACTGTCATGGGCAGGGTCTATGCCATTTTATTTCAATCTAAAAGCGCCATCTTTTCAGTCTTGTCCATCTAAGACATTAAAAAAACGTCTGATTGGAATGGAATTAATTCCTTTCCAGACATTTTTTTATGACATTAAGTTTGCATTGATTGATTTCTGTCTTGGATTAATTCAAGACAGGAATCAATCGATGCAAACTTTGACAAACTATCCTGCCGTATTCTGCTATGTCATTCCAGCGAATAGGTCCCATTCTCATAATTTAATGCATTCATGGCCTACCATAAAATCTTCTCCATTTCATCTCCAAAAGCGTGAAAAAGTGTCCAAAAGTGGGGGCCTATTCTCGCAACATATCCTCGATAAATATGGCAAGAACTGTCAAAATATCGAGTGATTGCTTCGTATTAAACATGCGTATTCTCAAAATCTGCAATTCGATAGTTATCAAGGGCTTTCTCCGATAAGTAGCTCGATAAGTCGAACGAGAACGCAAATTTTGGCGAGACTCGATATATGTGTGATGTTTATTTTTTGTGATATCAGAAATTCACTCAGAATCAAAAGAAATATCGCCGCGATGATATCCCATGTCACACATTAAATGGCGTTGCTATCGTCTGCGATTCGCTCGCTTATAGAAGTGGTCCTTTAGCGGTGCTTCCAGCATAGTCAACAGTGTGGTATGGACACTCTACGGTGAGAGCATCTACGTGTTAAGTGTCGTAGGTCGTGTTTTCATCTCGTGTACAGTCACCGTTGCCAGCCGACCGCGACGCTTCCCGCTTCCGAAAGATGCAAGCAACCGTTACTCTAATGCATTATATGAACTACATAATAGGTAAGAGCGAGTCGAGTACACATTAGGCGTTTAGAAGCGTGCGCTTAAGAGCGTTCAGTATCCTTAGAATGGGTTGTGCATAATTTACGAATAATATTTTCGCTATCGTTTATGAGAGTTTATGATAATATAAACATTTACTACTTGCAGCACCCCTACCAACAGCAAGTACACTACTAGAAAATAAGATAGATAGTTAAATACCGGACCAGAGGAACTAAATAGTTCTTCTCAATCCGGTATTTATTTCCTATAGAGGGACTATTTAGTTCCTCTGTATTCGGTTGGGAATGCTTTAGTTTAACAGCGATCCAGTAGTTTTATACAAACTCGATTAATTCAAATTTTTTGTGATTCTATGCATTTTAGCACTACAACTTGATTTGAATTTGACAGATTAGCTATAGAATCTTTGACTGGTCAGCGATCGTAAACAAAAAACTTTTGCGTTTTGATATTGTGTGAATCCATAAGGTGTCAATTCAGATTTCTCTAAAACTACTACTACTAATTTACTAACACTGATGCCATCCTTTTTATTTCGATCGTTATGGAAGGAACGGCACTATTTTTAGTGCTGTAATACAATAGCCACACTGAACCAAATTTGAGACGCGCGTTTGCGGACCAGATGCTTTAAAAACCGTCTGATCCGCAAGACCAGATGGTATTTAAAGCGCGCGTTTCCAAAGCGCGCGCATCGAAACGCCTAATGTGTACTGTACATAGTTTAAGCCTACGTTTGTTCGGTGCATTATGTTATAATATAGGTGTAAAAGTTATGAGCGTTACGCGGGTTAATGCGAACTGCGGGTCGCTTACGTAACCTTATAGTTTGGGCAATGAGGTAAACAATAATGTTTTCTGCGATTAGTAGTAATCTCGGATTAGCGTTGCGCAACTTGCTAAAGTGGGTAAGAATTTATGGAGAAATGGTTCTCAACACTCTGGCCTGGTCAGGTGGTTACAGAGAGAGATTTATATGCACTTCAAGCTCTGGCGTAGACCCCCTAGCTAGTGGCTATTTAACGTGAGCAAAACTCGCGCCGTAAACTGGTTTAAAAGATATTGAATGTTTACATATTTTTTATTAATTTATTTTAATGGGGTTTGCGAATTTAGCAATGATGATGCTATAAGTAAAAGCTTATTTGTTTTCATTTAATCGACTTTTTTGAATATTTTAGATTTTCAATAAGTTTTTCTTTAAATAGTAAAGTATAAAAGCCAAATCCAAGAATCGAGCGCAGTGATAAGATCTCTCTAGATTTTTAGAAAAGTTGATCAAATGGTAAAAAAAATGACGGTACTCACCAGTGAGTGGAGACAGGGCATCGTGTCGGCTCCTCCGGACTTCTGAAATGCAAGCCTCCGTCAGTACCAGCTTTACCAATTAAACAAAACCAGCAATTTGCGGTCTCCTCTACGCCCTACCAATTTATCTTTATCACGATTCCTAATCAATTTAAAATTATAATTAAATTGCACTAATTTCGGGGATGAATCACTGCACTACCCGTACTCACCAGCTCGCTGCGATCCAAGCACGCAAGTGACGCAAGTGACGTAGTGCGACGGGCTGGCGTGCGAGCACTGTACGGCGGCGCCTGCGCATCCCCCTTATATGTGCAGCCCCTCTCTCGCGCATCTCTGATACACTTCGATCCTATCTTAATTCACCCATCACTTATGAAAATTTACTATTGTGGTAAAAACTCGCAGTAGTTATTTCGTGGGACTCTTTGTTTTACGCGTGTTTTGTAAGTTTTCGATTGATTTTGAAGATTCGGGCCTGTGGGAGCCGTAGGTACCATGCCCATCGCGACCATCTCAAGTCACTGTCCTGAGACTAATTGCTGATAGATAGATAGATAGATAAAATCTTTATTTGCATCTTCAGACACACACATACAGTCTACAGCAATTGTATAGTACACTAATACAAATAAAAAGTTATAAAATAGAGTTGACAAATAAAACAAACAATAGCAGTAGGTATTAACATCTAAGCAAACTGTCCGTGTGTGCTGCAGTATGTCAAAAAGGCCATGGCTAGCGTAATATTTTGCTCAGGAAGCAAAAAACACTGATTTTCATTGATTTGCTGTTTACACGGATAGGGACCTCATATCAGTCAAGTTTTAAACATCAACAATGGTTATTGGTTAAGGTTGCGAGATGGGAAGGAGCCAAAAAATTTAGCACTAGACGATCGTCTCGCAGTTTCACCCGCATAGTTCCCGTTCCCGTTGGAATTCCGGGATAAAATATAGCCTATGTCACTTCCCTGAAAAGTAAGCTTCCTAACGGTGAAAGAATTTTTTAAATCGGTCCAGTAGTTTCGGAGCCTATTCAATACAAACAAACAAACAAACAATCAAATATTTCCTCTTTATAATATTAGTATAGATTACATTTTAGCATTACACGTCAAATACCTAGTAGGGTACATGGTACTAATAGAAATGGAGCAAACAAACACAAGTGATCGATGCATTATACTACGCGATAGGCTTAAATGGCTTAAATGACAATAGGCAGGACACTTACCTCGCTATACTGATCAAAGGTGGACTAAAGAATCAACTCAATTGAAAAGACCCAAGTGGCAAAAGAAGAACAGGTCGGCTAAAAAAACGATGGACCGACGACATCATCCAAACAGCTGGAAAAAACTGGATGAATGTTGCAGAAGACCGAGATAAATGGGTCAAACTGGGGGAGGCCTTTACCCAAAGAGAAGAAGAAGAAGAAGCTAGCACCCTGAAGACCACTAGCATACCTATACAGAACAAAACAAAAAACAACACCAAAAGCAGGGAATTTACAACAGGCTTACTCATTTATTCTAAATTTTTTATTGTGAAAGTATTGTTAATTCTATGGTATAAGAGATGTAACGGCTTAGGCTAAGTTCCTGTCATGTTATATCTCCATGGTCAAATAAATAAATTAAATCTCGTTTATAAAACACCTTTTTAGTATAGAAAATTAAATAGGTATTTAAAACTATTATACAGTAAAACATATATCGGAACGATGACTAGGGCTGCAGAGAGAGAAACTTCCTGAACTTCCATAATACAGTAATACATATTTGGGTTTTTGCACATTCTCACAACAGGATTAATGGATTCCATTTGTGATCATGGCGCATGAAACTGTGCCGAAATATTGGAAAACTCAAAACTCTAATCATGGTACCTAAATATACCGTTGGAAATGATAATATTAATTGTTTTCTTAAAGTGGTAGTTAACTGAGGCATCAACCCATTTATAATTTAATTACAGAGAACGTCTTGTTTTATAAATAAGTTCATAAAAGTGTTACTAAACCTGAATATAAAAACTGCTGAAATCAAAATAACACTCACATTATAAATGTGAAAGTTTAGATGTTTAGATGTATGGATGGATGGATGTTTGTTACCTCTTTACGCCCAAACTACTGGACAGGCTGAAATATTGCATACAGGTAGTTTAAGCCTGGAAGAAAACATAGGCTATATTTTCCCCATAAATCAGTTCCCATGGGATATAAATAACCATAAAACGTTTCCATGGAAACAACGCGTGCGGAGCCGCGGATAGAAACTAGTGAGAAATAAAGCACAGCGCTCACACACATTAAAATTGAGCGCCTTACACCACGATGAATAATTCTCAATTAGAATGAGTTGAACAACTCTTCTTGCCGGAGAACAAGGGAATTACCAACTTTACCTTTAATAACAAGTTCCCTTTGGAGCCCCAGGTTGTGTTCCGGGTGAAAGCTGCGGAAATTAACTCATGAAAGTAAGATTCCTTAGTTTTTTATTATGAGTTTTATATTTACCCTGTTTTCAAGACATAAATCAGGTCTATTTAAATTCATAGATACCTGAAGACACACAAAGATTACGCACCTAAATAAATAAATATTGCTGGAGAATCCACACAACATCATCTAGCGCCAAACTAAGCAGAGCTTGTGTTATGGGTACTAGATAGTATAGTTCTAGGCTTCGAATAATACGCTACTTTTTATCCCATACATCAGTTCCCATGGGATAGAAAACGTTTCCATAGAAACAAAGCGTGCGAAGCCGCGGGCAGAAACTAGTTTACAAAAAAGTTTAGGAACATGTGGACGACCTAGGTGCAGTGAGCAAATTAAATCAAATCAAAAACTCTTTATTTTCATAAATACAATAAATGTAGTAACACGTAGAATACGTTAAATTATAAAATTAAACACTGACACGGAAATAAAGTGATATTTTTCTGTCGCTTCGGTATGTAAACTAAAGTAAAGAAGCGACGAAGAAATCTTTAGCCTGTTAGTTGTTATTTTTCGAGTTGGAGCAAAACCCTTCCCAAGCTTTTATAATCCTCTAGATAATCTGATAGAAGTAGTCGTTTATTGTAAGCCTTTTTGCACAGCAAAGTTTTGACAATTTGTTCGAATTGGAAATTGCGGGAGAGGGTTCAATTCTCGCCGCGGGACAAATATTAGTGTGAAAAGTACGTATTTCTTCCGGTTCTGCGTGTACGTACTAAATGTGTATCACCTCGAGGAGAGAAACGTGGGAGGAGTAGACCACGCAGACGATGGAAGGAAGACCTAAGAAAAGTAGCTGGAAATCTTTTTGCAAAGAACTGCAAATGACAGAAGACGTGGAAAAACTTGGAGGATGCTTTTATCGCCCGCCCTAGGCAGTCCGTACACTGAAATAGACAGCACAGATTAAAACAAGCTATTCAAAGTTAATTTTATTTAGTTACAAGTCACTAAATATTTTTATTAAGTAGCGTTTCTCTCTTCCCTGTACTGTGTACCTATTAGGATAATTAAGCTGTTTTTATTTATTGTACTATCCGTTATCTGGTACCACAAACACATTCTCTGCTTATTTTGGGGCCAGATTGACACCGAGCTGTGACCGCGGACGCTCAGATAATCCTTACTTGGTTTACCCAGGACAGTTCGATGATTTGTATGAGTAAATACAATACCTATTAAACTAAAAACAACTTCTTATAGAGTCCACAGGTGATCGGAATGCTGGCTTCTATCTACATCAACGAATTAGCATTGCCATAATTCAACGTGGCAATGCTGCTAGAAATCTGGGCACTCTGCCTTCTGGTGACTTAATTACTAGTTACTTACTTTTAACAAAGCGACAATTGTAAATTGTCAAAAAACGAAATACGCATGATGTTTTGTGAACATAATATTAATGTTGACGGGACCGCAATCATTTTATCTATTCCCACGATCACGCGTGGGCGTGGGCTGTACAACATGTCCCCGCACGCTTGGAGCGGCTCAAGGACGCGCACGAAGTCACGAGACGCGATCGCAAGATGGGCGAAATGCGCCAAGGTTAGTGTCGCCTACTGTAGCATTGCACGAAGGGTGCTTTTGACGCAGGTTCGATTACCGCCTAGGGGCCAGTTTTTGTATAACTTGCAAATATTTGTTCCGCAACTGGATGTTTTATTTTATTTTATTTATTTGGGAAACAAAAACTTATGTTAAGGTACCAAAAACTATATTCTTAAACTAGAGCAAATGAAGCTAATGACAGTTTCCACTCATATACTTAGTCTGTAAAAATTCTGTCTGTGTTAAGTATACTAAATTCTACTCCGTATTCATAAAAAAGCCAATAGGCTACTATATGTTAGCCAAACTCAATGTAGAATGTTTATAAACAAACCGCCCATACTTAACCTGAAATTCACTATGTTGCCGCGTCCTTTTACTCGTAATTTACATTACTCGTCGAATTGAGACCCTTCCTTCAATAAATATTGCTTACAATTATATCTATTATCACGGAATCGTTTGTTACAAACGTGCTCCAGCTCTGCGGATCGTGCCCGCCTCCTGGCCGTTTCTAAATGGCAGTCAGAACATTGGCTGCAAGCATTTCCTGACTCGCTCGACAGAGCCTACACATTGGCTCCCCTTGGAGTCGAGATCCGTTAGGTCCGTGGGGTACCGAGGCTATTCGAGATTTTAAAAAATTATCTGAGCGTCTGGTCGAAGCGACGCGTGACCCGGGAGCTGGTGAGTGAGCTGGTACAGCGCATCAGCATTGCCATACAGCGGGAAATGCAGCCAGCATCTTGGAGACGCTTCCGATTGATATGGATCAGTAGAGCTACTTGTAGATTGTTTGCAACAGTCTGCAGTTAACTTTTTCAATTGTTTTAATTGTAAATACTAGTTCTAATTTATTTTCATAATCTGATTGTAATTTTCTTAGTGAATAAATAAATTATATCTGAAACTCGACGCCAAGTAAGCGAGTTTTAATTAGGTATTTATGTAGTCGTTTGTTAACAAACATACTAAATCGAGTTTGGCTTGTCGCGGCGTGCTCGCTGAGTTGTCGCAGTGTGCTCACTGCGTTGCGTCGGCGCGGCTTGCTCGCTGAGTTGTCTCAGCGTGCTCGTTGCGTCGCGTCGGCGCGGTGTGCTCGCTGAGTTGTCGCAGCGTGCTCACTGCGTTGCGTCGGTGCGGCGCGCTCTTTGAGTTGTCGCAGCGTGCTCACTGCGTCGCGTCGGCGCGGTGTGCTCGCTGAGTTGTCACAGCGTGCTCGTTGCGTCGCGTCGGCGCGGTGTGCTCGCTGAGTTGTCTCAGCGTGCTCGTTGCGTTGCGTCGGCGCGGTGTGCTCGCTGAGTTGTCGCAGCGTGCTCACTGCGTTGCGTCGGCGCGGCGTGATCGCTGAGTAGTCGCAGCGTGCTCGTTGCGTTGCGTCGGCGCGGTGTGCTCGCTGAATTGTCGCAGCGTGCTCACTGCGTTGCGTCGGCGCGATGTGCTCGCTGAGTTGTCGCAGCGTGCTCGTTGCGTCGCGTCGGCGCGGTGTGCTCGCTGAGTTGTCGCAGCGTGCTCACTGCGTTGCGTCGGCGCGGCGTGCTCGCTGAGTTGTCGCAGCGTGCTCACTGCGTTGCGTCGGCGCGGCGTGCTCGCTGAGTTGTCGCAGCGTGCTCACTGCGTTGCGTCGGCGCGGCGTGCTCGTTGTCGCAGCGTGTTCGCTGCGCGATCGCATCGCATTGAAATCGCTCGTAAATCGGCAGTGTGTTAAGGCTGTTGGAGCTTATTGCAGGTTACGAGCAGAATTGTGTAATGAGTAATTATGACAGACGTGATAGCTAGTACCTATCGGCTAGCGTAGAAAGCTTTCCTCAACTATGGCCAATGCTCGTAATATAAGTTAATGACTGAAAGGTAATGTATGAACTCTGATGTAATAATAAATAAGTACTTAACTAGGAAGGTAACTGAAATGCTTGGTTTTTTTTAAATTTTAAAATAGTCAAGAATTTGGCCACTATCTCACTTAAGTGAAGATGTGACTTAAGATGGAGCATGCTGTTCCAGAAGGAACTTAAGATTTCAAGATGGCTAGTATCCTAAAAAAATCGAATTAGTCCGTCAGTTAGATTAACAGAAGATATTGGACACGTATTTTTTCTTTTGTCGATTAAACAAAAAATTATGAAGATATAGCTGGTTAAAGTTCCGCGTGACGTCACACCTTGCGACACTTTTTAGCAAGGTGTGACGTCACTAGCCCCCACTTCCAACCTTTGACTTAAATAGAAATTTATTCACAAAGAAAATTATACTAGTCTTTACAATTGAAACAATTGAGCTAACTGCCGACTGTTGCAAACAGTCTACAGATAGCTCAACTGATCCATATCAACACCAGTCGGAAGCGTCCCCAAGACGCTGGCTGCATTGCCACGCTGTATGGCAATGCTGATACGCTGTGCCAGATATTCACCAGCTCTCGGGTCACGCGTCGCTTCGACCAGACGCTCAGATAGTTTTTTGAAAACCCGAAGAGCCTCGGTACCCCACGGACCTAGGGTCTCGACTCCAAGGGGAGCAAATGTGTAGGCTCTGTCGAGACCTGCATATTTGCGCCTCTTGAGATCTTCGGCCAAATCTGCCGCCGCACCTGCCCTCACGGATGTCCTCGGAAGATGACTAGATGACCTTTGACTAGCTTTATTTTTGTCATTTTTTGTTTGATTGATTGACAAAAAAAAAATATTTGTCCCTTATCTTCTGGTAATTTAACTGACGGACTAAATAGAATAATATATTTTTACCCAGGACACTACCCTATTGTGTTAATTTATCTTTTTTGTTGCTGTACCTTATTTTGTTTTTATACTATAAGCTGTAGGCCTTCCTTAAAAAAAAATTGTTACTTTTCGGGTAACCACCAAAGCAAAATGATCTTAAACGAGTATCAAGCACACTGGACCAAATACAGAGAAAGACAAAACACTATCGGCAAGCGGAGTAAGCCACGAAAATTTGTTATGACCCTTCCCTCAACTCCATACAAAAGAAAGTATAAGTTATAGCGAGCGAAGCGGGCCTCAATTTTTGGAGAGTTAGGCAAACTGACTTCAAACGAGGGATGAGCCCATGACCAGAGGCAGACAATATAAAATTGCCGACAAGCTGAGGGAGCTGCGACAATTTTTGGTTTTTGTTAGATTTTTTTGCAGTTTTAGCAAATTTGGCAAATGACCTAAAGCAGGGCGGGGGTTGAGCTTTGGATTGGACTAAAGTCAGAAGGAACGGCGTAAGTAATCGGCGACCGGATCAAAACGCGAATATTTTGGAGTCTACAAATTTTTTGCGCTGGTTGACAAAGTGACCTCGCGGATTGTTTGTTACATTTTTGTGCTTTTTATTGTGGTGGTTGGATTGATAAAAACTGAGTGCCAGACCACTCACAGGTTACGTTGCCGCTGCGCTGAACAAAACACAAAGCACAAAACAACAGTAATATCGGCGAGCGGATTGAGCCGCGATTTGTTTTGCCGCAGTTGGTAACCATAATCAATGTGACAGAAGTGAACCCCCTGGGACCGCGCCTACGAGCTCGCTGCGTGCCCGCGGCGTCGTCGCGGCGTGCTCGCTGCGCACTCGCCTTGAAATCGCTCGTAAATCGCCAGTGTGACTCTAAGGCCCGTGTTATGAAAGCCTGTTCATTGTTAGATCTATGCTTGAGTGGAGTTTATGCTATAAAAGCGTAACTCAAGCATGGATCGATGACTGAGCAAGCTATCATAATACGGACCTTAGACTCCTTCAGTTGCGTATCTATGCACATGCTTTAGCTCACGTTAAAAAGGTACCTACCTAATCAAATTTAATAGTTAATATTAGGCTATGAAAATTACGTAATGTACAAGTTTGTAGCTTAAATAAATACCTTTTTCTCTCTCATCCCGTTAACCTAAAGTTGATAATGTAATTATTAAGGTGGATCGGTTCGTATTGGCTTGAATTAAATTTTTTGTGGTGTATAATATTTTCAGCTTTCTACAAGAAATAAAACTATGGGAAAAGTAATTTGACGCAAATTTCTAAAACGAACTTCCAGTCACTGATACTTTTGGAGCATTTGGCAAAATAAGTGATTTTGGGTCTGTAATCAATGTATATTTTTATTTATAAAATCTAAAAGTCACACTTAATTGTCTAAAAAATATTTTCCATAAATTTTTAAATTGATTTCAAAACATAAACATCAGACGACGCAATTTACTCTGTCAACTCCAAGAACCTTTTAAACCGCCTCGTTGAAAAATTAATTAACTTCTTGTTGATCGTAGTTGTATGCATCCTATCCTACTAATATTATAAAGCCGAAAATGTGATTTTTATTTTATTACCAAATCTCCAAAACTATAAAAAGATCAAGATAAAATTTGGCGTACCTACATTTAGAACATAGCCTAGCGAAAACACTTTTTACTTTGACTGTCTAGGTAGCCAGTGTACAAACTGCCCCAAAAATTTTGAACAACAAAAGAATGTACGAACTGCCAAAAGAATGTACGAACTGCCGACAACCACTACTTAAGAAAATATTATCTACTATAATAGTTCCTGCGATGATTTTAAATCTGCACTCGTAATCTGTACCGTAGTAAAAGGTGTGGTTTGTTTGTACTTACAACTTCAAGTGGCTGGGTGACTTTTGTCATTTATTATCACGTGATGTATTTTAGCAAGTTTTTAAACCCCCCTACCCCATGGGAATAAGTGGTGAGGTTTTAGACTAACCCTACCCAAAATCACGTGTATTTTTTTTCTATATACAACAAAGTATCAAATAATCTAAATGGGTCATCTTATTTAATTTTGGAAAATAAAGCAACGCCATGTTTGAAAAAAATTAATTCACGTGGTATCTTACTACCCCTTAGTGATTTTGTTTGGCTGAGATGATTATGATAATTTTTCTACAGAGAGCTACAGTTATACTGGGCTCTGGTGCTCAGATAGAAAAGTCGCAAATAGAACCAAGTTTTTAACAAAATTTTCCTCTAATCCAAAAAGTTCGTTGTAAAAGCTCTAAACGGAAAACCCATAATGGCGGCTACAATGGCATCCGGTTCCGAGTTGTGAGAAGACCCCACCATAGTGCCATAACACGCTATCTGAATGTTTATGCGCACGAGTGGACCGCGGGGTCAAGGAACACATTAGAGGAGCCGAGACATTGAGAACCTGTTCTCACATTTGCACGCATTTCAGAGATGCCGTGATACCGCGAAACACCTGCGACGAGTTTATGGGGGTCACCTCTCAACTCTTTATTCCTATTTCTGACAATTGCTAAGGCAAAAAATATACCTTCTAGAAATTTTTATGATATTTTATTATCTTGTCTTGACTTTCTTTGCCTGTGGCTCTATCTAAGCATAAAATATCTCGCACGTATGGCTAAAGCTTGTCACACACCTGGAAAGCACCGATAAAGCACAAACAAAAATGCGAGTTCAAATATGGCCTTTAACTCTTAACATTTAGATGAATTTTACGTTGACGGCATCAGATGACAGATAGAGGTGTCAAAATTTACAGTGACAAAATGACCCAGAAGCCATTTTGTCAATGTAAAATGTATTTAAAGATAGCGAGTATATTTTAATACACGTTTTTGAGCTGTGTGGTAGCGGTATTGTAGCTTATAGAATAGCAAGCAATTTAGAAAGTATTTGTCATGTAATCATATCATTAGGAACAAAGTTTATAGCTTTAGGCAGTATTTATGGAAAATCCCTTGCACTGACCGTACATCTCCGCGGGTCAGCGGGCCGTTACGACATGCGCGGGCGCCGCTAAATGTGCTAAATGTCATCATTCAATCGACGTTATTGACATTTCGCATGCTTTCATTGGCGACCACATTATCTAAACTATTGTTTGTTCATTTACTTAGGTTCCTACTTGGGGTATGAGACGTTTTATTGTGATTTACGATTAGCGGCTTAAGACTACGGCTTTCCTAAGCTAAATTAAATTTGAGTTTTATTTTAATATAATCTCTAGCTAGAGCTTTATCACAATACCTTATCGTATCGTATCTTAAAAACTTACTTATCTTAAAAAATACTCCCCCTGCTTTGCGCGGGGGGGGGGATTATACGGCTACATATAGATCGGTACGCTCTGGTTAATTTGCTGTTCAGTCAGTAGGTATTATTTGCTGTGCAGAAATTGATAATATGCAGTTAATAATATCCCGAATGAAATGTGATATAAATTTTAATTTATAGCACATTTTAATTAAGTATATTTTCAACAACTAAAAGGCTTTTTTGTTTTATTTTCTATATTTATATACGCATCCTGTGTAATTCCAGTGCAAATTAGTTAGCTGTGAGTGCTACTTTAAAACTGACGACCATGTACAGCTTTACGTTTTCTTATAGCGCCCATAGCCCACTCTAGGTGTGGTCGGCACCACTTGTTTGTTCTTCCATTCTTCTCGATCAGCCGTCATCTCTACCGTACCTATCTTAGCCATGTCCTCTTTCACATAATCTATCCGTCTTTTCTTTGGTCTTCTTCTTCCCTTGTATCCCTCCACATTCGTACCTCTCAGATGCGATGTGACACACTCTTCTCGTCATAACATTCTTCCCTTCGCTAATACTTAAATATTTTAAACTTGCGCGATCAAAACACATTATTATGAACTCGCCTTGTTTTCGAAAACCGCTAAAACCGTAGTTTTACGTCTGGCGATAGAAAGCTTTTGATTAAGTTGATTCAGGTTGCTTTTTCTGAAAGCTATTAAAACTAGCTATAAAACTAGGTTTATAAGGTTATGTATTTATTTTATTTACGCAGACCTTTCTTTCATAAAGCTCAAAACCAAAATATTTTGAAGTGGGACATATGTCCTACTTAGATGTTTAACAGATAAACCATTTTACCAGGTATTTATCGCGTATATTTATCTATTTTTCTCCACGTTTCACGTGGACCAATACAGGCTGTTGAGGTGGAGGTTGAGGGCCCTGAGTCTGGTTTACGATGGTATCGAGTCGAAGCGTGATCCTGTCGTTTCCTTTTCAATGGAATTTAGTACAGCGCCTCTATCGTACAGACAGGAAACTACGCTAATCCCATAGAAAAAGGATACGTCACGATCGCGTTTCGATACTGTCGTCAACCAGACTCAGGGCTCTGAGTAGTGCTACCGCGCTTGTATGTTTGCATTTGCGATGGCATAAGCTACCTGTCCTATATGTCCACAAAGAGTTAGCTTAGCAGCATTGATTTAAGTAAAATTCGGAAGATTGGGTACTTCTCGAAAGTGGAACGCTAAAATTAGGTCCAATTACCACCCACTTCAGTCACAGTCAGACCGGCGCCGCCGGCGTTCGAATTTCGCGTGCGTATTGTTGTCTCGGTCCCACTTCTGTCTAGGTACGTCTTTGTTGTTCATTAGGTAGGTATATTGCAAAAGATTGAAAATAGCGTGTCTTTACGTTTAGTTGTAACACAACACAGGCCATTTGTTGAGTTAGCGCTGGGAAAACGTACCATATCTACCTAGTTTTACTTGTATCTATGCTTACCAGCGACTAAACCCATACTTGCCTATTACCCAAACTTGACGAGCTCAACACATAATGTGTAAACAATGGAGTTCCTTACATAACTCTCTAATACGAGTGTTTGATTGTTTGTTTGGGAAATTATTCGAATATGCTTAGAATTATGGTCAGTGACCGTGCAGGGGAAATGGGGCAATAGGGCACTTGTCGCGATCATGGGCCAACAGACAACTTTAGACTAGCCGAGCTTGGTGTAGAATGTTTGTAAGCAAACCACGGCACCAAGACGGGACAGTCGCAACATGCATCCTGAGGACTATGGCAAAGGGACTAACATCTTCACTCTGGAGGTAGTTTGTGGTGAGGATGATCAAGAAGGTAAATACTACCCGCATTGATTATGCTCAGCTTCCGCTGGTTCCTGTCAAAGTTCTGTATTATGTTTCTTTACTTTGCTGTTATTTTTTTTATTTCTATTTTAATTGTTGCGTGTCTTTTAAAATGTGTTTGATTGTATTTTGTAGTTAACTTATGAATGAACTAATTGTCTGAAATAATACCTTTTTAATTTTTATTTTGTAACTCAAACTTACCTACTTGCTTGGCAGCGAGTTTCAGATATAATTGTAGGTAAGCAATATTTATTGAAAGAAGGATCTCAAATCGACAAGTAATGTAAAATGCGCATAAAAGATGCGGCAACAGAGTCAAGTTTAGGTTAAATATGGGTGGTATGATTATAAAGATTCTACATCCAGTTTGGCTAGAGCATAGTGGGTAAGTGGGTTCTATTCTATGTGGGGCAATCCACGTACTTATGCCATTATTTTTGTTACTTATTAGTATTATAGTTTTTATCTCATTGTACTTACCAACCTGGTAAAAATATGTGTGCAGTCATTTGAACTAATTTGGTTCTTGCAAAATCTTCAACTTATTTCTGTGAAGTAATAGCTGGTGCCCGAGATTTCGAACGAGCTTATCAAGTAGCCTATATGCGTCCTCGGGAAATTGTTTTCCTCTACCAAATTTCATTAACATCTGTTCAGCCATTTAGGCGTGAAAGGGCATCAGACAGACAGACAGACAGACGGAGTTACTCTCGAATTTATAAGATTAGTATGGATGGATTTATTGTAATCAGTCAGCTAATAATAATTATAAACGATAATTTAACATTTATGATATATTTATTTAGCACATAGAAAATAAAATTAACAGAATAAAACCAAAACAACTAATACACGTATCTATTTCTTAAAAATCTAAGTCGTCACCAGAAGGCAGAATGCCCAGAATGGTAGCAGCATTGCCACGTTGAATGGCAATGCTAATTCGTTGACCGAAATAGAAGCCAGCATTCCGATCACCTGTGGACTCTATAAGAAGTTTGGTAAGATCTTTATAAATTGCGTGTGCCCCAGGACCCCAAGGAAAACATAAATTAGCTAAAATTGTTAGATAAACTTTATTTGTGTACAGCCTGCGAGAGATCGCCATTGTATACAATTGATGAGTAATCTTGGCCGACAGGGTAAATCTAAAATAGCCTATATACCGATATAGAAATGGTTCTTCGAATCGGATATGCAATCGACAAAGCGAAATTAAAGCTGCACCTGCTTAGGTGAAGCTTATGGGAAGAAAGTTTGCATCACAGAGTAAAGAAAACATCTGAAATAGAATTAAATAAAGTCACTTACAACGGGATATTTACCATGATAGTGTATGTAGTCGAAGCAAAAGACAAAAAATGAGGGTAGATCGGTACCTATGTTATTCCGTGATCATGGCGCATGAAACTGGAATTGGAATGCTCAAAACTCAAATCATGGTTGTAAATGACTTTGCTGTTAATAACCTTGATGGATTTAAATTTTTTATTTGAAATAGTACTTAGTAAAACTAATAATAAGTTACTAACGTTTCGGCAATTTTTCAGGAATTTCAGCTTAGTACCTAAATCCTGACGGATCAGAGACTCTCACTCAGTTTCCTTTAACGATCTATAGAACTGCAGTACAAATTATTATATATTTTTCACAAAGAAAATTACAATCAAATAATAGAAATAAATCAGAACTAGTAGGTATGTACAATAATTTATTAGTATAATTTTCTTTGTGAATAAAGTATACTTTACTAGTATTTACAATTGAAACAATTGAGTTAACAGCAGACTGTTGCAAACAATCTACAGGTAGCTCAACTGATCCATATCAAAACCGGAAGCGTCCCCAAGACACTGGCTGCATTGCCCCGCTGTATGGCAATGCTGATGCGCTGCGCCAGATACTCACCAGCTCTCGGGTCCCGCGTCGCTTCGACCAGACGCTCAGATAATTTTTTTAAAACTCGAAATTCCTCGGTACCCCACGGTCTTCACTCCGAGGGGAGCAAATGTGTAGGCTCTGTCGAGACCTGCATAGTACAAATTCCATTCATATCAGCCCTGAAACATCCACTGCTGCACCCCAATAACCCCAATAACGACCACCAGCGGTCCTGAACCACCTCCATCCATCGACTACACCACTATGGGGTCGTTGCTCCATGGAGTGGTTCATCTCCGTTTCCCATTGAATCGCATGCAAATTACTTATTTCAAACAAATTATGAGCAATGAACGTATCAATTAGTCTAAATAACCGCAATTACTTTACTATTACGATAGACACGGCAGCAACTGGTGAAAAGGTCAAGCGAGCCATCTTCTTTGTTTAATGACGCCGATCCAGCAGCTTGCAACACGTAGTACGTGCTGTTACGTCATAATACGAGATTGTGGACGCGTCAGGACGTAACGCCGATTTGTATGTAAATGTAAATACTGCGGCTAGGGTTGGCATAGTATCAAATCGAAAAAGGTTTTCGTTTAGTACTGCGTTTTATAATATCTGTGGTACTGCTGACTGTCAAAATTGACCTGTATCTACTGCTAAAATGCAACGAATTACTCCAAATCATTGAAAAACTACCATGGACACTTTTAACAGTGCATTATTTATAAGACATTGAAACTGTATAGCTTCTCATAACATCAAAATATTTCTGTGATGATTATTACCTAGCTATGTAAGTATGTAAGAACCTCGCGAAAACCTAGACATATTCATACCCCCATAGTAAGATGCAGTAAATCTAATACCTACTTAGCGATAAGATCTGACATTGCATATCATCATACATCTTTATGAATAACAAAACGATCACCTCGCGGTTTCACCCGCGTAGTTCCCGTTCCCGTGGAAATTCCGGAATAAAATAGCCTATGTCACTCCCTGAAAAGTAAGCTCCCTAACGGTGAAAGAATTTTTCAAATCGGTCTAGTAGTTTCGGAGTCTATTCAATACAAACAAACGAACAATCAAACCTCTCCTCTTTATAATATTAGTATAGATAAATTTGAATTGTAATAGGCAGAATTGAGGCAAATAGTAACGCCACCAAACAAAGAAGAAGAGTTCGAATGAAACTATTGGATCGAAAGAAAAGATCGTAAACTATGAACGCAAGGTACTTACTAATAAGGGCTCCAGTGTGACCATTGAGAAAATACAGAACCTGCCATACGCTTACTGAAAATCTGCCAAAATCTGCCCAACACTCCAAGAAAAATGCCATAAAATATGCCACATACTATTTTAGTGATTCTTTGATTGGAAAACAAAAATAAAACGTCAAGTGCGAGTCGTACTCGCGTATTAAGGGTTCCGTTCAATTGTAAGACCTAGTTTCTTTTCAAATAAATTCTAGGTCAATATGTAGTAGGTTAGGTACCCTGTATATTTTGGTCAAGGGAGAGAATCAAAACTTATTATTTTTTTGTTAATAAACTACAACATTACGGTTTTCAGATTTTTATGGTTATTTGTGCTACATGACCTTGCTTCTTGCCAAATTTTATGATTCTAGGTAAACGGGAAGTACCCTATAGGTTTTGGTTTAAAGCAAGAATTAAAAGTATTTTTTGTGATGAATAAACTACAAATTTACAACACAATACTAATCAATGGCGAAATTATTGAAGTTATAATATTATGTCTTAGAACTTTAAGGTAGTAAATAAGATTTGGACCTTAACGTAGAGAATTTACAGTTGATGATTACATGGCGTAGAAATATCAACAAACATTATAAGGGAATTCCCCTTAAGGACTACCTCGGACTAGGAGTTGCCAGGTGTGGGGAAAATTATTTCCAACAAAATTTGATATCCGTAATTTTTTGGTCTTACTATAAAATTTAAATTTTTTGTCCAAAATATATAAGAAAGTCACAAAGTTTTTGTTTCCAAATCTGTCAAAATCTGCCAAACTTCTATTTCGTCAACGTAATATGCCAAACTGAAAATGCCATAGCCAAATCTGCCAAAATGGCAGAAATCTGCCACAAATGGTCACACTGAAGGGCTCTGTTTGATGGTGCCACACTTTTTGGGTCATAACCAACATTGGGCGAGCTCTTGTTTACTTGCTGGTAACACTGGTTACGAATGTTTATTTTCACTTACGTCGAGATGCATAATAATAAGTTATGTGAAAATTAAGTGCGTATAATTTGCATAGGAATTTGTAATAAAAGAGTAAACGGAGCGTCGGATTTATACAAGCGTCTTGATGTAGGTCAAAAAACTCCCAGTGCGTGAAATAAACTCTAAAGTTTTTTAAATGGTTTATTTTAAATAATTCATGGTATAGGTACCTTATCTACACATTGTTCGTTTGTACTAGTTCTGCTCGCTCTCGCTCTTGAAAATTTGTGTTATGCTCCAAATAAAAAAAAAACATTCGGCCATGGTATATTCGTCGTGTTGCACCACACACAAACTTACCTACACTAAGTTATTTCTAAGTAGTACTAACTTACTTTTTTGAGATTGTTGGTTTGATGAATTAAAGCTACTGTGCTTATTTTTAAAATTGTATATTATTGTAAATTGTGTGTGTGTCTGTAGTAACAAATATGTGTTTATCTACATAACTATTTTTCTTTCTATTTCTCCTGTTGTTGCTATGGATTCCAGAGGTACACACCAAGGTGGGCAACACAGCCCAGCGCGGGGGTTTGGCGCGGCATTTCAATACTGTAACCACAGTAGATAAATGTATAAACAAACATGTAAATATTGTAGCCACTAGACAGCCGGCAGTGATTTGTCAACTCTCTGTAGACTATGTTTAGATATTTTTTCAAAAGCTGGCGATTGTCTTTTCCTGACGTCATTCATCCAGGGCGAACAGTCTCGACTTAAATAAGGATCGCATGGCGGCCGACATTTTTAGGATTTTTGATAGTCTCGACAAGAATTAAGTTTGAAACGAATTAATACTATTTATGTTCGTAAACACAATAGATGAACACAAAGAAAAGGTCAAATTCTTAAGATGAAAATAGATGTACCATCGAAAACTATCGATTTTTGTCGTACCGGAAACAAAAGGCAACTTTATGATTTCTGCGAATGTGATTGCGACCAAATTTGACAGTCCTATCAACCATCAGCATTGCCATACAGGCGGGGCAATGCAGCCAGCGTCTTTGAGCTACCTGTAGATTGTTGGCAATAGTTTGCAGTAAGCTCAATTATTTCAATTGTAAATACTAGTTCTAATTTGTTTCTGTTATTTTTTGTAATTTGCTTTGTTAATTTTTGAAGGTTTTGGTATGTATTCATGACTACGACCTATGTTGTGGTGACTGGTGCCGGAAATAGTTTATTTTGGCTGCTTTATTGAATGAGTAGAAAACTGAAGTATATCGCATTCACTGCCCAGCCTCCGCCACACGGGAGAGCAGACTGCCCTGGCATCAGCGTCTTGGGCCATGAATGTGTTAAAATACAATCTGACGTTGTTTACACAAGCCAGTGTTACTGTTGTGTACAGTGACACATCAATCACACTTGTAACTCTCGCAAGAAGGTCACTGTTACGAAATTAACGAACTATTTCTCAAATGTGCTCTAAGTTAACATGGAAAGGTCAGAAATAATAGGACGTAGGTGGTGTGCACGCAACATGCGAATCAACTGGAGTAGACAATGACATTGTAGACTTTGTAAATTTGACATTGATGAAGACTTCTGTCTATTTATCAACCCGTGAGCACCCATTGTGGACTTGCCTCTCTATTACGCCACTTTGTTCAGTCCTGAGGGCATGCGAAATATTTCTACAGCTCTAGATCCATTACGGGAACCTGGCATGAAATTTTTACACCAAGTCAACACTACGCTATTATATATTATATATACGCTATTGGATATCGGTGCACCACAGTGGGAACCGAAAGTAAAAATATTACCTACCTACTAGGTAATTACGTTTAGTTACTGACTAGCACTATACTATCTCTTTCAAATATAGTATCTATGTATTCAGTATGTATTTTTATAAAACTATGGACTTGTCCGAAATAAATAATAATAATTATTATTACTACGCAACCTAACAATTGCGCTCGTGCAAAGATTGCTACCGAATATAAAGTCACGATAGCGTGCCATCTTTAGATAACTGACCTACACCACAAAAGAAATAACGGACGACAACCATCCATCAAGTCTTGCGAACTTCATAAAAAAGGAAATGTACAAAATGGACGTTACCGAATGCAGTCGATCACTCAACACTTTGCAGAGCAAAAATGAAAGTTCCTCTAATGTAGGAACATTACTCATGGGCACTCGAATAATAGCTAATTGTCCGACCACTGCGAATAAAAGGTAAACTAAGTATTACGAGTCTAGTAAGGCATGTTTTACTAGTTTCTCCCCGTGGTACCGCACGCGTTGTTTCTATGGAAGCGTTTTCTAACCCATGGGAACTGATTTATGGGATAAAATGCCTATGTTTGATTCCAGGATTAGAATTACCTGTATGCAAAATTTCAGCGCGATCCGCTCAGTAGTTTTGGCGTGAAGAGGTAATGAACATCCATCCAAACATCCAAACTTTCGCATTTGTAATACTAGTTTATGCTCGCGGATTCGCACGCATTGTTTCTATGGAAAAGTTATTTAGAAAATTGTTAAAAGTTATTAGTTATTGGTTATTTATTTCCCGCGGGAACTGATTTATGGGATAAAAAGTAGCCTATGTTTTATTCAAAGCCCAGAACTACATCTATACGAAATTTCAACCCGATCTGTTCAGTAGTTTTCGCGTGAAGAGGTAACAAATATCCATACATCTTTTGCATTTATAATAATGACTAATGTGATGTTATAATAGTGCAGTTGGTACATTTTGGGGTAAGGTCAAGCCGTGAACCGCAGAGCCGTCCTGGCCTAGTGGACGACATCCGCACTCATCAGAATTGACGACCTCAACACAGCGCAGCGGGTGAAGTGAAGGCCCGGCGAGTTTGATACCCGCCGCGGGACAAATGTTAAACAAAGCGCATCAGCATTGCCATACAGCGGGGCAATTCAGCCAGCGTCTTGGGGACGCGACGACTAGTATTGATATGGATCAGTTGAGCTACCTGTAGATTGATTGCAACAGTCTGCAGTTAGATCAATTATTTCAATTGTAAACACTTAATCTAATTTATTTCTATTATTTGGTTGTAATTTTCCTTGTCAATAAAGTTCTAATTTGATTATACTTTATTATATACCTACCTATCATAAAATTTAACTTTAAATTAAGTATAATATTGGTCAGACATTTATTCACAAAGAAAATTATACTAGTATTTACAATTGAAACAATTGAGCTAACTGCCGACTGTTGCAAACAGTCTACAGATAGCTCAACTGATCCATATCAACACCAGTCGGAAGCGTCCCCAAGACGCTGGCTGCATTGCCACGCTGTATGGCAATGCTGATACGCTGTGCCAGATATTCACCAGCTCTCGGGTCACGCGTCGCTTCGACCAGACGCTCAGATAGTTTTTTGAAAACCCGAAGAGCCTCGGTACCCCACGGACCTAGGGTCTCGACTCCAAGGGGAGCAAATGTGTAGGCTCTGTCGAGACCTGCATATTTGCGCCTCTTGAGATCTTCGGCCAAATCTGCCGCCGCACCCGCCCTCACGGATGTCCTCGGAAGATGGGAAGGCGCAAGTGTGTCGACGCATGTAGCGTCCCACACAATGGGCCTCCCCAACTCCCATGGGACTAGTGTCATACCGTCGGGCCTCTTACCATCGTCACGCAACAGACCATTCGGTTCGAGAATAGCTGGTACGTTAACGGTGACAAAGGCCCGCCGGATGATGTCGTTAAGGCTAGCGTGGCGAGATATCCGACCAGCGGCCCTAGTGCACGATAATCCGTGATGACCAAGCTGTTCGACAGCAGTACCGCACTGGCATTGATGAGGCGCGCAACACCTTGCACCCAACCGGAGACATGTTGCGATACGGAAAGTTACGGGATCCAATAAAGTACCAGTGTTATATGAAGGAAATGCTTGCAACCAATGTCCTGACTCCCATTTAGAAACGGCCAGGAGGCGGGCACGATCCGCAGAGCTGGAGCACGTTTGTAACAAACAGTTCCGTGTCAACTCACACAGAGGCCCGTCCCATTGCCGTTGGGACAAAAGTGATTTTGGGGGAGCAGCATCTGGGCAAGCACTATGCCAAGCCGTTCGAGCTTCGTCTAAAAATGAAATTTTCAATGACATTCCAGGTGGGACCAAAAGAGAAGGATTTAAAATTTTTTCAACTAAAGAACTAGTGCTGTATACAGAAGACAAGAACGCTGGTAGGGCTACACTTGAAATTTTGCGTATACCTAAGCCTCCCAATTTGACAGGCAGGGAGGCCTGCGACCATGCCTTGTCATCTAAATCGATATAGTATAATATTTATTTTCTAAAATAAATAATGCTGGGACAATCCAAACAGCATCATCTAGCCCATGCTGAGCAGAGCTTGTGTTATAAAAACCAAAATAATTGACAATTATTTATTGATAATTATTTTAGGTAAGTCAATACCATAGGAACTGTTAAATCCATTTTCAAAGTGCGTGCAGATTATTAAACTAAAGCCTTGAATCAATTATTATTTGTCTGATATAATTACGATTTCTGCTTTTCAAGTCAATTCTCTGTAGAGACGATGTTTTATAGCGACACGAGAAGCCCACAATAACTCAGTTATGTTAGATTTATGGGCGAATGGCCGCACGTCATAATTTAATTTAGGCCTTGGCTAGGCACCTGACTATTTACAACTGATCCAGGGTCACTCTGCTGCTATATAGTAGGTACAATGTAGAAGAAGAAATAGTGGGTTCTCTACCTAGAGAACCACTAAAAGTTGTCTATTAATAATATATTTTTTTATATATTTTTATATTTATAAAGTTTTTTCGCCTTAATTCGAACTAAAAGAAACGTCTGCCCGTGGTACCGTTCAGCGTGGCCCGTGGTTTTGTTGACCGGGCCACCGAAAATTATTTTACGGTAGTCCAGTTAACTGTACCAGGATTTTTTTTCAGTGATTCAGTTGACTGGACCACGGAGATTTATAATTCTTTCAGCTATTAAGTTCTCATCAGCGAAGGCACGCGAGGCCACTCTGATCGTGATAGCGATTTGTAGATCTACACAATATCGCTCTAAATACCTGCCATCTTCATATTCGACGAACAATCTCAACTCTATTCATTTTATATCTTGGTATAAGTCGTGCAGCTAAAGCTTGGGATTGAACAATCTCAACTCTATTCATTTTATATCTTGGTATAAGTCGTGCAGCTAAAGCTTGGGATTAAATATGTCACGCTGAAGTTGGCGTTGTTACAACCCCGTGCCTCGGAAAGCACGTTAAACCATTGGTCCTGCACCTGACCTCTCCCCGGTCGTGTCGGTCTGCCATTCCATCGGATTATGAGAGTGCACTTGTGTTTTCTCCCACACTTGGGCACTGTAATATGTTGAGAATTGGCCGCCGTTGCCAAAGATTCGGCTAGGAGGACATCGTTATCATTTGTCAAATATGATCATGACTTTTCAATCACGATCTTCATCTACACGACTTAGGTATACATGAGTTATAGGTACCAATAGTTGATTCAGATAGTGCAGGTATTTTGTACACTGATGAATTAATGAATGATTAAAGGTATTTTGTACACTGATGAATTAATGAATGATTAAAGGTATTTTGTACACTGATTAATTAATGAATGATTAAATCTCTTGCCAAATTGACGTTGATAAGAGAAATGATAATTAGTTAATTAAAAGATAATCTGCGTACGAACAACTGGCTGTTAGTGGCTGTGGCCGGAGTTACGGGCCGTAATGTAAGGGTGTATCCAGATCATCTTATATAACACTAGCTTCTGCCCGCGGCGTCGCACGCGTATTTTCGGTATAATAAGTAATATATTATCTAAGTTAGGTCATGTTCTAAGTGTACGTCAAATTTCATCTTGATCTGTCCTGTAGTTTTGGAGATCTAACAAAAATTCAGATTTCACAAACTTTCGGCTTTATAATATTTGTAGGATAGTAGGAAGTCCACAGTATATGTAAAATTTTATCACGTAGATATTTTAAAACACGTTATATACCTAACTATGTTTATAACATGTTTTGTTACTTAATCTGGACCGTATTGAGTTTACCTATCTGAGCCTTGTTAATATCATAATAATATGTATAAAAGTCAAGTGAAAACTTATTGCTTCAACTGTACTATATTAGGTAACTAGCGACCCGCCCCGGCTTCGCACGGGTGCAATAAAATACTACTATTACTATTATTATACATATTATGATTTCTCAATCAAAGAGCAAAGGGTTTTCATTCAAAGAAATTAGACCGAACCACAGATCACTATATATGTACCAAGCTACGATCAAGATCATTTATTTACCCTGGGGAGCGATTTCCTCCGTCCACGGTACCAAGACCGAACCATAGACAATACTTAATTGACACGTTTACTTTGCAACGCCGTTACAATTTTTTTAGCAATTTATTCATTTTCATATTGAAACTACTCGATAATCCGAATTTTCCGCCTATAAGTTGTTGACTCGGATCGACAATTTTTTTACGCTCTTTAATTTGATGTGCATTTAGTTCGAGTCTACCGTAGACCGGTCCGAAATTATTAATATAGATTATAATTTGCCTATGCCAAAAACTTGGGCCGAATGTTAAAAAAGTAGGACCGAATAAGATTTTTGATATAAAATAAATTATGGGCCGGCATGAATAATGTGGGACGACTGCAATTTTTTTTATGTAGGCCGAACTTCCTCTGACTGAGCGAATCACATCACACTAATATATATTATAAATACGAAAGTTTGGATGGATGTATAGATGTATGGATATTCGTTACCTCTTCACGCCAAAACTACTGAACAGATCGGGCTGAAATTTTACTTAGGTAACTCTAATCCTAGAATCAAACACACTTTTTATCCTATAAATCAATTCCCATGGAATAGAAATCACCTGTAAACCTATAAACTAGTACCTATGCCATAAATGACGTCACACTGAGAGCGTACGTGCTGTCGGTACGCCGTATTCTTACCGCATACCGACTGTGACGAAGGCAAGAACTGCAGAACTGCGAAGAACTGCAGAAGGCGCTATCACTAGCACGGATATTGATGTTTCATGTTCGCTGCTAATGTAAAAAAAATACTATAAACTAAACTCTGTCATGTGAAACTAAATTACGGTGTAGTCTCAGTAGTACGGTTACATTTAATAATAATAATAATAATACATTTATTTCAGACAACATTAGAACAAGTATAGATCTTATTAACGTATTCTACGGTCCATATGAATATATAATAATAATAATAATGCTGGACAATTCACACAGCATTATCTAGCCCCAAGCTAAGCAGAGCTTGTGTTATGGGTACTAGATAACTGATATACATAATACAATACACTACATAGATAGATATTTTTTATTAAACATAGAAAACATCCAGATATATACCTTAAACATTTGATTGAACCGGACCACTGAGTCGCTCGAAATATCAGTAGTCCGGTTGCTTAATTGAACCGGACTACTGATACGTTTTTAGCAACTGTTATTTCAGTGTTGATGATACATTGCCGGCTTATTGTACTTATCGAAATATTTTCTTTTGATCAAGTGACGGCAGATGCCGGACGCGGCAAGCTGAAGACAGGGCGTTATGGCGCACACTAGGGGGCCTATGTCCAGCAGTGGACTAATATAGTTGACTAACAATAACACTTGTCCGAAGACGCAGACGAGCCTCTCGATCCTCGTGTCGCGGCGGCGGCGGCGCGCTCCTGCAGGTCGCACTGCCGAGGCTGGGCACTGAATGCGTTGAAGAGGTAATGCGAGCTTTCGGAGTCGCCTCAGGGATTTGAGATCAAATTCCAAGAAAACATTTGTAAAGGATAACGTTTGCTGTGAGAAGGTATCAGAAATGCTAAGCTTAGCTCAGCTGGCGATAAATGAGACACGCTCTGAAACTTAGAAACAGATCGGGGAGATGAGATTTCGTAGGGACAGAGTCCGTAGTATGGGCTGTAGATTACCACTACAAGCTATTAAAAGTTTTCCCAAACATTTGTGATGTGTGTGTGATTCGGTGCATTTTAGTAGTACCTAATCAGAGATATAGGAAAATTTGGCGGTAGGGCCCATCCTTATATTCTTCTAAATCAGAGGTGTATTTAGATAAGATAAATTAATTTATTTTATGTACCCAAAAACATAAACAGCATAAACGAGAAAAAAAGTGCGTGCAATAATAAGTATAAGAAGTAAAACATAAAAGTAATACGCAAATCTAACAATTTTCTATACATAGGAAAATGGTCCTTTCTCACCATTTTGCAGGATGAGGCATTTGCCCAATACTGAGCTGGTTTTCAGTTAGGTTAGTTTAGACAGGTCAGCGATAACAGATAGACGAAAACTTTTTTTGTATTGGTAGGTACTGTGCAAACCCATAGCCACGCCGATTCATGTGTTAAAATTCTGTGAGCAGACCGAGAGCAATGCATTCGATCCGTTTATATCTATAGCTAGTGGTTTGTTGCTTGATTGGAGTGTTTGCGGCCGCGGTGTCGCAGGCCTCCGCGGCCGTATCGAGCGACCACGCCCCCGCCCGCGTCCCGCCTCCCCGCACTCCTGATAAATCACATAATGCATGCAGATCGACGGAGAATTCATTTGCTCCTTCTACGCCAAAAATAGAGATATAATTTTATGTTATGGTTGTCTACCGCTGCCGAACGTGTGAGTCGAGCACGAAATTGTCGATGTGAGTACGTACGTAGGTATAATAAGATCAATAAGTTGCAAATTATTCCGTAATTATTGGATTGATCTTACGTAAACCGGAAATAACTGAGTAGCTTAAAAACTTTTGTATTATTGCTCAGTCTTATAATTTTGTTAAAACTCTTATTTCATTATAATTAGCAGGATTATCTTCTGTTATATAATAAGCCACTAAATTAAATTAAGTAATTAACTTTTAGTCACGAAAATGAGTACAAAATGCCGTTCTTTTTTTTATGAATACTTAAGCTAGGTTCACATTGCTGTGTCGGGGTGTGTCGTGGCGCGCCAGAGCGCAATCGGTTACGTTCATTACCTATTTAGTAGGACTAGTTTAGTAGGTTGTGTTGGGGCACCCCAACACAACCTACAAATGTGAATCTATTGGGGTGCCCCAACACAACCTACTTATGTGAATCTATTGGGGTGCCCCAACACAACCTACTAATGTGAATCTAGTCATAGGTAATAAACAGATAGGAAGGCACTGCTGAAGGGCGGGCGGGGCGGCGGCGGCGCGCTGACTAGGTCAAGATGCGCTGCAAGAGCCAACAGACCTTATAATAACGAATTTGTCTTTGAATAAATACTGAATTGCTCTACTTAAATAAAAGGGAAGCTTGTTTTTCTTGGTTTTTATGCAAAATATTATACTCTCCGCGGCTTTGTTTACGTGTACCTTAATCAAACTGTAAGACTCAAGGCTAGGTATCGAAATCTTCCAAGCTAGACATAAAATTTACACATTCACTGCCCAGCCTCTGCGGCAGTACGTGGCAATCTGTGGTAGTGCGAGCCGAAGACGTTATGAGCAATTAAAGGGTTAATTTATTTCTGTATTTCTTTTTGTGATCTTTACTTACAGAGTAATACTAAGAATGCTGTGATGAAAACAGTTATTGGTATAAAATAAGTGCATTCTGCAACAGTAAGCACTGACTAGGTTACTAACTATAATTAATACAAACGCAGAGCTTTTAGTAGAGCTGAGTCATGGCCCCCGGGAGAGAGGGGGGGGGGGGAGGCGGCACGGACACTCACAGTGAATACAGAAGGAGTTCCTACGTGCTAATTCATACTAGATATAAAAGCTTTATTTTTTAAATGAAATAATATTTTAATCGAATACTTGGCTCAATGAAATATTCACTTAAGCAACATTATTTTGTTTTTCTGTCGCATATTATATATCTATTGAATAATGATTTATATATCTGATAAGAATAATGAATATGAATAATGATTTATGTATTGATATTATATATCTATTGAATAACAAAGATGTGCCCACGCGGGCCTTACACGATTGAAGTTATAAACTCAGTTATATGCAAGGAAAACTTATCTACCTGGGCCCATCTTAAAAACGAAATGGAAGTTTCTGATTAGTTTTCGTGCAAACGCTTATCTTGCAACAAAATACATAAGAGAGAAACCTACAGATATTTGAAAAACTGTTTTAAAATTTACAAAGTGGTACCTTTCATTTGATACCCCACGTGACCTTGTAGGTCTCTTTTCAAATTTCGGCATCAAAATTTGTATGGAAAATTTTCATTTTCATTTTGCTTTTTTGTTTCTTTAACCCTATACAGGCGCACGAAATGTATTATATTTCGAGTTGATAGCTGCGGTAGTTACTGAGTTAAAAAAGGACAGATATAGCGAGACCGGGTTTCAAAACCGTAAAAAGACAGCATAATTTTTTGGTGTCAAATTAATTAAAACGTCAAGCGTCTTGGGGACTCTTCCGACTGGTATTGATATGGATCAGTTGAGCTACCTGTAGATTGTTTGCAACAGCCTGCAGTTCGCTCAATTGTTTCAATTGTAAATACAAATTGTAATTTAGTTGATTGTAATTTTCTTTGTGAATAAAGATTATTAAAACGTATACTTATAGCACTTTCTGTTTGTATAAGCTCAATATGTAGATTTTTAGATTGTATAATTATTCAATGTAGGTGTAACGATTTGGAGTCATCTGTAAAGATATGGTCTTGTGTAAATAAATCATTTGAATGTGACCACCAGCTACTTCGCACGCGATATTCCAGGATAAAACTAAAGAAAACCTCAGCTTGATGTTTTCTGTATTTGCAGTCGTCGCAGTGTTACTGGTGCCCCCGCTCTGTGACGAAGGGTAGGTAATTGCATTAGCCGGACGTGGGTTCCGCTTTTTACTACGGACAGTTTGCGAAGCAAGAACAATATTGAAGCTTTTTAACTGTTTGCTGTGTCTTACTCTTAGGCTGAGCGCAGACTTGAGTCACGACAGTTTTAAGACAGACTTTCCTCACATAGAAAGTCTGCCTTAAAACGGAAACAAAACTGTTTTGTCTTGCATCTTCATACATTTTGTAAAGCAATAGTCTGTCTTTAGTCTGTCTTAAAACTGTCGTGACTCAAGTCTGCGCTCAGCCTTACTATCCTACGGCTCACTTTTAATGCATCAGGAAGTAACTCTAGGTACAATCAATGATCAAGTATGGTGTATGTCATAAATCTAAGTAAAATCTGTAGATATGGTTCGTTCTCCCAGCGCTTATTCAACCACTGGCTAGTGCTACAACTACGCGCAAACTGCTCAGAGTTACATTTCCAATCCTTGGCAATAATTACAAGAAAATTAAAAATTTCAAAAACGCCCCGACAGATTTTCATGCAACATGACTAAGAACACTCGGGATAAAATTATCTATGACACAAAAACTTATGATTACATACTTAAAAATTTATATCAATTACACTTTACACATTTGATGAAGACCAAAATACAGGCTGTTTGGCCGAAAAAAGATACATACAATGTTACGTTTATGTTCGGATTTGCTGACATTATTTGTTTAGGTATTCATCCAAATAACCATCGCTGTAGAATCCGAGAGGATCTGCGATGACATTCATTTGCGGCCATTATCGTTTACATCGGTATTAGAGCGATCCTCTCCGCACGATTGTGCGACACGACTTATTGCGAAATTCGCACAAATTACTAGCTCATGTGCTTCAGTTACTCACGCACCTAGGACATAATTCGTACTTCTATATATAAAACCATACTTCCAGAAGTACTAGTAATAAAAATTCGTTAGTATATTCTGTTAGACTGTTACGCGCGCTCAGCATGGTTTATAAAACCTTAGAGAAGGCTAATAATGAGTTATTCCAGTGTTCCCCTTGACAAATACCCCTTAAGGGGGAAAACTGGAAATTTAATTTTAAAAGTTCAGAATTCCCTTCAACGGCTCTTCTTATTAAACTTTTTCCCCGTGAGAAAATGTATTCACGGGGAAAGAAAGAGGAAGAAATGTGCAGAATTCCCCCTCAACGTTTTTTCTTATTCCACTTCCCCTTGAGAGAAGAAAACCAAAGAGAAGCAAAAAAAACCTAGTACTTAACAGTGACTATAACCAATTTCTATTTTTATCTTGACAGGAATGTCAAAAATCACACCAAATGTCAAAAATGATAACCATTCTTCCATAATAATAACAAATATTAGTAAACTCTGTTTGACTGTTATACATCCCGTGCGCTAAGTATAAAACCTTTAAAGAAGAAGGCTTATAATGACCTAGACAAGGTGTAGCCAGAAAAAGCGACATCAGGCATCGCTGTGCGGTGCCGGCTTAGAGCTCGCACCACCCCAACTCTTCCCGCGGGTGTCGTAAGAGGCGACTAAGGGATATCCACCGGGGGCGAGCCGCAGCGCCCCCCGCAGAACAATTCTACCACCAAACTGCGATCCCCAACCCGCACGCCCAGCGTGGGGATTATGGGCACTACCCCCATGTGATAAAAGCCAATAAGGGGGAGGCCTGCGTCCAGTAGTGGTCCTATACAGGATTGAGTTGAGTTGCGGTACGTGCGATTGTGTGCGTGAAAGCACTGAAGTATGTTTGTTAAAATTGTCAACTCACACATAGATTCGTTTTTGGCTTCAGAATCAAAAAAATAGATGAATACCTCTGCTGTGACAGTCGCTAATTTTTGATGGTAGAATTACTGGTAGAATATGGTAGAAGGATTTAAGAACTGAAACAAAAGCCATGGACAAAGAGCTGTCAGACATTTACTTTGACAAGGTTCCATCCCACTTTGACAACGTGCGGAAGAAATGTGACGTAAAATATTTAATTTGACGGTTGCGGTGTTTGACTCGTCTATTTCATCTCTCACTCCTCGATCACGTCATGATAATATTTTGTTTTTTAGAAAGCTTACTCACGCGTTTCATTCTGGCATCAGCGGGAGACCATCATCGCTATGGCAGTATTCCTCTTTTTTGATTCCCAGTTGGTCCGATAGCATAATTGGGACAGAATTAGGATAGGATTAATTAGCATAAAAAAATTATTTTCAAGCTAACCGTAACTTGTAGCTAAAGCTTGTAGATGATAAAAGTTTATTTAAAAATTATGGATAGTCTCATAAGACCATTTTCCTGTCCCTACACCGTACCTTCCCTTATTGCCCCGTTCAAAAAATTCACCCTGTATACCTATGTGAACATTGGGTTATTTAACTATTCGGGAGAAAAAGTAAAACTTCCTGATAACGCGATAATGGCGATGAATGGAGGGCTTAGTTACATACATTCATCATTTTGCTCTGGAGGAGCTAATTTCTCTTTAATAACAGCTTTATTAATGTAAGTTTATGGTGTAATATTGCTATAGTACCAGTATAAATAAATCAATTTTACTCAATTGAAAAATATTGTAGCTTTGGATTATTAAAAGCAAATGAATAAAAATACTACGAGTAAAGACGCCATGATATTTTATACTTGCTACTACTTACATTTTAAATTGCTTGGGTAATCCCGTAGGTACTGTTGGATATTAGGTACGTAAATAAAAATACAAAATTATGTTCATTTCTACTTAGAAGGTATATTTATGGGGGAAAGCGTCTTTGAATATTTAACATCCAGTGCCAAGTTTGAGGCGAGACCTCTTCAACTTGGATGGAACGGTCCCAAGTGGGGCAAGTTTGCGAATTTTACAATCGATCAACGGGTTTTCCATTTTTCTCTTTGAATTTAGAGAAATCGAAGATATTATACTTAGTCAATAAACATATTCAAAAATAAATAATGCAACAATCACGCTTTAATGGACAATCCACACATTATAATCTAGCCTTAAGCTAAGCAGAGCTTGTGCTATGGGTACTAGATGACTGATATCCTCATATGGCAGGATACTTCCTGCTATAGCATCTGCTGAGTGTTGGCCATTTTTGCGACCTATATGTTGTTACTTTTGTATTATCCTTTATCTTTTGTATGTGCTATGTATGTATTGGTTACAAAATAAACGCATTTTTACTTACTTTACTTGATAAGCACCTTATTGGTTTTTATCTCATGGTTGATAATGCCCAAAATCCCCACGCTGGGCAGGCGGGTTAAGGATCGCAGTTCGGTGGTAGGATTGTTCTGCAGGAGGCGCTGCTGCCCGCCCCTGGTGGATATCCCTTAGTCGCCTCCACCCGCGGGAAGAGTGCAAAGTGGGGTGGTGCAAATTCTAAGCTTGCACCACACGGCTGATATACTTAATACTATACATTAGGTACGTTTTAAACTAGATTCCGCTCGCGGCTTTGCCCACGCTATTGGTTTGGGCTTGGACAGCTGGATTAAATGTAGTCTATTATTTAAGTCGAATTATGTTCTACTTATTTGACTTGCCATGTTAGATAGTACGTATGTACATATATGTGTTGGACCAATCTTGACGTTACCCCGTCGAATTTGGGTTCGTTAGATTTAATTTCCCAGGTTTGGTCTTAGATGATATAAAAGCTTGTTTTAAAAGGTGTTTTTTTAATAATCAAAATTCATTAAACTTGCACTATTTACACATTATAATAAAACTATACCACGACAGCGCGTTCACCTGCTGAAACTTCGGCAAAATAGTTGAATTAACGCGATAAATACCCATTGATTAATATAATGCTTCCAACTTATTTAAATTTAAACTTACAACTAGATTTTTATAGATTACGTATCACAATAAGTATTTCGCTTATTGCAGTTTTCTGACCTGTTTCAATTGTAAATACTTGTTCTAATTTGTTACAATTCCTCAAATGTAATTTTCTTTGTTAATAAAGACATTTCGGCTTAATAATATTCAGATAGATCCCTCGCCTTTTATTCGAAGGTAAGTGTTGTTTTCTTTGTACCCACTAAAAGCAATTTCATTTACCTCCCCTTCAAGTTCGCAAACTTTTTTCCAGTGTCAGCCAAAAGGAAAAATGTCTAGATAAGTTGCAGGACGAGCGGGAACTGACAAGGCAGAGTAATGAGCCGAGCGGGCCGTGACGGGAATACCCGGGCCAGGGAGGGGCTGACACCGGGTGGAAACTCCACTCCGAAGTATCCTTCTGCTAAAACATCTCTTTTTCTCTTATCGGCGGCCAAGACACACTTCGGGTCGTTGAGCCATAGAAGTAAGTACTACTAAAATACATTTAAGGATGAAACAATATAGAACGAACAACTACTTACGGTGTAAATAAGTGGATCAGGGGATTTCTGGAACTCTTGTCCACAAATCCCCTGTGCGTCTTCTCTTTGAGCCGGCAGGGGATTTCTGGACAAAAAGTCCAGGAATCCCCTTCGCAGGGGATTATGGCAGGGGATTATTGGAATAAGCCATATATTTAAATAGTAGGTAACAATTCCACGCAAAACCTTCTGTTTGGATAAAAAGTTCTACAAAGTAGTTTGTACAAGAAAACCACACCAAAGCTGCGTTACTAGAGTTACGATAAGTTACTAAATATTTTAATTCTTATATTTTTGCAATGGATTTCCGCAAAGTAACGCCTGAAACTATTATTTACCTTAAAATTGGAATATTATGAATAAATAATTTACTTATACCCACACACGTGTTATACAAAAGTATCCTACTATATAAAGCCGAAAGTTTGTGAAATTTGAAATTTTTGTTACCTGGGATCTCCAAAACTACTGAACAAATTAAGATGAAATTTGGCATACAATTAGAACGTAGACTAACTTAAGCAATGGGTTACTTATTATACGGAAAATATGCGTGCAAAACCGCGGGCAGAAGCTAGTACATAATAAAGAAAAAATAAGCCTTTGGATTTTTATTTGAAACATATTGTAAGCTGCGTGTAGTAGTGTCTTTTGTCTTTCCTGTGCTGTTTGTGTGTGTACCTAATGAAAAGACTAACTATCTATCTAGAATCCCAAGGGTAAAAAAATCCGGTTCAGCCTCAGTCTAATTGTTCTTGTTATCCACCGAGGTCAATAACGACGCTGGTTTTCAGTCAGGACCTTGCTGACAGCATCATAATATATAACTGATTCGGTATTACAAATACAGACATCTATTGACTCCAATTCGACATAAATTATTTTGAACAGTTGGCATTATGAACAGTTGGCCTAGGGCCATTTGCTGCTGCGGCACACGTTGGTTATCTACTTACTTGTTTCTACATACTGCTTATTCGTTTTTTCAATGTACTGTATTTATTTTTAGTGTATTATTTCAGAATATGTGGTGAATATAAAAGACATGTCTATGAATCTAGTAGTCCAGTTCAATTTCATTGATATCTAGTAAGCAATCTTGTAGAGTGACGCGTGACCCGAGAGCTGGTGAGTATCTGGCACAGCGGCGCATCAGCATTGCCATACAGCGGGGCAATGCAGCCAGCGTCTAGGGGACGCGACGACTGGTATTGATATGGATCAGTTGAGCTACCTGTAGACTGTAGTCTTTTATTATCTTGTAGAGCTAAGTAAATTGGTGATTGAAGAATAGGTATGCTATGCTAGGAATGTATGAGAGAGAAGTTTGAATACCCATAGTCCTATACCTAGTTTGCATTCTTGCTCACCATGAACCACATTGTACGGACAAAGGACCCTTTGGAGCAGAAAGGTTCGAAGGACAACACTAACCAACCCTTTTCACAAAATAAAATACAACATGGAGGCTAACAATTTATATTTTTTGTCGCGGCTTATTTTAACACAATTTAGGCACTTTAGTCGTGTTTTCTCTTCGCTCTCGCTTCAAAATAATTTAGAATTTCGTGTTTATTTGGGCTGCCTGACGTCTGGTCTAATCTTATTTATCACTTTGCTTAGATAAATTCTCGTTCTTTGTGGTTATTTTGAGAAAAACAGACATTCTAGGGTTTGAAAAGTCTGATTAATGAAAAACAAACTTTCGCCTTACCAATATTAGTAGGATAAATCTCGTAAACAAAATCTGTTTCAGGATAGAACGCGAAACTTTTAAATTAATGTGTGCAAAGCAGAAAGGATTTAGCTGCAGGCAAGTAGTCGCAAGCCGTTATGAAAAATGGCTGCCATTCCTGGATACAGATGAGTTTGGAGCTCGCGATAAGATTGCCCGGGGCCCAGGATAAATCACGTGCGGGTGACACGCGTAATCCCGGGTAATCCGTAGCGATCCCCGAATGATCCCGGAGTGATCCTGAGACCGCGCCAATTGCCGATGTAGGGGTACATCGTACAACCCTTATTAAAGCCACACTAACTATTGTTGAGGGTGGGTTTTACACAGAATTTTACAACAAACAACATTTAGGTCTCAGAAGAACTTATAGGTAGAGAGAAGAGTCTTAAAGGTGGACTTTTGATCGCAACAGAACATGCATCTACTCGTAATTGCTCCAGCTCGGAAAGTAACACCCTAACAAGGTAAAGGTTTCTTGTTTACTTATTTACTTACCATACTAAGATTGAAGTGGACTAAAAATCAAAGTGATCACTTTAGTTCCTAGTTTTATTTATTTAATTTGAACTGTCCAAGAGTTCTGTAAGGTCTTAAGGAAATAAAGCACTTTGGTATTTGATATTTGTAGAAATTAGAAAAACTATCTTTAGGTATAGGTACCTTATGTGAAGTTAGTTTACCTTTTTCGTTAGTTCTTTTAATTATCCAAAATATTCTTTGCTTTATTAGCCTGTATAAAAATAGCCTCTACCTACGGTCCACTAAGTAAAAATGGATTTTAAGTAGCAATATTGAGTTTCAGCGCGATCGTATATTAACCCAACTTACACTGTAATGTGTCCATGTCCAATCTAAGTAGGTAGAAACTCTTTTAACGCTACATTCAGGTCTGTAAATAACCATGCTTATTCATAGAAAAATAACAAAAACACTTTCCATTAGACATGCAAAGAATGCTTTTGAATGAAATGGTATATTCGATCGTGAATGGATCCCCACACGACACACGGCGGTTCCCATGGGAGGGGAGGGGAGGGGGTGCTTTCTATTAGTTTATTTATTTATATGCTAATGCAAACACGAGGGTTGGAAAATAATTCATACTGTTATGAACGTTGTTAGACACCCTGTATAGTTTTATGAGCGAGCTGAATGGGCTTCTGTTCTTAACAGCCGGTCACTTATACCCTGATCATATCACACGAATCCTACTAATATTATATACGCGAAAGTTTGTAAGTATGGATGGATGGATGGATAACACAAAATAGGTTCGTAGTTAACCCGCTTACATTCATAATGGATGGATGGATGTTTGTTACTCTTTCACATAAAAACTACTGAACGGATCGGGCTGAAATTTTGCATACAGGTAATTGTAATCCTAGAATCAAACATTACTTTTTATCCCATAAATCAGTTCCCGTGGGATAGAAATCACCTTTAAACGTTTCCGTAGAAACAACGCGTGCGAAGTCGCGGGGCGCAGCTAGAATTATATATGCGAAAGATTGGATGGATAGATGGATGTTTGTTACTTATTCACACCAAAACTACTGAAGGGATAGGGGTGAAATTTATTGTATAGTAGGCTGGAGTAAAACAGAGGCTACTTTATCCCATAAATAAGTTCCCATGGGATAGAAATAACCTATTTAAACGTTTCCATTGAAACAACGCGCGCAGCTGCGGGTACAAACTAGTCTAGGTACTTGTAATCCACAGTGTATCTATGGAAATATTTGACACTAGCCGATCGCCTTGCGGTTTCACCCGCGTAGTTCCCGTTCCCGTGGGAATTCCGGGATAAAATATAACCTATGTCACTCCCTGAAAAGTAAGCTTCCTAACGGTGAAAGAATTTTTAAAATTTTTCAAACCAGTAGTTTCGGAGCCTATTCAATACAAACAAACAATCAAATCTTTCCTCTTTATAATATTAGTATAGATTGATTTGATCATTGGTTAGTTAATCAGCGTTTCGTAACCGGTGGTTATTTGATTGTAACTGGTAACTTGTCCCAACGCTGTACCTACCGCGCAGATGGAGGCGGCTCTAATAGGATTAATATTGGCTATTTAGAGTGGGGGATGAATTGGACCGCTTGTCCCAGCCGAACGTGTTTATCTTCTTTAATTTTTAAAGTGGTGATTTCTCCATGACCTCCTTTCTGTTTGTCCCCACAATTTTAAAGAAGTTAATACATTCACTACACAGCCTACATAGGCAATCGACAGGATGCTGAATACGGACCAGGGAAAGATGGACATTTAATGTGTTAATCTAAGTTTTCGTTACCAAATGGGAGGTGAACTGTACTTCAGTTAATATTTTCAAAAAAAAATTGCCTGCACGGACGTAAAAAAGACATGAAATCGTGCCATTCTTTAGCGAAATCGTTACCGAATGGAACGTCTCAAATTCAAATTTTATAAAAAAAACTAGCTGCGCCTCGCGGCTACGCCCGTGTTGAAATTTACGTTTCCAACTTTCATAATTTTTCTTTCATACAATAACAAACACAACAAAAAAAGAATTAGCGAAATTGGTCCAGCCGTTCACGCGTGATGCCGTGACCAAGGGAAATAGGGATACATTTATAAATATAAAAAAATTAAAATAGACTAGAAGAATAACAAAGAGGTTCATCTTAAATTCAAATGGTATTAAACCTGAACTAAATAAAAATTTAATCAAATGAATATACACTTATGGTGCAACTCTTCCAAAACAGCACACAGATCAGAAGCTCCAACGCTCGTGGTTGCTGCGGAGGGCGCATGCGCGGGTATCGACCCATTTATAAATAGTGAGGCCGGTGGTGGCGATACCACCACGCAACCACCGACTTGCTACTAAAACAACAACTCACAACACGAAATAGAACGTACGCGAATTGAGGATAGGTACAGAGGCGTTCATAGATAGGTGACCCACCTGACCGGTTCCAAGTCACGCTTTTAAATTAGTTTTGTTTGGAAATATTTTTGTGGTACTAGATCGGTCAGTAAAATAAAGATAGCTGCTTGCTATCCTCAGTAAAATAAGGAAAGCAAGCATCTCTATTTTACTGAAAGTCTGGCTTTAAAATAATTCTGTATCAATTGAAAATAACCGCCATTGATACAGAATTAAAAATAACCGCCAACAGTGAGAAATGGTCGTGCGATTGTAGCTTCCCTGGTGGGGTACAATCGCACGACCATATCTCACTGTTAACTGCTGCTTCTGATAAAGGCTGATGATGAAAACATCGATTGCAAAAGCTGGTAGCTCAACTGATCCAAATCAATACCAGTCGGAAGCGTCCCCGAGAAGCTGGCTGCATTGCCCCCACAGAAATCTAAATTTCTGTGATTGCCCCGCTGTATGGCAATGCTGATGCGCTGCGCCAGATACTCACCAGCTCTTGGGTCACGCGTCGCTTCAACCAGACGTAAATGTTTTTAATTAAATTTGTTTAACATCTTGCTATCTTCAAAGATACATATCTCAAAATATTTCCGTATCGATAGAATTTGACTTTAAACTAAACAGGGGGTTTACCTATTGATGAACGTCACTGTACAAATACATGTCCCGAGGCGGGGAGTGAACCCGCAGACCTTCTGCGTCAGAGATGGACTTTCGCCCGCTGCGCCACAGAGGTCGTTTAGTCTAGTCGAGTACTTTGACTATTCAATTCTGCGCAACACGACATTTCAGATATAATTGAAAGGTCAATGGTTAATTATTCACCCTGTCTGTCTGACCTCCCGCGAGGGTATTCCTGTTAGGTACAGCAGGGAACACTAACTATGGTATTTTAGACTCAAGCGATGTTTTATGCAAACGAATCTGACTCGAAATGGCTTTAGAATTTAGATAATGATTGTAATATGCTGTGCAACCTAGTTATGTGAACTTGTCTAGAGAATTCGTTTCTCAAAGGTTTACATTTACAGCATATAAGCAGACACTTCGTCACTAGCTCTAAAGATATCTTCATTTTTTACCTCCAACGCAAAAAGAGAGGGGTGTTATAAGTTTGACGTGTCTGTGTATCTGTCTGTGTATCGTAGCTCCCAAACGGATGAACCGATTTGAGTTAAATTTTTTTGTGTCATAGATAATTTCATCCTGAGTGTTCTTAGCTAGGTATGTTTCATGAAAATCTATTCAGCCAATAAACGTCGGCGGGTTTTTAAAATGTTGATTTTGTCTTGATCTTTATGTCACTTGACATTGTCTAACTAAACTAAAGTTACTAGATATATAGCTGACTTGTTTCTGCCCGCGGCTTCGCACGCGTTGTTTCTATAGAAACGTTTTGAGGTTATTTCTATCCCATGGAAACTGATTTATGGGATAAAAAGTATGTTTACGATGTTTGATTCCAGGCTTAGAGCTACATTTATCCAAAATTTCAGCCCGAATCGGTCAGTAGTTTTGGCTTGAAGAAGTAACAAACATCCATCCATATATTTAAACATCCATACTTTCGCATTTATAATATTAGTGTAATGTGAAGTTGCTACTTGGGATAATTTTTTCGGCGATGGCTAACAAGCACTATTTTCGCATCTCTGACCAAGCTGAACAAACTCAAACTAAATACTATGGAGGTTCTCCATGTTGACCAGCTCGATCAACACGACGACGGTCAGTCCAGGCTTGCACAGGCTGCCCAATCTGTCAAAAGAAAGGATGAATTAACAAAAACAATTGAACTAACGAAAACTCCTAGCGATTCGCAAAAATTATCAGTAGGTAAATAAATTCAAACAAATTGTCAAAACCTTGCTGTGCAAAACCTATAAAATATCGGATTATCTAGAGGACAAAAAAGCTTGGAACGGGTTTTGCTCCAGCTCGAAAAATAACAACTAACAAGATAAAGGTTTCTTCGTCGCTTCTTTAGTTTTGTCTACAAACCGAAGCGTCAGAAATAAAAAATATCACGTTATTTCCGTGTCAGTGTTTAGTTTTATAATTTGACCTTTTCTAAGTGTACATTTATTGTAGGTATTTAAGGAAATAAAGAGTTTTTGATAGTAGCCTCCATGTGGACGCACCTATAAAAAAGCTAATAAATAGATATAGAAATTGTCTCTGCTGTATGATTTTTTGCTTTTAGGCTAAGCTAAAAATCATAAAGATGATTCACAATTTGATTGTTTCGAAAAACTAATAACTAGACTTCGAATCCCTTAATTTAACATTGTTTCTAAATGTCGCGGTACAAATAATAATCCCCTGGAAATAGTATTTTTATGGATCCGCCTCGAGATCATTCTATTATTATATTGTCGAAACACACATAAAGAAAATACAAACAACGGACATAGAACGTACTCTTTTTTTAAATAGTTAAAGTAGCTTTTTTCAAGTTTAGTCAAGTAAATTAAAAAGTGCGCTTAATCCAGACAAAATAAGATTACATTATGTAGTTCACTCATCCACATATTTTTACATTAGAGCAGGCTCATCATTCACGAGCCTAGGCTTCCCATTCAACAATATTTGCATAAATCCTCCATCACTCTCCATGCACGTAATCGGAGAGGGCCGCCGCCATCTCTCCGCCCTTAGGGCCTATTTTTAGTGATCGACCGGGCCATAGAGCCCCGTACCACATGAATACCTACTTGAAGGCTTCACGGCTTCAGGCGGCGCTGATTGGGCGGCGAGCTGTGACGTCGATGGCCTGGGCGGGCCAATGGGAGGCCAGGGCTCGCGCATGGCAAGGAGGCCTCCGGGCTCACTCGATCCGGGTCAGTCTGGGCGAGCGGCACCGGTGTGCCACGCACGGTCCACCACAAACTAAGGTTAATATAGCATTGTAGATCATTATATACATTCTAATACACAAATAGTTTAGCAAAATGTGCTTGTAGTGATTTAGATATATTTTTCTGTAGATTGGTGTGTGTTGGGGTGGCGACGATCGATATTTTTCAGCCGCGGTGCAAAGGGTTATGTAAGAGTAGATTACATAAATGTGTTTGTGCAGGTACATAGGTACATACTACGGGGGTTTGTTCTCGGTTTTATTTCCAGTGTAAATCAATGGTGTTGCAACAATTTACTTAAATGAAAAAACTTTTATTTTGAAAATAATTTGAAAAATATTGTTTTTGAGTTATTTTAATGACAGAGATACAAAAAAATATCGCCTGGAATTTATTCAAAATAATATTAGTTATTCTAAACGTTCTTTTGTGTGTCGTATTTTTATTATTATAGATCTAACGTAATCCAACAATATTATTTTGTTCCTAAACAGAGTTGCTTAATTATGACCAAAATATTTAAATTAAAACTTTGAAATAAACGATAGGTTACAGTAAAAATAAAACCCCGCCCGCCCTATTCGTCGCGCTGCCCCGTTACGCGCTACGCCGCAGCCTTGGCGTAGGCCGCTACGCCGTAGGCTTTCTGTAAACCGCTACGAAATTTCTCTACAAATGTCTTGTAAAAACTTTTTAAAAAGAAACATGATACACCGTTTTTTATTCATAATACATTTTCTTCTGTCGTCGGCGGCGGCGGTTCTGTCTGAGCTAATATCTAAGTCTAATCTAAATAGTTTGGGCTATATTCGTGTACCAAAAATTAAGCAAAACAAGTGAACATGATGCGGTAGTTATGTAATTTACTTTCAATGCGGAGGGAATGAAATAATTTAAGCAGAGCGGGAGTCGCGCATTACAATGGCAATAAAAGCCAAATGAATTCACAGTCACATTCGGCACAAAGGGCCGGAAGTCGTAACCGGCGCGCTTCCGCCGGCAAGATGGCGGCCGGAAGTGTCCCGAGTGGTGGTTTCCGCCGGTACACATCCGGAAAACTCTGCTCTCAAGATGTAGACTTTTTTATGAGCGAAAGAACCACATACTCTGTTCAAATGAAACTGCTTACTCGACTTCACTGTGATTTTTCTAGTTTTTGCTTTTTAATTTGTTGTAACTTTGTTATATAGTTGCTATTTCAAATACTCGATGTTTTCTCTCTTGTTACAGATCAAGCACACCATGGAGTAACGCCAACGCCACAAAATCAATAAATCAAAAACATATCAAATAATGCACTGATAGACATAACACTACGGCTTCACGGGAGCCAGTAACTATAATTATAATTAGAATATAAATCGCATTTACGCGGCATTTATTTTAAAATTACGACAGCTTCTCTAAGTCTTGGGGGTCTATCTAAGTCTTGGGGGTTTCTAGGGGGTTAGTTGTTGTGTTGTGTTGTGTGGGGCTTCGCCCCGGGCGGTACGGTGGAGGCTGAGGGCGCGCTGTTTGGGCGGCTGCAGGGCGCGCTGCGCGGGGGCGCCGCCGCCGCCTCGCCGAGCCGTGTGGCCAGCTCCATCCGCGGATACCTTTCTAACAAGGTCGGCTCGCTGCAGCTGAGAGACACAGGTCAGTTATATCAAGCTCTGTCATTATTCAAAGGTCAAGCTCAGACACAGCCGATTCGGATCAGAAAACTTTGAATAAATAAAATGGAACAAATTTAGTTTTATCTAGGAATCTTTAGAACAGCGAAGCTATCACTGAACGGCCGGATCATGCACATCATGGATGTGGTTTACTCCTCGCGGTTTCTGTTGCATTTGAACAAGCACTTTCTTTATCCAGGGCGTCGACACCAAGTTATCTACCTGGTACATCCTAGGCTTGTCTATGACCTGTTATAATCCATTTCGATACATAATATCAAGATATATGTCTTGGTGTCCCGCTCGTGAGGTATCACGAGGCTTCCGTCGACTGGGACCACTAGGTATCTGGACCGCGGTCCCAGTCGCCGGATTACATTTTTGAATCCGTCGACTGGGACCGCAGGCCACGAGACGTAAGTTGTACAGTCGTCGTCAAATACAGATCCGAAATAAATACGAGACTGTTTTCGTTCAAATATCGTTTCGTTAATTAAGTAGTCCCTGTGATGTGAATTTAAATTTTTTTACGTTTATGTGTAAAAGTTGTGATTATTATATTTAAAAATATTATATACTTATCCTAGACGTGGATTTACTCCATGCACTTAGTAATAGTTGTAGTAGTAATTTAGCCATCCCCTTCACTTAGATCAACCGCGAATGTAAGTTTATAACAAATGCTACCCCTCTCTAATCCCAGCCCGTTTCACCTGTCGATCTCAAGGTTAAGCAGCCCTTTTGTTTAAAACGGGAATTTACATCCCTTGGTGACTCGCGCGACCAATCACTGTAAAGAAGCTTATCAGTTAAAAAGGGTCAAAATATTATGCATTGATTTGTTATTAGATGATTATGAGACACTGTTCCGAATGTACGCCGAATCTGTACAAAAGGAACAGATCATGATGAAATTCGGCGTACATTTTGGAAATCTTAGGTACCAAAAACTCACATTTCACAAACTGCTTGGCTTTATAAAATAAGTATGATAGTCAAAGAGCAATAAAACATATTTTTCTTTTGGTTACTTACCAAAATCAATACCTATTTTATAAAGAGGAAAGATTTGTATTTTTGTATAAACTCTAAAACTACTAGACCGATTTCAAAAATTCTTTCACCATTAAAATAGTACATTATTCCTCAGGCTATATTTATTACTTGAAAAAATTAGGGATCCCTACTAAAACTTCAATAATGTAGCCCAAGGTGTAAAAAAATTAGCCATAAATTGTCTATCATCGCATGCGCTACGGAAACTATTGATGATAGAACAAAAAAAGTTTTAGAATACTAAAGAACATATAAATGTCTACAAAAAACTTAATAATACCATATGTCCAACAATTGTAGTTATGTCACTATAACTACTTTCTTACATTTTAAAAGTTGATAAAAATGCCGACCATACCTTAGTATTTATCCTTATCCAAATTAATCATTTCGTAATCAAGACTGTTGAAAATACCTGTAGATTACTTTTGAATTATTCAAATCAGACATAATGGAATGTCCGATTTGAATAATTCAAATAATATTACGAATTTAAAAATGTCAATCTAAACAAAATAGAAAAATAAACGCCGCCGCGCCGCGCCGTGGCTGGTGCACGGTGTGGCCCCGTTCAGCACAGGTAGCAACGCACGTGGCAACTATAGGACGGCAGACCGACACGATCGGGGAGAGGTCAAATGCAGGACCAACGTCATTACGTGCTTTCCGCACGGCCCCGCGCCTCGGAAAGCACGTTAAGCCGTCTATCACCTTCAACTTCCTAACTCCGGGCTGCTACTGTGAATATTTCTTGCTAGGAAAGACCCAAAATCTTGGTCTGACCCGGGATTTCATCAGCGGTTGAAAACGCGACCGCTAGACTAACGAGGCAGTCGGATAAAAGTATAAAATGTCCTGCATAAAGAGTCAGTTACTCTACGTTTATCCAAAAATGTTAAAAAATAAATGTCCACCCGTGCGAAGCCGGGACAGGCCGTTAGTTGTTTATAATTATAATTATTTTTTTTAATAAATGTTTTCAATCACAGAGTTCTGTTCTTAAATATTTCTTAAAACACTTTTACCTTTGACTGTACTGTATCTGACTTGAACAATAGATTTTTTCATTCATTTCGAGGGCGGTCCCAGTCGCCGGAAGAAAAATAATAAAATTAATTCGATCCGGCGACTGGGACCGCGGTCCCAGTACCTAGCGGTCCCAGTTGACGGAAGCCTCGTATCACGAGCGAATTCGAGCAAATAAAATGTAATTCATCTCCAGGCAGATCAGATGATACTTATTTTATATTTATACATAAAATATCGTGATTAATGTTCACTACGAATTTTTGTCACAATACGTTCAGAATGATAAGATTCGACTGTATCAAGCTGTATCTCTCAAGTTTAAAATTCTATCTATTCGTAAGCCCTAAATTGTTTTCTCTGGAACGTAGCGTTTTTACCGACGTAGGTACCTACGTATTTTCCTGTTATGGGTATCGCAAAGTACCAATATCCGTTTCACCTCCCGAGGGAATTGGACCTGAACCGTTTTACGTCGAACCGTTTCTACCTAGGCTGGGAGGGTAAAATGTTTTCTTTGAGGGAATATAATACCAACATACCCAACTCAATGTTTATGAAGGTCCAAGGGCACCGCGGCACTGCAAGATGGTAAGTAAGCGGCTAGATTGGCTGTTTGCTACGATCGTAGCTTATAGCTTCGATGACTAGGCTAGGAGTTCAAAATTAAAAACAGACATCACCTTGCCACATCCAGGTGACTAGCTAAGCCAGACGGCTGCAGTTTGACCGGTCCCGTATATATAGAATATAGAATTTTGTTTCTCATCTACCATCTTGGCTAAGGTACCTAGCAGAGCGGCAAAAATGAAAATAACGGAACCGAAGGATAACAGTTATGATAAGAAATCAAATAATATCGCAAAAATTACCCAGAGTTTGAGAGCTTACGCACTATAACAAAAACAATTATCCTGATGTTTTTACATGGCCATTTTTTCCTAAAACAAACAATCCTTACGTTCCTCTTCCCGTTTCAAAAAGATCCTACTCCGATCTTATTACAATTGAATAAGGATTAAATTGTAAACAGCGTTGTTTGAGGGTACGCTAACGATCAACAAATATTTGCGGAAGAGTGCCTTCATTGGATCAACAAGGGAGCGACGCCAAATAGGAGTTTACCAAATGACAATGTTTTAATATATTAAAGGATACCTGATAAAGGAATCACAGTATTAATACTACATACAAAGTTAGAGGAACATTAAGAAAGAATTCTGGACAATCCACAAAGCATTATCTAGCCCCAAGCTAATAAGAGCTTGTGTTATAGGTATTAGATAACTGATATACCTACTTAATACAATACACTACATAGATATATTTTTTTTATTATATGTACCTACATAGAAAACATCCAAAACACCCTGAAAAAATATCTGCAGATCGTACATACATTTGTACCGAGGCGGGAATCGAACCCGCAACCTCCTGCGTCGCAGGCGGACCTTCGCCCGCTGCGCCACAGAGGTCGTCTGTTTGGATTTAGGCAGTAGGAAATTCTAGAAAGAACTACACCAACACACAAGAAAACACCTAAGAACTTGAAGATTTTTCATAAGAGAGAGAGAGAGAGAGAGAGCCTAAGTAGAGCTAAAGAGAAAGTAAGAAAGAGATACAATAATGCTAGACAATTCACACAGCTAATCAGAGCTTGTATTTAAAAACATAAAGGAGGATGGCTAAAGTTTATTTTATCGGTTCTGCAAATAACTATAACCAAGTTCGTCAAACTCACGTCTACCTTTATCTTCACACGAGCCCGTGTTCGTTCACGGTATAATGGTTTTCCCCATTACTCCCCCACGACCACAATTTGCCGACATCCCCCTAATTGGATCAATTACGGCGCAGGTTCGACTCCCGATCCCGTTACTCTCGTTACAGTCGTTAGTCGTTACAGTTTACTGTTACTTCAGCTTTCTTTTCATTAACGGGTTTTGGGGAAGTCAGGGTTAATTAGGGCTAAGTTGAAACGTTCATTTTATTTTAATAAAATGTCACAGAAAATTATTTTCGAAGACACGTTTCCCTTACCTACCGCCATGCTAGGGGGCGATATAAGGATAAGATGCGGTAGGTAATTCCAAAACAAAATGGGGTAATTTAATAACATCATCTCAAAAACATACCTATTCGTAAAATCTAATTTTTCCTTTCAAGCATTACCTCCCAAGTACCGTCTCGACTTCAAAAACGAAATAACAAAATGTGTTATATTTGTCATTACATTGCCGAGAACGTGCGTGATTACATTTTCCACCCCGCGTTGATCCTTCAATGTACAGCGAGGCGATACAATCTATCGATCGATCTCGAGCGTGGATAGCGTCGCAGGTGGAAACGCCAGGTTCCAGAAGTTTCTTGTACTATTTATTTTGTATAAAGTCAACATGAAGGGTGGCAGTTCTAAAACTAATCATAAGTTACCAACTTACTTCTTATAATAGATTGGTTAAGTTTTCGGGAGAATTGCTATGAAGAATATTATTTTGTTCATCGTTGTAGTATGTTCCTGCTATTGATCTGTGAACATAGCTCATAACAGGAGAACCGGGTTCGGTGTGTAGAATCCTTATAAACTAGTGAGAATTATCCATGATACACTTTGATGAGAGCTAACAAGAAGCGCAAGAAAAACCTCTAAAACAAAATAGCTTCACCGCTGACAATGCTTATCATGTAAACTAACACCCGAGCCTGTGAGACAGCTCGTAATCCGACATGACTTTGAACTTCCAACGAGCTTTCAACAATATCCCCGAGGTACTACTGCTTTCAACAATATCCCCGAGGTACTACTGCTTTCAACAATATCCCCAAGGTACTACTACGGTACTTTGAGAACTACGGTCTAGCTTAGGACGTGATAAAACTAGATTACATTCTGAAAGAACGACCTTTTCAAAGCTCCTTTGCGTTTGTTGGAGTAAAATATAATCAGGACTTACCCTATCTTATCCAGTTCTCAATACTTTGTAAACTTACTACGTTCTAACGAAAACTACCTACCGTGAAAACTGGGGCGTTTTAGTTTAGAAAATGGTAAAACATGATTACATTCTGAGAGAACAAGCTTGGCTTTCTTTTACGATTATTGGAGTAAAATAAAGGAGATTTAATGTTATTGTAAGTTATTCTCAATGTTAGAACTAACCTACGATCTTACTTAGAAGGTGAATTGAAATTCTGAAAGAACGAGCTCGAAGATATTTCTTTTACGATTATTGGAGTAAAATAAAAACAAGATTCGATCTAACTTATTTCGATTCACGTAACAATGTTAGGCTCAGTCGATACAAAGTTCGGGGTTTACGTCAGGTGCGAGAGGGTGGCGTGGCGCCCCCCTCTATGAATATTAGATGTACAACGTCCCGCGGGCAGGAGTCGAAACTCGTGTTCTATGGAAATGCTGCGTCTGACAGACGTGACGTACCAGCGCTGCAAATAGATGTTTGATCTGGGTTGCCATGTGGCAGGATTTAAGGACAGTGATTTTTAATGTTTGCCTTTTGATACAACATAATATTACAAATATTGCATACTTTACTTCGCTTACAGTCGGTTGTTCGCACGCAAATTTATCTTAGTATCGAAATCTCTTGTCAACGTCAAATCAGCAACAGAAAGATTCGGCTGTTAGGATTCGGAGGTCGATGAATCGTAATAATTGAACTTCAAAAATATATATTACTACAAATAAACTAATTACAGGGTAAGTACATACTGTATTCAATTATACATTGGTTCTGAATAAATTATTATGATTTATTATGATACATAATAGATAAGTTTAATTATAATAATATTTAGTCCATTAATTAATATTTAACACCGACGGCTAAAGCTCTTCTAGCGAATAACGAAAGTTCATTCATTATTTGTGTTCACAAATTGGACGACAGATCCGCTGCAGGCGACGGTGGTAATGAATATATCGATTTTGCGGGATTTGCTCATTGTTTCACGTTTCTGCACGTTAAGTTCAATGTAGGTCAATGTAACTACTTACATAATACACACACAACACGATTGTTTACTAATTACTATGTCACGTGACTACTTATAAAAAAGTGTTAAATAAATTCTGAACTTATTACAAACAATAAGCAGAATAAAGGCACTAGAGTTGTCACGATTATCATGTCCGATATCGATGAAGCGCGTGGCAGAAGGCGCGCCTCTCCTTTGCCCAATTGCTTTGACAACGCATGACAAATGGCGGCGAGATAACAACGCGTCGGGATTGGGGTGCGCTCGAGATGCTCCGATACGATCGCCTCGTAATATACCGCGTTAAATCACGCGTGAGATGTTGGGTTGGATAGTTAACGTTTAAACTAGCAATAATATAGCATCGTTTATCTTAGCATTATTTATTATCTGTGAAAAAACGCGGAAAAGTTATAGGAATTTCTGTGAGCAGATAATATGATAGAAGGTACTGCTAAAATAATTTAGCTTTGGCTCTACTGTGGCCATGTTTAGCATGATAAAAGTTGGAGAGCCACCAAAAGCTAAACTTAATAAACAGGTAAGTGCTTATAATAAATAATTCTGATTGTAATTCGACCTCTCGCGATACAGAAATACAGTAAACTGTATAAACTTTTTTATCAATAAATGAATTTTGCATTTTGTTTGTTTTATCTAATATTTGAATTTTTGTTTTTCATTTTACTAAAGCACACCCTGTCCATTCCTAATAGGTATTATTATTTTAATACTTATATACAGGCTATCTTTCTTTAAAGATAACAAAGTAAACGCATAGCTATTTAAAGCGTTGATAAAATCTCCTCAACCCGATCAGTATTCAGGTCACAGGTCCCCAATGAGCGGGCCACGTTCACCTCCGTAACGAACCGTGTCCGCGCGGCCCGCGCCCCGCTTGCGGCCCCCTCCGACGTACTTTTTGTAAGACTTGGACACGGGCCATGGATGTGCCCAAATATAAATGCGGGCTTTTTGTAAGCAAAAAGCTGTGTTGACCTTCTTCAACGAACATTCTTCGAAGATAACCTTCGTCAATTTTCTAAAAGTCAGTCAAGACAGTGAGGAACGTCCTAAAAGTGTGTCCTTTCATCAGCATTGAAATACGAATGGATAATGACTCAGTTTAATTGAAGTACCTAAGAGATGAAGAACTAAATAATTATGTTCCTATTTCATAACATAGCCATTTTTAATAACACTGTATGAGTCTACTAATGATAAATGGATAGTATTGTGCGAGCGATGAAGGTAACATCTCTAATTAACCATTTCGAAATATTTGTAATGATTGATCATCTAATCACCAGCCTATTATAACAGATTTTATAAGTTAACTAACTATCGCCTTTGTACCATTAACCTATTCTATATACGAAAAGGTACCTTCAAATATTTGCAGTCAATTAAAACTTCACGCCACCATCGCCAATCTAAATGCCGACAGCTAACAATAGTAATCCCGGCTCTAACGAGACCCTCTCCCTCCTGGCTTACATTTATTGGCAGTGTGGGCGCCGCCGCACGCTCCTGCGGTATTGTACCATTGTTATAAACGGGAGCGGCTTTTGTTTCGAAGTTGCACATTTAAAATCGCATTTTAAGTTTTCCGAGCGAGGAAATTTAGATTTATCGCTTTCATTGTTGTTGGGGGTAATAGATGTTTTAATGGGGATGTAAAACGAATGTAATTAACTGATATTCGACTGTAGATTTGGGGTGAATAAATCCAAATCATCCGTTTGTAATAACAAAGGAACGCACGATTACCAGTTCGTCCAATTACAATTTTAAACGCGTTTCGTCCAACACGCGTTTTTTGTCCAACATGCACAGCACACGAGAATGAATCCGCAATTTATTCATTCTACAGAACGCGCTAATCACCAGAGTACCTTCCAATAAAATTGCCAAGGATTATTTTCTGTCCATGTTCGATTATATTAGGGTCCAATAACCAGTCAGTGGCAGTTTATCAGAAGTCCATAACGCCATAAGTTCGTGTCGCCATTCTCGACGCGAAATGAGCCGTGAAAGTCTCATAATAGCGCGTCGCTTGTACGCGCCACAATACCCCCGTAATATTTGCACGACCCCTCTGGATGCTTTGTCATAATAAACGCTCTTCTTGAAGGAAAACAGATAAATTCCTGTTTGAGTTTGCGTGTCGTGGGAAAGTTATGGAAAAGTTGGCGTTTTAAAAGTTGGTAATAAAAACGCAATGGAACAGGAAGAATACAGTTTTTGTTCTTCGGCAGAGATATGGAGGTCTAGGTATAGACTAGTTGTATGGCAAGCGCGATCCCCTTTTGTTTTACGTATACTGGAGGTCTGGATTTTGTGACTTCAGCATGGATAATTGTATGAAAAATCAAAGACAATGGGCGTTTTTCCACTATCCGGCCCGGCACCGGCGCCGACGCCGGCACCGACGCCGTGCCGGTGCCGGGGAAGCAAAAATGTATGAAAATGTATGACTCGCTTTTTGACTTACCGGCGCCGGCGCCGGCCCGGGATTGAGTCCTACCGGCGCCGTCGCCGTCGCCGGGGTAGCAAGCTTCCCATCCGTGCCGGCCCGGCAAAATTGCATGTGTATTGTATATGAATTGTAGCCGTGTGCGTGTGTGAGTGCGCGGGACGGGTAGAGGACCGTAGTAAACCGGCATCGACACCGGCGCAGTGGAAAAACGAAACCCCGGCGCCGGTGCCGATGCACGGCCATACCGGTGCCGTGCCGGTGCCGGGCTGGCTAATGGAAAAACGCCCAATCGCGCCAGCTTTTAAATAATTATCGAATGAGACTTATTTTTATTTAATCTCGTTAGAGACAAGGGACATAATTATTTAAAAAATGATACAATAATTAAATTCCTGTTTGTATGAAAAATGCGTAAACAAAGCTAATCGGGCAATTGCGGCAAAAAATAATATAGAAACAATGCCTAGTCATCTAATAGGTAAGGGATAAGGGAAGGGCCCTTCGCAACACCGGTATCAACTAAGGTAAGCACATTTTATTTTCCTCCGCAACTAACAATTTTCTTTACAAGGGATATTTCCACCCCATTGCTCCGTGGTGGTAAATTGCGGGTGGCTGGCGAGGGCGATGATTTGTGCGGCCCGCGATACGGCACGGCTAATGCCGGCTTGTAAACCATCACCCGAGAACAGATAACATCGCTGGGATGGGCCGGAGTATAGTGATAATGTTGCCTTCTTTTATGTGAGGCTGTACCTATTCGTAGAAGAAAATAATTGGAGTATCCAGTATCTACTGCTTAATTTGCTTAATGTGCATTATGAAATCCTGTTCAGTCATAGACGACCTCTGTGGCGCGGTGGGCGAAGGTCCGCCTGCGACGTAGGAGGTTGGGGGTTCGATTCCCGGCTCGGGACAAATATTTGTACGATCTGCAGATATTTGCTCAGGGTGTTCTGGTCGTTTTCTATGTATAAAATATCTATCTATGTACTCGTATATTATTATGTATATCAGTTATCTAGTACCCTTATCACAAGCTCTGCTTACCTTGGGGCTAGATAATGTTGTGTGAATTGTCCAGCATTATTTATTTATTTATTTATTTATCTATGCTTGAGTGAAGTAATGCCACAGAAAAGCGTTACTCATTAGCATTACCTTACATGAGCGAGGTATTGTTTTTAAAGTTATATTACACCCATATTCTTATTTTCTAAAAAAAACCTGGTTTCACTTAGACCCAAAAAAACAATATGATTTACAATTCAAATAAAGCGATAGTTTTTAATTTTCATTTTACTCAACTGCGTGTAGTAAACAATTTGTAATGTATTTTATATGAACCACAAGTCCACAACTGACGGGTCTGAAATAAATGAGTTTTTTAAATTTATTTATTACAGTTTTATACAAACACACAAAGAGAGTATTTTGCCTTGTTTTGCATGAAATTTTGGTACTTTTATGTAGATAGAGATGCTTTGCTGATGCAGATTTACAAGAACAGCACAGACAAACAGATAAAGGTACAAGCTTAATTGAAATGGTCTTCGGTAGAAGACTTACACAGATGAATGAGAGTCAGCTGATCACTGAACGACCTCTGTTTGTAGTACAAACAGAGGTACTACAAGTTTATACAAACTTTGTACCGACAGTCACAAGCCCAACACCTTGAAAATGTAAGCCTACCCGCCTTCACATAAAAAGGAAAGACAACAAAAACTTTAATCCAATAAAGGTGCCAATCCCATCCCTTCAAGTGACATTTCAATCCAAAGAAAATGTCTGGCATTTTTGCGTGGCATTACCGAAGATATACGAGGCACTTCTGGAAGTTTCAGGCACTTTCGGGGGTTTTCGGTAAATGCTTTACGGCCGGCCCGCGGGTCTGTATCTCGTTATGGGATTTGCGAGGGCTGCGAGGAACCCTAAGATTTACATCGTCAATCCACGCGACGTACTCAGGACCTTGGCCTCAGGCTGAGTTTATCACGCCCAGAGGAGCTGATGGGAAAAGAGGCAGTACAAAGTTTATTCTATGGGTTATCGTCTTAGAAACTGCACCAATTCACTAGAAATTGTCATTTACTGTGATAGGTTTTCTGAGATGTATCAGATCGTAGTTTTGTCACGTATTTTCCTTCTGATTTTTCGAAGCTAAAACAGAATGAGTGAGACATCTTTTATCTTTATCGCCGAAAGCACTTGCCCTCGTATTGTTTTACACCACCGCAACAACTGCTCACTATTTACAACAAACTACACATTTCAGCAACACTACCCTTGCTCGCCACTATTAGCTGCCACCTCATCTACAGCTCTATTACAAAGTCAGAGAGTGGAAAATTGAGCGATGCTGGTTTGTATCTATTGGAATATGTGGGACCAGGTTTTTTGCTGGACAGTTTAGTTGTATTCCGGGAGAATACGGTTGAGATTTGCACAGTTCTGTGTGGATTTTTCCCGGTGTGTTGGGAGGAATGGCTTCATCCGGCTCCCCTAGCAATTACGCCGGTGTCTTGTTCTGCGGCTCGTGCAAATTTAATGAAACTGGGTACCTTTACCTTTAGTTCACGTCTTTATTTAGTTCCGTTTTGTTTGGGTGCCTCCGTCTGGGTCGAGGCGAAGCGAGACTTGCAGGAAATTGTCTCTCTCAATCTCAGGAAACAGTCTGCCTTTCTTTTTAAATATCTGTGCTGTCGGTTGGTAATTTTGAGATATTAGTTTGGGTTACGATAGCATAGTTTACGAAAACTATAAAAGTATACGTTTAATTCCACGCATTTAGCGCATTGCAGTGCTACTGAGAGGAATTACTTTTAGTACGTAGTAGGTACGACAGCGATTCAATAGCTTATTAGGTCCCATTCCATCATTGCTATTGACGTGCTCACGTTGCAATTGAACGCATTTAATATAAGATAATAATAATAATAATGCTGGACAATCCACACAACATCATCAAGCCCCAAGCTAAGCAGAACTTGTGTTATGGGTACTAGATGACTGATATACTTAATACAATACATAACTTATATAGACATTTTTTATTATACATGGAAAACATCCAGAACACCCGGAACAAATATTTTTGCAGATCGTACAAACATTATTCCCAAGGTGGTAATCGAACCCGCAACCTCCTGCGTCGCAGGCGGACCTTCGTCCGCCGCGCCACATCGGTCGTCGTAGATAAACTCAGTTTAGCGACTTCAAACGAGCTCTGTGCATTTAAAAAAAAAATGTTATAAAAAAAAATAATGGAAAATATTAATTTCCATATCAACTCATACTCCAGCACCATTAAACTGTCTTGTAGAGATTGAAATTACGCCCACAGCAGCAAATATTAGAAGACCTAATCCGGCTAATGCTCCGTTTGTAATACAAAGGTACAAAACCTCAGAAAAACTCTGCCTTAGTAATTATGTATTCCGTTTGGGAGAGCCGGCGGCGCCAGAGAAATGTTTGTTCTGCACTAAGTCGTTACGAGAAAAGGTTAAACTAACAAGTGTTCAAAATTCGTTGAAAAACACTCGGGAACCATTGTGTTGCCTACTGTGAAAATCCCAAAAAGCTTAATTTATGTTACACCCGACCACGAGGGATGTTTTACACACACTTGAAGCCTTTCTTTCGTTACCTAATTATTCATGAAATTCGTTATTTGCTATTGACTTATGCTTCGACTTCTTTTTAATGGCGGCGCTTGCTTTTCGTTACGACTCTGCCAGTGTCTGTGTCAGAGTGTCTTAAACTTCGAAAACTATGATTGGTTCTACGAACTAAAATCCTATAATTTTGCATTAAAATGATTTTGACAAAAAAACGGACAACACAACACGAAAAGCACAAAGATTAACGCAAAATAATATATTGACTTAAGTTTCAAACAGAGAGAGCAACTTGACTATAGAATAAAACTTTAGATGGCATACGTTGTACCCAAAGGCAAGTAAAACTACGTAAAAATTCGCCTGCAAAATTAAATTTACAGGCAACGTCAATATGCAAAAATAACCGACAAAATGTCCTCTGACATTTTTATCAAACTAGCGGCCACAGCGACCCTAACTAACTCGGTTAGGGTGGGGACGGGTCAGTCTTGATACTCGACCGGTTGGTGCAGCTTAGGATGCAACCACAGAGTATTTATTTTCTTTCATTGTTTACCCGGTTTTAAGTTTATTTTAGTTATGTTTAGTTTCCCCCTTGAAAAAAAATTCTCAAGGAGGAAAACTGAAACAATTTTTTTAAAATTCCAGTTTCCTCCCTTATGGGGGATTTGTCAACAGGGAAAACTGGAATAATCCTGTTTTCGAGTTTCTATGAGGTTATTATTATTATTTATTTATTACTATTATCTATAGATACCCTTTATTACCTCGGAGCATCCAAACGGCTGAAGCTATATTGATAAATGATTTATCAAAATACTCGTCTGGACTCCTATAAGGTTCTTCGCTACATTTCGTAGGCCTTTGCCTCACATTTTGCGACAGAAGTAAAAAAACTGGAAACGAGTCGGGTTTTTATAGTTTTCAATTGATTACCAGTTTACCAGTAGAACACTAAATAAAAACCAATGCAAAAATCTACCCTACAGGTAGGTACCTACTCTCCAAACCAAAAGAATTCTGCTTGGCGACAGGCGGAAATGCAGATAATTCTAGTTCCTCTTCATCAGCACAGAAAAGTCCACTGCTAAACAAACCTCCTCAAAACAAGGGGGGCTTGGTCACTATGCTAATTACACAGGCGGGTTGGTAATGAAGAAGCTGCGGCCTATTCTGGTAGGTTTCCTTAATCGGCTCTCACGACATCTACGGGCTGACTTGGAAGGTTCGATTCTTACGCCACGGCAGATGACCACCAGTTACATTCAATAACATACTAAAGTAATTTACAACGGGATATTTACCATGATTTGAGTTATGAACGAAATATTGTAAAGCTCAAAACTGAAATCATGGTAAATATGGGTTATTCCAGTTTTCTCCCTTGAAATCCTCCTTGAAAGGGAAAACTGAACTTCAAAAAAATCCCGTTGTAAATGACTTTGATGGTTTTAAAAGTTTTATAAAATACTAGCATACACTCGCTTAGTAGGTAGGTTTGCTCAAAGACCATCGAGACGAACACGTCCGATTAAACATGATACAATTCCTAAGTTATCGTAGTCAGTTTGCAGGTAGTCAGTAATATTGGTAAAACACGCCGTGTAGCTACGCTCTCTCCCCCTGTCCCGGGGGATAAGATAATCCAGTTTCGCTCAAAATGGAAAGCTGGAAAAGTCGCGCTTTTTGCGAGGCTTTTAAATCCATCTCTTCAAATGTTTTGAAAGAGATGAGAATAAATTGTTTTTTGACTAGATGAATGGCAGTCGTTAAATTGGCAGGCCTAAAAACCTTATCTTTTGATAAGTGGAACTGGGGATACCGAAGGTTTTTTCATTCAACTCAAAAAACTTTTCAGCAAACAAATATGTGAAAATATGTTGAAAATCAAATGAAATGGGCAGATGACATCTCTAACACCGCAGGGCGAACCTGGATGAGATTGGCGCAGGACCGTGTGGAGTGGCACAAAAGTTTGGAGACCTATACCCAGCAGTGGGTGAAGTCGGGTTGCGGATGATGATGATGATGATGTTGAAAATCTTCATTAAAGACATTTTCTGGCACTATGTGATAGCTAAGACAAGATCTGCATGGTGGGTTACTCTCGACGCTCAATCCGACACCGATTTGATCGTAATTTTTTATTTTGAGCCAATTTTGAAGTTTGGAGCACAATATTGCATTGTCCTTTTAAAAACCACCAGAAAAGCTTCTGGATTTATTTCAACAGAGTTGAACTCTGTTTAATCGCATAGATCCCGTTAGGTTTTGTGAATAACAGAGAGATCTACACACGCGCCCGTCCTTGAGCCGTCAACTCTTGGAGTGGTTCATAACGAGGGCGGGCGGCGAGGTAGGGCGGCGATAGGGCACGCTCGCGAGCCCTCGCAGGTCACCTTTGTCGGCCCATTGTCTCCATTGTAGCTACGAGAGGCGCTCTAGATTGTTTTGTTTTGAATAAGGCCGCCGAATTATTCTATCTTTACTCGATCTAATGACTCTCTCCCCGTAAGACGATGTTATGATATTGGAGATTGGACCCTTGGGCAAAGATTAGTGACTCTGATTGTTATTGGTAGATCTGTGAGCTAGATAGACGATGTGGTTTGAAGATAAGCAATTATTTACCGCGTTCACTTGATGTAAATCTTTGCCTATTATAAACTTTTAACCCTAAATCCAATATCGAACCACGCGGGGGGTCAGGGGCCTGATCGTCCCTGCCGAGTGTCCCTGGCAGCCGATCAGGGCACAAAGGTAACGCAGCGGGGCCCCACAGGAACCCGCGGGGCTCCTTTGAAACAACACAGCACAATCGTAATAGTTTGCGGAGGGCGCTTTAATTGGAAAACGTTTTGTGCCTATAGTTAAAGAAAATGGCTTACCTTGTCATAATCTAATTTCCAAAATATTCATGTAGGTAGAACCGTTTTTTTGCCCAAAAATAATCATCCCTGTGAAATGCTTTAAGTGTTAAACATGATATAATCCTTTAATTTTAATTTTTTTGTTATTATCCCTAGTCATCCAACTGCTGGGAAAGGGCCTCCCCCTTTCCCTCCAGACATCATCTTGAGCTACCTTCGCCAGTTTGGCCAGGATATTGTCTGATTCGTCTCGCCATCTAATCTCCTAAATAAATATAATTTCTGCTCCGTAATCGCGTTACCCTCACCCCTTTTGAAACATGTAGGTAGCTATAACTACAAAGTGCAGCTTTCAATTCAGTGAATCTCCCCACCTGTTCAATCGCTCAGTAAAATTGGAAATACTTGTATTTGCTGGAAATAGCATTTCGTTAATATTGAATTCGCATTGAGCAAGTTTCCACTTTCAAATTGGATGTAGGTATTCGGACTTTTCTCTAGAAAATGCAGTTGTTTGTTTTTTGACCGGTGAAATGGTTTTTCGAGTGTTCAGTGTGGTTATCTGATACACTTTATTAGCTCGAAGCATCAAAACGGGTAAAGTGATTGAGAATGAGGTATCAAAATACTTGTCTAGACTCTCCCTAAATGATTCTTAACTACATTTGAAGAGCTTTTCCCCCATGTTTTGCGATAAAAAAGGAGAAATCCAGGAACAAGTAGACAGGTAGATACGAATTCTTCACTTTGTACCTATTTTCCGGGCAGTTCTCCGATAAGTAATCACCTAAAATATTTTCAAAGTTGTTTCTGGCAGTTATATAAAATAATTGGTAATGGGATGAACCAAACGCAATAATAATAGTAATGGCAGGTACTTATCCATTTTATGACAGACAGGCGGTCGGCCGAAAGTTCGCGAAAAGCTTTCTAAAAGGTGATAAAAAATGCAGAGGTCGGCGCTCGCCGCCGGGGGCCCGCGGAGCCCTGCGTGGTGGCGGGCAGGGCTGCCTCGTCATCTTATTTTATGCATTAGGAATAACGAAGTTATTATGAAACTTTAGGTACTTCCTGCCCCATGTAGTGTTTTAGGGTTTACTTGAAATTCTATGTCTATTTGTCATTATCATTGTTGTTTTACTTAATAACTATCGTAGTTTGACGAATCCATTACTAGTGTCAGGGATGAAACGTCGGTGTTCTTCAAACACAAAAGTAGTTAACTTGCTTACCACTCATAATTAATGTGTTTGTCATTGCATAATAAATTCAATACATTCTGGCATAAGTTGACACAGACATTTATTCAACCTTATTAGATCAGAAATAAATGCTGATATAGCTGTTTCCCAGTAAAGTCTTATCTTATCTCTTAATAATTGAACATGATTTAAAGTTATGGCACAATGCACCAGCCCTACGCACCCTCCATGCCCGCGGCGCCCCTGCCCTCACCTGTCCTTTGAAGAGTGCCGCCGCCCGCCCTGCTCGCCGACAAATTGGACAGGCTCGCTGAATGGACTCGACCAGACACCTACACTGTATACTTGTGTAACGTTACACGTGAATATATTCGCAATCCGCAGACATGAGTATTCGTTATACTTACTTGAAATTTTAGGTGTCAAGTCAATTGTTGGGACATCTTATTAAACAGATCCGTCAAGTGCGAGTGCGACTCGCGCGCCGAGGTTTTATAACTTTTGTCTATTTTGTATTTTGTATACAAATGGTGATTAGGCAGTAAGTACTGGTCAATTTTTCGACTCTTGTCATTGTATTTCAAAAAGTATGATATAGAGACAACTTTCGAAAACTGTTTTGAAATGTTCTAGGACTCTTTTAAAATTTCGACATCACAATTTGGGCTTACTGATAACTTTCATTTTTATTCTTTTGATCTGCACAGTAACGTAATTTATTGTTCTTTTAACATTTAATTTAATATCTTCGGCAGTTGCTGAGATATTCAAGAGGAAAAAATGACGGACAGTGCTAGACCATAAGGGTTTCGTCCCTGAACGAAAACCATTATAAGTAGGTACCTACAAAATGTTTCACCAAAAATTCACTTCAGCTCTGGTATAACACAAACACGTGTGGAAACACTTCAGAGTGAGTCTTCTCATGGATTTTTGTTATTTTTACGATATTTTCAGTCGAGTCTATAAAATACCTACACGTTATTGAATTATTTCCGTGCGTTAAAGGAAAGAAGCATACATTTTCCTTTTGGCCACAAGATACAAAACAAGAAACAAAAACATAAAATAAACAATATTATGTTTTCAAATTATTTCCAATAAATCAGCTCACCTGTATCTACCATTTCTACAATCTACAAGTCCCCTCGGGGAGCCTGGCCCGCGGCAATAGCAATTCTCCTTTCCACCGACTGTTTGCTCAGTATAATCTAGTTAGAGGCCCCGGGCCCCCGGGACCGCGGGGCCCAGAAGAAGGGGACTAATTACATATTTTCCTCACGGATGCCGCTTTAGAAAATATACAGTTTTTGAGTCGAGCAGTTAATCTTTGATGAGTTTGGTAATCGTCCAGGGAATATTTTAAGCGCGATAAAATAAAACATGAATATTAGTAGATTTTTTATTTAAAGAAAGGTAAAATGATTGAAATTATTAGAGATTTTTGATACTTTTTACCTATTTTATAATTTCACCGCAAAAACGAATACTTACTTTGCTCTCTTTCTGCGTTTTAAGTAACCATTTTTTTCTTCGTAATTTTCGTTTTTTAAATTATGCTCTTTTCATAAATAATCTTTGTATTATAAATAATGCTCAATTCACTCATCACATCATCTAGCCCCACGCTTAGCAGAGCTTGTGTTATGCATACAAGATAACTTATTGGTATGCCTAATACAATTACCATAGACTGATATGTTTTATTAAACATAGAAAACAAGTTGAAAACCCGGAACATATCTACAGATCTTACGAAAATTTGTCTCGAGCCGAGAATAGAACCTGGGCCTCCTACGCCCCAGGCGGACATTCGCCCGCTGCGCCACATAGGTCGTCGTTGTAAGCCCGTGCAGCGTAACAGCGTGCAAATTCTAATTAGATACAGTAATAATCAATCAACATTACCTTCCACAAAAGCTTTCCTACAAAAAGCTGTCAATGCTCCTTCCAAAGTGGTTCACGTTTCACGTGGTTCTACCGCATCGAGCGGCGTGCATTGCGTGTCGTGACGCGCGCCATGCGACGGCGCTCGCACACAACACGCGATGTGCGACAAACGCGACGTCCGTGCCAAGTGATTTACCTACCGGAGCCGGGACCTTGATGTCGCGTGCTCCGTCGTACTTTACTGTAGTAAAGTAACACGGAACTTACCCCGTCCGCCCTTCCTCTACCAGGGTTAGCCGGTTTGGTGAAACTGTTACTATAATTATAGTCCAGTCCAGTCATATTAGGGTTTCACCTCGCAATTCCAAGCTAACCTAAAAAATTGTTAGGAACAAATATGTAGCAAATTTTAAGCTCCGCAAGTTTATAATAGACTAGTTTATGCCCGCGGCTTCACACGCGTTGTTTCTATATACGTTTAATGGTGATTTTTCTCCCATGGGAACTGATTTATGGATAAATAGTATGCCTATGTTTGAGGATTAGAATTACCTGTATGCAAAATTTCAGCCAAATCCGTTTAGTTGTTTTGGCGTGAAGAAAACAAACATCCATCCATCTATAAAAATCCATTCAACCATCTATACAACCATACAAACTTTTTTACATCCATCCAAACTTTACAATTTATAATATTACTGTCGGAAGACCAGCGTTGGTTGTTACGTGGTAACAACTAGCTCATGCTGAGACAGAGACCGTTTTGTGACTTAATTCGACAGAAGCTGTATCTTTTATTTTATTTTTAAATCATGTTTGTTTTTGTTGATAAAGTTACAAATAAAATATTCTCTCTCTCTCTCTCTCTATTAGTGTGATGTCAACATCATCGGGGCTATAGATACTAGCTAATTGCGAAACAGATTTTTGTAAGATTTTGCAATTGCCAGGATTTGGGCATAAGGGGCGAACTTAACTGGTTTGGTTGTCAAACTAGGCATCGATAAATAAATAAATAAATAATGCTGGACAATTCAAACAGCATTATCTAGCCCCAAGGTAAGCAGAGCTTGTGTTATGGGTACTAGATAACTGATATACATAATATTATATGAGTACATAGATAGATATTTTTTATTATATATAGAAAACGACCAGAACACCCTGAACAAATATCTGCAGATCGTACAAATATTTGTCCCGAGGCGGGAATCGAACCCGCAACCTCCAGCGTCGCAGGCGGACCTTCGCCCACCGCGCCACAGAGGTCGTCTACATCTACAGATCTCGGTACCTACTCACAGATAGTTGTGATTTATTTCTATTAGTTGATTGTAATTTTTTATTTGAATAAAGACTATTATTAAAAATAAGCAAAAAATACTACTTGAACATAAAATGCAAATATTCGATGAACAGATCCTACTTTATAAATGCGATAGTTTGTGTAAATGTTTGTTACTACGTCTCCCAAATTACTAAACCAATTTAGATGAAATTGGGTATGTAGTTGGTATTTATTTATTTAATTCGGATTGCCATCAGCTTATCTAATTACAATAGAAATTAAAATAGACACAGAAAGCTAATTATAGGCATTCACTAATAGAATTATAATAAACTACCTAAGTCTAATCACTAAAGAAATTTACGTCGACAATTGCGTACTTAATGAAGCAATAAAATTATTATTAATTAGTATTTGAATGATAGAAAACAAAACATCATCTTTATTCCGCGCCTTTACCTATCGTACTTAAAACCGAGAAGTCCAATTCACTCAAACGGATGACCCTGTCGAACCATCCTTAAACTATTTCAATAAGTCCTTAGAGAAACATAAAACTTTCACGAGAAAGCGTATCTATCTGCAAGGTATCTTTTATTGAAGCTACATAACATATTACAGAAAACGGCGAGTAACGAGATAGTTTTAATGTCTCAGGGACGTGTCTGGCGCTTTAGGGACTTGTTTTACGTCTGCGAGACGAGTTTACGTGTTTCGTGCGTCTGTGAGACGATACGTGTTTCTTCAGTCTTGTCTACGTGTTGGCTTAGTCTTGTTTCTTCAGTCTTGGCTTAGTCTTCAATATCGCGAGCTTATCTCAACTTCGATAAGCTTTATAACAGTTTGAGCTTTGTACAAAGTTTCGTACATTATCTTTAGACAGAGTTACTGATCGTCCTTTTGCCTTTGCTTTTACCTGTCAATGTAACTTTGATGGGTTTAGTAGCTTATCTTTGTTGTTCGAGATAGGTAGATATAGGTATCTATACCTATTTGTTCTCAGAATCACACTAATATTATAAATGCGAAAGTTAGGATGGATGGATGGATGGATGTTTGTTATCTCCTCACGCCAAAACTACTGAACGGATCGGGCTGAAAATTTGCATACAGGTAATTCTCACCCTGGAATCAAACATAGGCTACTTTTTATCCCATAAATCAGTTTCAATGTGATAGAAATCACCTTTAAAAGTTTCTTTAGAAACAACGCCTGCGGAACCGCGGGCATAAACTAGTCTAACATAAGGGTAAATGCTACAGAGGGCGTCCCACGGCCATAATCCCATATCTTAAAAATTGTAGATAAAAAAAAATAGTCAAAGAAGACTTCATTTTGATTTAAAAACAATTTAAACTGGATTCAAAGATTTTCGAGTAATCGCCTGTCTGAACCGGGAATCGAACCCGCCAAATTGTAAAGAAAGCACAGGTAATTTTACGAAACCGATCACAAGGCTCAATCGTAAGGATTATTTTTTCCAAATAACATATTTAACATCTTAATAAAAGGAAGGTCATGCAATTTTACATTTCTACAGTTAATATTAAGTCCTCTGATGTTTTAACAATCCTATATCTAATTCAACTTATTTTGTGTTTACTAATAATGTACTTTAGAGTCCTTTATTTTGATTAATTATCGTTTTAAGTAAAGTCACAGGTCGTTCTAGGTCATACCACAGGTCTTAACGCGAAAGTTTGTAAAGATGTGAACTGAACATGCTTGTTCTCCAAACTCTTTAAACAACCAAGTTAATCAAATTCAGGTATTTTTACTACTTTTTATCCCAAAGAAGGCGTGCGAAGCTACGGGCAGATGCCAGTAGAATAAAACGAAACAAAGAGAAGCAAACTGCAGACCACTTGAAGCACGATTGTAGGTCTCGCTTTGCAACTCGATCCTGTGCTACAATAATCTCTGAGCACTCGAGGAGGACTCTCTTCCACGGAGGGTGTTCAGAACACTTGCCACTCTGTTTCATAACTTCACAAGATCATTTTGACAAATAATTTGATGCTTCTTACAAAAATTATATAACGGACTTCCAATTCGTGAATATGTATTCTGTTTTTTAAGTTTTACCATAAAACTTAAATCTAATATCAACCATCTCGAAATCATTCTCTATAAAAAAGCGAAACAATCATCAAAATTGGCTTGCAATGGGCGAAGATATCCTATCGAATAGTAGACAGACACACTTCTACACACATTATAACTTTACACTGTTTTTAAGTTTTTCGAGATACTATTCCCTCAGTAATACAATTTAATTGGTCCACCATAGATCATTTTCTATACAATGGCGAAAGAATTTTCAAAATCAGTAGGTCACTCATTAAATAAATAAATAATTAATTTCATCACACAGCGTTATCTAGCCCCAAGCTAAGCAGAGCTAGTGTTATGGGTACTAGATGACTGATATACATAATAAAATACACAACATAGATACTTATATATTTTTTATTATACATAGAAAACATCCAGAACACCTTGAACAAATATCTGCAGATAGTACAAACATTTGTCCCGAGGCGGGAATTGAACCTGCAACCTGCTGCGTCGCAGGCGGACCTTCGCCCACTGCGCCACAGAGGTCGTCAATTATCACTGACGGAGAAATCGACGAAGATACATACAAACGAACATAGAACCTCCTCCTTTTTTCCATGTTGGTTAAAAATAATAGAACACAATAGAGTTTGACTTTTGTTTTCTTCTACGATGCGGAGGTAGCATAAATAATACTTCTTTGAAGGCTTCATTATGCCTTCTATTCGAAAATATTACTCGTAAGGCATCTACCGAAGTGGTCACTTTACGAAATGATCAGATTTTCTTGTGATATTAAACAAAAAAGAAAGTTGGTAAATAACAAACTACAAACTCCTTGTACAGCCGGTTTTCGGCGGAGCAGATCCATTAAAGACTCCGTTTAAGTCACAAGAGTAAGCTGCATACTTGTATTTCCACCAACAAATAGTCAAGCGGAAAGGACAGAGCGAGCAGAAAGCTTGAAAATGAACTCCGATCACTCATCTCTCATTTCCCGCTCATTACCCTTTCGCGGTGGAAACCCGGCTTAAGTCTTGGAAAAGCTAACCTCTACATAGAGCAGGTACGTGAGTCTTTAGATTTATTTCTTGCATGTTAGAGAAGGCAATCAAGTTCTGGAACTAGTGACTAAAATGACCCCACCGACCCCACCTTGGCCCGACTAAGCACAATAATCACGCTTTTTCCGACTTGAAGGTGAAAGCGACGCCCTTTCCTATTTACATTATCGTACTTCCAACAATACTCCGCTTTAGAACCTTTATCGTAATCAGAAAAAGCTTTTTACTGAGAAATACAAAGCTGTTGGTAGCAGGTAAATTGTTTCTTTGAAGTGGCATTGGTTTTGCGAAGCGATTAGGTTGTAAATAATGCATAGGTATAGTCGGAATCGTTATTAAGTTAACCTATTAATTGTAGACTATTGTAGTTTATTATAGATACGATAGTACAACCTCAAGCCTTTTATTATTGTGGCTTTGAAGCTCGTTTGCTAGTGCCCAGGTAATTTGCAGATCGATAGCTAATGCCATAGCTCTATGATGAAAATCGTTCAGTTATTTTAAATTATCTTTTAAGCTCAAAGGTTTTCTGCCCAAACACATGTCATTGGGTACTTACACATGAATACATTCATAACACACAAGTGTGTGGATGTGTGTGTGGTTTTGTGCGATATTCCAGCGGGTATTTTACATCACAGTGGGATTACCGCATATAATACCGCACCCACGTGGCTTTCGGCACTGCCCTGTGTAGCGAAATACTATATAATATAATATATAAATATATAATATATACGTTTCTAGTAAACAATCGACACCGGAAAATCAAACAGCGAGAGTAACTTAAACTATAGTAGATAAATCGTTAAATTATCTTTTTTTTAAATAAATAAATAATGCTGGACAATTCACACAGCATTATCTAGCCCCAAGCTAAGCAGAGTTTGTGTTATGGGTACTAGATAACTGATATACTTAATACAATATGCTATGTAGATAGATATTTTTTATTATACATAGAAAACATCCAGAACGCCCTGGACAAATGTCTGCAGATCATACAAACATTTGTCCCGAGGCGGGAATCGAATCCGCAAACTCCTGCGGCGCAAGCAGATCTTTGCCCGCTGTGCCACAGAGGCATCTTTGACGTTGGTATCTGTCTAACATAAATAAAACTAGGCATGTGATTATTCCACAAGGATTCCCTTAAAGAGTGTAGGCAAATAAAAAGGTAAGATGAAACCATTATGCACGAACAACTACAGAGGATTATCCGCTCGGCGACGCTCGTCGTTCATTCATATTCTCCGCTCGTGTTGGGGATTTACCGCTCGTTGCGCCCCCCGGGGAAGACCTGAAAGAATCCTCGGGCTTCGAGACCTGCGACCGATGGTTCTGTAATTCTGATTGATTGGGTGCTACGGTTGAGTGGGAATGGTTTCATGAGATTTCTATCTTAGATCAGTTGAAATTGATCTTTTATACATGTAGCCGATTGATGTATAAATAAAATATAAGTAAATTATGGTGGACAATCCACACAGCGTCAAGCTAAGCAGCATTCAGTGCACTCTGCCTTCTGGTGACGGCTTAGATTTTTAAGAAATAGATGTGTAAATATTAGTTGCAATTATTTTATTCCGTTATTATTATTTTCTGCGTGCTAAATAAACTGGTTTCCTTCTGTAAAAGGAAAATTAAAATAGCGTAGAACATAGGTACTTAGATATTTTTAATTCTAAATAGAAAATACCCAGAACAGAATACCCGGAACAAATATTTCCAGATGGTACAAACATTTGTTCCAGGGCGGGAATCGAACCCGCAACCTCCTGCGTCGCAGGAGGACCTTCGCCCACCGCGTCGGATTCGCTTGTCGGATTCTTCGATGTTTTTTGTAAATTACTGATTTTAAAACAAATACAGACAGACAGGCGGACAAAAATAAAAAAAAAATACAGTTTTGGCTTCAGTGTCGGTAATATAGTGCTCTCGTGCTAGAACTTTAGGAATTAGGACCTAGCGTCTTCACAAAAATGTTTGTGATGATGGGCAGAACCGGAAGCTCACGTAGTGTCAGTTAATTATGTATTACCCTGTATGTAAATTACCATTTTATAACTGTCTGTTACATCATCGTTACGAAATGGTTCTGAAGTGTTCTTGTGCGGTAATTGCATAGATGACTATTAGAGTTGTAATTCGTTGTCTAACTATACTGCGGTCACATCTGTCGATCCCTGAGATACTCCTTGCAAGTCCTCTTCCTGTTTATATTTCGGCTATTATGACGACACCGTAAACACGCAATTTTCCTTATTGAGAACAAAGATTGGATTGACATCAGAAAAAAATAAATGCTAAAATACTGCCATGGTCTCAATCATCTTATTTCTATCATCTGAGGAGGAAAATCTCGCTAAAATCGAAGAAACATTGAAAGCATCGAATTACGCACGTTTGGGGCTGCGAGGCTGCGCCCCGGCAGCCAACTAACGACGTTGGCTTTAGACGACGACGGGACAAATTGGATTTGGGTTAAACAAGTCGTTAGCATTGACGGCGCCCCGTTGCGGACATCTTACTCATTGATTTGTTATCTCGGAGATTTACCGCGAATTTGACTTTAAAGCGTTTACGTTAGTTATTTTTAGCAGATTGTCTTTTACATTTGTGTTTATATTTGTCTTTGTGCTGTGTTCAAAAGGACTATGAATCGTCTTTGGGACTGGGAGATCTGAACTGATATCCGACCATATTCGGGACAGAGGAACCATGAAAACTGACAGAAACAAAGATCGACTCAAAATCCTTTTGAAACATGTACACCCGCGAGTCCCCTCGCACTCCTCAAGGAAATGATAATTCAATGATCATTTCTGTTTGTTGTCAGGTTCCGAAGTCCCGAGGGTCGTCGGGCAGGCGTGAATGAGGGAGGGAGCGAACCAAACCGTGCCATTAAAAATGATAAAACAATCTCTCGAGAGATAGAACTCACTCTCTACTAAGAAAGCGAAAAAAGCGAAGATGGCGGAAGAGCCGCAGTCGGTATGGCGGAAGATCGACACCGCCACCATCCCGGTGGTGAACCTGGAGGTGAAGGAGGTGCGCGAGATCTTATGGGAGAAGATCCAGGAGCCCACTTCGCAGCGCAAGATCATCCTCGTCATCGTGTCCATAGCGCTGCTGCTGGACAACATGCTGTATATGGTGATCGTGCCCATCATCCCCGACTACCTGCGGTACATCGGCGCCTGGGGCGAGGAAGGCTACGACCACGTGGTCACCATGACACCCTATCGTGAAGGCAATCGCACCATCACGCCCTCCATGATCGTGCCGGGCACGCACGAGGGGCAGGACTCCGCCACCGGCGTGTTGTTCGCCTCTAAGGCCATCGTGCAGCTCATGATCAACCCGTTCTCGGGCGCGCTCATCGACCGCATCGGCTACGACGTGCCCATGATGATCGGCCTCATCATCATGTTCCTGTCGACGTCTATCTTCGCATGTGGCCGCAGCTACGGCATGCTATTCTTCGCGCGCAGCTTGCAAGGCGTGGGTTCCGCCTTTGCCGACACAGCAGGGCTCGCGATGATCGCCGATCGCTTCACGGAGGAGAATGAGCGCTCCAAGGCGCTTGGCATCGCGCTCGCCTTTATCAGCTTCGGCTGCCTGGTGGCGCCGCCGTTCGGCGGAGCTCTGTACCAGTTCGCCGGAAAGGAAGTCCCGTTCCTGATCCTTGCTATGATCTCTCTGATAGACGGATTCATGCTCCTGCTGGTGATGAAACCGCTGAAAACGCAGATTCGCGAGGCGCAGCAGCCGAAGCTGGCCGGCACTCCGATCTGGAAGCTGCTGATGGATCCTTACATCGCGGTGTGCGCCGGTGCGCTGATGATGTCCAACGTGGCGCTCGCGTTCCTGGAACCGACGATATCCTTCTGGATGGAAGACAATATGACCAAGGACAACTGGAAAATTGGCATGATCTGGCTGCCGGCGTTCTTTCCGCACGTGCTCGGAGTTATAATAACCGTGAAAGCGGCGAAACAGTACCCGCAGCACCAGTGGCTGATGGCGGCGAGCGGGCTGGCGTTGGAGGGGCTGTGCTGCTTCATCATTCCGTTCGCGACGTCCTACAAGATGCTGATGATCCCGATCTGCGGGATCTGCTTCGGCATCGCGCTCATCGACACTGCGCTGCTGCCCATGCTGGGCTTCCTCGTAGACGTGCGCTACGTGTCGGTGTACGGCAGCATCTACGCCATCGCGGACATCTCGTACTCGTTCGCGTACGCCGTGGGGCCCATCATCGCGGGTGAGGTGGTGGAGACCATCGGCTTCACGGCGCTCAACCTGCTGATCGCCTTCAGCAACCTGCTGTATGCGCCGGCGCTCTTCTACCTGCGCCACATCTACGACTTCAAGCCCTTCGAGAACGAGGCCAACGTACTGATGGCCGACCCACCTGACAAGGAGTATCAGACCTACAGCCTGCAGGAGCAACGGCCTATGGACGGCGACTACAAGAACCATTTGGAGTACTCGGCCGTGTCGGGCGACGTGGCCACGCAGGAAACTAGCGTGGACGCCGGCGACTACTCCTACGAGCGGCCCTACCAGCAACAAGGCACCGGATACCAGAACTACAGCCAGCAGCCGCAGCAGCAAGGCTACGAGCAGCCTCAGCAGTACCAGCCGCAGGAGCAGTACGCACAGCCGCGACAGCTGCCCGCGCAGCCGCAGCCCGTCGCCAGCAATCCCTTCCGCGCGGGAGCTGCCCCCGCGCCCGCGCCCGCCCCCGCCGCCGCCCCTGGGCCTGCCATCAAGAACCCCTTCCGTCAAGGTTTCTAAATACAAATTCAGTGTAATTGTCTCCTTTGAATTACTTGTTGTGTAATTATAAATGTGTTTGGTTTGTGTTCGATCACTGGCCGCGGCCACCGGCGGCGCTCTGTTAGTTAGTGTACTACGTTAGCTGTGCTTGTAACTTGTAGCGCTGGCTCGACTGGTCGCGCATTGCTTTGCGTGAGTAGCTCAAAGCGCACGACGTCTCCGCTGATAGCGGCGTTGTTTTTTTGTAAAAAAATATAAACCTATTCTATAAAATGTATTGGAAATATAGATCTGCGATCAGTCGAACGGCTACCCTTGTTGATATTATTGTTCTATTAAACTATTGATATAACTGTTGATTATGCCTTCACTATCATAGGATAGATATTTCTAATCAAACAGTTAATCAGATCTGAAATCTTTAAGAACCAATGTCGTAAGTAAGACTTTATAATATTATTATAGCAATAGAGGTAAAATAGTAGAAGTTATACGTTGAGAAATTATAATATTATGTTGTTCATTTATTAATTTGAAGTTTCAGAAACTAAGTTGATATTTTTTTAAACTAAGTTTTCCATCAAAGTACCTAAGTATATTTTGTATATAAATAAATAAATGTAAGGGCCTAAGATGTATTATAAATTTCAAATCTTGTGGCGCTTACGCTCTGAAAATGAATATCAGAAGAATCTTGAGGTTCTATTAACTAATTGGTAAGGTATAAGTAAAAGAAAACTACTATGGTAAAAGGAAATAAATAGTCGGAGAAATTTTAATTGTTTTGTCCTATGGTTATGTCAGCAATATTAGCATAATTTTATAGCTTCGTAATCGTAATATATCAATTATTATGGACAGCTATATCAATAAATATATCAAATTAGAGTAAGCTAGGTAAGATCAACTTGTGATAAAGTTGCAACCAAGTAACGAAACATATCAGAATCTTTTGATTCACGTAGGCTAAGCATATCAAATGTATTTTTGTCTAAGTGTACATAGATTGTAGATGTCAATTTCGAATATTATTCATGAAATTATTGTGTAGTTATCGTTAGAACACTTATTATTAAAACAATCGTTCAAATAAGGAGTGTCATGAAATTTACTGAAAACTGTGAAATCGTTCGTTTGGATGAAATCTGTTTGTTTCAATATCTACATATATATAGTATCATCTTAATTCAAAAAGATAATTACAATCAACTGATAGAAATAAATTACAACTTGTATTTACAATTGACTCAATTGAGCTAACTGCAGACTGTTGCCAACAATCTATTATTTTAATTTGATAAAAAACAATAAAAGAACAATCATTTGAAATCCACCTCGTCCGAGACACGAGTTAGAGAAGTTTTTTGAATTTAACTCGAACCAAAAACAAAAAAGAAAACAAAAGAAATATAAAATTAGGTGCAAATAAATGAATAGTTTCATCCTTTCGAATGATAGTTACTTTGCAGATGGCTGGACACTTTTTGATGATTTAATTACTATTTAAAGATATAAGTACAAGAATATGACGTGCCCAATATGTCAATTGAAAGAATGTATAAAGTTTAAAATATGATTATTGTGTAAAAATGCGTTTATTAATATGACAAGAAAGCTAGTAGTATTTATTTCTGAGGAATTAAACTATTGTTAGCAACTTGAGATTAAATTTAATGCACAATTTACGCGCAAACATTTCAATTCGCACAAATTGATATGACATAAAATAATCACACAAAAATCGTGCAATTACTAAAAATCTGTATTTATGTTATTTGTAAAGTTTCCTAACAGAAGTTAATGATATGCTATTGAATATCGAGCAGGTTTTTCTTTAAAGTATTATATAACTAAGATAACTTAGTAATTAAATCGCATAAATGTCAATTGTTAGCGAGTTGTTCAAGGCACATTAATTAATTAAAAGGTTGTTTGAGCTCTCGTTAATTATATCTGTAAGTGTCAATTTTCTTGTCAAATTCTCCCGAAATTCAATTACTTAGTAGTGCGTGAGCAGAGTGGAACTCGTATGTATATTAATCATTAGTTAAGAATTATAAGTGTGTTTACTCAATGAGGAGCAAACTATTCAAATGTAGGGAAAACGCAACATGTTTAACGCTAACAGAGTTTTATTACTTTCACTTAAATGTAATTTTTAAATACTCACAAATTGTAATAAGATCGAAAATAAATATTGATTTGTTGGTATTGTTGTATTTTTACAAAATTCTAAAGAATTTTCGAAAAAAATTCTGAAAAAATTTGTAATACAAGGAAGTCATAAAACTAAATTTGTATAGAACATTATCCATGCAGTACTTTAAATTTCCCAAATTAGTGCCCTACATTGAATTGTTTGTACCAAATAACTATAATTTAGGAATGTTTATTATATAAGTACCTATACATATTTACCAGCAATAAGCTACAGCCAGATCAAGAAACATATCATTAGGTATAAGAGATATACATAAATATTAATATAGTGCTAGTTTTCTATGTACTTTTGAATTTATTGTAATGCGTATTATATGCCTAAGTATTTGAGAAATGAACTCCGTAACTTACACATATCATAAAGTGCAACAAATATTTTAGAAAATAATATCTACAAAATACATTATAATAAACTGGTAACTCTTATGGATTATTTACATTTTGATGGGAGAATAAATATAATTGCATCAGAGCGTTATATTTCCCGGAACCAATCGGTATTAATTTTCTCAAATACTTAGATCGTTGTATTGTCTTGATATTAAATTATATGTATTAGAATATTTGCCTTTTTAAAGACTTATCTACACGTGAATATTTTACTAAGCTAACTTTGCATTAGAGCACTTATGCAAAGTAAAGTGGCATAGGTACATAATGAATGTAACATCTGAGAGTTTGACAAATCTGTGGGGGCTAGATACAATTCGATAGACATACTATCCATCGCAACTTTACTACGAAAATAGAACTAAACCCTAAAGTCATTAACAACGGGATATTTACCATGATTTGAGTTTTGAGCTATCCAATCATGGTAAATATCCCGTTGTTAATGACTTTAATGTTAATAACCATGATGGATTTAAAAGTTTTATAGAATTAAACCACTTAATTAAGGTATAAAAAACTTGAAATGTTGCGAATTCATTGTAATTGGTTGGTGAGAAATATTTCATATCTCTTTAAAGTTGTAGAGTCACATAGAGTCCTTATGCTTCCTATTAGGTAATCATTCTTCTCTCTCTATCTTAGATTCTATTTTAATCTCTTCTCCTTTTCTCTAATTGCTTAATCTATTATTATGCCTTAGTCTTCGTCTTAGGTAGGTGTCTATAAATAATCTAACTGCGAAATAATATTATGACTTATTTAAAAATATCAACCAAAAGGGGACTTGAACCTGCGTCTAGCACATGAAATTCTTGAACGCTTATTATTTGTTGGTGGGATTATCCAGGTCTGTTTTCTATGTAAAATATGTATTAATAAGTATATAATCATGTGGTAAAATTAGAAGTATATGTATTATAGTATTTGTGTATATGGTTCCCACCGTTCAACCTCTACTTAGTTTAGTTAGGGATTACAATGATGAAGTGCATGATTGTAAATTAATATTTTTATGTTTCTAAATATTTTATTCCGCAGTTAGATAACCTTCTTAGATCAAAACCCGTCCGCTAGATCTAACTTTACTATTAGGATTTCATAATCTAATTCATCTTTGTTTTCTCATAAATTATGGTCTCCTGTCATACCATTTTAATTTTTTACTTCTTGTTTAAGTTCAAAATAACACTAGACAAATATCTACCAAAATATATTTTTTATTCATACGGAATTCTATTCTCGCTATCCATTTTTTTACTTATATCACTTACTTTCATGATTATAATATACTAAACCTAGTTAAAATAAGATAATTCTTGTACATATTATAAACGTCAGACCCACAAAATATGAGTGATAGATAGTTTATTTAATAAAAAATAATCATTATATAAATATTGAATCAAGCATTCACAACACTAATCGAATTTGAAAATTAGCTTTTATCTTGTTACTTACCCATTTCTATGTATTTATTTCTAGTGAGCAAGATAAAAATTAACGTGCTTTTAATGGTTTATGTTGGTTTTGATAATGAGTACAAAGTTAAATTATCGTGCTGTAGGTCATAAGTTATCATTTATCAAATATAAATTGTATATTTGGATTTTATTGGCATATAGTCTTAGAGAAATACATATTATGTAGTTAATATTCACTACCAATTAAAACAACGTCATTTGAATCAGGCATAGAAGATGCATGATTCTAATCTAGGGCGTAGTAGCTGCTAATAAATATTACTATTGTAGAATTTATATAATAATTTAATTGTAAGATCATTATATTTCAACTATTGATGTACCTTTAGAAAATCATTAAATTTTACCCTAGAATTTAGAAACTATTAGGTTAGTTTCCACTATATAAAAATATCACATAATTTTACTTACTAGGTATTGCGATGAAACTCTTAGGTGTTAAAGTACTCTCATTTTTGAAAATTAATTATAATAAGAATTAAATATTGTTATTTTTTCATCTGTGATTATTTTCATGTAATTTGTTATAGCTTTTTAAATAGCTATATTATTAATGTATGTAAAATACCTAGATTATGAATTCTTTTGAAATTATATCTTGAAAGGAAATAGTCAAGCCCAAAAAATTGTCCCAATAGTTTTACCCTGATTGAACTCACCCGCCCTACCACCGGGCGTACCTCTGGGTAGGCCGGGACCAAACCATACACCATAGTGCTGTCCTAGTATCATTATCCAACACAAGATGTACCTAACTACTATAGGGTTGCATAAACATGAAGGATGTAAGTTCTTTTAATTTCACTAGTGAAACTTCAATCAACTTCTGCTCTCCTGGTACTTTAAATACTAAAAGTACTCATGTACTTTTTGTAAAATAGTACAATATTTTCTTTATTGTTTGTCTCAATATTCATGATAATATAATCATCTCGGAGGTTTTAAAACCTTGTAGGGTGACACTTTTTCCTTTCTGCTTCAAATTCCTAAATCATTTCCCAATCCAGCTTCGTTCATGTAAAAAAACTGTCAGGGAACAAGTAGACGGATTTCAAGATGTCATTTCAAAATTTATTGTGAATGTTAAAGATGTAGTTACTACTTATAATCGTACATTCTATCTAGTTGTACATTAATATCAATCAGTGATCGAATAAATTGTTACAACAAAATACTTTATTTCATTTTATGAATCCAGTAGTAACTCCTATATTTTATGAGTCTAGTAGTAGTAGGTCTTGGTGCTGTTATTACATGAAATAATGCTTAAAAACTGTTTAAAATTAGGTACAAACAAGGCAGTCCAATTGAGACCACCTTCTATTCAGTTATCTAGTACCCATAACACAAGCTCTGCTTACCTTTGAGCTAGCTGCTAGCTTGTATATTATTCAGCATTATCCATTCAGTCATTATAAGATGATGATGACAGATATAAAATTAACGCGGTCTTATAGTTACTACTTAAATTGATCGGCACTTTTCAGATCTTAAAAATCATAATTTGAAAACTCACAGATAATGAAATGAAAATAATACTTGTATTAGTAATTACAATTTAGTGTAGGTAGGTACACAAAGTTTATTATTTTAGTATTATACGTTTTCCGTACATTTGGCGCCTTGCAGCGCCTATACCGATTAGAGAGAAACTTATTTTCGTAGGTTTACAGGGGTGGAATAGTTCACACGAACTTGTTTTGAGTTTCCTAGTGGTTTTGAGAGTCTTAACAAAAGTTTTTATCACTGAATGTTGTACTACTCTGTCAAGAAAGTACAGGGAAAAGATCAATAATACATAAAATGTTTGTTAATCATCCAAATTTATTTTATCACCTTCAAAGTATGCTCCTTCACAAACGATACACTTACGCCAACGAATAATCCAATCATCAAAACATTTTTTAAACGCTGTTTCCGGAATTGAGTTCAGTTCTCGCCGCGAATTCTCCTTTATGTCTTCTACCGATAGAAAACGGGTGCCACGAAGTGGTAATTTGGGTTTAGAAAAAAGAAAAAAAGTCGGCTGGAGCCATATCTGGTGAATATGGTGGTTACTGGATGATATTTGTTGAGTGTTTGGTCAAAAATTCGGTCACAATGATGGCCTTGCGCGAAGGCGCATTATCGTGGTGCAAAATCTAAGAATTTTCTTTCCGCAAATCTGGCCTTTTTCGTCGAATTTGCTCTCTTAAACGCCGCATAACGCTAAAATTATATTCTTTATTTACCGTTTGACCTTCCGGCAATCTCTCTCAAAGTTGAATGAGGATTTTCAGTCACTTTTTCATTCACTTTTGCGATGTTAACTTCAGTTGCAGACGTCGATAGCCTACCAGAGCCAGGCAAATCTTCCATCACATCTCGACCGCTTTTTAACGCTTTATACCACTCATATGCACGTGTTTTTGATAAAGTCGATTCACCGTAAGCCTTCTGTAACATTTTCAGTAACTCCAAAAACGAAATTCCATTGGCGATGCAAAATTTAAGACACACTCTTTGTTCGATGTTTTTGTCCATTATGAAATTCGAAATACGCTAGATAATGATATAACTAAAAACAGCACTGTATTTAATATAAATAACAGATGCAACTCAAACTCCGCGCCAAAATGGAAGACAGTTGTGAAAATCTAACAACAAAAAAAAACAAAAATTGGAATTTGGAACCATAAACAAATCATCCATTCCCGATACTTTTTTGACTGAATGTATTTATCTCATTCTTTCTTTTGTACGAGTAAGCCAGATAGACGTTAGAGTCTATCGCACTCTTGAACACTTTTTTCGTAATCAAACTGTATGCACTGCACAGGTACTTCCTAAGCGTAGGTACTGTTCATAGCACCCGCCTATAACCGTATTGTTTTGCGTACTGACAATAAAGCTGCCTAACTAATCATTAAAATGAATGGCACCAGCTCATAATAATAATTACTTTCCTGACCTTTCGTACAGGGACTTTCACATTTGATAGTATCGCAGCTAGCCCCCTCTCCTCCCCTCGGCTACGCATTTTAAGTAATTGCTTCCAAAACTCGAGCGCCCTCTACAAAGCACACGATTGCGTTCCAAATGCAAATCAACCAATTAGTGAAATCATCGATTTGAAGTCTACCCTCGATCTAAAATCGACTCTATTTTGGGGATGTTTACAGTTGTTTTTTATGTGATGCTTTGTTTAAATTATATGACAGTGGAGTTGTAATCGTAATCTTCTGAAAATAGGAGTTATTTTAGAAATTCACTTTGTCCTGTGAGGAAACTGGCTACATTCAAAGCAGATGGTTTGCCAAGAGATTTTGAGTATTATTTCGATAACTTTAAGGTACAAAATCGTTGGTCATTCAGTATTTATACAGGGTGCGGTTGTTCTCGTAATTAGTCAAATTAGTGAAGAGGTTATAAAATATGCAGATGTAGGTAGATAATTTCGTAGATCGATCCAAACGAAGTGTTCCAAGACGATAAAATCTACAGCAATTATATTTACATTATACCTACTGTTATAGTGAATTTTATCATTATTTTCTGGACAAGGCAAAACTGGTGATCATTTTCATTTCATTCTAATGCCATTCGCAACTTACCCAAATTTGAATAGAGACACAAATAATGTAGGTACCGAGATTGATTGTTTTGATTCGTGATTTTTTTTTTTAAGTTTTCCCGACGTATTAATATTTATCCCACACAACTTAATACACAGTTGAAAACGAAGGTATTCGAAGACGATAATTAGTTTTTCCCAAACAATCAATTTATTTATAGGCAGGTATATCTCTACTTCTGTCTGTCCTGTTTGTGTCCTAATCGGGAGGAAATGTGACGGAAGTATGGGGTCGGTGACTGTGTGGAGTGGTGGGCTTGCCGGCCAGGTTGAGGAGGCCAGTCGAGCCGCGGAGGTTTTAAATGTTCCTGTGGTTCGGCGAAAATAGAGGGACACCGGAGAGGTTTTAGTGGGTATTACGTCCTTGTCAGGGCGTCGAGTCCCACACTATTCTAGTAAGACTAGTTTATTTGTAAAATTAGAAAATTATTTGTAAAATAGAATTTCCTCGCCGAGTAAGAAAAAAGGTATATCTCTACTACAACCAATGAAGTATTGCAGTTATTAATTACAACACCTTAAAAGAGTATAATCCCTTTTAACTAGTTAAAATAGCGACACACAGAAGTTCTACACACATTAATCCAACACCGGTACCACGCAGCACATAAATGTGCATTCAGATATAAGCTTTAACTCGTTAGCTTTAAATACATTTTACAGTGACTGAATGGCTTCCCACAAGCCTTAAACGAGTGGTCGGCGAGCTGTCTGTCAGCGGATGCCGTCAATATGAAATGCATCTAAATGTTACAAGTTAAAACCCACATTTGAATGCATATTTTTGTATAACCTCTACTCGTACCAAGTCTAAGAGTCTTTACTCCTATCAAACTCCTAAACAAACACTGATTTGTACAATAAATAAGTCCAAGTGGTAAACTAACAGGGCCGACCCAATCTCCTGCAAGCGCCGCCAGGGCGCGCTGCAGTCAAGAGGCATCGATGGCAAGCACCCCGGACATAGGGGTTAAGGGTTAAATCTCTTGTGCCTGGGACAAGGGGTGGTGAGGACTTGAGGACTCTTTGGTTTTAGGACTTATTTCTAACAAGGTTTAGAGGGGTGAGTCTATTTGATGTTAGGAACGAGACGTGTACGTGGACGTGTGTGTACTTTTAGTATGGGGATTTGCGTAGTTTAAAAAAAGTTTAAAAAAAGTTAAACCTTGGAAGTGTATACATGTCTGTGCAGCTGACTGCACATATTGAAGAAATACAACGAATTCAAAACAAATTTTTAAAACATTATTTATTCCGCTTTCAGCTCCAGCTCCACAGCTCCTATATACTCTATAGTAGATCTAGACATTCGTCGCACTATACGAGATCAAGTGTTTTTATATAAATTACTGAACAATGAAATTGATTCCGAGTTGTTGCTTGAAAATATTTATTTACACTGCCCACGGGCATCATCTAGGAAAAAGAAAACTTTTTGGACTCCAACCTCTAGAACAAAATATTATAGGCAGAACATGTTTCTGAATAGAGCTTGCAATAATTACAATAAATTTTTCAACGAAATAGATATTTTCGATTCAACCGCCGCCGCCGTCACGTTTCGTAGAAGCATTGTAGACATTGCTGCCGCCAATTTACTTAGCTAAAATTATTTTATTTTTTTGCCTTGTCTTTTCCTCTTTTTTGCTTTTGTTTGAAATAGTGTTCTATCTTTGTTAATATAAGTCTGTTCACCAGTTTTTATATGTAAAGTTTATAGTGGAGACTTTACTGGTCTAAGAAAATTCTTATTGTATCTCGTTATATATCTATGTACTGTCTGTCTTCCAAAGAAAATAAAATAAAAAATAGTGTACTTTTTCTTAAGCATGCGAGGAAATATTGTCATTATTTTTTAATAAAGGACACGCGAAGTATCATAATTACGTAGACTGAAAAAAAAAACACTTCCCGGTGCTTTCTTTGAATTTGGAATGAAGAGCGCGCCGGCAATGTTGTATGAAACGGTGTGCTGTTTGAATTTAGAACTCTTTCATATCTATCGTACACATTGCGTTCTCGTGGCTGTATAGCCACAGATGCGTTTACCTTTCGGCACAAACTGTAAAATAAAATAAAAAATTGGCGGTAAAGCGGAGTTCGTTGTGATTTTGTAAATAAAATAATTAAAATGAGTTCCGATGATTCTGAAAGTAAAAATGAAATGAAAATTGACTGCAGTCCACCAAATTTAAGATCGGAAGCTAAATTAGCGATGGAAAACCTGCTTCCAGCAAAATCAAAAGAAAATTAAATTTATTATGTAAAAGCCCTTTTTTATTTCCTTGCATTTGTTAAGAACTATATATGCCTCGGCCGAAATGGCAATTGCCTGTCTGGTATCATTGAAGTCCTCGCCTGCGGCTCGGCTCAAACTTATACTCGACCTGCAATTGCCTATTTCGCTGCCTTTGCAATAATGTAGGTACTTTAAAAAGCATGCGTGGATCCGAAGCTTACAGCACAAGCGACGGCTACCTGCACATATTATTGCAATATTAATTATTATTATGACGGTAATAATGATGACCCATTCTACTCGTGCCGAGTCAAATTGCCGGTACGTGCACGCTAGGGGTGAAGGGTAAGAGTAAGGGGTGAGGGGAGCAAACATGCATGAAAATTTAACAAGGCGTCGGCCCCGTCGCTCCTTAATAATTAACTCCACGAAGGTTTATTGGAAATGCCCGGTATACGGCGCGGGGAATATGCTATTTTTCTTTCGTATACGTTAGGTAAGATATCTACTTTCTGCTTGTATTTGTGTCTATGTTATGAATGTAAATGTACCTACTTATAACTATTTATTGCCATTCCTTGTCAAACCTGTATGTCAACATATGTTGGCTTACCTTATTTTGCTATAGAGTAAGCCAACATATGTTGGCTTACTCTATAGCAAAATAAGGCTGCTAATATTATAAAGATAAAGACATTTATTTGGTCAAAAACAGGTACATACAGGTTTGACAAGGAATGGCAATAAATAGTTATAAGTAGGTACATTTACATACATAACATAGACACAAATACAAGCAGAAAGTAGATAGACAGCTATAGGTAATTTTTATTAGGTATTCTAGACGACCTCTGTGGCGCGGTGGGCGAAGGTCCGCCTGCGACGCAGGAGGTTGCGGGTTCGATTCCCGCCTCGGGACAAATATTTGTACGATCTGCAGATATTTGTTCAGGGTGTTCTGGTCGTTTTCTATGTATAATAAAAAATATCTATCTATGTACTCGTATATTATTATGTATATCAGTTATCTAGTACCCATAACACAAGCTCTGCTTACCTTGGGGCTAGATAATGCTGTGTGATGTGTCCAGCATTATTTATTATTATTATTATTTATTATATTCTATTGTGGCGTTGGAATATGTGCGCAAAGATTATAAGTAATTTACCCCGGAAAAAAGCGTGCGAAGTCGCAAACAGTACCTAGTGTGAAATAGTACGGTAAGTTACGAATGACCGGTTTGTTGAACTACCACAGAATGCTCTAAAAATGAACCTGCAACATACAATTGCACTTCAAAGCGAAACTTATATTGCGGATGTTTCTACTAATGGAAGCAGAAGTAACTGAATTTTTAACGAAGCTTGGAAAATATTCCACAAGCGCAGCGTAGAGAAAAGCTTGTCCAAAAAACTTTAATAATATGGTTGGACTTTTTGACGCTTGGAATTTAATGACATGATAGCCCAGCTATCATGTTGTACAGAGAGCGGCTCACAATGGAGATCTGTCGACCAACAAAACAGTGTCGATCACTGTTAAATTAGACCATGGAAAACAATTTTTGTATGCTTTGCATGTCGACACCGTGCATTGGGGGATTGGAGTCAGAGAATCACATAAGATAAAGCTTCACAAAAATTCAAACCTCTGTCGTATAAAAATCAATTGCTGTCGTTAGTCTCGCTAAAACATAACCAAATTGTTTTATTTTTCGATTTGTTTCCTCTGATAAAAGGTTTATTTAAAAAAAACAGTGAAAAAAGGTTGCAAGTGATACGAAGTTCACGAGGTCATCTAGTTAGTAAACAAATACTGTACATTTTTAAAGAATATCTGGCCCCAAAGTAAGCAGAGTTTTTGGGTCATGAAAATATACAACTATCCCGAGGCGGTAATCGAACCAGCTAAATCCTTTGTCGCAGATAGACCCTCACCCACCGTGCCATGCCACTGAGGTAGTAAAATTGCAACAATAACAAAACAATTTCGTAGCACTTCGTAGCAATCAGCGTAGCGCTCTCGTAGCACTAATCACATTACGTAGCAGTGCTACGAGGCGTGAATAAACTTTGTATTCGAACAAAACCTTTTTGGTCACGAGTTGAACTTAATTAATATTTAAAATGAAATTTCACGCGTTATTGCATTTGTTCACGCTAATTCGTAAATTGTTAAAATTTTTGGGAATGTGAAAATTACGTTGTAAATTCTGTTTACTGTTGGCAACTAATTTAACTTTACGTTCGTACCCAAACCTCGTAGAAACAAAATAACGTTGTATCTAGGGACGTAGATACAAAGTAACGAAGGTGTACGTGTAGTTATCTCGTTAGTGGTGACATCGTGAGCTCGTTTAGTCTCCGCGAGATGAGATGGGTCTTCACACTTTAATGAAAACTTTAAGATTCTACTTATGAAGAAGTTTTGTGGTTGGAAAATAGGTGAGGTTTTGTTTTCACACGAAATCAGCGCAGAGTTTGACCAAGTCGAACAAAGTTTTAGAATGCTTTGTTTAACATTGTTAAACGTAATTTAGTTTTTTCTTATACCTCAACAGCCTATATTAGTCCACTGCTGGACGTAGGCCTCCCCCTGATAAGCGCCGTGTTGGCGTTTATCTCATGGGGGTAATGCCCATAATCCCCAAGCTGTGCATGCGGGTTGAGGATTGGATTTCGGTGGTAGAATTGTTGCAGGGGGCGCTGCTACCCGCCCCCGGTGGATATCTCGTAGTCGCCTCTTACGACAACCGCGGGAAGAGTTGGGGTGGTGCAAATTCTAAGCCGGCACCACATGGCTTATTTTTCTAATAAATAATAACCATTTAACATGGTCATATTTCCCTTTACTATTAAAAAACTGTCAACTTCAACCAAAGGCTTAACAATGCTTGTTCTCAAAGAAGAAAACAAACGACTCTATTTCTTAAAAGTTGAGAGAGGTTAAGAGCAATTAAACTCATAAAAACAGAAGTTGATTGTTTTAAAAAAACTGAAAGCCGCATTCGAACCCCTTAATTTTACACTGATTTTAAATTTTGCGGGACAAAATACTAATCCCTCGGAAATAAAATTCGGGACCACTTTGAGATCATTCTTTGTACTACTTATAGCAAAATCAAACTCGGTCTATAATTAAATTAACGGAGAAATCAACAAACATCCATAAAAAACCTACATACAGCTGAACATAGAAACGCTTCCTTTGGACGACCTCTGTGGCGCGGGTTCAATTCCCGCCTCGGGACAAATGTTTGTACGATCTGCAGATATTTGTATAGGGTGTTCTGGATGATTCCAATGTATCATAAAAATATCTATTTATGTAGTGTATTGTATTAGGCATATCAGTTATCTAGTACCCATAACACAAGTTCTGCTTAGCTTGGGGCTAGATAATGCTGTGTGAATTGTCCAACATTATTAGTACATCTTTTTCAAATTCGGTTAAAAACAAGCAAAATCATCCATCCGCAACTGGCCCGAAAGCCAGTCATCGCAAAATCTATTTAGAACATACACGTAGTAGGGGACTTGTTCACGTTCTCATCACGTACTCGGAGACACAGTGTTCAGTGGTGGGTCTCACCTGCGATCGATCGCACCTGGTCGCCATGGCAACGCCCCGCCCGCCCTACGCGCCGGACATATAGCGGCTAGCGGTTTACTGAAGTAGACGCAACAATACCAAAATTATATCAAAGTTTTCAGTTGATGACCTCTGTGGGCGAAGGTCCGCTTGCGATGTAAGAAGGGCGGGTTCGATTCTGGCCACGGGACAAACGTTTGGACGGTCTGCTGATATTTGATCCAAGTGTGAAATAATATATCTAAATGTTGCGAGTTTAAGCCCATATGAATATTCCCCATTTTTTAGTTGCTATGTTGGTACATTATTGTTACTTAGATAAAGTTTATCCCTTTGCTGTCAGCAAGTAAGTCATCATTTTCGTTTTTTTTGTGTATTTGTTGTTTTGTTTTCAAGTATTAAAAACTGTGTTTCCTTCGTATAAAACAAAATTAAATTAAATTAAACTATCATAAGTCCTTCATGCTCACGCATCATGTCAGCAGCTAGGCATGGGCCTCCCTAGTTCCACAGTGCCCTGTCAGCTTGCCTCCAGCATCCAGCATCTGGCTGCAGTCTTTGCCAGGTCGTCATGCCACCTGGCTGGAGGGCATCCTACGCTACGTTTGCCGAGTCGCGGAAATTGCGTCCGGAAATTGCAGATATTGAAGAAATATTCATGATTATACATTTTATTTTATTTTTATGTCAAAATTTTAGGAAAACTTACAGCTAGGTTTTAAGAATAGTTATGTACACAATACATGCCGGTACAGGCCAGCAAATGTGTGCTGAGGGCCAATCATAAAGTTTCCGCTGATATTTACTTAGATAGGATAACAAATGACGCACAGTGAATGTAGACGACTTCAAGAAAAATAAAAGGAAATACACAACACAAAGTGAAATTAAATGCGGTTGTAGTTATCTTAAAAAGAATTCATCGCTAAGCAAGCGTTTAAGCTTACTTGTAGGTGTGTTAAATAAGGCGACCGACTAACCATCACACTGTCTGTCACACTGGTGTGAAGGTTAGGAATAAAAATTCCTAACCTTAACACTAGTTTGAACGATTTGCTAGTTCGTATTAAGAATGCGTTTTGCCTATAAATAGTTTTAACCATAATAGGAACGTATAATGATGATGATATAACGACGTATCTACCAATAGATTGCAGCTACGTAAGCACCACAGTGCTTACAGGCCTATAAGTAAGTTATCTCAAGTCCTTAACTGCCATTGGCAGCCGCCCAACTTGCTTCTCGATCTGATTGGCACGGAATCACAAAAACCTTTCATGAGTCCGAAGTGGATTCAACTTTAGAAAAGGTCAAAGGGACAACATTTTGCTGTGGACCCTAGATACCTACATAAATGTTCGTACAGCCAGCAACAAAGTAGCTGGACACGATAAGGTTTTATAGTTAACTGAACGTTTTTACTCTCTATAATAATGTTTTGAATAAACTGAAAACTGACTTTAATTCCTTTATATTAACGCTGTTTTTTTAAATTTTGATGATGAAGCTCGTAGAACTCCATTAAACCTGTATTGTGAGAGGCTGGAGCTTGCTATAGGTTTTAGAAAAACCTGCAAGTCTTAAGGGGCCCCCCACTCCACGGATACATACAATAAGATACAAGTTGGATCTTGGAACCAATTAAGTGTAACAATGGTATTATACCTATGTTAGTATTACACCAGTATGGTAGAATAAGTCAATTTAAACTTAGTTAGTCTATTTAATCTATTCTAGGGAATTTTGTGAAATACTAATGGTCTCAATTCACATGTCGCCAAAACTAAACTACAGTTATTTGTTATACATGAGTGCAAAGTTGCTTTTTAACTGCGTGCTCAATTTTGATGACCGAGCAAGCGAAGGATTCAAAAATTTGAATCATGAGCGTTAGCGAGGGAATCAAAAGAGCACGAGGTAATAAATCTTTCAGGGTGGGAATCGAAGCTGCAACCTCCTGCGTCGCAGATGGACCTTCGCCCGCCGCGCCACATCGGTCGCCAAATTTACATTATAACTTTTCTTAAAGGTATCTAAGAAAAGTTTCTTCGACCGCGAGAAACCATTGTATTTCCATAAAAAAAACCTCCACCTTTAGAAACTTTCCGCGATTGATAATTCCGTGAAGCGCTCGATGTTTTTCTTTCGTGAGCCCCTCGTAGGGCTCCGTGGGTCCATCGATTGGCATTCATAGTCCCGTGGGAACCCGCGCCTGGACCGAATATTAATTACAAGACACCCTGTATGCTCATATTGCTATACAGTGTCGGTTCTGTGAGTGTTTGTGTAGGGGAGTGACACGACACCCTGTATGTAGGGATGGTAAGGTGATATTTGTTTATGTTGCTGGAAAGTGGAAATTTTGTTTCGTTATTACGTCATACATGGTTTGTCAAGCATACTAAATTAAATTGCGAGGAGTGGAAGGAGAAATGAGAGGCCCTCGCCGAGCTGTGGTTGTAACGGCAAAAAAATTGTGGATGCTTTCATATTTTAGTACTAAATGTTTATTTAGTACTAAAGGTCCTACTGCAATCATTTACTTATGACTAGTTTCTTGCAGCCTCGCACGTGTTTTTGGCATAAAAAGTAGCCTATTATGTCATTCCAGGTTCGAGATCTTTTTTTACCTATAATTTTAGCCCGATCGAGTCTGTAGTTTTGGCGTTGTCTTCGGCCTAACATCTTCACAAGGGCATAAACTTTCGCTTTTATAATATTAGTAGGTTTGTTTGCAATAGTCTACAGTTAGCTCAACTGTTTCAATTGTAAATACTTACTAGTTCTAATTTATGGCTTTTCTTTAATTGTTATTGACTTTGCCAATAAAATAACCTTCTCAGTCGATTAATAAGACACTCTCAAGAGGTAAGGACAGTCAAGAATCTTGGGCAGCGAATCCAACGAGAAAAAAATCTATTTACGAGTACTAGGGAGAGATTTGTATTGTTTAGATTAGAGTATTTATTGGATAATAATGACTTGTCTTTGAGCTTATTAAGCCTAAAGAAATTAACCTTATTGATTTCTGATTTCAGAGGTAATGTAGCATGGATAATCTAGCAGGTATAGTTGCCGTTATCTTCGGGGGAAGCCACGAAAAGTACCAATCACCCCATAGTTTCCCCAAAGAATAGTTACTACGATTGAAAAACTAGCATCATCAACGCTTTCCATCCCCTCATAGATCGGTCACTGTCCACCCTCGGTCCAATCTACCACGCCAGTGGTACAGTCAACGACAGGAAAATCTAAGCGTCGAGCGTAGCCGAAAATACAAAAGTTAGGTTTAGGTTTAGACATCTTTTTATTCCTAAAAAAGAAACAGTCACTTACTTGCGACATGTATGTAGTAGGTATATCAGTTATCTAGTAGCCATAACACAAGCTCTGCTCAGCTTGGGGCTAGATGATATTGTGTGAATGATCCAGTATTGTTTTTTATTTATTTTGTATATGATAATCATAGCTTTCAGTGTACACAATTTATAAAAGTGCAATAAAGAAATGTTGTCGTTTGGTTATACAAATTAAAAGATAGGTCGACTACATGTTACTATTTTTTACTAGAATCGAACCGACTTATTGTTTTTCCAAACAATTGTTGTATGTTGTAACAATTTTATCGCTATTCTGGTTGATCATAATAGTCTTAGTATTAAGTTTTCAATAACGTGCGCCGTATCTTTAGTTTTATTACTACGAATTTAATGTAAACACTATTAGTACCTACTTTGAATGCTTAGCTTAAATGTTATGGCTGTTAAGATCATCATCATCATCGGCTTATTTAGGTCCACTGCTGGACATAGACCTTAAATGAAATTCCTTTGCAAAATACATTAATACATTTATAAAATTGAACTTCTGTAAGTTCTATATTTTTGGGTAGGCTGAACGCTTAGATCTCTCTGACGCTGACTGTACTACTCTATGGCCAAGGCTACAGACCTCAATTAATCACCACGTACTAACAGTGACTGTATTCTGTGGCGGTGGTAGTAACTGCTAGTTGATCTGTGGGGCGACTCATCAACCGTGTCCTTCATTAGAGAGATGAACGTGGGCTATTGACATTTTTGATGACGACAGAGAGTAATTTGCTTTTATTCACACTTTTTTTTAAACCTCTGTCGTCAAAATCATATTTTAAGTAAGCTAAGTTTTGGGTTCAGATCATTTATTTATAAAAACACAAAAATCAACAAAACGACAAATTACAACTACAATAAATTTTGGGTTAGGATTAGAAATGTGTTAATACAAAATACATTTACTAAAACACGTTTTCTTTGATAATGGTCAAAAGCGAAGAGTCTTTTTATCTATTTTTACTTGTAATTAAAAAAAACCATGACCTCGTTCGTCACCCGAGTTTGATCGTGTGTTCATGGCCACCCTGTACCTATAGGATATAGGTGACCATCTCCCCTTAATTTGAACACTTAATTACCTATTATTCAACATTTTTACAAATAAACGTACCGAGTTAGAGAGACAATGATAATGAATCTCTTCATCACAGCGTACCTACGTTTCGCATAATTATGTCCCTCTGGAAATTCTGCTCCTCTGCAAATGTTATTACTCGCTTTCAAACGGCAGTCGGCAAATAAATTATCTTGTTCCAAACTCATTCCACCGTTGGTGTTTCGAGGGACAGCGACGACGAATATTTGAACTGTCAAGAGATTTCAAAGATTTTGATGAGGGTGCTTTTCGATCTGAGAATTTGTTAATTAGAAAAATATACAAATTTTATTAAAGCGATATTTTTATAAGGGTGCAGTAGAATTCCTTCAACACGCAAACTGCAATTCTGCTGGTCAGTTCAGATAGGTACCTATAATGAACTTTATTTAACACAAACTATACAGTTCATTTACAATGAGATAAACTAAGACTAGAGTATATGTACCTACATTTATGTATATGTATATAACATATACATAAATGTAGGTACATATACTTAAATGTGTGTAACCTCTGAGATCTATAGTAAATAACAAAAAATACCTTGCTACTTAATGAAAACCTAATAATTAGTAATTTTTAGTAGCTAGGTAGTAGTGTTATTTAAAAAGAATAAACATTGTTGACTAACGTAACCAGAGAACAATGCAAATTTCGGAAACTAAATAACTAATGAATAAACATATTCTTTTAGATTATTTTCATACATATTTATGCTGTCACATTCTTTTACATTATACGATAAATTGTTAAATAATTGTGCTCCTTCTGCAAGATCAGATCGATTCATATTTATTTGATAGCAATCATTGTGTAAATTTGTAGGTCCTAGTATCGATGTAATCAGGGCCGTCTTAGGCCATGCCGGGGCCCCGGGCCACACAACAATTTGGGGCCCTGTTTGAACGTATAATAAAACCAGCCAAGAGCGAGCCGACGCGCACACGGGGGGTTAAATAGGAGCACAACATACCTACTAATAGAAAGAACGGTGAGCGAAGCGAGCCACGAATTTTTTTGTGACAATAGGTGCGGCGGGGGTGGCGAGCTATCTCAAGAATAGATCGGTAAATTCTATTTAGCGCCCCTTGCCACCTGGCATTCACATCACACACACGAGTGACCGCTCCACACGCTCTACTCTAGGGTTTCACATAAAGGCCACAAAACTCAAATACTAATTGTCTGATATAGTGGAGGTATGTTTTTGTGGAGTGATTCTTCTTTAAGTATTCTCTGGCTGTGTGAGCGAGTAGTCGTTTTCACCCCCTGGTGCTTGGTGGAATGGCGGCGAAACACGGAACTATATATATACATATTCCCTGCCTGGGAAGTGGCAATGCCACGTTTTCTGTGAAACTCTACAATATCACTATTAATAGTACCTAATGCTAAACAATTCACATAATATCATAATGAGCTAGCCCTAAGCTAAGCAGAGCTTGTGTGTGGTGTGTGTAGCTTGTGTGCATTGGATTCTCACTGCTCAGGGTTGCCAGAAAATCGCTCAGTTGTCGGTCTTTTGGGGGCCCCCTAACGATGGGGGCCCTGGGCCCGTGCCCCGTGTGCCCTTATGGTAAAGACGGCATTGGATGTAATGAATAAGAGACACAATAATGGTACCCTAGCAGGGCGTGGCAATAGGTACTGAGAGTGGAAGTGGATCAGGTTTCTAGAAAATTCTCTAGGCAGATTTTAGCAGAAAAATTCGTGAGCTTGTCACTCTATTTTTGCCGCGCATTGTATGCATTTTGATAAGAAATAAAAACAAAAGAAATGAACCAATGAGCGGCCATCCATATCCATATTATCATCATCATCACCAGCCCTTCACGACCCACTGCTGGGCATAGGCCTCTCTGTGCTAGTGCTATTCGCCTCGGTCCTGGCTAGTTTGGGCCAGGTGTAGCACGGTCTCTCGGATGTCGTCGAGCCATCGCGCCGGCGGACGTCCCCTGCTCCTCTCCTGCAGCCGTCTCTCGGCCACCACTCGGTCAGTGCTGTGCTCCACCCGCCGTCACTCCGTCTGGCCAAGTGTCCTGCTCAACTCCATACTAATACATAATTATAAAATCGAAAGTACTTCAGTTTGTCTATCTGTCTATCTGTCCTTTTCCTTATCTTTTCTCCCGTAAACCGCTGATCGGATCTCAATTAAATTTGGCTGGGAGGTAAATCCCCAGATCCCCATCCCAGGATGTAGGCTACTTAAAAGGGCGTGCGAAGCCGCGGGCAGCAGCTAGTTTAGTATAAGTGAGTAACTCACGCATAGAGAGACTAGACTTAGGCCTAGACACGGTAATATTATCCAACAGTATTTGGACTCGGCCGTATCTTTGAAATAAATGCCTACAGCCGCGCGGTAGGTAAACATGCGATAGGGCTGCCCGGCTCCACCATTTTAATTACATTTGCCTACTTTGTGTTTCCATTTAGTTTTGTGATTGTAAATATAGGAAGGTACTTTTTTTATATAAACAAATAAAATACTTTGTGAATTGAATGGGAAGTGTTCAATAAAAATGCGTGTGGTTTTTTGATTGGTAGATTTAATTAAAAAACCTGTTTATGTTTGAATAACAAATCGGTCTTATAAATTTGCGACCGAAAAATATTTGCGCCTCGACTGAGACGTACCTACAAAATGCTTTATTATTAAATTTTAGGAGATTTTTTTGGAGAAAAAGGAATATCTTTTACTTGGTTATAGATACCTGCAGCTACTTTATTAAATATGTACCTGAACTTATTTTTAGAGAAAAAATCGCGCGGTTATTCTTAAAAAAACATCACACCATCCGTTCGTCACTGCGGCACAGCCGCGACTGTCTGCATGCTGAGCGCATGCCGAGATCGAGGCGCGTAGGTATAGCTCGCGTTTCGCCCGTTTGTATGAAGTCGGATTACTTATAGGATAATATTACCTTGGCCTAGATGCCAGATTTGCAGTGGCAGTTTGCGTGTTTATAATTGTGGAGTGATTTGATCCGCAGACAATTTTCGATATGTGTAGAAATCATAAATCAGTACTTAGCGTTTTTTTAGAAAAGTCAAACTTTAAATAAGAAATTAATATACCTACATAGTTTATGCCTGCGGCTTCACACGCGTTGTTTCTATGAAAACGTTGAATAGGTTATTTCTACCCCATGGAAGCTGATTAATGGGATAAAAAGTATGTTTTATTCGAGACCTAGAACCACCTCTATGCAAAATTTCAGCCCGATCCGTTCAGCAGTTTTGGCGTGAAGAGATAACAAACATCCATCCATCCAAACATCAAAACATCCAAAATTTCGCAATTATAATATTAGAGTGATTATCGAATAAGAAATACAGCGTTTATTGATTCTCTTCACTTAAATTTTTTGTCCTGTCCATTACAGTGGCTTCACGTTGTTAAGAAAGGTCGGTAGAGCTCTCTTATGTATAAGATTGTGTTCGTATCCTCGACCATCCGCAAACAGCCGGTCAGAGAAACTTTATTTAGAGCCCGAGTTCAATCCCTTACGTGCTCGCTTCAATTCACCAGCCCCATCTTAATCAAATTCAGACCTTATCGATTCGGAACACGAAGCAATTTGCTCCAGCACGATAAGTTTGCAGAACGGATTGCAGTTGGGAGCAGGATATTGGCTCTAAGACTTAATACAAACTGTGCCGGAGCTTAAACACAGGTCCAATAAAATTGAGATCGGTTTAAATGGAAGCATAAATTCAATTAGTTCGTTGGTGCGTTCGTTTAGGGAGCCATTTACGTGGAGGTTTAATGAATAAAAATAGGCTTGGGCATCGTTTGTTGCTTATACAGCGCTCTTTGGGTCATTAGAGAGCCGTTTTATCACAATATTTGGGGCATTTAGCTATAACAAAAGTTAAATATTGCTGTTTTGCGTCCTGAATGATTTGCTGCAGTAGTTAATAAATAATAATAAACAAAATAGTTTATTTCTTTAACTTAATCTATCTAATTATCTTTAAATTACTTTGGAAATCCCCTTTTAAGTATAAAGATACCTGTGTAAGGGGGTTTCGCTCTTGCCTTATGGAAATTCACTTATATACTAAGTAGATTTAATAGAACATACAAAATCTATTATAATATAATAAAAACTAAAATCTAAACCTAATCAAAAAAGTTATATTGTATTTTCAGTCACGCATCCACAATGCAAATAAATGTCTTCGAATCTTTGAAAACATACTAGGTGTAAAGGGTAGGTGTGGTGTGGTGGTCTCTGTAAAAGCACTCGAAATAATACTTAGCAGGAAACAGTGCATTTTCATTCTCTTCACTTCTACCTTTTTAAGATACTAAAGTCATTTACAACGGGATATATATCATGATTTGAGTTTTGAGCTTTCCAATATTTCGGCACTGTTTCATGCGTCTTTTTAAGATGGTAGGTAACTAGTTATTAATTGAAGAAAAATCTATTATTTTACGTAAAGAAGTTTAATTTAAACCTCCAATAGCTCCAATATATGTATGTTTAAAATAAGTTAAAATAAAAAGAAAATTATATAACAATAAAATGATAATAAAATTATGGGGTATTTTCTGTCAAGTTATTAAAATAAAGTTATTAAATCAAGTTAAGCCTTCTACAATGTTAGGGAATCAGAAATTAAAGGGGGAGATCCTATTTTTATTTAAAAATTTCAATGAAGTTATTTATTTCAAAATTTTATTACGAACAAATATCAAAGACGAGTCATGCTGATGTTATGTTAGGTAAGAATGTGGAGGGGTGGGTATAATGAGAAAAGAAAACTAACGAAAAGATGGATAGATTGAGTGAAAGTCAACGTTAGTATTGAATGAGTAAAAGAAAAATAAATATTATACCGACTGATGAAGGCAAGAAGAAGAAGTTATGCTAATGTTGATGGTGGTTGTTGCAGCATGGGGCGAGTCTCTGCTGTCGCTGCCGAAGCGCTGGCTGAGCACGCAGGGCTCCACCGCGGAGGAGGAGTACCAGGTAAATAACTATTTCAGAGTTTTACTATGAAACTATCGTAGTTGGACGAATTCATTATGAATGTGTGCGGGTTAACTGAACCCTATTTGTGTTGGTGCCGGCTTAGAATTTGCACCATCCCAACTCTTCCCGCGGGTGTCGTAAGAGGCCACTAAGGGATATCCACCGGGGGCGGGCAGCAGCGCCTCCTGCAGAACATTCTACCACCGAACTGCGATCCCCAACCCGCATGCCCAGCGTGGGGATTATGGGCATTACCCCCCATAAGATAAAAGCCAATAAGGCGTTTATCAGGGGGAGGCCTGCGTGCAGTGGACCAACACAGGCTGTTGAGGTTGAGGTTGAGGATTTGTGTTGGAAGAATACCAACCTTTCTTTCCTTAACAAGGGCCGCGCGGGAGGTGCGGGAGGTGCGGGAGGTGCGGAACGCGTGCGACTCGAACCACACTCACTCTGAAGATGATTGTTAAGGGATAAAACGTTGGTGTCCTGTGAAATAAACAAGGTTCGTAGTGAGCCCGTTAACCCGCAGATATTCATAAAGTATTTTATGACTGGTGAGTAACAGCACATCAGAATTGTCAAACAGCAGCGGGGCAAAACGCTGGCAGGGTCACGGGGACGGGCGCATCCTATCTTCCTATCAGTGGAGCTATCTTTAGATAGTTTGCAACAGTCTGCTCAACTGGTCCCATAGGTACCTACATTACATAGTCATTTTCTAAATATTTGTCGCATCAGGCTACATATTCAGTGATCGGCGGAAGATTTTGTAAAGGTAGCCATCCCTTCCAAAAAGCCATTTGGATGTGGCGACTTGATCAAGAGCATTTTAGCCATGCCTAAAGAAAATCGGTGCTGGCTTTCAAATGTAATGATAATTCCGAATAAAAATGTTGTCATATTTAACCAATGAAATTTGTGTCCAGAACGTGCAGCTACCAAAGCTGCCGGTCCCGGCGCTGCAGACGACGATGGACTGCTACCTGGAGCTGGCCGCCGTGGTGGTGTCCCCGGCGCAGATAGTGCGGACCCGCATGCTGGCACGGAGCTTCCTGGCAGAGCTCGGCCCGAAGCTGCAGGACGCGCTCAATGAGCGACACAATGATATGGACAACTGGGTAAGTTGCTACGTTTCGATTTTGCGTGTTAGTCATTAAATTTAGAGAAAACGATTCAATCTATTACAGTTTACGTAATTAGGTACCTATTTTATGTTAGTAAACTTATTTACTACTGTCGCGATACAGGACACGTACGGTTCCCGTGTAGGCTTCCGTGTCGGTCTGTCTGTCGGCTCGTCTGGCACTATCCTTTGTTTTCCGGATTGGATTAGATCATAACGGGATGCAAAGGCTTTTAATGAATTCGTAACGGTGCTCTTTCTCCTAATTAGCTAACGCCCCAATTGCTACAATTAACGGGCTCCGCAATCCTTATCAATTACCGTGAATTCATAACAACCGTAATACGTCAACACCATTGTTTTCCATTCAGCCTTAATCCTAGTCGCGTAATCATGTCGCCCGCGTACCTACCTACTTAAAATGAGACCTGTGCATTTTGGACTAGTTGTTTTTATAATGGTGATTAGTGACCGGGTGGCTGTGGTGTCCAGTGAAAGCCCCGCGCTCTCCAGGGTGCTCCATGCCGTGGAGCAGGCCACGGCGGACGAGCACTTGCTCCGAGTCAGTCTGCAGCTCATCAGGAGTTTATGCTCATGCATGAAGAAAACGCTCAAAAGAAAAGAAGAGAATCTCATACGTAACAGTAAAACAAACTCAGGAGTAGTGAACCAACATAAGTACCACGATCTCGCGATGTACAGAAATATTTACAACGACACCTGTATGACCCTGTGCCAGGAGCTGGTGGATAAGCTGGTGTATAACGGCACGGACGTGGACGAAGCAATGCTGGCGGACAACGCCGAGTGCAGGGAAGACCCCGATTTAGATGACACAGATAACAGCATCATCGATGATTTACAATCAAAACCAAAAAAGGAGGATTTGTTGCACAAAGTTTTAATCCTTAAACAAGATTCGCGTAATTACACCGTCAAATGGAATAATCTTTTCATATCACGTAACTTGGGTAAGCATCTACCGAAGCTTATTATAATAATTACGCTTCATTATAATTTTGAAACAAATAATTCTAGTATGGATGATAATACACTAGTAGATGAAGCACTCAAATCCAATCACCAGATAGATATTAATATTCTAACAACGCATCATAACAACAAAGAGCAAGACGGTATTATGGACAGATGTCATCTTAATTCCTTATACAGGTATTTATTTCTGAAGCAAGAGGAAAATAAAACAAACTCATTTAAGTTGATTCGAAAACGTAATACAATAAAACTGTACATAGATGTTGAAGAATACAAAAGCGATTACAATTTTATAGGTTTTTGTTGCAATATTATCACAATCACAGAATTGTGTCACAATTATAGATTTAGTAACCGTGAGACACGAAATGTGATTGATGACCCATCCCATAGTTATGGCACGTATGAAAAGTATAAAAACACAATTTCAAAGATAAAAAACCTAGTAAAACTATACAATGCTAAAATAAAACACAATTCAATCATAGAAGATAATAATTCTGGAAGCGTTATTGAAGAAGTAACGTCACAAGAGAGACCAATAAATGAATACTATGATAATTACCCAAGCAAAGTTCAGTTGAATGATTTTAGTAGAGTCACATCATTTTGGGATTTTTTATGGGACACTACCAAAAACAAAGAGAGCCATACAGAGGCTTCAAAATCGGAACATGATTTTGCTAAAGAAAATATGAAAACAAATACATATAAAAATAATGAAAAAGTTGTTCAACGGATTAATAATTACAGAGATTTAGAATATACTACAATAGGCAAAGTAGAAAGCAGGACGACAAAAAATTTATTATCATTATCTTCTATTAACATTGACATTGTCCGGTCCATATTTAAAAATAGTGGTCTAACAGGAGTTATGAAATATTTGAAAAGCTTTAAAAACAATGAATCGAATGATCCTGATTTAACATATTCATTTACAAATAACACAAGTGAAGACAGTATAGATACAAATGTAACTATAATAAATGACACAGAAAAAACCATGGAGACTAGCCAAAACACACGACAAACAAATATGCATGGAAATGACAATGATAGACGAAATAATGAAACAGATAAAATAATGATAAAACCAAGCTCTGCGCTTCGTTACTCAGCCAAATTTGTCACACAACCAAAGAAAACTTTTGTTCATCAATTATCTACAACACAAGATACCTCTACGCAAGTATTTCCAACACAAGAATTCATGAGTCAAGCATCTACAATAAAAGAGATGACGTCTCAAGCAACAAAAATACAAGATACCACTACTCAAGCATCTACAACACAAGAGTTCACGGTTCAAGCATTTACTCCAAAGGAAACCATGCGTTTAGCGTCTACAACGCAAGAATTCACGTCTCGAACATCTACAACACAAGAGACTCAAGCTAATACTACACAAAAAACCACGTCTCAAGCGTCTACAAAAAAAGGAATTACTACTCAAGCGCTTCCACCACATGAGTTCACAACTCAAGGATTTCCAACAGAAGGGATCCGAACTCGAGCATTTTTCCAACAAGAGATCACGTCTCAAGCGTCTACAAAGCAAGAGTTCAAGATTCAAGCGTTTACAACACAAGAGATGACGTCTGAAGTATCAACAATACAAGAGACTACGACTCAAGTAACTACATTACAAGACATAACGGCTCAGGCGTTTACACCAAAAGAAACCACGACTCTAGCGTTTACAACACAAGAGGTTACGGCACATGTGTCTACTTCACAAAAAAACACGTCTCAAACCACTCCAATAAAAGAAACTGCAATTCAAGCGTATCCAACAGAAGATAGGACAACTCAGGCATCTACAACACAAGAAACCACGACTCAATCGTTTACCGCACAAGATTCTACGACTCTAGGTTTTATAATGCAAGAGGTCAGGTCTCCAATGCTTAAACCACAAGAAACAACTACTAAAGCATCTGGAACACAAGAATTCACAATTCAAGCATATCCGCAACATGAGATCACCCCTAAAGCATCTCCAACTAATGAGTATAATTTCACTAGTTTTCCAGGAAATACGGCTTCAGCATCTAAATCAACGTTAACAAATCAAGATACCTTACAAGATACTGCTACTCGAGCATCCACAACACAAAAAATCACGACTCAAGCCTTTACGACACAAGAGATCACGTCTCAATCTTCTACTATACAAAAGGCCACAACTCAAGCGTCATCAACAGCAGAGTTTCAGTCTCAAGTAACTCCAGCCGACGGATCTTCAACACATGATAATACTCCTAAAGCGTCTACAACACATAAGACCAGGGTTGAGACGTTTACACCCAAAGAAACCACGAGTCTAGCGTCTACATCACAAGAAACAACGTTTAAAGCCTATACTATAAAAGAGAATACAACTGAAGCGTCTCTAGCACAAATATTTATGTCTCAAGCGTCTTCAACACATGAGACCACGACTCAAGCATCTTCAATACATGAATTCACGTCTCAAGCATCTACAACAAAGGGGCCTACGACTCGAGCGTCCCCAATCGACTGGTCTACAACGCAAGATGCTGGTCAAGCAACAACAGCACAGCAACTCACGTCTCTAGCGCCTACGACACAAATGACTCAGGTGTCTATAACCGAAGCTACCAATTCAACGCAAAACGCGACTATCGTATCTAAAACACAAGGGATCTCGTTTTTCGCTCGACCGCTTGATGGAATTGCTATTAAAGCCACGACACCTGATACTACGTTTGCCGAGTATGCTGCTAAAACAGGGTTACACGATAGTACGTTTACACTGGATACAACTTTAGCTACGATCCAAAACACTATGTTTGTTGCGAATGAAACGATTCAATATACCACGTTTTATGATACTAAAACTGTCCAAGATACCACGTTAAACGATAATGCTACCAAACAAAATACGTTTCATGAGAATACAACGATTTATGATACCATGTTTGTTGAGAATGAAACGACACAAGATGCCATGTATTTTGAGAATGCAACGATCCAAGATACCACGTTTGTTGAGAATGAAACGATATCAGATACCATGTATTTTGAGAATGCAACAATCCAAGATACAACGTTTGATGAGAATGCAACGATGCAAGATACCACGTATGTTGAGAATGAAACGACACAAGATACCAAGCATTTTGAGAATGCAACGATCCAAGATACGACGTTTGTTGAGAATACATCAATCCAAGATATCACGTTTGTTGAGAATGAAACGATACCAGATACCATGTATTTTGAGAATGCAACAATACAAGATACAACGTTTGATGAGAATGCAACGATGCAAGATACCACGTATGTTGAGAATGAAACAACACAAGATACCATGCATTTTGAGAATGCAATGACCCAAGATACGACGTTTGATGAGAATGCAACAATCCAAGAAACGCTTGTTGAAAATAATACGATCGAAGATACCACATTTATTGAGATGGCAACGGTCCAAGATATTATGTTTGTTGAGAATGCAACGATCCAAGATACCACGTTTGTTGAGAATGAAACGACACAAGATACCAAGAATTTTGAGAATGCAACTATTCAAGATACAACGTTTAATGAGAATGCAACGATGCAAGAGACCACTTATATTGAGAATGCAACGATACAAGATACAACATTTGATGTGAATGCAACTATGCAAGATACCAGGTACGTTGAGAATGCAACGAACCAAGTTCCAACGTTCGATGAGAATGCAATGACACAAGATACGACGTTTGATGAAATAATCCGAAGTATCTCGCCTAACGAGAACGCTACTCAAGCAACAATCCATGATGTCTCGTTGAATGAGCCAGCTCAAGCAACGACTTTAGATTTTATGTTGGATTGGAACGAAACTCTACCCACTCATCATAATAACACGCAAGATACTTTGCCAGGTTACATCACTCAAGGGCCTATTATACAGACTACGCCATTACTCACGACTAAGAAAATAGGACAGGTGACGTGGCTTCCAGGTTATCTAACACAAGTGTCGACAATCCAACAGTCTGGGGATCAATTGTCCACAATGCAAGAAATTACCTCTTTGACCATGATTCAAGGATCTTATTGGCAAAAGACCTTTTCTATTCCAACATCACGCACGCCGTCGACTTTTATACCAGTAAATAAAGTAACAACATCTAGAACAACATTCTCTACATTGCCTACAGCTAAAGTTACGATGACTTCATTGCCTTTAACGAAAGCGATAACTACTCCACTGCTTACAACACACGTGAAACCTTATGTATCTACAGTTAAACATAAAACAATTAAACCACAAACGACTAATTTGTTTATGACCAAAGCGACAACCGCACTGCCAAAGTCAAAATTGACAACAAAGAAAACAACATTTACTGAAGTGCCTACAGCTAAGACATCTACTCTACTACTTACAACTAACGCAACATTACTTCAAGATTTCATGGCTTCCAGGACAACGACCCCATTGCCTAAAACTCAAACAACACCAACAAAAGCGCCTTCAGCGAAAGCAATTACGACCAAATTGTCAGCAGGTAAAACAACATTAAAAAAAGCGTTGATAACTAAAGAGACGACTATTCCTATGACTACAGCTAAAACAACATCACAAGAAATATCAATAGCTAAAACTACACCTTCGTTGGCCTTAACTAAAATAGCTTCAACTAATTTGCCCTTGACAAAAGCCGCAACACAAGACAGCACGTCGCAAGCGTTCAAAACTCAAAAGACTGGGTCTAAAATGCAAACAAGCCATGCTTCAGCGACTCCTGAGGGACCGCCAAAAAGATTAAAAATGTTTAAGGTTTTACCTCAAGCATCTACTACACAAAGGACTATTTTTACAAAGAACATGACGCAGTCGGCTCCAGCACAAAAGACTGCGACTTCAGTAGTGAAAACATCTATTGCAGTAAAAAATTCGTTGCCTGTAACGGAAGCAGCAACGGCATCAGTATCTAAAACGGTAACGGCAAACATGAATGTGCCCACAAGTAAAGCGACAACGACCATATTGCCAAAAACGGAATTTACAACCACGAAAACAACATCAATTATGCTATTAGATAAAAAAAATACCATATTGCCTACAACTAGATCAACATTAACAATAGTTCCTAAAGCTCAAGTGACAAGTACTCCAGTGTCAATATCTATATCAACATCAACTTATTTATCTATGTCAAAAGCTGCAACACAGGACAGCACATCGCAATCGTTCAAAACGCAAAAGACCGGATCTAAAATGCAATCAAGCCAAGTTTCAACGACTCAATGGGCACCGCCACAAAGATTAAAAATGTTTAAGGTCATATCTCAAGCATCTACAACAGAGAGGACCATGTCTATTAAAAACACTACGCAATTGTTTCCAACACAAGGGACTGCAACTTTAGTAGTGCCAACATCTAATGCCTCTTCATTGCCTATAACTAAAGCGGCAACGACCTCATTATCTAAAACTGTAACGACAACCACAAATGTACCCAAAAGTAAAGCAACAACGACTACATTGACAAAAACGGAATCTACAACCACGAACGCAACATCAATTAAAATGCTTTTAGCTAAAAACACGACTATATTGCCTACAACTAGGACAACATTGACCATAGTTCCGAAAGCTAAAGTGACAGGTACTCCAATGTCATTACCTAAGTCAACATCAACTATAAAGCCGACATTTGAAACGACATCGACCATAATGTCAAAAAGTCAAACAACATCAACTAAAGTATTTACTACTAAAGCGACAATGACCCCAATGTCTTTACATAAATCAACATCAACAAAAGTGACAACGGCTAAATCAATGACTCTATTGCCTATAGCTAAATCAACATCAACTACAGCACCTACAGCTGCAACAACGATTCTGTTGCTAGCTAACAAAACCACAACCACGAAAGCAATAACGACTCGTGTGCCTACACCTATAACAGCGGCTGTTCTACCAACTATGAAACCTACATCAAGCAAAGAAACATTAACGACAGTACCTACATCTGTAACGTCGACTACATCGCCCACAACTACATCAACATCAATTATGGTGTCTCAAATTAAACCTTCAACAACAACAAATGAGTCTGAAAATAAAACAACATTAACTAAATTATTTACTAATAAGGCGACAACGATCCCAATGTTTATTACTTACACAACATCAAATAAAATACCAATATCAATTGGCACTACAACTTCATTGCCTACAACTAAAGTAACGCCAACAATATTGCCCGTGACTAAAGCCACAACACAACAGAGTACGTTGCACGCATCTACAACGCAAAAGATTGCAGCCTCAAAACAAACAACCCAAGTTTCAATGACACAAGAGGCGCAGCCTCAAAGATTAAAAATGTTTAAGTTTCTATCTCAAGCCACTATATCTCACCCAATGAACAAGGATAAAAATTTTGACGAAAAAGCAACGATATTAGATGCTACATCTTATGAGGATATAACTTCAGCAAAAATACTAGATTTTACAACTGATGTGGATGCCACTCTAACAACGACCCAAGATGCCACGTTCAATGCGACATCATCGATGCAAGATACTACGATTTATGAAAATACCACTGTGGCACCGATCCGAAATACTACACACACGATGGTTGACTATGCAACTCAAGCATCGATCCAAGATGCTACGTTTGATGAAAATTCAACTCAGCCTACGTTCCAAACTGCCACATTTGAAGAGCATGTGACTCATACAACGATTATAGATTTTGTACTGGGTAAGAATAATACTCAAGAAACGATCCAAGATACACCATTCGATGAGTATGCAACAGTACAAGATACTACGACTGCTGAGAATGATGCAACTTACAGAAATGAGAATGCAACTAACGCAACGATCCACAGAACCACGTTGGCTGAGTATGAAACTTTAGCAACCATCAAAGATACCATTATCGATGAGAATACTACTCAAGCATTGACCCAAGACACCAAGATTGATGCGCATGCCACTCACGCAATCATCCAAAATACCACATTGGCTGGCTACGAAACTCAAGCATCGATCCAAGATGCTACGTTTGATGAGAACTCAACAATGATCCAAGCTGCCACGTTTGTTGTGCAGGCGACTGCTGCAATGATTAAAGATTCTGTATTGAATGAGGATGCTACTCAAGCAACGATCCAATATACTACATTTGATGAGTATGTCACGATTCAAGATACCTTGTTTAGTGAAAATACTACGATCCAAGATAATACAATTCCTGAGAAAGATACTACTGACACAGAAGAGAACGCAATTACCCCAACGATCCAAAATACTACGCTGGTTGACAATGACACTCCATCCATTATCCAAAATAACTCATTCGATAACAATGCAACTCACAGTATGGAGCAAAACAACACGTTGGCTGAGTATGCAACTTTAGCAACGATCCAAAATACCATGATTGATGTGAATTCAACTCAGACAACAATCCAAACTGCCCCGTTTGGTGAGCTTGCCACGCTGTCAACGATCCAAAGTATCGTTTTTGACGAGAATATGACTCTGGCAACTATCCAAGATCCGTTCGATGAAAATGGAACTCTAGCAACGATACATTATGCCACGTCGGATGAGAATATAACTCTAACATCGATCCAAGATGCTACAATTGATAACAATACTACTTTAGCAACGATCCAAGACACGTTTAATGATAATGCAACAGAAGTGACGATACAAGATACCACGTTTGATAAAAGCGTGATTCTAGCAACGATCCACGATCCCGCGTTAGACAAGAATACAACTCTAGTAACGGTTCAAGATGCGTTTGATGGGAATACAATTCCAATACAAGATAATACGTTTGATGTAAATGAGACGCAAGCGACGACACAAGATTCCACTTTTCATCAGAATACAACTCTAGCAATAATTCAAAATAACACATTTGATGAGATAGCGTCGATTGAAGATACTACGTCTGATAAAAAAGTGACACAAGTCAAAATGCAAGACACTACGGTTTACGAGAATACCACTCCACTCTCGGACTCAACAGCCCAAGATACCTCGATCGATCAATATCAAACTCAAGCAATAATCTTAGATACCACGTTACATAAGAATGAAAGTCCAAACGAGGTAACAAACCTCACGCTTGATAACTATACGACTCATGGAACAATTTTAGATGTTACACTAAGTAAGAATTTTACTCTAGCAACTCTTCATATTACTTCTCCAGAAAACATGACTCAATTGCCTACTACACAGACAACTTCATTTATCACAGCTGAGAACACAATGCAGGAGACCACGTTTCTAGATAAAAATACTCAAGTGTCTTCAATGCAACAGTTGAAAGATCAAGAATTTACATTGCAACCAACTATCTCTTTAGTAACGACTCAAAGATCTACATTACAAGACGAGACCTCATCTTTGTCAACATCACATGTGTTTACCACTCAGTCATCAATAACAGAATCTCATTCACCTCACCTGCCAGAAAATGGAGTAACAATAACTAGAGCAACATTAACTACAGTACCTACTGCTAAACAAACCATAACTCTCTTGCCTGAAACTCAAGCAACCATTCTACTGCCTGCAGCTAAAGCGGTAACAAAACCAGTATCTAAAACAGAAGAGACCAGTATTTATGGTTCAACAGTGAAGGCGACAACTACGATACTGCCAAAAAGTAAATCAACTTCCGCAAAAGCTACATCAAATCAAGTGCTTACCTTTTTAACAACGGCTTTGCCTACTACGAAAACAACAAAAGCTAAAGTGCATACAGTTGTAACGACGACTCTATTGCCCACTCCAAAAACAACAACCCTGAAAGCAACATTAAAGACGGTGCCAACGTCTAAACCGACGACTCTATGGTCGACCACTGAAACCAAGTTAACTTCTGTGTCTACAGCTAAAACGACGACTCCTTTTCCTAGAACAACATCTATCAAAGTAACTTTAACTAAATCGCCTTCAACAAAAGAAACAACGCAGCCATTGCCTGCAACTGATTTGCCAACAACAAAACCGGTAACAACTGTAATGTCCAAAACTGAATCGAGCACCACAAATGTGTACGCGACTAAAGCGACGGCAACCGTCCAGCCAAAAACGCAATCCACAGCTACAAAAGTTAAACTAACTAAATTACCCACAGCTCAAATGACGACTTCGTTGCCAACAACTAAATTCACATCAAGTAAAGCGCCAACAGAGAAAACGAAGACAGTATTGCTTACAACTAAAACAACCCATATCAAAGGAACATTAACTCCGTTGCCTTCAAATAACGAAACAACGAAACCATTGCCTGCACCTGAATTGCCAACAAAATTAACAATCTCAATGTCAAAACCTCAAATGACAACGACAGCACTGCCAAAAACAAAATTCACAACTACAAAAGCAACACAAACTATAGTGACTACAGAAAAAACAATGACTGAATTGCCAACAAATAAATCAACATCTATCCACGTAACAGCTACCCCATTGCTTTCAACTAAAGAAACAACGAAGCCATTACCAATAACCAAAGCAGTAACGATGTCCAATACTGAAGCGATAACTACTAATGTGCACACAACTAAAGTGATAACGACCGCACTGCCAAAAACGGAATCCACAACAACGAAAACCACTTTAACTAAAGTGTCTACAGCTAAAGTGACAACTCGGTTGCCTACAACTAAACTCACATCCACCGAAGTAACTACAGCCAAAACGACGACTCCATTGCCAACAAATAAAACAGCATCTACAAAAGTAACAATAGCTTCATTGCCCCCAATTAATGAAACAACAATGCCATTGCCTATAACTGAAGCCGAAACGATCTCAATATCCAAAACTGAAACGACAACCACTAATGTATATACAACGAAAGAGATAGAGACCGCACTGCCAAAAATTAAATCTACATCAACGGAAGCAAAATCAACTGAAATACCTACAAATAAAACAATGTCTCCACTGTCAACGACTAAATCGACATCAATTAAAGCAATATTAACAAAGGTTCCTTCAACTAAAGCGACTGCCGCCCCATTGCCTATCAATAAAACCACATCAGTGGAAGAAACATCCCATGAAATGTCAAAAGGTAAAACTACGACGCCATTGCCCACAGCAAAAGCTACTTCAATAATTTTGCCAACGCCAAAAACCACAGTAGCACAAGGCACTTTAACAACATCTACAAAAAATACTGCATCAATAAAGAAAACCACCCAAACAACAATCAAATACAATTTGTTTGATAAAAAGACAACAGTAGCTGCAGCCCAAGATACGTTTGATGAAAATACAACTCAAGCATCCATACAAGATATCACGTCCGAAGATAATATAACTCAAGCAACATTGCAATACATTATGCTTGATGAGAATTCAAATAAAACATGGGTCCAAGATACTACTTATGATGAGAGAACGACTCTCGTAGATAGCACAGTCCTAGTTACCAGGTATCAAGATAATACAACCCAAACAACACTGCAGTACCTTGCGCTTGATGAGAAAATAACTAAAGCTTCGGCCCAAGATACAACTTATAATGCTTATATAACGGCCCAGGACACGTTTGATGAGAATGCGACCCTAGCAACGATTCATTATACCACGTTTGATGAGAATGCAACTCAAGCAATGATCCAAGATACCGTGTTTGATGAGAATGCGACCCAAACAACAATCCGAGATACTGGATTCGATGAAAATACAACTCTAACAATTACCATATTTGTCGTGAATGCAACTCAAGGCATACTGCAAGACACAACGTCTGACAAAAACACCACTTTTGCAATGGTCCAAGATACATTGTTTGATAAGAATATAACTCTAGCAACGATTCAAGTTACCACGTTCAATGAGAATGCAACTGTAGCAACAATTGAAGACACCCCGTTTGATGAGAATGCAACCCAATCAACGATCCAAGTTACCACGTTCGTTGAAAATAAAACATACACAACGATCCAAGATTCCATATTTGATGAGAATGCAAATCTAGGCACACTACAAGACACTACGTTTGATGATAATGTAACTCTAGCAACGATACAAGATACCACGTTCGATGAGAATATGTCTCTAGCAACGATTGAAGAAATCCCGTTTGATGAGAATACAACTTCACCTAATATACTAAATACCACGTTTGACGAAAATACTACTCTTGCAATAATTAAAGATAAGACATTTGATAAGAATGCAATGCTAGCAACGTTCCAAGATACCATATTAGATGAGAATGCAACCCAAGAAACGATCCAAGATACAACATTTGATGAGAATGCAACAAAAGCAACCATTCAAGATACCACGTTTTATGAGAATGCAACCCAAACAACGATCGAATATACCACGTTTGATGAAAATGTTACTCTAGCAACAATTATAGGTACGTTCGATGAAATTTCTACTTTAGCAACTATCCAAGATACCATATTTGATGACAATGGACAGCTAGGCACATTGCAAGACATTACGTTTGACGAGAATACCACTCTAGCAACAATCAAAAATACTTTGTTTGATGACAATGCAACTCTAGCAACGTTCCAGGATACAATATTTGATGAGAATGCAACTCCAGCAACGATTATAGATACTATGTTCGATGAAAATTCTACTTTAGCAACAATCCAAGACACCATATTTAATGAGAATGGAACGCTAAGCACACTGCAAGACATTAAGTTTGAGGAGAATACCACTTTAGCAACGATCCAAGATACAACGATAGATGAGAATACAACACAAGCAACGATTCAAGATAACACGTTCGATGAGAATATTACTCTAGCAACGATTGAAGATACTTCGTTTGATAAGAATACAAGTTTAGTTACGATACTAAATACCACGTTTGATGAAAATACCACTCTTGCAACGGTACAAGATGCCACCTTTGATGAGACTATAACTCTAGCAACGATTCTAGATCCCATATTTGATGAGAATGCAGCTCAAGGCACACTGCAAGATACTACGTATGACGAGAATACTACTCTAGCAACGATCCCAGATACTTTGTTTGATGACAATGCAACTCTAGCAACGTTCCAAGATACTATGCTAGATGAAAATGCAACCCAAGAAACGACTCAAGATATAACATTGGATCAAAATGCAACCATTCAAGATACCACATTTAATGAGAATAGAATGCTAGGAACACTGCAAAACATTACGTTTGAGATTAATACTCTAGAAACGGTCCAAGATACAACGATAGATAAGAATACAACACTAGCAACTATTAAAGATAACGTGATTGATGAGAACACAACTTTAGCTACGATACTAAATACCACGTTTGACGAAGATACCGCTCTTGCAATGGTCCAAGATACCACCTTTGATGAGAACATAACTGTAGCAACGACTCAAGGTACCATATTTTACCAGAATGGAACAATGAGCACACTTCAAGACTCTACGTTTGACGAGATGACTACTTTAGCAGCGGTCCAAGATACAACGATAGATAAGAATACAACACTAGCAACGATCCAAAATAACACGTTCGATATGAATATAACTCTAGCAACGATTAAAGGTACTAAGTTCGATGAAAATGCTACCGTACCAACAATCCAAGATACCATATTTGATGACAATGGAACTCAGACACTGCAAGACACTACGTTTGACGAGATGACTACTCTAGCAGCGGTCCAAGATACAACGATAGATAAGAATACAACACTAGCAATGATCCAGGATAACAAGTTTGATGAGGATATTACTCTAGCAACTATTAAAGATACCTCGTTCGATAAGAATACAACTTTAGCTACGATACTAAATACCACGTTGGACGAAAATACTACTCTAGCAACGGCTCAAGATACATTCGATGCGAGTGCAAAAACTCTAGCAACGATCCAAGATACGTTTAATGAGCCTGAAACTCTAGCCGCGGTTGAAGATATATCGTCTGATGAGAATACAACACTAGCGATGATAAAAGACAACACGTTAGACGGGAATGTAATGATCCCTCAGACGTTTGATGATATAACGACTCAAACAACGGTCCAAAATACTACGTTTGATCAGATTGTAAATCAAATTACAATGCAAGACACTACGTTAGATCAAAATACGACTCTAACGACAAAGCTAGATGAGATTACGACACAAATAAATTTTAACGTCACTGATGAGAACGTGACATTATCAACAACCCAATTAACTACGCTTGAAGACAACAAAACTCATAATAAAATTTTAGAAATACCAACCAAAGAAAACCAGACTACAACTACTATACAAGAGGTAACTTTTGAAAAAGAGAAGGATCAGGCAACCATTATTATTACATTGGGCGAAGACACGACTGAGAAAATTGATAATGAAACCAGGTTCGAGGAAAATGGGACTCAAGCAACGGTTGAAGAAACAGTGTTTAGTGAAGAAAAAAGTCAAACAACGTTTATGCCACGAGAAAATGTTTCTTTTGATATTGTTACACTATTGTCTACAGAATATGAGACTCAAGCTCAGATTACGTCTTCCTTGATATCCACAGCGTCATCAAACACAACTCAAGTGTCAACAGAACACGAGACAAATAATACAACACAAAAGACGTATCCATTAGACAACACAACTCAAGTTTTCACAGAGCAGATAGTTACGTCACAGGATACTTTTACAAAATTGGCTACGACACAACTGCCTACAGTATTAGAAAACACCACGCAAGTGTCAACAGAAAAGGCTCTGTTATTAGACAACGCCACGCAAGCGTCTATAGAGGAGAAGACAACCTATCCGGACAATAGGACTCAAAAGTCTACGACAAAACCAACTACAGTAGTTACTACAACTAAAGGATCTACAAAACAAGAGACTACAACCTCTTTAGATGATACTATGCAAGTTTCTACTATACAAGAATCTTCACTGGAAAACACAACTTACGACTCTACAGAACAAAAGACAAATTCTTTAAAAAATACAACAAAATCGTCTACAGAAAAGGTGACAACGACACAATATAATACTACTGACAAATCTACTGACAAATCCACCGGCAGTTCTACGTTTATTTCTAATACAGAGCCAATAATAATCAGTACTACTACTACTAATGAGTCAACAACCGTTGCTTCCACTTCTATGAGTAAACTTACAATCGTCAATTCTACTTCTGCTACCGAGCCAACAACCATCGGTTTTACTTTTATTACTGAAACAAGCGCCATCGGTTCATCTTCAAACACTGAACCAACCATCGTTGATTCTCCTTCTACTGAGCCAGCCACCGTCAGTTCTACTTCTACTACTCAGCCAACTACCGTCCGTATCATAGCTACTACTGAAGCAAAAACAATCAGTCCTGTTACTACTACGACCACCAAGCCCACAATAATCAGTTCTAAAACTACTACTGAGCCAACCACCGTCAGTTCTATATCTACTACTGAGACATCAACAGCCGCTTCTACGTATACTACTGAGCCAACCATCGTCAGCACTACAAATACTCTTCTGCCGGCAGCCGCCAGTTCAACAACAACTGTTCAGCCAAGAACCACCAATTCTACATCTACTGTTCAGTCAACAACCGTCAGCTCTACAACTATTGTTCAGCCAACAACCGTCAGTTCTACAACTACTATTCAGTCAACGACCCTCAGCTCTACAACTATTCAGCCAATAACCACTAGTTTAACAACTACTGTCCAGCCAACAACCGCCGGTTCTACAAATACTGTTCAGCCAAAACCCACCAGTTCAACAACTTCTGTTCAGCCATCAGCCGTCAGCTCTACAACTACTGTTCAGCCAACAACCACCAGTTCAACAAATACTGTTAAGCCGACAACCGTCAGTACTACAACTACTGTTCCGCCAAAGACCACCAGTTCAACAACTACTGTTCAGCCGACAGCCGTCAGTACTACAAATACCGATCAGCCCACAACCACTAGTTCAACAACTACTGTCCAGCTAACCAACGCCAGTTCTACAACTACTGTTAAACCGACAACCGTCAGTTCTACAACTACTGTTCAGCCAACAACCACCAGTTCAACAAATACTGTTCAGCCGACAACAGCCAGTTCTACAACTACTGTTCAGCCAGAAACCACCAGTTCAACCACTACTGTTCAGCCGACAACCGTCAGTTCTACAATTACTGTTCCGCCAACAACCACCAGTTCAATAACTACTGTTAAGCCGACAAACGTCAGTACTACAATAACTGTTCAGCAAACAACCACTAGTTCAACAACTACTCTCCAGCCAACAACCGTCAGTTCAACAACTACTGTCCAGCCAACAACCGTCAGTTCTACAACTACTGTTCAGCCAACAACCACCAGTTCAACGACTGCTGTTCAGCTGATAACCACCAATTCAACAACTGCGATTCAGCCAGAAACCACCAGTTTAGCTAGTACTGTTCAGCCGAAAACTACTAGTTCAACAACTACTGTTCAGTCAACAAATGCTAATTCTACAACTACGGTTAAGCCAACAAATGTCAGTACTACAATTACTGTTCAGTCACCCACCACTAGTTCAACAACTACTGTTCAGCTAACAACCACCAGTTCAACAACTACTGTTCAGCCGACAACCGTTAGTTCAACAACTACTGTTCAGCCAACCACAACCAGTTTAACAACAACTATTCAGCCAGAAACCACCAGTTCAAACACTACTGTTCAGCCGACAACCACTAGTTCAACAACTACTGACCAGCCCACAACCACCAGTTCAACAACTACTGTCCAGCCAACAAACGCCAATTCTACAACTACTGTTAAGCCGACAAACGTCAGTACTACAATTACTGTTCAGCCAACCACCACTAGTTCAACAACTACTGTTCAGCCATCCCCCACCAGTTTAACAACTACTATTCAGCCAGAAACCACCAGTTCAAACACTACTGTTCAGCCATCCCCCACCAGTTTAACAACTACTATTCAGCCAGAAACCACCAGTTCAAACACTACTGTTCAGCCGACAACCACTAGTTCAACAACTACTGACCAGCCCACAACCACCAGTTCAACAACTACTGTCCAGCCAACAAACGCCAATTCTACAACTACTGTTAAGCCGACAAACGTCAGTACTACAATTACTGTTCAGCCAACCACCACTAGTTCAACAACTACTGTTCAGCTAATAACCACCAGTTCAACAACTACTGTTCAGCCGACAACCGTCAGTTCAACAACTACTGTTCAGCCATCCCCCACCAGTTTAACAACTACTATTCAGCCAGAAACCACCAGTTCAACCACTACAGTTCAGCCGACAACCACTAGTTCAACAACTACTGACCAGCCTACAGCCACTAGTTCAATATCTACTGTCCAGCCAACAACCGCCAGTTCTACAACTACTGTTCAGCCAAAAACCACGAGTTCAACAAGTACTGTTCAGCCAACAGCCGTCAATACTACAACTACCAATCAGACTACAACCACTTATTCAACAACTACTGTTAAGCCAACAACCGTCAGTTCAACCAGTACTGTTCAGCTGACAACCACCAGTTCAACAACTACTATTCAGCCAGAAACCACCAGTTCAACCACTACTGTTCAGCCGACAACCACTAGTTCAACAACTACTGACCAGCCTACAACCACTAGTTCAATAACTACTGTCCAGCCAACAACCACCAGTTCTACAACTACTGTTCAGCCAAAAACCACGAGTTCAACAAGTACTGTTCAGCCGACAGTCGTCAATACTACAACTACCGATCAGACTACAACCACTTATTCAACAACTACTGTTAAGCCAACAACCATCAGTTCAACAACTACTGTTCAGCCAACAACCACCAGTTCAACCACTTCTATTCGGCCAGAAACCACCAGTTCAACAACTACTGTACAGCCTACAACCACTAGTTCAACAACTACTGTCCACCCAACAACCACCAGTTCAACAACTACTGTCCAGCCAATACCCACCAGTTCAACAACCACTGTTCAGCCAAAAATCACCAGTTCAACAACTACTGTTCAGCCGACAGCCGTCAGTTCTACAACTACTGTGCAGCCAACAGCTACTGTTCAGCCGACAACAGTCAGTTCTACAACTACTCTTCAGCCAACAACCGCCAGTTCAACAACTACTGTTCAGCCGACAACAGTCAGTTTTACAACTACTGTTCAGCCAACAACCACCAGTTCAACAACTACTGTTCAGCCGACAACAGCCAGTTCTACAACTACTGTTCAGCCAGAAACCACCAGTTCAACCACTACTGTTCAGCCGACAACCGTCAGTTCTACAATTACTGTTCAGCCAACAACCACCAGTTCAACAACTACTGTTCAGCCGACAACAGCCAGTTTTACAACTACTGTTCAGCCAACAACTGTCACTTCCACAACTAGTGAGTCAACAATCCCCAATACATCTCCTATCAAACTATTAACTGAAATTTCTTCAACCACAACACCGGCGATGAATATTAAACATAAATGTACAGCCGAAGCTTTTTCACTGAATAAATCAGAAAACATACAACCAACCACAAAGGCCCAAATGGAAGCTATGCATGTTAGTTTTGCTCTGACAGAACCTAAGAATACCATTTTTTCTTCTACCACGGCAGAAATTGCTACAGACACCATAAGTGCTGCGGAGCCTACGACTGAGTCAACACACAGTACTATAGTGTCAAGTCCTGCTCCAACAGCATCCACACCACAAACCAAACATAAATGTACAGCCGATGCATATCCTAGTAACGCAAATGAAAAAGGTCCAGATATTAAACATTCAACCACGGAAGGCAATGAAAAGCCAAGCACTGTTACAGTTACATATACTATCGTAGAACCTTCATCTACTAGTTTAACTCTTACGGAGTCAGCTGTCGCTACAACAAGTCCTACGAAAGTAATTCACAAGTGTACAGCAGAGGCCCATCGAGGACCAACAACAAGTAAAAATGTTCAAGCGAAAAGAAATATGAGAGATCCTTTTATGGATATTGATTCAAATAAAACAGTATTTTTAACAGATGCTCAAACTAATGTCTCTAAATCTAAAATAAAAAAAAATACAACGGAAATAAGCAACAACCAATTTTTAATAGAAAATATTACAGCACAATCATCCGATATGATGAAATTACGCAGAAGTTTAATACAACTAGAATATAGTACTGAATATTCCTATATTGATGTACCGGAAGCTACAGTAAGCACGTCAGAAACAATATTTTCTCTTGATAGAGAATCACGGAGCACGAGCGAAACTGAAGAAATGGAAAGAACTTACACTACAATATCAGGGGCTGATAGCCTAAATCCAGTGAATTCGAATGACAGAAAACTTTTACAAATCACAGATGTGTCTAAAAGAACGCATCCAAATAAAAACCATAGGGACGAACAAAACAAATTGTCAAATACAAGTACACAAATTAGCGTGGAAGAACGAACTGAGACTGAGACGAAACAACCGTCTCGTCCGGTGGAACCAACAGTCAAATTAAATGACCGTAGCGTAGTTACTAGTAAAATCTATACAATGAGAGTAGATGATACCCTGTTTTCATTAATTTCAAACAACAGTCAAGTTACTGACCACACAGCTTTAAGACCAACAAAGCTAAGAATAAATGATTCTTTCCAAAACACTTCAAGGAATACAGCACCAGTCAGTTTTGAAAACTTGTTTGCTAACAAGCTTATGAGTACCACGCTAAGTGTGACAGCAAGAATTAATTTGAATTACCGGAAAACTGGTGACAAAACAAATAACTTAAGCGTTACCAATGAAAAAATCCACACCACGATATCAGAAATTAAACTAAGCAAACTTAGTGTTGTAGATTCATTTGATACTAAGAATAAATTTAGTACGTTACATGCAAATAAGAGCATCAACAATATTCATGCAAAACCAATTTATTCAAACTTTAACAATGAAAAAAATCATTTAACAATATCAAAAACTGATGGGCTTCTTTCAGATCCCTCAAAACTAAACGAACAATCAAAGCCAAGAAAAGTAAACAATGCATTTTTCATGAACAAGCCTTCTACTAAAATCAGCGTGAATAAATCAATTAATGATAGAATGAGTAAAACTATTATGTTAAGCGTAAGACCCAATAGCAATCACTATAGCAGTAAAAGTTTGAAGAAAGGTATCGACAAGGATAAAGTAACGAGCAAAAACAATAATATGAGGGGATCTGCGACCCACGCGATGAAAAAAATAGAAATCAATGAAAAAAATACAAAGTACGAAACACATTTTGCAACAAATAAGGCGCCCAAAATAGTTTTACATGCTGTTAAGAACAATACAAAAAAGATGAAAGAGCTATTGACACTACGCCACCCCAAAAACATGGTTTTGGTAAACGTTCATCTAAACGCTAAAAATAATTTGAGGGGAGCAGCGTCACAAGTACTTGATGAAGTGAAAACAAACAATGAGCTATACCGAAACATTACTGGAGTAGAAGCAAAGAATCATACAACTATGACAAGATTAAAATCTAGTGAAAACAGTAGATATTCATTGCTCTTTAATAATTCGGCTTATGTTAAATCTCGTAGAGATAAAAACGGCTCGCATTCCATGTTAAAAGGCACGTACATTAAGAACTTTGACCATACAACTGAAGGAATCAGACGAAAAAGAATAAGATATAACACATATCAGCCATCCTCTGATGAGGATTTTATAAAAGGGAATAGGTTTGCAACAAATAAACCAACAGTATTTCATAATTACAAGAAACACTATTTTATGTTGGAGCCTAAGAAACGAATTCACAGTTATTTCAAAATACATAGGTTATTGAATACACCAATCGTAACTAGAACAACGGCAGCACAGATACTTTCACATAAACAAGAGCTACCTGCTACAATGGATGATGAAGCTATCTTCCGCGACGAGTCCGAAGACTCAACAATTAAAACAACTTACGAGTCCACCTTCCCAACAACTTTTAATCAACACATAATGAGCAAGCCACCTCACATCAGACCACATCCGTTGGCGAAAAATCACTTAATATGGCCCAAGAATACAGAATTTACTCAAAGAAATCCATACACTAAAACAAACCCGTTACGAATAATAATGTCACCAGAAAAAGCTCTACCTATTCACCCGGTTACACAAAAGAAAGTGTTGAGAAAAATTCAAATTAACAAAAATCATGCAGAGCCTCTAAACCTCCCTAAATTCCGCACCTATTTAAATGCACCACAACAATCTATCAGGCCTGCTGGTACAAACATGGCGATACCTATATTATCCACAGAAGTGGCATTTAAACGAAAGAATGAATATATAGACAGAAGTAAAATGTACGGTGATTTTTACAGAAGAGACTTCGAAAATCATCGTCACCGTCTTTTGACTTGGAAAGAGAAACTCAACCTTGTGCAACAAGCCTTACAAAGTCAATTCAGAGTGCCGCAACACCTGTGGAAGGACGTAGTAGAAGTACCGCCGTCTATGGACCGAGAGAAACCTAAGATACTGCGAGACCGGATAGATTCGATCAGAAACTACATGGCTGATGTCGTGAAACCAACGAGAAAATCACCAGTTTGGAACGAACATTTTCTTGATGAATCCATTGAAGAACAGCTTGAAGAGCCGTTGGAAACGGGAGCGCGCTTGTTCAACTTTAAGAAAAAAGAGAGCTTTATACCTATCATTACAACGGAGAGCCCGGTCCAATTGGAAGATCCATCATTCCACTACAGGAGAACATTTCAACCTCCTTTATTTTTACCAAGTACAAAAAGGAATACACTTATAGCAAGACCAACAAGGAGGGCTAAGCGAAAAGGACGTACGCTGTTCTACATTAGTCCTACTGTACCATATAACCGATATTTCTAAACATTTGTAAATAAAATTGTCGTATTTAGAATAATCTAACCAATGTTTTATTGCAAATTCGCCAATGCCGCTTACTTACTCAACGTTAAGATATCCAACACAGGCCACGAAAGTACTTTTAAATTATCTTTAGCAATGCAGCAATTAAGGTAACCAGTGACATTATTTTTGTATGTATTTTTGTATGCATCTTTTACAAGTCCTGTTTCAATGCCAGGTGACAGACTGGTGGCTGGACGACATGTACCTGAAGGTCCGGCTGCCGCTGCCCATCAACTCGAACCCTGGCATGGTATTCCCGCGGCGTCACTTCGCGAAGATGGAGGAGGTGGCTGACCTTGGAGCTCTCTTCATCGATGATCTGCTGGACTACAAGGAAATGCTGGATAGGTAACTAACAAATAAATTATATACTGGCTAACAGAAGATTTTATTCTAGCCATTACCCATTCTATTTGCAGACTTTTCATGGTGTGCTAGCTCTAACTTACCATAACCTTTGTCGGCGATCTTTCATTCGGAAACTGATAAAGAACACCTCATCATCATCATCAGCCTATATTAGTCCACTGCTGGACATAGGCCTCCCCTAATGAGCGCCATAGCGCCCTGTCTTCAGCTTGCCGCATCCAAGCATCTGCCTGCAGTCTTTCGCAGATCGTCATCCCACCTGGCCGGAGGGCGTCCTACACTACGTTTGCCGAGCGAGTCATGGTTTCCGCTCAAGAACACGTTTACCCCAGCGGTTGTCAGTTCTACGCGCGATATGGCCGGCCCACTGCCACTTCAGCTTGCTTATTCTTTGAGCTACATATGTCGATAACTTTGGTTCTCTGTCGGATATATTCGTTACGAATCCCATCCCATCATCTCCGAGCATAGCTCTTTCCATAGCTCGCTGAGTGACTTTGAACTGGTGGACCAGCCCTACCGAAAGTGTCCACGTCTCAAGCTCCGTAGGTCATGACGGGTAGAACGCACTGATTGAAAACTTTCGTTTTCAAGCATTGCGGTATGGATGACGAGAAGACTCGACGTATTTTCCCAAACGCTGCCCAGCCTAGCTGGGCTTGACCTCTTGGCCTCCTTTTCAAAATTGTTTTTACCTAACTGCAGAATCTGTCCGAGGTAAGTGTACTCGGAAACGATTTCGAGAATGTAAGACCACCGGTCTTGGATCAATGTGGCCATTTATCATGATTTTGGTTTTATCCAAATTCATACCAAGACCGATGCATTGCGAGGCTGAAGCTAGGCCGTCCAGCATCTGGTTCAGCCCCTCTAGCGACTCCGCCATTAAAACTATGTCATCAGCAAATCGCAGGTGTGAGATGTAATCACCGTTTATGATAATGCTCTTGCCTTTCCAGTCCAGCGTCTTAAACATATCTTCCAACGCGCTTGTGAACAGTTTCAGGGATATGACATCCCCCTGTCTCACTCTTCTACGCAATTGGATGGGTGCAACTGCTGGCCCTGTACTTGGACACTAATGGTGGCGGCTTCGTAGAGACATCTCAACACCTCGATATAACGATAGTCCACACGCCTTTGGAGTTCTCCCACTATGAAGGACGGCGTTGAAGAGGTTCTGTAGCTCCTGTGTTACAGGGGCTCCTCCGGCTTTCAAAAGCTCTGAAGTTATTCCGTCCTCACCGGGGGCTTTTCCATTTTTAAGCTGTCTCGGAGTTAACACGATCTCGTCTTGACTGATGTCTGGCAGTTCGTCGGTATAGTGGGGTTTTAAGTTTCGTCAAGTGGCTCCTGCCAAGCTGCTGAATGAATACTTTGGACCCTCGGATTCGCTCTATTCCCTCTTCATTATGGCGTGTGTTGGAGCTCCGAAGGTCGCATCGTACCATCTTTGCAATTTGCTTGTTCATGTCTGACCTGTCTGACAAAGTCGCTTGGGTGGTTTCCCGTCTTCTTGTCATCAGCCCTAGAGTCTCATCCGAGAGTTTGGATTTCTTACCAGTGCGCTGCGTTTTGCAAAACTTGATACCCTTTTCCCTCAGCGTTTCGACTAAATTGTGTAGGGCCTCGTCAGCCTCATCAGTGGGTCCCAAGGCAACAAATCTATCCCCGAGAAGCTACTGGAACTTCTTGGTGCCCGTCATGATTTTGATGAGGTTAGGTCGGAGCGTGGACTTCATCAGACGGTTTCTCTCAAGCTTCAATGCTATTCAGAGAGCCTCGGAGGAGGCGGTGATCAGATCCGGTATTGAACCTGTTGATCACTGAGACATCTCTGAATATATGCTTGCTATCAGTCATGATGAAGTCGATCTCATTTTTTGTCACAGTGTCGGGGCTTTGCCATGTCCACTTCCTTTGGGGCCGTTTCTTAAAAAAGGAATTCATTAAGAACAGCCCCTCTTCCTCAAGGAAGTTGACAAGCATTTGCCCCCTGTGATTCCTAACACCATAACCGTGCGGGCCTATTCGGGATTCGTTGCCAGTCTGGGTTCCCACCTTGCCGTTAAAGTCCCCCATAACAACGTTGAAGTGAGCCTTAGTGGTGTTTTGTAAGACTTTGGATATCTCTTCGTGCATATCCTCACCGAGTGTGCCGAGGTCGGTGCGTAAACCTGAATCACTTTCAAGCTGTACCGCTTGGACAACCAAAGGATCAGGTACGCTACCCTGGTCGACACACTGGAGATTTCTTGGACGTTGTTAGAGAGGGCCTTATTGACGAGGAAACCTACGCCACCCTGGGATGTTTTATCACCCTCGCGAAAGTAGAGAAGATGGCCCGAGTCTAGGGTTACGGTGTCCTCCCCCTCTCTACGGACTTCACTTTACCCCAGAATATGCCATTTAATGTTCTCTAACTCCACTTCCAACTGCGCTAGATGGTGATCAAGCCTCAGAGTGCGTCCGTTGAACGTTGCCAGGGTCGGTTTGCGTAATGAATGGTTGCCTGGGGTAGCCCGGTGATTCCTAGCACCCCCTGCCCCGCCGTTGACATGGCAGCTACCAGTAGTCGCCTCTTACGACATCCACGGGAGGAGTTGGGGTGGTGCAATTCTATGCCGGCACCACACGGCTTACATAGAACACCTACTTACATTAGTAAAGTTGCTTTTCAAACAGAGCTTTTTTAAAAGCTCCATAAAAGCTTCGAGTTTTATTTTTCGCTTAAGTAGTTGTTAAAACGAATACAGCGCAGCGATCGTTAGCTACTGTATAAATGAATACTTGAGGGCTACGTCACCAGCAGCCATTCGAAAGACATTAGCGCTGAAGATTTTTTTATTTCACGCAACAACAACTACTATTAAAATTACCTACTCTGAAGTGTACCTAGAAAATAATTATACGTTGTGAAGCGGGGGAAGGACGTTTATGCAAGCCAAAGAAAATAATTACCCCTAGGAGAAGCCATTGAAAAACTTGTTTTAACTATCTCTGAAGCTACGGACCGTAGACAGTTGCAGATTGTTCTATTGTGGCGTTAAGTTTTTCTTTTTCTCTCTCATACCTATTTCTTCCTTCTACTTATTCTTCACAAACAAATGTTCTTCGCGCATGTTTTTTCGCTGCATCTTCATCAGCCTATAATATTAGTCCACTGCTAGACAAAGGCTTCCACTAATGAGCGCCACAACACCCTGTCCAAGCTCTATGACAAATTTGAAGGAGCTCGTAGTGCCGCGGCATGTCTTTGCGGGTCCCACCGCTGGGCAGTAAAAGCCTAATACTTATATGTGTTTATAGAGGAGAGTTACCTCTGGAACGAGCGACGAGCCGCGAGAAGGGCCAGCCTCTCTGCATGGAGCAGTTCTATCGTCTGCTGGGGGTCTGCCGCGTGCCCGAAGTGGGCCGCGACCGCCTCGAGCTGCCTCCCGTCAAGGACGATCCTGAAGACTACGAGGAGCTGGTTGTGGTCGCCTGTAGGAACCATGTGAGTGCATAAATTTCTTCTGATTATCCAAATTTACTCTCAATATATTCGCGGGGAGAGATGAATGATATTACCGTACCGCAGGGAGCGGTACAAGAGTCTGGTATCAGCAGGGTTCCGGGTGAAGTCGGGTTACGGATGATGATCATTTTCACGAGCTGGAGTTTGACCTTTTTATAGTACCAACTATTGTTCGTGAACAAGAAGGAATAAATAAATAATGTTTTTAACAGCAGACATACAAAATTTAAATTCGTTTCTATACTTTGATTTCAATTTTCTTTGTTAACAAATTCATTGCTAATCATTTGATTTTTTTCGCGAATAACGTAGAACGCCAAAAACACTGAAGATGACGAAAGATATTCTTGATCTGGAATGACATACTCGGTACTTTTTATTTCGAAAAAGCATATAAGTGAGTACAAAGCTAGTAAACGGTATACCATCGTCAATGCTAGTAAAGCATCTAAACCTAACTCTAAAAGTTCACGAAAAATATGCGATAAGCTAAATTTAACTCACCCGAAGTCCCAACTTTTCCACACGTTAAGGCAACGAGAGATCCCCCTAATTTAATGTCTCTGCAACGTAACTAAGTTACTTTGTTCGCGCTCCGATAACTAACTTAGTTCGGTTCGCTCGATCACTTAACTCCGGTTTGGAGTTTGCAAACTATTGCTATATTTATGTTGCGGTTCTCCACAATTCCGTGACGAGGGAACTTCTTGTTTTTAGGTGTCATTATGTTGATTAAAGGATTTGAACCGAGGGGGAGGATTGAGCTATTTGATTATAAAATAGAGCAAGGAAATTGTTTTACGCAGACCATAATTTCACCTGGTGGTAAGTGACGATATGGCCAAACGATGTATTACGAAGGTTTAGGTTTAGTTTAGAAGTTGCGTATTCAGTCTAATCTCAAAGAGACTCAGGTTGTATTTGGCAGGTTAAGCAGCGACTTCAAAACCCTATCGGTTCCACCCCATTACTAATCTGGGAAAATTTAGGGAAATGATAATCGAAAGCTAATTCTGAAAAGAACCTTATTGTCTCCAGTTCTACCCTATCCCTGTGAAGGCTGTTGACCGCGGACGTCTCACGGCAGGAGAGATCCAAGCTCAGATCCTGCACTGCATGATAGACGCGGCCAGCGCGGCTGAGGCCCCTCGTGTAGGACTGCTGACCTCCATGCAGAGAGATTCCTGGGCCCGCGCTAGAGAGATACTCATCAAGGGTAAGTTCAACCAGATCGTTTGTACTGCAAGACTTTGCTTATAGAAAAAGCTTATAAAAATGCCCGTGATTGCGTAAATAAATATAGTTTGGTGCAATCTATCTGAGACGCAAAAGCTTGCGGGTTAGATTTGGGGTTGATGGTATATGAAAATGTAAAGCATAATGTAGTCATATTCTTACAGACGAGAACAACCGAACAAACTTAGAACTGATTTCCCGAGCGCTATGCATCCTGTGCTTGGACGAGGCAGGCGGCGACCGCGCGGATGCCGACCAGGACACCAACGGATTGCTGAGAGCTATGCACGGCGCCGGGACGCGATACCACTCCGCCAACCGCTGGTTTGACAAGACTGTGCAGGTGAGAACCACCAATAACCGTATATACAGAGCTGATCTTCTGAGCACTATGCGTTCTGGATCCTAGGACCACTACACCGAGATGATTGAGATGCGTAAAGCCAGCAGCGGTGGAACTTCGAGTAAACAAAGAATGAAATCATAACAATTTATGTTACTGAAAAATTACAACACATCAGATTTTTTGATCAGAATCGATGCTTCACTTCTTGGCTAGATCAAAAAGATCAGAATCAGAAATAGCTTTCCTATCTTAGGCGACAAAATCAAAATCAAAAACTCTTAATTTCCATAAATAAAATAAATGTACCTACACTTGAAAAGGTCACGAGACACAATATCCGAGTAGCACGTTTTACTTACCTACCGCTTTAATTCCCAGCTCATCATATCACAAGATGGCACCATTGGCATGTGTTACGAGCACAGCGCCGCCGAGGGCGTGGCGGTCGTGCGTTTGGCGGAGCGCGCGCTGGCGAGGGCTGAGGTGGCGGATCGCCCGGCGCCGCCGCCGGCGCTGTTGCCCGCTCCTCAGGCCATGAGGTGGAATGTCTCCAGCGATCTGATGAAGACTATCGAAGTCGCTGCTAGGGATTTGGACAGGTAAGGAGTAGAAAAAGAACAAAAGGAGCGATACTAGCAAACAAGAGTCTAAGAAAGCTCTAATGCAGACGAGAGTTTGAATATATTTTACCTGTCTTAAATTTCACCTATTTGAAAGGAAAGGGACTCGAAGCGTTCTAGATCCAGACTATCTAGCCGATGTTCTCTAGCGACAATAGCCTCGGGCACAACTCGCTGGTGATTGGATAGAAGGGCACAATGAAGTAAACAGAGAAAATAATATTAAAAATAAGTTCATAAATAAGTATTTAAATTCTTTGCTGTGACATTTTGTTTTAACATACAAGTGGTTTCTTTTCACTTCTTCTGCTAGGATTGAAGTGCAAATAACTAATTTTAAAACTTGCCTGAAAAGAAGAAATAAACGCTTGGTTTTGATTCTGTTGCAGGGCCATATCTGACCTGGACTTCAAGGCGTACACATACCGCGGCTACGGACGCGAGTTCATGAAGACCTGCCGCACCAGCCCTGACGTTTACATCCAGCTCGCGATGCAGTACGCCTATTACAAGTAAGAGATAGACTTAGTATCTACGCCTAACCTTGTCCTACGTGATCCCATCATCATGATCATCAACCTATGTTAGTCCACAGCTGGACATCATCATCAACCCATTTTAGCCGACAGCTGGACATAAGCCTCCCCTATTGAGCGCCATAGCGCCCTGTGCATCCAGCATCTGCCTTCCTCTTTCGCAGGTCGTCATCACATCTGGCCGGAGGGCGACCTGCACTACGTTAGCCGAGTCGCGATCTCATGAACACTTTTACCCCAGCGGTTGTTGGTCCTTCGCGAGATATGGCCAGCCCACTGCCACGTCAGCTTGCTAATTCTTTGAGCTATGTCGATAACTTTGGAAATCATTTTTTTAAAATTTAATTTCTTTTTATTGAAATTGTTTCAAGTCGCGATTGTCGCTCGCCTAGGACGCCACGTAGGCTGTTAGTTCACAACCAGGAGTTTTCAAACCATGCCTCCAAACCATTATAACTTAGCGGAGCTGAGACGTAGACCCTTTCTGTACGGCTGGTCCACCAGTTCAAGCCCGATCAGCGTGCTATGGATATAGCTATGATTGGGGTTTCTCTGATTGGATTCGTAGCGAAATTATCCGAAAGAGAAACAAAGTTTTAGCATAAGTTCCTACTAAAGTGGCAGTGGGCCATATCTCCCGAAGAACCTGTGTTCTTGAGTGGAGACCGCGACTCAGTGAACTTAGTGTTGGATGCGGCCAGCCAAAGACAGGGCGCTATGGCGCACATCGGGAGAGGCAAAAGCCCAGCAGTGGACTAAAAAGGACACCAGCCTCCATTCCCTAAAAACCCTTCCACTCGTATTTCCAGGATGTACGGCCACCTAGTAAGCACATACGAGTCCGCCTCCCTCCGGCGCTTCCGCAACGGCCGCGTGGACAACATCCGTTCCGCCCACAGCGCGGCCCACGAGTGGGCAGCCGCCATGTGCACGGCCGAGACACCGCCGCTGAACGACCCAGATGACGGACAGAAAAAGGTCTCGTTTAATTTGTACGGGGTAAGGGACTCAGCGAGTTTGTAGTAGATGCTTACACGACTGACACAGTAAGTGGGGGATTCTACTTTGATTTCCATTCGAACAATTGTATTTAGTGCGATAATTTGTGAGAAATGTAGGACAGATCGCTAGTCTGGAATTACAAAGACGAAGCTATGGGAATAACATGCCATCCAAAACAATACTACACACTTGAAGAGAATCAAGTATACACATTGCTGTACCTTCGAGTAGTTGCTTGACCTTCTACCAGTTTCTAACGTCCAATCTCTTTGCAGGAGCAAAAGAAGCTGGAGTTGTTCGAGGAAGCGGCCCGCAAGCAGACAGAGCTGATGGAAGCCAACATCCTGGGCCGAGGGATCGACAATCATCTGCTGGGGTTGAGGGAAATGGCAAGGGAGACGCTTGGAGAACTGCCGCCCTTTTTCAATGATAAGACTTATAAGACGATGATTGAGTTCAAACTCAGTACTAGCCAGGTTCGTTGTCACTTTCAAATGTAGCTAGGTGCCTTTTTTCAACCAATTTCAAAAGGCTGATTACTTAATTCGTCTGTTATGTTTGTTATACGATATCTTCGCCAAAATTTATCAGACTTTGATAATTATTCGCTTTTTTATAAAGAATGATCCCGAAATGGTCCCATAAAGTTATATTCCCGTGGGATTGCTTCTTGTCTCGTAAAACTTAACATTACACTGGAGCCTCTCGTATAGCACGGTTAGAAGAAGGTCGTACTGACGAATGATTAGAGTAAAAAAAAAATTGGATAGACAAGATCGTGTCGCAAGGCATTCTTAAATGCGAGAAGCATACAGAGGAGACAGAGGAGGCTGACAAAAGCGAAAGGAGGCTGATATCCAGGAGTGAGCAGTAGTGGACTAGAATGATGATAATAGTATTATTAGAAACTATAATACTTCTTTGGTATTATCAAATACATGTGCGTGCAAGTAAAAGAACTTTTATTAATATTTCTCTATAATATCCCCTCAGGTGGCAACAACAACAGAAGGGACATTTATGGGCTATGGAGCGGTGGTGCCAGATGGTTATGGTTGCAGCTACAACCCTAAGAAAGACTGCGTCATCTTCTGCATATCTTCGTTTACGTCCTCCAGCGTTACCAACACTGAGGCCTTCAGGCAGTCGCTGGAAGAGGCCTTGGACTCTATGAAACTCATGTTCCAGAACAAGAAGGTTGAAGCTTGAAGGGAAGTAAACTTAAGGGTAATCTTGAATTGGGTTTAGTATTTGAATATATCGATATTGCTTAGTAAGACGGATATTTGATAAGTTAATATTGATGAAGGTAAAGCTATTGTTTGCACTTTGTAATTTTTTAAGTTTACTGAAAATTTATTCTAAATTGAATTTACAATAATCTATTGTTGATTATTGGAACATATTTAAAAATTGCATAATAATACGCACATGAATGAATTGGTGTAATGATTTTTAAAATATCTATGAAATTAAAATTTTAGGAAAAATAGGAGATCGTAAAAAGTATAAAATTAAGGGCGTTTTTTTTAAAGCTATTTTGTAGATTGAATGTTAAAGTATAGCACTGATTGTAATGAAACATATCAAAATATTAAAGTAAAGCTTGTCCTATGCCGCATTCTCTAAAGTTCTATGTAATAATGCATGTACTCGTTCGTGGCACTGATAAGTAATCTAGACATATCAAAATTATACCTGTTAAATGTTAAAATAAAAGCTTTTATGCATAAATTTCTTAAATATATTTACTTTTCAAAAGTATGGATGTTTAAAATGTTAGAATTAAATGTTTAGCACTGATAAGAAACCGATACATATCAGATATCGATAGTTGTAAGTCAATGTTAGTCGTGGTTATTAAAATTACATATGTTATTATTACCTAGTCAATTAAATGTTTATTATTGTTATGTAACTATTGCCGTGATTTCTATGTCTTATGCTGGATTAGTTAAATTTTTCCCCCGACTTGGTCGGTCGGTACGAAGTTTATTAATATTTTATCCGAATTCGCTTCATATTATTATATACCTAACATTATATATTAATGTTAGTTTATATGAACAAAATTTGAGCTAAATTCGTGTCGAACACGTAAAACGTACAAAATTTTAAGGAAATTTAGAATATATTGTGCTTGTGACCGTAGGTATGTCTGACTTTATGCGGTACCGCAGTTGCCTAGTCCTAAATGCCAATTCAAACTACTTAGGAGTTAGATATTTACATTTGTTGATATTTCTTATTATTGTAGGGGGAAGTGGGGCAGATTGATACACAAAAATTTAAAGTTCCATAAAATTTGGATAAACATAATATTTTCATAAATTTTGCATTATACGTATAGCTAAACAATTAAATATTATAATGTCATAGTTTAAAATGGTTTAAGTCATCAAAGAAAAGAAATAAATGATGTTTAGTAAAAAATGGCTTTTGTCTCAATCTGCCCCACTAGCGGGGTACTTTGATACACCACGTGGGGCACTTTCATACAGGGTCAAAAATCAATGAAGATTATCAAATTAAAACACTTTTACATTGATTCTACTTGTTTATTGTGATTAGATCATAATCAGCCTTCAGTCGGTCTCAAACAATCAATAAATCAAACTATCAAACTTAATGTTATTTGAAAAAGCAATATAAATCTTTTTATTATTTTATTGCACATTATAATGCACTCAAATTAATAGAAAAAGTTTACATAGATGAGGTTCGAGTTGTGTCTTACGTAAAATTTGGTGTAGGCGGATGTAAACCAACAATTCGAAAATCAGCACTTGCTTTGTCTTCGACATCTGGAAAGACAAAAATGTAGGACTTGGCACTTTTTTTTCTCAAGTATAACAAGTTATACTCAGTCAAATTGTATTTAGGAATGACTTTAGCAACATAGAGGAGCATCGGTCTTATTTTTTTTCAAATTTAATGAGAAGGAAATCCCTTACATTTTTATATTAATACAGAGACGGGGCACAATGATACACATCAATGTGCCCCGCACTTTGTTGAATCAAAGTGCCCCAAACGACATTTTTAGAAATTCGAATTATCATATTAAAACTATATTTCATTTAAAGTAAAATTTACAAAAATCATAATTATTGATAGTTTAACTTACCTTTAGTATATATAGATCCTCGTTAGATGTTATCGAAGAGCGTCGAAACACTTTCACATATTGCGACAGAATTTACTTCATGACGGTCAAAACATGTTTCCACATGTCCAAGGCCACCCGTTGGCAGACGGTCGGTGCGGTTACAATGGATGCGTTCGGAAGTTTTTCCGAACGTTTTGGAGATAGCGAAACTCAAATCCATTCACTCAATTATTAGATAAGGCTAGTGTATCAATGTGCCCCTTGTATCAATGCACCCCACCTCCCCCTATGCACTATGTGTGACTTTACTAAAGATTTTAGATCTAGCAGGGACCTTAGAGTGTTTTACCTTTGGGCTTCTAGCATTCGAATTTTCTTGTGATATTATTTTATATTATGATTATTTTGCATCTTAGATGCTTTAATTGTTGGATTTTAGAGTTTTTAAGTAGGAAATATATTATAAATGCACTGTAATCTCTATTTTTTTAATTATATTATTTACTGAGATTTGCAGAGAAACAAATATCAGTCTACTTCATTGCTACAGAGAGTTTAATCTAGTCAAAGCATTTTTAAGTTAAATCTAGAATAAGGTAACTAAATACATATCGTAAATAAGGACTAGTCTCATGCAAGACATGACCAAGAATATCAAAACATATCAATGTTTTAACTTTAAGGGTTAAAAATGAAACATATCACTAGTTAAGGTTAATAATAAGAAAGTAGATTATAATTTGTAAGGTCTAGTAGGTAATTATGTATTTGTATATCGTTCAGAACATTACTTATCTATTAAAACTTTAGAACGAACACATATCGTCGGATCTAGACACTATCAAAATTTATCTTAGATATTGTTAATAATTTAGAAATAATTGTAATTTCCAAGTATCGGTGTTCAGAGTAGTTATATAATACTTAGATTTTAATGCTATCATGGTTATGCTGTTCTGTATTATTATAATAGTTATTCATTTATTAAGAAATTTATCATAGTTAAATTAATTGCTAATTGCTACTAGCTATAATTGAGTTTGAGAAAAGAATACGCTTTCAATTGCATTCCATACTTGTTATTGTTGTATTTTATAAATAAGATCGTTGAGTTTGCGAACAAAATTATTCTTTCTATTTGCATTTAATATTTTGTTACTATTTAAATTTATAAAATTAGTATAAAATAAATGTTGTAATAGTATTGTAAGGTTAGAGTGATCGGTAAATGCATTTGGCACAAAATATTAGAAGTGTATGTGAATGTTCAATGTTTTATGTATCTATGTATGTGTAGTTTAGTTAGACTGCTGCTGTATTCAACTATGTATGTATATCCCTGGAGAGTGTGTACACAGCATACTAGATACATTTTTAAAAGCTACGCGATTGTCTTTTGTTTTTTCATACAAGATCCGCGCTGAAGTCACATTCCTCCCGTACCTATACGAAAAGCAGAAGGGGAACGCGCTAGCCTTTAAAAATTACCTTTCATCCCATCTATTCGAAAAGAGGCGAAGGATTCCTCGATAAGTGTGAACAAAGAGGGTCATTCCAGCGCACTTAATAACAGTAACGAAATGGCTTTTGATTTTGGTATACTATTTAATTAAAAAGTTTAAACGGAATTCGCATCAAAAAGTCCTGGTCGGTAATAAAAAAAGCGCACGATCATTGGTCTTTTGACCTTTAAAGAGTTCCTTTTACGCCGATTGATGGTCGCAGTGAAGGTGTAAAACACAGAAGGAAACTGGATGAATTTTTCTCATAGTTTAGGATGAAAAGCGGAGTGTGCTGTGCCATACAGTACTAAAATTATTTAACCTCGAGCGACGAACTTTTACGAATCCCTCGCTAAACCTAAGATTCTTTTTTGAACCCAGAGTAAAGTGAAGGATCGCTCTCGCCCTAAATACATTATTTTGGTCCCTGGTGACACAATCTACTGATACACACATCATTTGGATCCGTCCTAATAGGCACTTACCAAGGAAGCTTATACTTGTGGTGCAGTGGAGCTAGTACACATTTTGTCGAGATAGACGCAGTAAACCATAACATTGAATGCATGAATCAAAATCTAAATCATTTCTCTTTCATCAATAACGCAGTTTGACTTTTCTCCATTCTTGCGTAGACAAAATCTTGTATTGGGTGTTTATCTATTTATTTTTGGTACTGACTGGCTAAGATAAATGTTTAAGTTATATCCAAAGTTGTCGTGTCGTGGTATGGTGTCCTAGTAGGTCTTTCAATGTTATCGAGATGCGATATAAGTGTGATCCATAAATTAAATATCAAAACTAGATAGAAACTTATACTTACCCGCAAGTTTATGTAATATGCTGGTAACTACCAATGCCCAAACTCATAAATTAGCAAAATGTAGTAAATAACTCATTGATCCGTGAATTCAGCTGTTTGGGATTCATACACTTTTGTTAAGGTTGTATATCCGGGGCGAATTAACATGGCACCTGGCTCGGGACTCGATACTTACCCCGCTGCCCCGCGCGGCGCCCCGCCGTCGCCGTGCGAGGGCTGGAGCGAAAACATCACAATTACCCTTTTACCATTACGTTTTAAATTTTCGAGTTATTCTCTATCTGTTAATTGTTACTATTATTCGATTTTTATTAAATTTTAGATCGAAACAGGTGCCATGCCCGGGTTATAATTATAAGCCTGTTGTTTCCCTTGAAATAAATATAAATAAGAAATTAACCTGCTCGTTCGTGATTAGAAATGTTCGCATATCATTAAACGTACATATTATATCGATAAAATATTATGTCAATTCAATGTTGCTATCAATAAAGTTGGACGTATACCTATACCTAGTGTTGTTTCATTTCATTTTGCTTTTACAGTTTTAAGAGAATAGGTACCAATACCATTAATTAGGGATCTAAGCGGGTTAACTACGAACCTTATTTGTGTTGGAAGAACACCTCGTTAAGGGATGAAACGTTGGTGTTCTTCCAACACACATAAGGTTCGTAGTTGCCCCGCTTACATCCGTTATGAATTCGTCAAACTACGATAGTTTTTATAGTAAACAACTTCTTGCGTCCTATGTGCCCCCGTCGGGGCAGGGGGCCAGTGTTACGCCATCTTGTTCTGCTGCAGGCTGCATGCTTTCCTTCTCTCCAGGTGAACCCGAGTTGTAAGCTTCGGCAATGACTGTTCGTCGCCAAGTTTTTTTCTGGCCGCCACGTTTGCGTTTTCCCTGAGGATTCCAGTTCAATGCTTTTTTGGGAATATGGTTTTCGGGGCGGCGCAGATTATGACTTATCCAGTTCCACTTACGGCGATGAATTTGTAGCTCAACAGGGTTTCATGACAATGCATAGTAAAATACCTATACCATGTTTAAACTTTCCATACCATAGCGCTATTCTATGAACCTAGTCTCACAATCCCTGAACTCTATTTTTACAAGTACCTACAGGGAAGTGGAGGGAATATTCTATACGCAATGACATATTCGTTCCATAGACGGTCGCGCAAACGCTCAGCGGTAAAATGGCGAAAAACAAATGGACTCAATCTGTCATCGATGATAATTATGAGCTCCAGCGTATTTGTTTATGGAGCTCTGTGCTCTCAAAGTATAGCGTTGACAGCTAAACCATATAAACATTTAAACTTTTAAATCCACTTGTTAAATCCACTGGTTAATAATACTAAAGTCATTTTCAACGTAATATTTACCATGATTTGAGTTTTGAGCTTTCCAATATTTCGGCACAGTTCTTTCCAATATTGGAAAGCTCAAAACTCAGCTCCCGTTGTAAATGACTTTAGCATAGATACAAACATTGTTCTCTATAGTTTGTGTTATTATAGCGCGTAAGCCCTCACACTCAGGGTAAATTCTAAGAAATCAAATAACTTGACCTTGTGGTATATAGTTGCTTCAACAGATTTGCACGTTCCCGTAGTGAGGGAAGGAGTCCCGTCAAAATCGAAAAGGATTTTTTGGGATAATATTTTTTAGATACTTACTAAAATTAAAATAACTTTATTGACAAGGAAGGCTACTGATCCTATTTTGTTTGTCGACGGTCCTCTATTTGTGTCTGTTGGCGCGCTCTGTACCATTTTAAAAGCTTTTATTTAACTTGCAATTGCAACGCATGTAACTATGTTCGAACCAGGGTTGTTGCGAGTATCAGCACCAGCATATTTATCGAAAATGGGTTTCGATGATGGAAGGACTATCTATATTAAAGAAGTTCGTAAAAGTCGGTTTGAGAGTCGGACACGCCCTTGGCCAAAATCAACATTAGCATCTGTTGATGTCAAGATTAATTATGATGTGTCTAAAAATGCATCAGTAACTACCCTGGTTTGAAGGGCTGGAATCTTGCAACTCAATTTTGAAGCAGATATCTTCTACCGATTGAGCTGAAATTTTGTATAGTTTGGATGACAATGCATTAAAAGCTTGTTTTTAAAATAGGTTTTTTTAAATATAAAACTAAGTAAGTACCTCTGAGTCTTATAAATTTTACTTTGAAGTAGGTATGTCGTTTTTAGGGTGGTAAAGATAAACGAAAGTTTAACTAAATAGTGAATTGATTTTTATTTCATTTCTTATTTTAGGTACGGTATACGTATGAAAGTGATAAAATACATCTTTTCTTATCAATAAATGATTAACAGAAATATATACTTAACATAAATAAAGCTTACAGTCATAATTTGAATAATTTTTATTATGTCTATCACTGGTTCACAATTATTAAATAAAAGATCGAATAATTTCATTTAATTAGTCAATTAATTTATAAAATGTTTAACATTCCTTTTTATTTATTAAAATTGATTTTTAATTTTGTGCCAAATTATACGTATTTGTAGAAAAACTACATTTCATCGATTGTGTTTACAAAATTGGTTATGTCTGATACTTATAAAACTACTTACAAATATTAAAATGCCCACATAGATGCCCTTAGATTTCATTTTCACTTCATTGAAAAAGAGTTGCACGAATAAGATACATATAACTTTCCACGTCAATTTAGTTTAAAAAGTTACTTAGAAGTCAAGTCGACATTTTTCTAAAAACAACTTAGTTTTATCTGTATGTATGTAGCTACACAAATGAAGCAGCTGTCTTAAGTTATGAACAGGTAAAATGGCCACATTGAAATAAAAATCCAGTACAAATATTGCACGAAAAAAATAAAAACTATTCGAACGTCTAAAGTTTATCAATATACTTAAAATCTATCAGCTTCATAATAAGAACATTTAAAATGTGAAAACCGTGCTTGTCCCACACAACATACATAGAACATCAATTTATAATTTTATACGTAATTAAACTAAAAGACCTCGCTTTGCGTGGTCGATTCAATAGTTAAGTCCATTAGCCAGTTGTTCGTACTCTGGTCATATCTCATCATTATATCAGCCGATCGAGGTCCACTGCTGGACATAGGCCTTTTTTAAAGATCTCCACAATGACTGATTTTGCGCTTCCCGCATCCAGCGACTTCCCGCGCTCTTAATCTCTATTCTATCAAGATCATCTCTATTATTAACTCATAAATGAACGATTCTCTCAGCAAGAGAAAGAACCATTTAACAAGAGATTGTTCATGAATTAGTTAAGCAGCGATATAAAAACCGGCTGTAAGGCTGTTTCGAGCTATTCGACATATTTTTTGTTCTATATTCCTAGTCCAATCGTTTTCGTAACAATGAACCGCGCTGTAGTGCGAGATTTCTATGTTGTTCGCGTTCAAGTGGTCCTCACTTTTGTTTGCGGTCGTCATTGATTTTGACACTTCCTTTTTGCCTCCATACAAATTGCTTATACACCTTGGTAAAAATGTTTAAGTTTTTATAAATATGCCCATTAAAAGCTTAGCTTTAGCTACGGCTAGACGTATAACTAAATACCTAAACATTTTTGCCAATTGCCAAGCTGTAGTAACATTGTCTTCGAGTAAAAACTCACACGAGACCCTCGGATCATATCAAGTAACCGTTACTTTAACTCGTGTAACTAACTACACGTGCGAATGCAGGCGTACCTGCCGCTATGGGTCACTATATTTGTCGAGCACTGGTCAATTGTTCTAGGTCTCTGGAGGTCGGCTACGCGCTGTTCGCGAGGAGGAATCCGGTCTCGCACTGGCAGTCGTCATCGGAGTCCTTCACCTGAAACGATAAAGTAAATAAATGATACTGGACTGGACATATTCACACAGCTTCATCTAGACTCAAAGGAAGCAAAGCTTGAAGTTGGGGACCGATTTGATTCGAGCAGGAGTGGTCGCGTACGACACATTCCACGTACAGATTTGCAAGCGAAGCGAGACCCTCGCACAGCGTGACGAGCGAAGCGAGCAGTGTTGTATGATGCTTTCTAGCAAGACGTTTGCGTAACACAACGGCTGCGTCCTTGACACAGTCTACCCGATTTTTCGGTTGTCGCACGCGAGAATATCATCGAAGAGTTATCAAACTGTGTTTTTATTAAGTTCTTTTTAAACTTATTTCTAGTTTTTTACCTTACAATTTAGCTTTTGTTTTTATAAAAATTGTTATAGCTGAACTGTAATTAAACCTCAACAGTCGCCTGTAAGCAACTAGCCGAGAGGTAGAGGTCCCTCGCGTCCACGTCACAAGTTAAACTTAGTTAAAGCGAGGAGTTGAACCAAATGGCGAACTAAATCTAAATTAAAATATTATTCTGTATACAATTATGTAATATGTAAGACGTTCAGAAATAAACGATTTTATTAGTAGACTCACCATGAGGAAGGTATGCATCAGCAGCTGGTCCGCCCGCGGCCGCAGGTCGGTCTCGTGCGTGAGACAGAGCTCGCAGAACGTGCGTCCCTCTTCCGACAGCGTGCTAGGTATGGCAGGCCGGGATCCCATACCCACCATGAACATTATCTGGTAGTTGCTGTCGTATTCCGAGAATGGACGCTGGAACGAAACGTGGAGGCGCTTAGTCTTGTAACTATTTCAAGGACTAATTTTAAAAATTCGATTTATCTGTCTGCGATTTTCTTTTGAAATTTCACAACGTACCCTCGATTTCTCCACTTTCCAAGATTACCGATTAACGGCGACATTTTAGCTTTGAGCATCATTAATCAGTGAGAGAACTGTCGAAACTTTAACCCGTGTATGATTCTAGCCCTAGGCAGATATCATGTCAATTTGACAGCTGTCTGTTTTCTATTAGTTCGAGGAGGGATACTTAAACAAACGTACCTTCCCTGACGCCATTTCGGTGACGACGCAGCCGACAGACCAGATATCTGCCGCGCGGCCGTGACCCGACGATTTCATGAACACTTCCGGGGCCATGTAAGCTGGAAAAACTCAACTTTTATTATACAGCACAAAAATATGAAAGTACTTACTAGCTTCTGCCCGCGGCTTCGCGCGCGTATTTTCGGTATAAAAAGTAGCCTATTATCAAAGTAAGGCTTTGCTCTAAGCGTAAGCCAAATTTCACCTTGATCTGTTAAGTAGTTTTGGAGATGCTACGTAACAAAATTCAGATTTCACAAACTTTCGGCTTTATAATATTAGTAGGATTGCTGGACATATCAATAGCATCATTATCATGGTCCACCTAGGCGTAGAAGACTCAATCTACCTCTGGTTTTGGCGATCAAATAACAACTTGAAATGTCTTTCTACAGTGTCGAAAATCGGCTGTAGAAAGATAGCTTAGCAACCACAGCAAGCTCGCTATGCACTCGCCTTGAAATCGCTCGCAATCCACCAGTGTGGATAAGGCTCTTAATAGAATTCTGATCTGACGTCTGAAAAGCGTTGATTATGGCACAAAACTCCAGTTATAGAATAAGCTTGTTCAGTCCAGCTGTCGGTGTAATGTACCTTGCGTGCCGACGAACCCTTGCAGTTCGTTGGGCGCGGTGGAGTTGGCGCGGATCTTGACGGCGCATCCGAAGTCGCCGAGCTTCAGGCAGTGACCCTCGTTCGTTAGGAATATGTTCCCACCTGTGGAGGAATATTTTTATAGGTTGTTACCATGTTTCTTTCTACTCAAACGACCGTCATTGATATCATCACCATTTGAGCTGATCTCAATTTACTATTTTTTTAAATGAAATTCTGGTAATAATTTCTGCTTAAATCTCAGGGTCGGAGCTATGGATAAGACTACGATCAGCAGATCTGTTGGTTTACTTTGACGTATGATTAATGAAAACTTGTGTCAAGAACGTTGATTAAATAAAAAAAAACCCGGATACAATTATAGTATTTCAGTACAATATCGGTCCTAAACTAAATGCATGCGTCGAGTCGAGTACGAGTTGAGGTAAGGACTAAAGATCAGGGGTGAGTGTTTTCCTCTAGATGTGAGATATTATGCCTCTACCTTGCATGTACATTAGAGACATATGCATGTTTGTAAAATCTTATCTCCAACACTTCACCAAACGTAAGGATATTATCACTCGACAAAAATGAGCAAAATTCAATAATCTGTTATACAAGCCACAATGCCATAAGCGCATCTATGAGAAAAATGTATATGTGCATCATTCTCTTTAATAGGTTACCAGAATCTACTAAAGAACTCAATGTTAGGTAATTTATTTAAACAAAAATTAACTAAGTGGTTGCTTGACAAATGTTGCTATCGTGTAAATTAATATATTAATTTTGAGTAGAATTTTTTATTATGTTTTGACTATGATTGTTAATTAATTATCTGATTGTTAACTATTTGTGACTCACTCTTGATGTCCCTGTGCGCGATGCCCTTGTTGTGCAGCGCGTGCACCGCGCTCAGCAGCTGGCGCGAGTACCTGCGCACCGTGCCCTCGGCCAGCGCGCCGGACGTCGCCACCAGCGCCTCCAGGGACCCCTCCACGCACAGCTCCATGAAGATCAGCATCTCCTCCTGGGGAGCGACGGAAAATTAAAAAGGGTAAAGTGACGTTATTTGATGCCCCTAGATGGTTATATAAATGAAAACCGCCACACACAGAAACCGTGGCCGGGCCGGATGCGAAGGCGTCTGGGTTGTATCATATGAATTTATATGAGAGAGTACACATACACCGGCCAGCGGTGTATGTGTAGTCTCTCATATAAATTCGCATTACAACCCGCACGCCTTCGCCTCCGGCCCGGCCACGGTTTCTGTATATGGCGACTTTAAAGAATGCTGGACAATTCAGGGCGTTCTGGAAAACATCCAGAACGCCCTGAACAAATATCTGCAGATCGTAGAAACATTTTTCCCAAGGCCGGAATAGAATCCACGTAACGACCGACCCCGCGGTTCCAAATTTGTTATCTCATCAGAAAATATATCAGAAACGCTGTTTGATTCGCTCGCCACACTGGCACAGCGTGTTTAATACAAATCTCGCTTCACTCGCCAAGTTGCGTGAGATTTTGCGGTCCGCGCCAACAACGCTCAGTTCCTCGATGGCCGACAGTTGTTTGAAAATCGTTTATTTGTACAAAAATATGTTACTCTACATGCATACAGTTGATAGGACATAAATTTAAGTATGTAAAAATACTTGTGGCAGGATGTCCGGCTCTTCTATTCAAATACATGGATTTGTATGGAGGCAGTACTCACCCGGTGCAGCTCACAGCCGTGGTACCGCACGAGATGCGGGTGTCTGACCCCCTCCAACACTCGCAGCTCGTTGGCGGCGCGCTGGCGAGCCTTGCGGTCCGCGCCAACGCTCAGCTCTTTCATCGCTAATAGTTGCCCACTTTCGGTGTTCACTACCGTGTACACCTGTAACAATATTAATCATTTAATCTATTTTGAAAGACACATTTTCAGCTGAATTTTTCGATAGACAATTTATTTCAAAACAATGGACCGACGACGCCTTGCCGAAAATGCTGTATGATGGCAGCCCTGGATTACTGTAACGAACTTTGGAGAAGGCCTAAGTCCAACATCATAATCTTTTGGCCAATGATGAATGGAAATGTATGTACGTAAGAGGCATAGTCTAAAATAAGGCTTCGACTGACGGCCTCTTGAGAGAGTGACCCTAATATTTATCATAGAAATTGGGATTGAAGACTCATGCACGATACTGCCGCAGAAAAAGTTTCCTATAAGTTTATATTAGCATAGACGATAGATTCGGACTTGAATACCCTTAGCAGTAGGTACGCTTCGCATCGACAACCTAGACATGGCTTTGTCTAAGATAGAATAGATAGAAATTACATCGAATCACACTAATACAATAAATACGAAAGTTTGAATGATTGTCCTCTTCACCTCAAGTAGTTACAACGAATCGGGCTGACATTTTGCAGATGTAAATAAAGACCTGGAATAAAATAAAGGCAACTCTTTTATCCCGCGATAACGCGTGCGAAGCCGCAGCCGGAAGCTAGTGCGTAATTTATTTTAAATCAATTCCTTCAACTTCAAACGAAAAGTTATCTACAGGTGACTGTACCTTGCCAAAGCTGCCAGCGCCGATCTTGAGCCCCCGCTGCCACTTGAACGTCAGCTGCCGCAGTTTGGGGAGGTGCTCATTGGACACGGTAGAGGTGACCACTCGTCCCACCCGTTTGTTCTCTCTGAGCTGTCGTTCGCGGTTCTCTTCTACTTCTTGAATGGCTTTCTTCACGCGTTGTTTGTGACCTAGGGATGGAAAGAGTTAGATAAATCTACGTTATGGCTTTCTCTGCAGCCTAGCAGCATTGCTGATTTGTAAATTTTTGTGTTTTTCTTTTAAATTTCAATAAGCATTTATACATATCCTTTCTTAAAACTATTTTACGTTATTTAGTTAGGTCAAGGTCATGATGTGTGGTGCCGGCTTAGAATTTGCACCACCCCAACTTCCGCGGGTGTCGTAAGAGGCGGCTAAGGGATATCCAGCGGGGCGGGCAGCAGCGAACTGCGATCCCAACCCGCATGCCCAGCATGGGGGTTATGGGCATTCATAGTAATTTTATAACCAATCGACGTCTTTTTCTGACCTTTTTAGTTACCGCTTGACATTTATTCATTAAAAGGTCTGGTTGGCTAGTAGCGTGCAGTTTACACCAAAATGTTTTCTCTTGCCTTAACTTTAAAACAATACAATATTTAGGTGTCGTTACCAATAGGTTCAGATCCGTTGTAGACGAGCACTGGATCAGGCTCCGTAGGCGGGGGCGTCGGTGGCGTCGGGACCTCCCTGCCGCTGCTGCCGGTCGATAGAGGACTCTGTAACGTAGACCATAAGACTCGTTATTACTATGCCCATAACTAGACAAGTATGGCGGCTCTCTTATCGGAAGCCAATGCCCACTTCGAGTCGCTAAGCCATAGACGTAAGTGAATGAGCATATTATCAAGAATAATGATTGTTTTGAAAAAAAAAACTATATACTGTATATAATTATGTATCGGTTGACTGCGAATGCCTTAATTTTACACTGTTTTTAAGTTTTTCGTTCGGTGCCGGTTAGAGACCTCGTTATCCGATGAATAACTAATAACATACATTTCGGATGGATCGCTCTGCAAACTTCGGAGAGTTCGACTCCTTTTAATATATTTCAAAAAGAATAAAACATTGAAAAATCCAATAGTACAAATCAATACCTTTCATTTGATACCCCATATGCGATGCCACTCGATGAAGTAGCCCCCCAACCTGGGGGGTAGGTATCTATTCCGGGTGTATGTACTTACATGCAACCTGTGCCGGGGCCGCGGCGAGGCGGCGCAGGGGTCGGGCGTCGGCCGAGACCCGATCACGTGAGATATGCAGCCGTCCATTAGCTGCTTTAACTCCTGTGGAATAACGTGCACATTACAACGACTAGCTAAGTAAGACGTAGTTAACGCTGCAAGTCAAGAAGTGCTTTAAAGCGGGCGGAATAAAGGTGGTCGAAGATCAGAGGCGCTCCGCTAACGTACAGCTAAAAAAATTCAACATGAGCTTTAGGTACTTTTAATATTTAATTGCATTTCATATTGACGGTATCAGATGACAGACAACTAGCGTGCCACTCGTTTGAAGCTTGTGGGAAGCCATTTTGTCATTGTAAAATGTATGTTTAACGAGCTGAGGTTAACATATTTGCATGCACATTTTTGTGCTGTACCTACGGTAGCGGCATTGGATTAATGTGCGCAGAGCTTAAGGGACACTGATACAACAGTGGCCAGCAGTGTCAGTGTCAAAGCATTGTAAACTTTATATCAATAAATTAAATTCATAGAACCGCTTGAAAGACTGGAAAGGGCCGCGTGGCGCCGTTAACAGTCGATAATTTTAATTTAGTACCTACTGAATGTAATAGATAGATAGATAAAAGATTTATTCGAAATTATAATAAACGATTATGCAACGATATATCTATCAGTCATGTCCGTCAAGCAGTAATAACTTCGAAATTTGTAGACGCTGTCGCCCGCTACCATTTCTTTTTAACAACTAGGTAAGGTTAGCAAGGATTATTCTTCATAAAGTACTTACTTTATTCCATGCAGAATAAGAATCAGTTTACAAACTAACCTCAAATTCAGTTTCAGTGAGATGCTTTGTGTTGCACGGATCACACGCTAACATTAGGAACTCCAGACCTTGACTCGCCCATCTGAAACAAATTCAATTTATTGATTAATGATCATTCATGATACGAGGACTGGACGTGGATATAGGTATCCTCAACTCTTCCCGCGGGTGTCATAAGAGGCGCCTAAGGGATATCCCACCGGGGGCGGGCAGCAGCGCCCCCTGGGACCACATGGACCAATGCTGCTAAGGTTAAGGAGGTATCGTTCAAACGACGTAGTGAAGCAAATTGCTTAAAACTCGACTACCAGCGTAAGACAGCTCACAACTGAGATGCCTGGAGACTTTTAAAGGTCAAAATTTACACAAGTAGGTAAATGGCCGTGGAGACCGCAGCTTCAGAATCGAGCCCATGTCACCTAGCCAGACAAGCCTCGGGATAGAAAAAATAAGAGAACAGATAAAAATTACAAGCATTAGATTAAATTAGCTAAGAAGACTTCGTAGGTCAGCCAGGTCAAAGTTCACGGTATTTAGATTTAAGATTCGGTAACTGCACTCTCCACCAGGGCAATCCCGTCCACCTTGGCGCCAGTCCGGGAATCAGCGACAGGAACTGGGCCTCTGGTTGTGCACTCAAGGGTTGTGCGTCCAGGTCGAAATTGGCCAAATCAGTCCGTGGATGTCGTAAGAGCCGACCACTGGAACCTAGCGGAGAACGAGCAGCAGCTCTTCAACTCCAGCTGTTCAGTGTATGCTTCGACACCTTTACAGCGATCACCGACCTGCCTGCCAAACGTGGTGTTTATTGCAAAGCCCCCTTGTTTGGCGGCGGCTTGTTCAGCAGTAGACGTATGTGAGCTGATGAGGAAGTAGGCAAGTCTCTCACCTGGGCCGCAGCCCTCGCCCCCTGTCACACCTCTCCACCACGAACTTCATCCAACATTTAGCGAAGACTATGACGGCGCGCGCCACGCGACACGCCCACTGCTTCTCCTCTTGGCTGATGAGGGTTGTTCCGCAGCCGTGGCGCAGCTCCACTTGCTCCTCGGGGGGCGGGGTGCCGGTTAGGAGGAGTTCGATGCTGGTTTGAGGCTGGAAAACAGATTTAGCAATCTCAGTATCATCGGACAACCGAGTCCGGCAGCTACCGGAGAGATACCTAGTAGATTGCCTTCCTCTCAAAGATAATATGTTTCCGACCCCGGACTGCTCTTCTTACTAATTGTCCCCGCGTAGGTAGTATCCTCAACGCCCTCCCCGATTTCCTCTCCCATTTTTCCCTCACCTCTGTCCCTATCCTGACCGGCTGATTGCGGTATAGCGCAGCCAATAAGGCTAGTCGACGTGCAGCAGCGTCGGTGGTGCGAAATTTGTGCCCTGCGATCCTCAATCCGCATGCACAGTGTGGGGATTATGCCTTGCGTGGAGACCTAGATCCAACCGTGGACTGTTATAGGCTGGTGTTGTGGTTGTATGCAAACATATTTGACCCAAGGCAGGATTCGAATCTGCGTCCTGAGCGTATCTTCGCTGCGTTACAGTGTTCGCATAACGAGGTCACAATAGTGTTTTGATATTTTTTAGGTGATCACGCTAACTACGAGTATATTAATATAAGTACCAACGATTCTGAAAATTTTGTAAAGTTGTAAGTCCACTAACCCGTCCATCATTAAAATGCTGCATAGCATCATTATCACCATCCGCGTCGTCCAGCACGCTGTCCAGCCGCACAAAGTTACCGCGCGCCGGCCGCACGGGCGCTACCGCCGCGGGAGCAACGCCCGTAGAGCGGGACTCGGTCACAAACCGATGCAGTTCCTTGTGGATCTGGAATTAATAGAGGATGTTGAGTACTGGGAGAAAGGAAAGGCGTGAGTTTCAATGTACTTTTTTTGTAAACAACATGTTACGTGTACTTTACGGGGCGGAAAGGAAAAGCGCGAATTATCAATATATATTTTTGTAAACAACATGATACGTCTGTTTAAGTCAAAACTAGAACGTCAATATTAGGGATGGTAACTTTCACAGTCATCGGAGTTTATTTTATTTTTTTTAGCTAGTACAGAATAAATTACAATTACACTGGTCATATCACACTTGTATTATAAATGCGAAAGTTTGGAAGTATGTTACCTCTTCACGCCAAAACTACTGAACGGATCGAGCTAAAATTTTGGATACAGGTAATTATAGGTCTGGAATCAAACATAGGATGTTGTTCCCATGGGATAGAAATGACCTTTTCACCACTCTCGCTCGAAAACGGTGACATTGCTGCTCAAAAACAGTGAGCGAAAACGGTTTAGCTCACATGTGTAAAAAAGAATATTATTCGACTTGTAGAAAAAGTAAATTTAATTCCGAACAATGCAACATACTTTATTGTTTGAAAGAGGTTTGTAGCACATTTATCCTCCAAGGTTATTGACTTCAAAATGAGTTTCTGACATCCGAACTCTTTTATAAATTACAAAATATTTCCTCGCTAGTCGTGGTGAAATGTTGTACTATATTTAACTCGAAAGCAATTTTTTTATTTCGTGCTTTCTAAATCCGAGGTAGCGAGCCTCAGAAGTCTACTTTAAAGCCACTCGCTACGCAGAATTCTAGAATGCTTCGCTATCTCGGGATTTAATATCGGCACATTCAACAAAAAATAGTTTTGCCCACTATTTGCTTTGCCAATGCGTGCGAAGCCACAGGCAGAAGCTACAACTAAGTACAACTAATTGTCTTACAATTTTGATTGCATGGATAGATAAACACGATACAATAAGAGCTCGTAAGCAAACCAGTGTTAGCACAAGTTTCTTACCTAAATAAAATCTATAAGAAACACAAAACAAAGCAACCCCCACACACAAGATCGTAAAGAAGCGCAGGTAAAGCACATAACGAGACAAAATTAAATTCAAAATGACGGCCAATATTCAAAAAACAGGTTACACCGTAATGTATCTAGTAATCTGAGAAGTGAAAATGCTCTCTGCATTTTAAGACCACTTGGACAGTTAACAGAAACAAACCTTTAAGAAAACTATACCACGCACGGGGGCCGCTTCACCCTCAACACAGTAGTGACCGTACATATACCATCATGGCGGATGCCGCGGTGGTGACGTCATGACACACACAACACAGTAGTGACACAGTAAATACCCCTACATACCCCTACATGCGGGTTAAAGGCATCGTCCACCATCATGGTGCCGGGGCGCGGGCGGCGCGGCGGTGACATCATGACACACACAACACGGTAGTGACACAGTACATACAACACAGCCCTACATACCCCTACATGCGGGTTAAGGTGAATAGTAGGGTGGACAGTGGCGCCACAACATATTTAATTTTATAGTTACGTTATACAAAGGAATTATCAAAAAATCGGACCGCGCGTAGATGATATCTATCATAAGCTTTTTTTAAATGTATCTTTAATAGTTTTGTACTGTATTATTTAGGCAGATACTTGTTTCAAGAGTTTAGTTCCTATTGGTGGCCACCAAGCTCTCCAAACAAGGTTTTTGATTGAATAACGCAAAACAAAACTATTAAAGATACATTTAAAAAAGCTTATGATAGATATCGTCTACGCGCGGTCCGATTTTTTGATAATTCCTTTGTATAACGTAATTATAAAATTAAATATGTAGTGGCGCCACTCTCCACCCTACTATTCGCCTTAAAGGCATCGTCCACCATCATAGTGCCGGGGCGCGGGCGGCGCGGCGGTGACGTCATGACACACACAACACGGTAGTGACACAGTACATACAATACAGCCCTACATACCCCTACATGCGGGTTAAAGGCATCATCCACCATCATGGTCCCGGGGCGCGGGCGGCGCGGCGGCGGCGCGCGCCGCTCGGGCTGGAGGCTGGCGGGGCGCGCGCGCGGGGTCGCCGCCCCCTCTAGCGGGGCTATCGCGAACTTATACAGTTCTCGGTGCAGCTGTGAACGGGTTATTAGGTCATGCGGGTGAGCTTGTAGGTGGTGCGGGGATCGCAAGTGTTATAATCATGCATAGCTTCGTGGAAGATAGAATAGGTTATGGCTGGAGGCTTTGATTCGCTACCGATTTCGTTCATTTATTCCAACCAGTAGGTTTGTCGATTTAGTACACTAAGTGACTCATTTAGATTTTGCCATCGCAATTTTTTTCTTTTATTTGAAATGCAGCCAATGATCGGAGAACAAGTCTAAGCGAGTCACCCGTTTAATGTGCTGAGAATGTCAAATGTTATTGGATCATGCATAGCTTTGTGGAAGTATGAATACGCTCCGAGGCGGGCGGCTAAGTTTTGTGGCCACTAGTGGGTTACTATACACTAGTGACGTCTCACCTCGAAGCCCAGCTTGCAGATCTGCAGGATGAGCTCGCGCACGCGGATGACGAGCGGGTCCCCGGCCTCCCAGGCGAGCTCGCACGACCGGTCCAGGATGTACTCCACTTGCAGTACTATGAAGTCACGGATCGCCATTAGCGAGTTCTGGGAAGGACGTACATTTATGTCAAAATACGGTAGGTTATTATTAACTACAAAGCCAACATGTAGTCGCTCAAGAAAGTGTTACAAGTGTCTCCGCAGGATGACGTTAAAACAAAATTGAGAAGATCTCGGAGTACACAATGTCAACCAATTCTAGATCGCGCAAAAGATTGTTTCAGTTACGACTGACCATATAGAACCATCCGACATCAACTGACTATCAAAAGACCACCTGGCAAGTGGACCAGCTGGGTCGGCCTGGTTCAGAGGAGATCCTTTCGTTACTATTTGCGGGAAATTCCACCTTTTTTCCCCAAATGTTCTACTTACAAGTATGTCCTGTCGTTCCGTGACGTAGGCGGGCGGCGGCGCGCGCGCGAGCCGGGCGGCGAGCGCGCGCGCCCACTGCGCCGCCTGCAGCGTGTGTTCGCGCTCGCTCGCGAATATGTACTGCCCGTCGCGGCACAGCGCGTACACTGTGCGGCTGAACAAAACAAACAAATAAGTACCTACTTTGAGCACGGGTCCTGTGGACCCGTGCTCTTAAAAACGAAACCAAAGAAAGAAAATATTCTTGTACTAAAATAATAGAAGTTCGTCGAAATGCAAGTATGTATACTTACCGGTCATTATTTAGATTGTTGGGGTCGGAGACCATACTTTTGAATTTGTCCTTGAACTGTTGGTGCAGGCGGTCGAGCTGGTTGCAAGCTATCTTACTGCGAACAACAAAAAAATATTTTAATCTCTTCATCAGATAAGATGGTCGACGATAAAATGCCTCAGCAGCTGGGACATGGTCTAAATTGGCTGGCAACAAAATGGGCAAAATCGGAGGAGGCCATTGTTCAAAGAGGCACGCAGACGGATGTCGAGGCAGAAGATTTAGTTTAAGTTAGTATATTATTGCATAGTGTAAACTGTCTGAATAAAATGCTCTTATTAAAATTCATTGGCTAGTTTGTGATACTTATCATTAGCTTTTTTATAAGCTTCTGTAATAGTGTTTAACCCCGACGCAAAAAGAGAGTGGTGTTATAAGTTTAACGTGTCTGTCTGTGTATCTGTCTGTGGTAACGTAGCTCTCAAACGGATGAACCGACTTTCGTTTTGTTTTTTTTATGTCATAGATAATTTTATCCCGCGTGTTATTTAGCCATGTTTCATGAAAATCTGTCAGGGGGTTTTTAAAATTTTGTTCTTGTATTTTGTATAGTTTTAGATGCGAAAGCAGAGTTTGGTGGCCAAAATGAACAACTTCGTATCTCTGCCTACAGTATACAAAACAAAACTTTTACAGAGCTTTAAAAAAAGCTTATGATAGGTATCACAAACTGCCCAATCGATTTTTGAAAATTCCTTCGTTAACATAATAATAAGATAAAATAGGCAGTGGCGCTGGTTTGGGTCGGGATAGCGCCTTAAGTAGTTGCAGACTGTGTTCTTTTAGATAACAATTTTAATTCAATTTAGATACGTCGGAAGCGAGAAGAAGCTTACGCAAAAGTGAGCGGAGCGAGCTTGTGTGCCGCCTTGAAGCGGCGAGCCAAGCGAGCCACGAACGACCACTCCGACTGCAGCTGGCCGCGGCGCATGGGCTCCTTCAGCGAGGTCATCGTTAGGTACGACATGTACACCTACAAATAAAGTAAAACAATATTATTATTTATGTATTCCATCATCATCATCAACAACAATGGCCTTTAGGTACACTAAGCAAATATGTTTACTCATAACATAACACTGCCTGAGGAAGTATTTGTTAAAATTTTGTTGTTTTTGAAATATCTGAAAATTATTATAAAGAACGGAGCTGTTTTGGGTCCGTACTGTAGAGTTAATAATTTTAAAAAGTGGTGTAAGAAGTTGAACTGTGTCAGTTTTCTGAGCTCATACCCTATGAGCTCAGAGGAAAAATGACACAGTGCGCGCTTTACAATAGTAAAGCGCGCACTGTCATTTTTCCTCTCAGTTTCCGCACGGTTCTCCAATAGGAGAGCCGTCAACTAACACGAGCATCAAGGAATCAAACAGTGCTAAATTTTACAATAAAGAACAATGCTTGACGACGCTATCCACTGGGGATCTGGAGTCATAGACGATGACTCCAGTCTTCCAATGCATATCAGAGCAATTTCTGTAATAAACATAGATATAGACATAGATTAAATTGATATACTTAACCAAAATACCTACCTAATTGTAGCGCCCTGACAGGGTTTTTATGCATTGTGTACCTACCCACTAAGACCTACACCTAAGAAAAACATCTGTATGCATAAAATGACAATAAATTTATATTATATGAAATTATATGAATATGAATACCGTGGGTCTTACTGTCGCATAGGACCTATTGAAACTCCAAGGGCATGTATGTTTGTGTACCTCGAGCATGGTCTCCACAGTGTTGTCGTAGGTATGCACCATCAGTAACAGATCCTCAGCGGCGGTGCCGGCGCTGCGCCCCACCAGCGCCACCTGTACGTTTCGCACGAAGTCTGCGCGCATCTCCGTCGCTATGTCGAGGCCGTCGCGTAGCTCGTGCATTAGCTGGGAACATCACACACTCGGTCAAATCAAACAATAGATATAAGCTCAGAATCGTGACGCATGAACGGATCAGTCTTATCGGAACTAGTGGGAGTGTTATGACAAACTGCAGCTATTTTTGCGCGAACACTTGTGCGCTACTGCTCCCATGACTAGCCTCCCGTGAGACTGGCACACCGAGAAAAATGTTGTGTGTTTTGTGCTTTTTAAATTAGCAAAGCAGTCTAGAGTAAATAAAATAAATAAATAATTCTGGACAATCCACACAACATCATCTAGCCCCAAGCTAAGCAGAGCTTGTGTTATGGGTACTAGATGACTGATATACATAATATAATACATTACATAGATAGATATTTTTTATTATACTTAAAAACGACCAGAACACCTAGAACAAATATTTGTAGATCGTACAAACATTTGTCCCAAGGCGGGAATCGAACCCGCAACCTTCTGCGTCGCAGGCGGACCTTCGCCCACCGCGCCACATCGGTCGTCGAGTAGAGTCACGAGCGTAGCGAGTGGCGCTAAAGTAGACTGCGAGCTGCTGAGACTGCTGAGCCGATTTGATATCGGCACCTCAGCTTCTCACCTCAACAGCTTATATTGGTCCACAGCTGGACCCAGGCCTCTATCGGATAAGCGCTTTATTGGCTTTTATCTCATGTTGGTAATGAGGGTAATCCCGTGCAGGTTGGGAATCGCAGTTCGGTGGTAGAAATGTTCTGCAGGGGGCGCTGCTGCCCGCCCTCGGTGGATATCCCTAAGTCGCCTCTTACGACATCCGCGGGAAGAGTTGGGGTGGTCCAAATTCTAAGCCAGGACCACAAAATTATCTTTGTTATCGGCACATAAAATAACTATTTAGCATTACATTATAGTAAATACTCACCTGTTTGACAGTGAGACAAGACGGCCGCTCGGGTTTGATCTCGAGCCTCAGCGACAAGTAATCGTGAACAGCTTCCATGCTGATGCTGCACAGCAGAAGGAAATGCGAGCGGTAGGAGGGCAGACGCATCGACATGCACTCTTCGGACCAACATCCGTATCTATAAGGAAAGAGGTGAAGTTATTGGAATAGGTTTCTTTTCCTTTTGTTTTAGAGACAAAGGAAGCTAGATGAACTGCCTGTCTATGAAATTCGAAGGACGTACTGTATGAGTTTTATTCTAAACTCATACAGTACGTCCCTTTTGTGAATGCATAGCAGTTTTTTGAATTCGTATGTTAAAATAGAAACAATAAAATCTCTTGCATGCCGCATGACTCCACCATGTTAACATACCTTCTGAGTTCGTTACTGACGGTCTCCTTATCAGGGTCAGGTTTGTCCTCGTCTCTCGCGTCGTGGAACACTTCAGCGGGACCCTCGTCCATAGGGGACGTAGCAGACTGCGTCTGACAACACATCATCAGAATTTGAATCAGAAATATCCATTTTTTTAGACAATTCTAATTTTAACTAAAATATATTGATGTCAATTCAGATGTCGCCAAAAGTATATTTGACAGCACTTAAAATGACTTTATAATGATCGAAAAAAAGGATGACATCATCAGTGCTGTCAGTTTAGTTTAGATTGGTTTTGGATAAGAAATAAGATGTTAATTCTCTTTGTTTAATTTTTGTTGACGAACGAAGTGAGAAGTATCCACTAGTCCACTGACTAGGCCTTCCGTAATCAGAGCCATGGCGCCCTGCGTACAGATTCCCGCATCATCATCTGCTTGCACTCTTAAGCAGCTCGAGATTGAGGTGTGACAACACAACATAGTTATTATGAAGAGCGGTGTATCGCGGAATAGCTATGCTTAATCTGACAAGCTAATTTTACAACAAGAACAAAATTAAAAAAAACTAATCAACCCCCCCCCCCCTTCCTTTGGGACACGTTAAACTTATAACACCCCTCTCGTTTTGCGTCGGGGGTTAAAAAATCTAAAGCCCACAACTGAAATTTTACTTTGGACCATTAAAACATTTGAACTGCGTCGTTTTTCTTCAAACAAAGCCAAAAAAATAAAATCTTAACACAAATCGGTTTATCCATCCATTTAAGAGGTATTTAGGCTGCTAAATCTTAGTGCTAGACAGGCAGATACACACGTCAAACTTATAATCTGGCTATCGAATGTTGAGGCTGGAAATGTTTGTCAATGGCTCTCTATATTTAAATGACAACATGTATTCCACAAAACAAATTGTCAAGGATTGGCGGTGATCTTGTTTTACCTTCTTACGAGTCCAAAAATGGAGAAAACACTAAAAAGTGGAGTATGTACGATAAAAAAACTGACTTTTTTAGTATCAACTCTCTGACGCCAGACTCTAACACCTCTTTTTTTTTCGAGGGTAAAAATACTTACATCAGGTTTCTCAAGAGTCAGAAACACTTTATACAGGATGTTCGTACGCATCTTGTTCATGAAGGCCATACATCGACGGACACCCTGCGTCTTTAGGATTTCTTGGTGATGTTCTCTGCAAAGAAATATATAAATTTAAGGGTGCTCCGCGGTAAATTGCCCAATTCTGTCCTATCCGTTTCAAAGATTTCTCTAAAACTTATCTTTTATGTATAAGTACTAAATAAAATCACAAAATATGACCAATATGTGATCTTCACGATAAAATATTTCGTTTTACAATATTTTGTATGGTTTTATATTAAGTTACTCTAGAAAATTCAAAAAAAGTGCGCGGGCTTTTAACCCTCAAAGTACATAAATAGGAAATACCAAATGTAGTAAGAAGTAGTAGTTTTAATGTTTTTTAAAACTACTACTTCTTACTACATTTGGTTACAATGATATTATCTTTCCTTTAAGTTATCCAGATTTCCGTTATTATTGTTATTTTAATTTTAGTCAGGCGTAGCTGCTGGATAGAAGTAGAAGAATATCGCGGAATTGTAAGTTATATGAATTTTAAAGTTTTAGCTTATTATACATCTCTTTTTTGTTTAAAAATATGTCCTCTTCTAAATATTTATTTAATTTTACTTCCCTTATGGAAATAATGCACTTTATATTTTGATTTCGACACTCACCTGAACATAGAGACTTTGGTCTTATTCAATACGACTAGGTGCGTCAACTCGTTGATAGGTCCGATGTCATATGCGTCATACGCGGCTGATGACGCGTCAGACATGTAACCAGTGTCATTTGAGTCAACCGTGCTGTATCGACTATCGACAACAATGTCTGGAGTGGTGGCGTCAGAGCTCTCTGGGAATTTAGATTGAACACATTCATTTCTGTATTATGTTTCTAGATTAAAATTGCAGACGATGAACTGAATGACTTTGAATTGTTATTCAGTTAAATTTAGTTTATTCATCATCATCAGACTATGTTAGTCCACTGCTGTACTTAGGCTTTCTCTAATGGGCGCCATAGCGCCCTGTCTTCAGCTTGCTGCGTCCAGCATCTGCCTGCAGTCTTTCGCAGATCATCTTCCCACCTGGCCAATTTAGTTTATTTAAAAACACATTCGTCATCAGCAGCCTACGCACGTCCACACCTGGACATATGGTTTCTCCAAACCAGGTTTTGCCATTCACCATGCTTGGCAGGAGGATTGATGATCACCTCACCTCAACAGCCTATATTGGTCCCCCTGATAAGCGCCTATTAGCTTTTATCTCATGGGGGTAATGCCCATAATCCCCACGCTGGGTATGCGGGTTGGGGTTCGCGGTTAGGTGGTGAAATTGTTCTGCAGGGGGCGCTGCTGCCCGCCCCCGGTGGATATAGGCGACTAAGGGTAGTCGCCTCTGACAACATCCCCAGGAAGAGTTGGGATGGTGCAAATTCTTAGCCGGCACCACACAGCACAGATCGATGATCACAGTGGAGATTTCAAAACTTCACAGAAAGCTGTTACACTTGCTCTAGGTTTCCTTTATCGGCTCTTATGACATTCAGGGGTTGAGACGGAGCGGTCGATTGTCGATTCTTACACCGTGACCGCCAGGTCCGGTCAGGACCACCAGGACAGGTCAATGAATCAATTCATGTCGAGCGTCGAGGGCTCCTTAAATTAATTTACTAGATTGAATATGAATAAATTCATGATAATGCTAAATAAGTAGTTTAGGAGCTTCTTAACTTAATATAAGTACCAGAATATTAAACCTTGCAACTGAATTTTAGACCAGTTATCCTCAACCGATTGAGCTGAAATTTAGCAAACTTAAGCAAGGTCGGTGACAATGCAATGTCATTGTACCATCGAGCTGGTTTGATGATGGAGACAGAAGACCATAGGAACTCCTTAACGAAACAACGCAACCCCATCGAGTTTAGGTTCGCTAGATTGTCTTCCCTAGCACTTTTGTCCTAGATAATAATAATAATAAAAATATTTATTTACAGAAAGGTTTACAATATTCGTACTAGTCTAATTATTAATAGTAATGTACATTTCGACTGACCTATTAGGGTCAAAGAAAATGACTCCTCGCTCTAAGTTAAAATAACTTGTATTGAGACACGAGGGCTCTTCCCTCCGGCTACAAACAGGCTCAACTAACACCAAGTGCGACTATGATATTATTCCCAGAGAATTATGGGTTAGGAATCCGTATAAATACTTTATACAATATAACTAAAATATAAGGAATTCAAAATACTAAGAAATACAAAAAAAATAAAAGATTAAAATATAAAAAAGAGATGATATGAAAGCTTAGAAAGTAGTCCTTATTAAAGGTAGTATCTACTCTTAACTAGAGTTCAAAAATAAATGTACAAAAATATATACTCACTAAGTGTACTACTATGTGTACAATCAACACCGCTGTCAACTTCGTCTTCTGGTCTTCTAGAATTTACAGTCTCATCTCCAAAGTCCACTTTCTTTTCTTCCACAGCCTCTTTTACTTCTTCGTGACTTTCTTTTTCTTGAGTTTCGCCCGTTTTGTCATCTCCATTCCTCTTCTCTTCAAAGACCTCTTCTTTAACGTAACCAGAGTCGCTGCTGTTAGATCCAGTAGGAGATGGTTCTGTGCTGACGTTGAATCTTACTGTACAGGGTCGCGGCTTGGTTTCTGACGTTTGTCTGGGAAATAGCAATTAAATATGAGTACGCAGTAAATACTTACAAGTGAAATTGATAAAATTCAGTAACTCCCGATCTTTAAACTATCTGCACAAATTTTATTAAAACATAGAACATTCTCAGAATCCATATTAGCTTTCTCGCAGAAAAAGGCTATGGTTCCTACATTTGGGATATAAATGGGACCATTGGTTTGTTGAGAGGTTTTTTATTTGTTTCTCTCACCCGAAGAGCATACCTCCGTCGTGTGTTGTTTACCCGCCAGCAGAGAATATTATAATAATACTAACGTATAGAATAGACACTCCTCGCCCTCCACCTGACTGAAGTTCCCCACCCCGTCGGCCACTAGTCGAGTTCGGTTTGCGTTCCAAATGCACGGGAGCACGGCGCATGCACAAGGGGCAGGCATGGTTAATGATTTTGAGACACGACGCCGATGGTAATTTATTTATGGTGTTTCATGTTTTATTTGTTTGATCATGGACATACGAATTTTTTTCTGATATGAGGTTTAATAGAAGCGTTTTACATAAAATAAAACGCATATTAATTTACTTACCTTTTTTAAAAGCTATACTTATGAGATAGGCCTATCGTTTCCCGCCACAATATTCAAATTATACAAGTATTTGTATTGACTATCTGTCAAAATTGACCTACAGCCAATGACAAGCTTCGTCCAATTAGGAATTGGCCAATCAGGTGTCTTCCCGCCACGTCAGAGAGGCGCGCGAGCGAGCCTGTGGCGCCACCATTTTGATTCTCCATTGCGTCGAATATCACCAGGCAGAATTAAAAGTTATAGCTTTTAAAAAAGGTAAGTAAATTAATATGCGTTTTATTTTATGTAAAACGCTTCTATTAATTGTACTGTCGCTTTTTTAAAAGCTATACTTATGAGACGTGTTTGTTATCGCCTGGTGGTGGTGAAGACACTCAACGCCAATGTGAACTTACTATAAGAAATGTTATAATCGTAAGATTCGTAAGCCACACAGTTTTGAATGCAAATTAGTCATTGTGACATTCAAACCAAATACATAGCTAATGCACTTATGCTTAGAGCACTAGTATTAAAAATAGCCACATTTAAAGGTTGGCATATTATACCTAAATAATAACAGTGAAATTTCATTAAATTTATTGGAAAATTAGATTTTGGCTCTTTTCTACTGCCATGCCATGATAGAAGGTTCAACCGATGCTAGTATAATAAATAAATTATACTAGACAATATACACAGCATCATTAGCCCCAAGATTAGCAGAACTTGTGTTACGAGTACTAGATGACTAATAAACTTAATACACAATACAATACATTGGTATCCGTAAAATAAGACCTCAGCGGCCACGGCTCAATTTCTTTTAGAAACAGTTAATTTTGTAATTTATAACATCCTTGAGTTACGAAAATAAAATTTCTGATCCAAAATAAAAATAATGGACTTATCGCTATACTGGCCATAATAAAAGCCTCACCCATCAGGCTGTATGGTCGTTCTAAATCATTTAAATCATGTAGGTAGGTGGTTAGAAGCACTCTTCAAATTATTGCAGTACGTATAATTACGCACTGAACCCTTTTAACTATAGTGAAGCTATGCTCTTCTAAGATGTCCAGTTATGGCAAGTTCTTATAATGGGTTTCAGTAAATGATTAACTTTTCCCCCCCCCACATTGTTTGGAATACAACGTTACAAGTGTTGAAATAACAGACTTGCATATATTTCCAACTGTAGGAAAGCTTACGGATCATCTGATCCGATATCAATAAAAATACAGCTACCTCTATTGAGAAAACCAACCATGTTATGTTTTGCTCTTAGAAACGTGCCATGGGTACCTTTGTATCTCATCTAGACTTCATTCCGAATATATATTTAGTATATACATTATATTCACAAAAGCATGTCATTCCTTGAAAGAGAGAAAATTATCGAGACATCTATAAAATTATGTCTCATAATTGTGACTACCAGGCACTAGATATCCTAGTTTAAAAACCAGCAATACATTATTTGTTACAATGTACTCGACTTGTAGATAGATACGTCACTCATTGCCAATGTACTTTCATCCAAAATAGTTTTGGTTCAAGATGCAGTCGTGACTGTTCCTCGATAATGCTAATTAAATAATAAACAGCAACGATTTAACGCTTAACTAATAGTTATGTTAAAACATCTCTTATTATGTCAAATTACTGACTGCATACCGCTTTCGAAGCGATGATTGCAATTTTTTTCTCGTTCAGGATCATAGTTTACATAGCGCATCAGCTCAGAAGCTGACAATGATCGCTTGCTCCACCACAAAAGTTTTAGAAATAGAAGTCTTCTATAGCGTAACACTATAGAAAATAAAAACAGGTCCGCGCGTCAAACCAGGACAGAAGCAGTAAGTAGGTACTGATGTTTTAAGAGATTAAACTCTCCCAGTTATAAAAATTATAGAAATAAAATTGGTAGTTAACATGTATCAAATACAGTTGAGAAACCACTCAACCACTTATCATACAAAGCAGATAACTCAGAAATTCCACCGATGATTTAAATGTTTGAAGAGGGTAGTTATTCGTAAATAAACATGGAAGGATTATTACCATACGATCGTACGTATCGATGATAAAAAGTTTGAAGAGGGTAGTTAGTCGTTAATAAACACGGAAGGATTATTATCGTACACACCCCTGCCGTTCTCACAATCATAACTCCGGACATGGCCGGAGTTTAATTTTAAACCAGATATACCTTGTATGTAACTGTTTAGCATACGCCAGACACATATAGATTGTAAGCCTCCAGGTCAGTGCCGCACTGACAGCTATATTATCGAGTAGTCATATTTACTTGTCAGACAAAATGAACACCTAAAACGGCCAAGGTCGGAGTTAAAGCTGGATCTATGCATTTGCGAGGGCATATCCACGGATAGACACTGTCGTGACACTGAGGGACAATGACGGGCCCTTTGTGGAGGCTGTATACGCGACCAAAAACCCAGCTAGGAGTGACAGCCGTGCAGCATGTAGAGATTTAGGCAAAAAATTCTGTATTTTTGGTAGAAGCTAGCCTGATTATACTAAAAAGTATCCCACGGATCATTCCAGTTCGTGTTGGAAAAAGGGATAAGGAAGTTTCTAATATTACTCATATTTAATGTAGACAAACCAGCATTCATCTTTTCTTTGCATTTCTATGATTACTTATCGTGACCTTAAAAATGTTGATGGTGCCCAACAGATTTTCATCTCGGGATGACAAAAATAAAATTGAGGGTAGATAATTTTAGCGAATCAGTCTTTTTAATGTGACAAGTCTGGTAGGCAACAAATTATTTATAGGTAGGTAGACGGAATGTCAATCTGTTTCACTCATTTCTGCGATCTCATGAACCCATAGAAATGTTCTGAAATCCTCTCCTACTCATCACTTATATACAGGTTACATATCCTAAAAACTACGAGGATGGTAGTAAGTTTAAGTAACTGGTTAATTAACAATGGTGAATGTAAGTCAGTTAATCAATGAATCATCAATCCATCAAACTTATCAACCTGAGTTGGATAAGAAGAGGTTCTTACAAAAAGTACGATATCCAAGGATGATTTTATCACAAGTGCGGTATACCAAAAGATTATATTAATCATACAGCTAAACGGCTTTTTCTAAAAGTTTATGTCAAACAAGGAAACAGACATAGCCCAATGTTACAGATGATAAATAATATTTATAATTTAACATCAATAGGTATCGGATACCTTGATAAGAAAATCGTCATAAAGCGGTAGTGCACCAAGCATATGCGAATTGTCTAAAAATAAATACTAACTGAGCTTCCCGGAAGTTTATATAGATGGGTATGCAATGCCCGAATCATTATGGATAATAGTTAGCTTTCTTGGAAGTTCTTGTCAGTAAGTACGCGATACCCTGGAATTTTTTCATCACTGGTGGATGTGCACCACGATGAATTCCATTCAATACAAACTCATGATGTGGATATCCGAATCATTATGGATAGAAGTTGGCCTTCCTGGAAGTTCTTGTCAATAGATACGCGAGGAGGTGCACTACGACGACTTCTTTTATCCAATAGTAACCGGTCAGACCTTTCTGAAGGTCATGTGAACACATACTTACGTTATTGCTTCCTTTCGACTTGTTGTTTGAGAAATATGATCATCACATCACGTCCATGATAATTATAATAGCTGAAACATATTCGGTGCGGCCGAATTTTGTGTGTCATCGCAGCCCTGCGAGGGTGCGCAAATAAACCCTGCGAGGGTTATTTTGATATGTATACTTGCAAGAAGATGCCCATGACAATATCAAATTTTGTGTGTGTCATCGCAGCCCTGCGAGGGTGCGCAAATAAACCCTGCGAGGGTTATTTTGATATGTATACTTGCAAGAAGATCCTATGACAATATGTGCTATTGCAGCCCTGCGAGGGTGCGCAAATAAACCCTGCGAGGGTTATTTTGATATGTATACTTGCAAGAAGATGCCCATGACAATATGTGCTATTGCAGCCCTGCGAGGGTGCTAAAACAAACCCTGCGAGGGTTTTTTTATTACTTGCAAGAAGATACATCGGGTGTGTTGCTTATACACTATTAATATGATTTTATTCCTTATTGATCCTTCAATCGTATGTTCTCGAGCGTGGACTTGATTCTGTTCGATAACCACAAACACTAGACACCAAAATATGTAAAAGTTCTGAAAAAAAGAAAGTTAATTTTGCCATCCTAGGTTAACACCTTCAGTGCCCTTGCAAAAGAGCTGCTCGGACAGTGCAGCAAATGGGCAGTGAATGGATAAGACAACCCAATCACGCAAATTATTTGTGACTATACTAGTACAGCAATATTGTGTTGTCGTATCAAATGATTCAGAAATATTGTTACATTCAGCTTGGTTTCAATATTATATAAGGAATCTTCCTTTAGTTGACATAGGACATTCGATTCTGAAAGCTAGAACTACATGGACACCCAAGCTTTTGAGTTGAGTCATGAAAAGCAAATCTAGCAGACGTTGAGCACAGTCCACGTATTATTTGCCAATTACTTATAATGTATGATCAGAGGCATTAATCAAACGCCCTACGTAGGCGTTCGTGGCCCACAATGCCCAATTACAATATTTTAAGAGTACTCACGATTTTATTCCCATGACCAATCCATGTCGAACTCTTTCTCCGGCTGTTCACGGCCCGTCGTCGATCCCACGATTTCAGTGGTCGGAATTTGGCATTTTTATCTTATTTGCATCTTTGCTAGAAAAAACAGTATTTCAGCATACAGGGACAAAAACCAACAAAAGACCGGAAAATAAAATTAACAAAACGAACGGTAAAACTGTTAAAATATCGTTTTAAAATAAAAAGAACTGCCGCTAATAATAGCGGAAATACCACGTGCTAGGTGGGACAAGCCTCAGCTTACGTCATTAAAATAATGAAAATTACCACGTGTTTGCGAGCACGTGTTATTAAATTCGAAATAAAAAGTCACACAAACATAAATAATTTACGCGGTACCACCTCGTGCGAGGTAGTAAAAGTTTAAGATTGAAGAAAAAGGTTACTTACGCATTTTTCACCAAACCTTTACATTTGTGCACTTTGATAATAAATTCTTTGTGAATTAATGCACCTTCAAATATATCTGAAATAGATATTTCTTCAAAAGCGTGCTACGTATTGGTAGCACGTCCGTACTCGGCGGGAAACTAAACGCCAATGGAGAATCAAAATGGTGGCGCCACAGGCTCGCTCGCGCGCCTCTCTGACGTGGCGGGAAGACACCTGATTGGCCAATTCCTAATTGGACGAAGCTTGTCATTGGCTGTAGGTCAATTTTGACAGATAGTCAATACAAATACTTGTATAATTTGAATATTGTGGCGGGAAACGATAGGCCTATCTCATAAGTATAGCTTTTAAAAAAGCGACAGTACAATTAATTTCCCGTTTAGTAAGAAGAAAATAAAAATGTCTTTGAATTATTTTGCAACCGTCTCACTCGCACAATATATTCATGAAATGACCCTAGACGTCACACAGAGGACGTGTACGTGTAGCGCAACACAGGTATGTGCCGAGACGCGACATTTGTACAGAGAAATGGTCGAGTGTCCCGAGGTGTACCGCAAGGCTGGATCTCTGGCGATGTGCGCGTTGTTTCTTGGAGCGCAGGAAGTGTTCTAGCTAACATTAGACTGTTTACTCCTTATATCTATGCTGATAGAGTTAATTTTACCTGCTGAGTGGACATACAGCATCTTCACTCTCAAGGCTGGATCTCTGGCGATGTGTGCGTTGTTTCTTGGAGCGCAGGAAGTGTTCTAGCTAACATTAGACTGTTTACTCCTTATATCTATGCTGATAGAGTTAATTTTACCTGCTGAGTGGACATACAGCATCTTCGCTCTCAAGGCTGGATCTCTGGCGATGTGCGCGTTGTTTCTTGGAGCGCAGGATGTGTTGTATGGATAACATCTTCAGACGGATGTTGAGGGCTGTGTTGAACCATAGGCACATCGCCTGTAACAATCATAATAATAATCTAAACATTCGATTACTCATAAAAAAATGTTTTTAGGTTTGTTTACATCTAGTTGCTCAAATATTTCTGCTCATTAAATCAAGATTCAACTAAATAGTTCTCACATTGAAATTTCCATTCCACAGTTACATTTTCTACGTTTACTAAACATTGGAGTCGATTCTACTAATTTGACGCACTATAAATTTAACATCTATTTTATTCCGATGGTAATAAGTATTCGCCGTGCCTTATGCTCATACGGCGAGTAAATTTCATTATCATCATCAGCCTAAGTTAGTCCACATCTGGACATAGGCCTCCCCTAATGAGCGACATAGCGCCCTGTCTTCAGCTTGCCGCATCCAGCATTAGCCTGACCTGTCTTTCGCAGGTCGTCATCCCAATTTGCCGGAGGGCGGCCTACACTACGTTTGCCGAGTCGTGGTCTCCACTGAAGAACACGTTTACGCTTGCTTCGCTCGTGAGTTATTCTATAATCCTGAGTTGCGCTCGAGATTCAATGCCGACCGTGAGGTAAGACACTGCTTTATCCCCTCCTTGCATAATCTACTATTACATACCTTTAGTCTATTCTTGAACATGCTAGTAGCGACTAGAGGGAGATCAGCCGTCATCGCCTTAGAGGAGGGATAGAGCGAGACGGCGTTGTAGAACGAGTCGACCAGAGCGCCGACCTCGCGCATCGCCTGCCCCACTGCGTCGGCGCACGTCTGGCAGTCCAGCTGTAGGCAGCCGTAGTCTACGTCTGGAAGTATTCATACTTAATTAACAGGTGTGAAAATAATCGTTTTATGTTTCTGGAAAAAAGCTAACTATTTTATGTCTACTATATAAAAATAAGTCGGGTTTTCCTTCCTGACTCTATAACTCCAGAACGCACGAACCGATTTCCACGGTTTTGCATTCGTTGGAAAGGTCTCGGGCTCCGTGAGGTTTATAGCAAAGAAAATTCAAGGCGTGCGAAGCCGCGGGGCGCAGCTAGTTATTTTATAAAAAAACTAATTACTTATTGTAAAAAAAAACTAAAATTAAGTAGGTAGGTACATACATTTTTTTCTTAGTTATACGGGAGAAAAATCTCCTGTTTCAAAATGAATTGAAAAATCTGTTTGTCTCAAATGTGTTGTTTCCCTGTGAATGTGGCGGTGCACGCGAATTGAATTTTGTTGGTTCTTATCAGAGAATATTTAGCGTGTGATTGTTACAAAAAAAATTCAATCATAGGAAAAACTAGTTTCTGCCCGCAGCTTCGCAAGCGTTGTTTCTATGGAAACGTTTTTTATCCCATGGGAACTGATTTATGGGATAAAAGTAGCCTATAATATTAATGTGATATTAAGATTGAAAAATATTTTGTAACAATTCCGCGCAAAATATTCTCTGATAAGATCCATCAAAATGCAATTCGCGTGCACCGGCCGTCCCCTTACATTGGGCCACGCAAGATGCCATGCAATCAGAGAAGGTAAAACCAGACCTGCGCCGAACTTACCATCGTCATTAATTTGGTTGCTAGTGAGATCTTCTTGGGACTTCTTCGTGTCGCCCGCGCGTTTACATTGCCTTCTGCATGGGTTCTTGTTCACGAATCTGTGGAAAAGAACGCAAATGATACCACCATGTGTGATCTGCATTGACATCTCGCGTATGAGTGTATTGCACATGACATTTGGAGCCTGACAGGTGGGTCTAGGATCCTCAGTACGTGGCGAGGGGTATTGACTCAATGCATCCATTTTAAGCCCAGGGGCGGTGATGCTCGTGAGAGCAACCTAGCCACTGTAACTAATGTAATTAGTAAACTAAGTAGTATTTTAATTAGGTAAGTAGTAGTTTGCATAGTTTTTTTTTGTAGCTTTGGTTTATTTTGTTTGTGAGTACCTCTCTTCTGTTGTTAACTTATTATATATTACAATACAATTAAAATGTCTACTTAACACGTCTAATTGCTAATGCTGTAGATTACGTCTCAAGCCAGTTCGTATTCTTTTTGAATGTTTTATTTATATTATTATGGCTTTTTATGTATATACGCCTTTTTGTAGTTGTTGACCTTGTGTGGTTGGCAGGTGGAAAATGCCATCGGCATTATGTCCACCATTTGTGTACTTTAAAAATTGTGTACAATAAAGTATTAAATAATAATAATATAGGTATGGTATATTTTGTGTACCTACCTAACTATTTCATTAGAGTGACACAGCGGGCGACGTTCCGCTTGCGTCGCAGAGGGTTGCAGGTTTTCCTGCATTCAAATGTTTGTATCCAGGTTAAATGCCTGCATACAGACACTTTTGGAATAAAAGACTTATGTATATCATGTTGCAGTTCTAACTAACTGTAGTGCTGTCTCACCTGTACTCGCAGATCCGTGTGAGTGTGAGCGGGACGAGCTGCCTCTGCGCGCACAGCCAGGCGTCTTGCGCCGGCAGCGAGCGGCCCGCGACGCGCGCCTGCAGTTCTAACCAGATGAGGTCCTTTAGCTCGTTCTGCCACACTTGCTCTTCTCGGCTTATCTGGCACTCGGGGATTAAAATTGGTTAGGACCTTGGGTCAAATACCGGTTTCTTCGACGCGGTTCTCTCTTCAACAAATATTTTGTAAAGGTTTCACAGTTTAGGCGACAATTTAACTTTAATCCGAAAGTAATGGTCTTCGAAAGTGGTCTACAGTATTTAAGACATCGTCTTTTTATTTTCAGCGCCAGTGCACCCACTGCTGTGTATAGGCCTCCTCTTCAATTCGCCATTCAAGACACCATGCAGTAAATTTTATAAGAAAACAAACTTAGATAAATGAATATATTACTAACTCTACAGTTTACACAATAAAGCATACTCACAGTCCGCCGACAAGTCTTATCAATGTTGCCCATATTGATGAGCATGCTGAAAGTCTTGTGGAAGTTGACTCTGTTAGCGGGTAGCTGTTCGTCTCTCTCTTGCCGCCAGGGCTCCTCTACTGCCGTCTCTGTCTCTGGGCCGGGCGCGCGGCTCTTAGGCTTCGAGGTGAGACACATGAAGCGACTGGCTGATTCCACTGGGCAGTGTAGCTGGAATAGAAAACATAACTGTAACTTTTCTTTTAGGAGCTGAAAGCTGAAGAAGGAACTAATAAATCATACTGGACATTTCCATGATCTATCCACAGAGCATCATCTGGTCCCAAAGTAAGCAGAGCTTGTGTTCTGGGTACCAGATGACTGATATACATAGTATTTATACACCCAAACCGAAACAAACGCCTGAAGCGTCTGCAGAGAATACAAATATTTGCGCCTTCCCATCTTCCTAGGACATCCGTAAGGGCGCGGGTGCGGCGGCAGATTTGGCCGAGAATCTCGCAAATATGCTGTTCTCGACTTGGAGTCGGGTCCGTGGGGTTACCGAGGCTCTACGGGTTTTTTAAACAATATCCGAGTGTCTGGTCGAAGCGACGCGTGACCCGAGAGCTGGTGAGTATCTGGTGCAGCGCATCAGCATATTGCCATAGCGCGGAGCAATGCAGCCAGCGTCTTGGGGACGCTTCCAACTGCTATTGATATGGATCAGTTGAGTTACCTGTAGATTGTTTGCAACAGTCTGCAGTTAGCTCAATTGTTTCATTTGCAAATACTAGTTCTAATTTATTTCTATTATTTCATTGTAATTTTCTTTGGGAATAAGTGTTTAGTATTTGCCCCGCGGCTGACCACTTTACTGAGATTATTTTGGTTTAGCGGAAATATGCACAGGACAGACCAAAATTTATTTTTTCTAGTGGGCACTGTGATGTTTATGTTTTATGTTCGATCTTAATTTTTAAGATAGTTGAATCAAACTGTTAATGCCACATAAGATAAGAGCTCAAATTGTGGTAAGTGTAAAACCCGTTATTAATAAAAGCAACATACGACCTGTTCTTTGCTGATTCGAAAATAATTTGTACGGAAGTTCGTGACACTGTTTGATAAGGAATCCTTGATTCCTTGCTCATAATCGACTGTTATTTATAAAGTACGTTCAAGTGCGATTCGGTTGTAAAGCACATTCGTAGTATCATCATAATCATTACTAGCCTTGAATCCGTAACTGAGTATAGGTTTCTTCCAGTTCTTCAACTAGCTAGATGAATCAATTCCGCTGAAATTATTCAAAAGGAGACATAAACGTATCACTCACCACGGGTGGAACATCAGGCGCCGCCTGGTAAGGCGACGGCAGCGAGTCCGCCTTGTTCTGCTGCCCCATGTCTAGTTTGAAGTCTCTCTCCTTAGCCCGAAGCAGCTTGAGGCTGGACCGCTTCCGCAGACGTTCTGAAACTGATGTAGCTTTTCTAAATACTTGCATAGGAATTTAACCTCCCTTTTGGGGCAGAAACATGGAAATGTGTTGTCTTTCTTAAGTCTTGTGGAAGGAAGAATAGAGAAAAAAAAGGTTGGAAAATCGTTTTTTGTTCATAAAGGTATTGATCACGTTCTGTCATCCTGGCCGCTTAGCGCCATAGCGACTAATCTGGTGATTCATTATTTTGTAGCAAATATGATAGTGTTTGTGTCTTGTGGATAGAATACAAATAAGGAAGAGCTTCGTTAGTGACTGCTGTTCTTAAAATTTCTTAGAACTATGTTTTTCGGTAAAATATTTACGTATTCTAGTTATCTATTACCCAAAACACAAGCTTGCTTAGCTTGGGGCTAGATAATGCTGTGTGAATTGTCCAGCATTATTTATAAGAATAAGAAATATTTATTTGTAGCATTACAATTTAAACTTATTTAAACTATATGTACCTACAGACAACATATGACGATGTTAAATTAAAGATAAGACTTAAATGCTACAAAATGGCGTTCGACTCAGCATTTGTTGTGACAACTAGCCTGTGGGCACAGTTATTATATTTAATTATTTATTTATTTATTCGATGACTTTTTTCCATTATTTCCCGACAAAATCGTTATACGTTTTTTTTGTATTCTATCTCGTCTTGGTGTGATATCCCTACCTACCACCGAACACCAAAAACTCAAACTGCTTCATTGCATTTAGACCTTACAGGCCTCTTGGAAACGTCAGAAATTTTAATTTCCCGAGAAACTAGGAAATAAAGTGGTCATTTTGATTTTTGTTTACTTCTACTTTTACAAGGATAAAATAAAGAAGTAAACAAGAAACCTTAACCTTTTCATACCGGAGTATTTATACTACACGACCGACTGTTTAAAAACTTACATTTACGTGTCTTATCCATTTCCAAAGGAACACAAGCACCACATTGAGTAAACCAACACAGACGTCATCCGCACATCGATACAAGGAACCGACTCGCACCTCAACGGCTTCCAAACACGATAATTGTGAAGATACACTCTGTGTATAACCTTTCGCAATCGGCTAGTATCTATAAAAAACTGTAGCGTACTTGACTGACTGACTTGCAAAAGTGTTTTTCTCTTATCGATCACGTTAAAGCCAGATATTAAGAATACCTAGGTACTTAATATTACTTTTAGGTCGGATCTTGCATAAATTATAAGTTTATAATGCGTTGCTTTAGCATCATTCGGTTTGACTTTGCAAAATGTGGAAATCCCAAAATGTAAAAGTTTCTATGGAAACGTTTAAAGGTTTATTTCTATACTAGCTTCTGCCCGCGGCTTCGCACGCGTTGTTTCTATGGACACGTTTTGAGGTTATTTCTATCCCATGGGAACTGATTTATGGGATAAAAAGTAGCCTATGTTTTATTCCAGGCCTAAAATTACCTGCATGCAAAATTTCAGCTCGATCCATTCAGTAGTTTTGGCGTGAAGAGGTAACAAACATCCATCCATCTATCCATCCAAACTTTCGCATTTATAATATTAGTGTGATACCATGGGAACTGATTTACGGGATAAAAGTAGTTTACGTTTGATTCCAGGCCTAGAATTAACAGTACTTACTTATGCAAAATTTCAGAACGATACGTTAAGCTAAAATAAATTTATTCACAAAGAAAATTATACTAGTATTTACAATTGCAACAATTGAGCTAACTGCCGACTGTTGCAAACAGTCTACAGATAGCTCAGCTGATACATATCAACACCAGTCGGAAGCGTCCCCAAGACGCTGGCTGCATTGCCACGCTGTATGGCAATGCTGATACGCTGTGCCAGATATTCACCAGCTCTCGGGTCACGCGTCTCTTCGACCAGACGCTCAGATAGTTTTTTGAAAACCCGAAGAGCCTCGGTACCCCACGGACCTAGGGTCTCGACTCCAAGGGGAGCAAATGTGTAGGCTCTGTCGAGACCTGCATATTTGCGCCTCTTGAGATCTTCAGCCAAATCTGCCGCCGCACCCGTCCTCACGGATGTCCTCGGAAGATGGGAAGGCGCAAGTGTGTCGACGCATGTAGCGTCCCACACAATGGGCCTCCCCAACTCCCATGGGACTAGTGTCATACCGTCATACGTTAAGTAGTTTCGGCGTGAAACAAACATCCATCCTTATAAATATCCATATTTCGCATTTATAAATATAAATTAAATAAATAAATAAAATAATGTCGTTCGACAATTATTTAAAGTTTTTATTTAGTTCAAATCCGAGTGTAGCGTGACTTCGAGTTATTCGCTAAGTACATACTTGCCAAAATTTCGTAGTTGTTCTGTGCTCCAACCAATTTCGAAAATGTTTGCTAAGCGCGAGAGTTTTGTGTATGTGTAGAGAAAAAACATTGCTATCAAACATTGCTACAAAAATATTGTGTAAAGAAAAAACATTGCTATCTATTAAGGTTAGCGGTCATTAATCCCATACTACTACACAGCACAAAAACGTACATTCAAATATGGGCTTTAATCCCGTTACCTTTAGATACATTTTACAATGCCAAAATGGCCTCCCCAAGCTTCAAACGAGTGGTCTGCGAGCTGTGATGCCGTCAATATAAAATTCATCAATGTAACTATTTGAATGCACATTTTTGTGTTGTGCTGCAGCGGTGCTTTTCAGGTGTGTGACAAACTTTACACTGACTAAATATTAAATCTAAGTTTATCATCTATACTATGATATTATAAAGAGGAAAGATTTGATTGTTTCTTTGTATTGAATAGGCTCCGAAACTACTGGACCGATTTAAAAAATTCTTTCACCGTCAGGAAGCTTACTTTTCAGGGAGTGACATAGGCTATATTTTATCCCGGAATTCCCACGGGAACGGGAACTACGCGGGTGAAACCGCGAGGCGATCGTCTAGTCCCTAATAAAAACAGGTATTAAACTTTGTACAGAGCCTAAACGATTAACATTAAAGATGTTAAATTAACATGAAGTAGTAACGTGTTTTCACGTGTGTTAAAATCAATACGATTTCACAATACTATATTAGGCACTTTCAAATCAAGATAATTCTTAACATATATTTTTTGTGATGATAGTGCTAATATGTTATCAGTGAATATGTTTCACCAGATTATGTAATTTTTTACCGACTTCGAAAATTCACAAAAGGAGGAGGATCTATGTACGGCTGTATGTGTTTTTTTATTTATTTATTAATATTAGCTTTTATTTATATTTATTTATACTATAGTATGTTCGTCGATTTTTCCGCTAATTACGGACCGATTATGAAAATTATTTTGCTATTGTATAGATGTATGTGTATGATCCCGAATTGGTCCCATAAAAATGTTATTCCCGAGGAATTAGTATTTATCCCGTCAAGTTTAAAACACACCTCTACAAACTTTTGAAAAATCACGAATATAACAATTTTGGTGATATCTTCGCCAATTCTTAATAGATTTTGATGATTCTTTCGTTATTGACTAAAGGTTGATTTTGAGGTGGTTTCATAATAGATTGACTCTATTAGAACGTCTTTCAGATAGGTTTTACGGCTCACATTTTTATGTGATAATTTTCAAAATTTCTGGTGACTAATGGTTTCCATGCGTGCGGAACAGCATACTGCGCTCCAAAACACGCATCGTTGACGTTGCTCAAAAAGCCGGAAGCCTGAAGTGGAACTGGGCCGGACATGTCTGCCGAATGTCCAGCGACTTGTGGGCAAAGACCACGACAGAGTGGAGCCCACCCAACGCTAGGAGGCGACGTGGAAGACCCAGGATGAGATGGCGAGACGAGCTTGACGCACACCATCCATCATGGCCTGTGACAGCGTTAAATCGCGAGGAGTGGAAGGAGAAAAGAGAGGCTTTTGCCCAGCAGTGGGACAGTAATGGCTGAAAAAAAAAAAAAAAAAAAAATAAAATAAAATGGTTTCCATGGCAACGGGGCTTCAAAGTCAAACTTGTGTTTCGTAATTCGGAACGTAGGCCGCGCACGCACCGCGATGTAACGCAAGCGGTTTAGGAAAAGCGTTTTGCTTAATTTTATTTCAGTAACACTATGGATTTTGTGCTAACAGCGTGTGTTATAAATAATAAATAAATAAATAATGTTGGACAATTCACACAGCACTATCATGGCCCATTGTGGCTTTGGGCTTAAAATAAAAAAGCGAATGCGGTTATCCGCTGTGCGTGCGCCACCATACTATTACTATGGGACACAAAAAAAATCGCTTTACAAACCGCAAACCAAATTTAGCAAGTTGGGTTTTTAAAATCAGTCACTGAAAAAATTCTATTACACGTGCGCTTGAGAAATCTATGTTACATTATTTTGCGGTTTCAGACTTGCGATTAAATGTGTCGGTTAGTCGTCAGTGCGTGCTTGGCCGTAGGCTGCTTGATCTTACTTAGGTTTCCTTTCATTTGTCTTTGGATCGATGTGCCATCGAACTACTCGAATATTAACTAGATGTCGCCACTTGGGGGATTTGAAGTCCGTTTTTTGGTTTATTAAAACACGCCAAATTATTGAAATACGATACGAGTGGATAATATTAGTGAACCATTCCAAGGCGTAAGTCTAGTATCGTGAACGTAATGCGCGTAATAGTTTGTTTTCATAGACCTATCAAAGCAGTTTGATAGAATTTTAATGAAGCCAAATAATGACTTACAGGGAGGTCTCGGTTAAAGGTGTATTATAACTATTAGCAAAGGTACTATTAGATAATGTCGTTTAGTTTTTTTGGTGTGTTGGTTTTTCTACACAATAAAATAAAATAATTGGTTCAATATGAGGTAGGTATTTGTTTTTAGGTTAACATGAACACTACTCTTACAAGTAGGTTTACACTTTCTTGAAAAATCTAACAAATTGATTTCCGGAATATTACTTTCAGGGTCGCAAAAGAGTTGTCGTCTAAAAGATAATTCTACAGAATTTTAATTGAACTTTGAGTTTTTGACAGAAGTTTTCATACATTAAACGTCTGAGTTTATAGTATCGATGGTATAAGTCGCGTAGATAAAGATTATGATTTATAATATCACTAGCGACCCGCCCCGTCTTCGCACGGGTGCAATAAAATACTACTATTACTATTATTATACATATAAACCTTCCTCTTCAATCACTCTATGTATTAAAAGAAACCGCATCAAAATCCGTTGCGTAGTTTTAAAGATTTAAGCATAAATAGGGACAGAGAAAGCGACTTTATTTTATACTATTTTGTGATGATAGCTGCAGCTTAGATCATATTTGACAAATACAATCATCTATCTTCACGACTTATACCATCGAAACTGCAGATCAGTCGGATCTTCTATTGAAGGGCACCACCCTAATTAGGGGAAGACCCCAGAACAGGGAAATATAGGTCAGACAAAAAAAAACGTCTTGATCCGTCAATGCATTCAAAGACAAACAAATTCCGATCCAGGGGGCTTAGCCGGAATAGGACAATCGAAGTCTCTGTTTCGTTTTCGTGCAAAACCCACTCTAATGTCGCTCCAATTCTACCACCGAACTGCGATCCACAACCCGCATACCCAGAGTGGGGATTATGGGCATTACCCCCCATGTGATAAAAGCCAATAAGGCGCTTATCAGGGGGAGGCCTGCGTCCAGTACAGGCTGTTGAGGTTGAGATTGAGGAATGAAAAAATTCGGTTTTTACGCGTAGTTACGGGCCCAGAATACCAGCAGCAAAATAGGACCGCACGCACTATCTGGATTTCTCTCTAAGCATTCGACCTGGAGATTCTGCAACGATACCATTGTCATAGTAAAACGATTAGTAAGCAGAATCGGGCATCATTTAACGATCGGGTGCATTTAACGATCAGGGGCTCAATTCCGCTAACCAATCACTCGACCACAACTCAAACATCCGATTTCCTTACACCTGTATGAGACTTCTTATGAAACTTCGTTAGTATGTTATATTAATAGTTCATTATCGCATACACTTACTACTACCGTGGGTTATCATTATCAGACGATTTTCTATTTACAATGGAGTTAGATAATCGGTCTCTATGCGAACATCGCCACTCGAAACTACAAAGCGTTTTCCGAAACTGTTAAGTCATGTTAAATCTAAGCACGAGTCAGATTTCGACTGAAAATCGGTTTTATATAGGAAGTACTGACTCTATACTAACAAAAATACTAAATCACAATGACGTGCATTTCATAGGCAGCAAATCATTGTGTCAATCGGCACGTTAAGCCGTTGGTCCTGCGCCTGAACTCTCCCCGGTCCTGTCGGTCTGTCGTCCCATCGGATTATGAGAATGAGGGAATAGAGTGCACCTGTGCTTGCGCACACACTTGTGCACTATCATGATCAGGCAGGGAATACGTCAAGTTGTTGGTCGTGGCGGTTGCATCGATCATCATCGATCCCTCCAACTCTCGTGCCCGTGGTTATCGTAAGAGTCAACTAATTGAATCTATCAGAGAAAGGGCAGCCATTTTTTCTGTCTTTTTAACATCTCTACAGATGTCACCTGCCTGCACCTGCCAAGCGAGGTGATATGGCAACCCCCTTCTTTGGGAAGCCCCCCTAGCTGTGTAGTGTCGGCTTATAAATAAATAATAATAAATAAATAATGCTGGACAATTCACACAGCATTATCTAGCCCCAAACTAAGCAAAGCTTGTGTTATGGGTACTGGATAACTGATATACATAATAATATACGAGTACAAAGATAGATATTTTTTATTATACATAGAAAACGACCAGAACACCCTGAACAAATATCTGCAGATCGTACAAATATTTGTCCCGAGGCGGGAATCGAACCCGCAACCCTGCGTCGCAGGCGGACCTTCGCCCACCACGCCACAGAGGTCGTCGGTCACGTTATAATTTATACCACCCTAATTCTTCCCGCGGGTGTCGTAAGAGGCGACTAAGGTATGTCCACTGGGAGCGGGCAGCAAGGCCCCCTGCAGAACAACTCTACCTTAGAACTGCGATCCACAACCCGCGTTCCCAGGGTGTGGATTATGGGCATTACCCCATGAGGTAAAAGCCAATAAGGCGCTTATCAGGGGGAGGCCTGCGTCCAGCAGTGGACCAATATAGGCTGTACAGGTGAGGTTCGGCAGTGTGGAATGCGTCAAAGGAGGCTCTAGGAATCTACGCATGGATGGAGCAAATACAGAGTCTACGTTACGTATCGGATATTAATAGACCTAGACTAAACTTATAGTACTTTATAAATATATACATCTTATTCTTTGAGATTTGCACATGAAGGAGCGCTGGGATGTGTGCTGGGGGTTTGTTGGTCAAAAATAACATCAGATATTATATAAACAAGACAAAGTTAAAAATTTTAAAAACCCGCCGACGTTAATTACCTGAACAGATTTTCATGAAACATGGCTAAGAATACTCGGGATAAAATTATCTATGAGACAAAAAACTAAACGAAAATCGGTTCATCCCTTTGGAAGCTACGATACCACAGACAAATACCTACACATACACAGACAGACACGTTAAACTTATAACACCCCTCTCTTTTTGCGTCGGGGGTTAAAAAAATAACAAAACTAAACAATGTTTAACTGTAATAAAGTTCCATGTTTGTTTAACTTTAATATAATGGTGATTATTTCTATAGCTGGTTCGGTATTAATCACACATAAAAGGGAAGATATTTTGTAATATGTAATTCTGTGAACTGTAGGGCGGTTGTTAAAAGCTTGCAATATTCTCGGGAAGGGAATCTGCTGTGATAAATGGACTGTAAGGGAAGAATCACAGCAGTAGAGAATATGGATGCACTGCACGTACCTTCTTCAGGACAGTTAATTTCGAATTACACAAACTTAGGTGTTAAGGTAACACTTGCTTTTGAAGTTAAATACGTATTCAGGTTATTCCAATAAATTTCACGACACAAATATAACGCAGTCGATGTATTGATCGGAGCTGGGCGCATAAGCAACTAGAGATCCGTTGTCATTCGAATCGATGCGTTGACGTCGTCAGAGCGAGAAGACACGATTCCACGTGCATGTGACTGGATAGGAGGGAAAAGGAAAGAGGTATTGCAAATTTATATTCAACCGAATTCAATTTCCACCAATATACTTAACATAAATCCTGATTAGGTAATCAGTGTATAGGTATACTACTATTATATACTAGCTGCGCCCCGCGGCTTCGCCCCCGTGGAAATTTATGTTTCCAACTTTCTTATTTTTTTCTTTCGTAAGAACCTTCTCCTGACAATAACAAACACAACAGAGAAAGAATTAGCGAAATCGGTCCAGCCGTTCACGCGTGATGCCGTCACCAAGGAAAACGGGTTTCATTTTTATATATATAGATAGAAGATATATATAAGTCCACTAACACCACCCCTTTCTTTTGTAACTTGCGGATAACGGGGCCGGTCATACTTTTAGTATTTAATTTATTTAAGATAATTTGTTAATATTTAAGTAGGTATGATCGTTTGTTATTTCTAAGAGGTAAAAAAATAAAAAAAAAAAAAAAAATTGATATGGAGATTGCTTTGCAAATGATTGCATTCATTTTCACAAATTCAAGTTATCGTTATAAATACTATGTATTCTGATATCAACGCAATTATCTAATGTAGACCTGAGGCTACGGTGAAACTCGATAAGTACCCGTTGATAAGTACTATTTACCACAAGCGTCTATTTGTGGCTTCGTACGGTTTTAGTTTCTCAGATAAATGTCTATTACTTATAATATTGAAGTGTGTAAATATAAATTTGTTCTGTTGTTTTCGCATGAAGAAGTATACGCCCTTCAAAAATTATGTATACTTAATAATAATAAATAATGCTGGACAATCCACATAACATCATCAAGCCCCAAGCTAAGCACAGCTTGTATTAAGGGTTAACATCTATGCTGTATTATATCTATTATGTAAAGTTTTGCATGATTAATATGATTATCATTACTTGCATACTACTACGCATTTATTCGCCGTTCATCACTGTTCTACTCTACTACTGTAATATGTACCACTGTCTACTACTGTAATATGTACAAATAAATAATTGGAATCCTTAAATTTTTGATCTGAGTCAAAATCGGATCTACGAAAAGAGCATTAGTTCGTTTCGTCCAGTGGTCCGAATCGACTCATTCCAAAAGATACCTTGGGCCATTCGCATCGATCCAACCACTTGGTGCGAAAGGGGGTCCTTTCGCACCAAGTGGTTGGATCGATGCGATCCAAAAGAGCTCTTAGGCGATTCGCACGCACCGCGGTTCGAACCGCTCGCGGTGCGAAACGATTAAAGACCCGTAGGAGCATTGGTCACATTTGGATTACCTATGTCAATTTACAATATTTCACAATAAAAGGTGCTTAATATTCTACTATCACATCACACTTCCAACTACATGATAGAAATGCGAGGATGGATATTTCATAATCATAATTGGATGTTTGTTACCTCTCAACGCCAACAGCACAGTTGCATACATCACCGCCTTAGTAACTCGGGAGCGGCCAACCCCCCGGCCCGTCCCTTGCCCCCCGCACGATTGCCCTGTCAAAACGCCTTCGTCGAACGTCTATGTGCACAATATAGGTAGGCTGTGCTAACAGCGTTTCAGCTATGGATATAAGTTATGTTACCTGGTGAAGAGTCAGGACTGGCTGCGTGGTCGACGACGTCCCTGTTCTCGCGGATCATGCGCTGTACGCTGGCGCCCGAGTCCAGGAAATTCCTGAAACAACCACCATCATCACATTAAGTATTTTATTTTAACACATGCTCTCACCCCTGGGAAAAGTCTGCTGTTTTCTTTCCACTCGAGATTAACCGCAGTAACATCTGCGCCAAGTCACTTCGATTCTCGTTTTTCGCGTAGGCCCCTTGGGCCTTCTTGCTGTGTGATTAGATTACGCAAAACCCCCATCTTAAATTGACATATGAAATCCCTGTGAATGGCCTTCGTAATTTGCTATTGTATGGATGTGACCATTGAAATGGCTTTCAAGGCTTTCAAATGTCAATTTTTGGATGGGGATTTTTTGCGTAATTACACAGCTGGTCCTCCTAGCGTTGAGTTCCACTCTGTGGGCGTCTTTGCCCACAAGGCCATAAGTCCCATTAAGACATTTATCATCAATGCAAGAATGTATTTTTTTTTTCTTGATATAGGTATCCAAATTATCATGCATGAGATGGGGGTGAGAGAGCCTGATGAATGAAATATTAGTTTAGAAATCATGTAAGTCGTTTATAGAAAAATATTAGTAGGTGATTAATGATTATGTATTGCAGTACTGCACAGCGATTGTTGTCTATGGTAGAGTAGAGATAAATTACATCGTACCGTCATGGAATGCGTAAAATACTTGAAATGCATTCCTCCAACTTCATTAATGTACGCAATGTAGACGATCCGACGTATTCCTTGCTACCGTAGACCACAAACGCTGTGCATAGCCGACAGAAATATAAATGCGAAAAAAACCTATAGCATACGCTATTCTCGTCTCAGATAAAAAATATGGTCGTTCATACTTATAGGTTTTCTCCATATCAATGAATACTAAATTAGAATGTCGTAAAGAATGCTCTGGTACTTAAAAATCTATTAATTTCGGACTGATGTCCTGTTATTGTTTTGTGATAAGGCGCGAATACGGCGGTCTTTTATTTATCATAAGTGAATCATTCAGTGCAGTTGTAAATAAAATTGTACAAGAAGTGAACTTAAGCACAATCAACGCCAAAATTGATAACAATTCCAGTTGGCCAAGCACGGCGACTTTTGACTACAATAGAATAGACAATAATGGCAGCGCATTGTCATACAATGCGTAAAATATTTGAATTGCATTCCTTTAATTTCAATATTTTACGCAATGTACGCAATATTATCTATTCTAGCCTAGACAGAAACTTGCCATGCAGGGCAGAACCTGAGTACTGCTTTACATCTAGAACGTATTAAGTAGAAGATTTTAGAAGAGTGTGCTTTTTATCACTTTAACCTCTCGGTGACCAGCTATCCGAGAGGAGTAAATTGAAAAACAGCGCTGCTTGCATAATAATGCATTACAGCAAAATGCTGAATTTACTCCTTTTGCCTTAGTCTATTAGTTTAAATTAAGTAGTATAAGTATAGTTTTATGTTGTGTTTTCTGTATTAAGGCAATAAATGATTTTCTATTCTATTCTTTTAGTGTGAAGCTGCAGCAAAAGTCGGAGCGGATTTTTGCCTCCAAAGCATCGCGCTCTGTGCGTCAGTCAAACATTATAGAGAATTAACGTCTGCCCGTGACTTCGCACGCGCGTTTTGCGGGAATAAAGTAGCCTATAATATGCTAATCCACGGCCCGTACTCATAAAAACGAAATGAAAGTTACTTATGCAAGCGAGTTAGTTTTGTACGAAAACGCATTAGAAACTTCGATTTTCCTTTTCCGAGTAGCGCCCTAGGTCCAAAAATACGTGCGTATAAAATTGTAGCTTCATAAGTTCATGCACTCGAATTCCTGATCATTTTGATGTTGACTGTACCAACTTACACGTATTCAAAGAGTCTGATAAGATAATGGTTATCGTTTTATTTTCCGGTGAATAGGTTTCCTAATCTTAAGGTAACCTTGAGTGACATTTCCAAGCAAAAAAATACTTAGGTTTAGAAGTAGTAATTTCTAGAAGCAGTAGTAATTTCTAGTGCTAGAAGGAGATAGTTTGAAGGTAGAAAATTATGGTAGATACGTTGACGAAAAGAAGGACGTGGCGCGGCGGGCGAAGGTCCACCTGCGACGTAGGAGGTTCGATTCCCGCCTTGATACCAATGTTGGTACGATCTGCAATTATTTGTTCCGGGTGTTCTGGGTATTTTCTATGTATAATAAGAAATATTCTATCTATGTAATGTATTGTATGACTGATATACTTAATATCATTCATCTAGTACCCATAAAAACAAGCTCTGCTTAGCTTGGGGCTTTGATGTTGCTGTGTGGATTGTCCAGTATTATTTTATTATTATTTTTTCTTTTTTTTTACCAGACTCTTCCCACCCTACGCCATGCAACGCGAGGAAATGTAGCAAACGTCGGGTGGCGTGGCGTGTGATAAGAATAAGATTGATAAGTGATCTCTAGGCCAACTATACATACAACTTCTTGATTAGTAGGCAATACGCGTGCGCGTGCCTGATCGATCAGGGGTGTACTAGTAAAGACGAAAATCGATGTTCCTAACTCTTTTTTGTATAAACGCTATCTTATGCAAGTTACATAAGAGTTGTTTTAGCTTGAAAACTAATCAGAAACTACAGTACGAGTAGACCCCCAGTTTAAAATTAGTTTCAAAATGCCAACGTTTTAGGTCTTAGACCCGTCCGCCCCCAGGGTCATAGTAAATGTCACATACTATACAGGGTGTAATTGTGAACAGTCTTAACCTTGAAACCAGAGGTATCATGGAGTATCATGAATGGAGTCCAATACCTAATTATTAAAAATAATAGTCAATTAGTTTCGATGGATTTTCATCATTCATTTCATCGCTATCGTACGTGATTTCATAGCATGTGTAGGGTGAAATGCGTTTATGGTTTAAGAGGATTTTTTTCTCAAAAATTATTAAAAATTACTTAACATTAAAAAAAAATCATCGGTTTTGGACTCTACTCATGATACATAAGTAAGTATCCTCAGTATAATGAGTAAGGTTAACCATCCTTGATACCAGATCAAGGATAAGAATGTTCACAATTACACCCTGTATAGTTGTTCTGTCTGTCAGTTATCGCCTGGATTGACGAAGTGGAAGCCGAGCTCTGCAAATTCAACGCTAACTGGAGACAGTTCAAAGGGTAAGTCTATTTGACGTTAGTAACGAGACACGATCGTGACGATTCCTTTTAGTATGGGATTTGCGTAGTTCCATTTCCGCACGATAGAGGCGCTCTGTACCAAATTGTATGGAGAAAGGAGACGTTACGATCAAGTCTCGTATTAACGTCAAATTGGCTCACCCCTCTAAACCGAGACGCCTGGAGAAGTCATGTGACGAAGGTAAATATCCAATTTTGGTGGAGACACAGGCTCAGTAGAAGAATTGATAATAAAACTTGACAGATTTTGTAAATAACACAGCCCTGACTACAACAGATTAGAAAATAACGTTATCAGACACAGTCGGGCGCCACGTCGCTGATAAGAAGTAAAATAAAACACGTAAAACACATCTACACAAGCGCAATGTTTTGCATGGATTCCGAAAATTCCGTGATCGTACATACACCTGGTCGATTAACATTTACAATGATAAAAGAGCTGTGATCATATAGATAATTTCCAAGTTTCATAGCAGTTCCTAAAAATCGTTACGTTCTTTCATTATTTAGTTTGTCTTGGCATCAGGTTCAGCATTAAAACAATCGTGGTGGTTTGCCAAGACACAAAAAACGAAGAAACGAAAGAACGTAATAAATTAAGATTATGAACTGGTATGAAACTTGGCATATGTATGATCTTATATTATGATCTTAGATCTTTTATCTGTGAAGCCATTATCGAAACGAAGGTGGCTAGTTTTAACATGTATGTTTTTGCTAAGATTTAAGAATACTCTTTACCGGTCTTTTTTTCTTTTCGTATGGATCAAAGATTTAAAAATCTTTGGGTCTGGATGGGCGTTTTACTAGTGAGAGGCTTACGGTCGGCAACGGCAAAAATTCAAAAGCAAAAATGTAAGAAATGGCGTCATTGCCGGTGCCCCGGTAAGTGGTAAGCATGCCATATAGTTTCAAACATTTCAGCGGCCCGTTCCAGCCAGTGGGAAAACGTTCAATATGTATATTTATATTGTTCATTATCGGACCTCTGCCATGGGTCTCTGTCATCTCGGTCTAGCTAGTCACATGAAACAATGATTTATACTTATTGTTTTTAGATAAACCTACTTTATATGGGTACCTGCGACTGGCCTCATTTAACATAGATTGGTGGTTCTATTTTTCATCGGTTTATAAATAATTGGATGATTCAGCCGTAGCGAAATCACTAGTAGATTATAATACGTGTCTGTGTAAAACCCTATTATCTAAAGTACCCACATCCGTACTGGCTGGTCGCATTTCGATAAAAATAAACAAAGATTCATCATTTTTGTTTTTTATCGCCATTGCTCATCGACCTTAGTAAAAAAGGGGAGATGAGGTATTAGCTTCTCGAAAGTAGAAGGCTCATTTAAGGTGCAATTAGGTCCACCCGCCTTAGTCGTAATTGGATCAAGCACGCCTAACACGAAGCAAGCTAAGACTACAGCAATGCCCTCGTGTTTGTTCATTTATCACAAATGCATTCTGATAAATATCAGAATACATTGTGATAAATATATTTGAATATGATTTGAATTCAATAATTATACTTCCGACTGGTGTTGATATGGATCAGTTGAGCTATCTGTAGACTGTTTGCAACAGTCGGCAGTTAGCTCAATTGTTTCAATTGTAAATACTAGTATAATTTTCTTTGTGAATAAATTCATTATAATTATGAGCCCTCGAGTGACTCGAGGTGAGTAAGGACGATTTCAGATTTCATTTTTCACAGAAATTTCTACAAAATTTGACGCCAGACAAATAATACGAAATTTTGTGCTATCGAAATGTTTGGGCGAAGACCACACCAAAATTACTGATAGGATTTGCTAGAAATTTTGCATGAAATGTGTAATGTGTGAATTAGACCTGGAAAAACATTTAGGCTACTTTTGAACTCGAAAAAACGCGTGCGTAGCCGTGGGCCGAAGCTAGTGTACCTAATATAATTTTATTCGCCTAATGCTAGGGTAACCTTGTAGCTTTGTAGGTACTCTGGGCGGTTGACCGATGGCCTTGTACAGTTCGACAGTTGATAACAATCTACATAAGCATCAATTATTACACTAAGTGACACGAACACGTACACGAAGGTGTTTAGTGTTTAATCATTTAATGTGCACTCAAACTTACCTCATAATGTTGATTGATCAAACTATTCCCTACCTAGGTATTTAGGTCTGCATAAGTTATTTTTCACAATCTATACCTATTCGTAGAACGCATTTTATAATAGTCTAGGTAGGTTATCTTCTAACCGAAAGCAAAATTCCGCTTGTTCTGGGGAATAATAAAAAATTAATTTTATGGACTAGGTATGTCGTGCCGGCTTAGAATCTGCACCACCCCAACTCTTCCCGCGGGTGTCGTAAGAGGCGACTAAGGGATATCCACCGGGGGCGAGCAGCAGCGCCTCCCGCAGAACAATTCTACCACCAAACTGCGATCCCCAACCCGCATGCTCAGCGTGGGGATTATGGGCACTATCCCCCATGAGATAAAAGCCAATAAGGTGCTTATCAGAGGGAGGCCTGCGCTGCGTCCAGCAGTATTTATTTATTTATTCCATCGTAGGTACACTTGTGTTACACTTGATGTCGTTCGTTACATTCTATATTTATGTACTATTTTAATAATTACATCTATAGGTTTTTCGTTATAGGATGTGGACCAATATAGGCTCTTGAGGTGAGGTGAGGGTGTATGGACTACAGCCATTACGGAATGGTGGCCCAGAGACGCTCAAAGGCACAGTGGCAGACCACCAGCCCGATGGTCAGACGATATCGTTAGGGTAGCCGGGAAGGAGTGGATTAGAGTTGCATAGGACCGGACAGAACGGCGTAATAGAGAGGAGGCTACCTAGCAGAGGGTGCTCACGGGCCCAGCAGATATCGGAAGAAAAACGTTTCGATATCGGAAACGTTTTTCTTCGTAAAAAGCTTCCGTTATCGAATCCGACGGCCTTTCCGACGAATCAAAATACCCCTGACGATCTCCTCCTAGCCGAATTTCGACCACAGCGGCCAGTCTCATCGGAGACTAGCCAGATGAGCAGAATAAATTATAGTGCACAAGTGTGTGCGCAAACACAGGCGCACTCTCTATTCCCTTACTCTCACAATCCGATGGGACTGCAGACCAATACGACCAGGGAGGGGTCAAGCGCTGGACCAACGGCTTAACGTGCTTTCCGAGGCACGGGGATTTAACACCGCCAACTTCCTGACTCCGGGCTGCTACTGTGAATTTTTCTTGCAAGATAAACCCCAATGACTATTGGTCCGACTTGGGATTTGAGCCCTGGACCTCATAATCAGCGGTTGAACAAGCTGACCGCTAGAACAACGAGGCAGTCAAATCAGTACCTACGTATCCGTTTATCTAGCTGGTACCCATAACCCATATTATAAACCTCCTTAATTTTAATTTGGCACCATTTGCCTGTATAGTTTTTTTTGTTTTAGTGCAGACTCATTCTCATTCAAAGTAGGTACAGACAGCGTCAGAATTAACCCCTCTGCATAACACAATAAAATAAAATAATGCTGGACAATCCACACAACATCATCTAGCCCCAAGCTAAGCAGAGCTTGTGTTAAGGGTACTCGATGACGGATATACATAACAGTACATAGTAGTAGTAATACAATACATTTTAATATAATATTGACATTTATTCACAAAGAAAATTATACTAGTATTTACAATTGAAACAATTGAGCTAACTGCCGACTGTTGCAAACAGTCTACAGATAGCTCAACTGATCCATATCAACACCAGTCGGAAGCGTCCCCAAGACGCTGGCTGCATTGCCACGCTGTATGGCAATGCTGATACGCTGTGCCAGATATTCACCAGCTCTCGGGTCACGCGTCGCTTCGACCAGACGCTCAGATAGTTTTTTGAAAACCCGAAGAGCCTCGGTACCCCAGGGACCTAGGGTCTCCACTCCAAGGGGAGCAAATGTGTAGGCTCTGTCGAATACATTACATGTACAATACATTACAATACATGTACAATACATTACATGGATATTTTATTTTATTATAAGTACTTATATATGTGTCGAAAATACCTAGAACAATCGGAAAAAATATTTGCAGATCGTATAAACATTTGTCCCAAGGCGGGAATCGAACCCGCAACCTCCTGTGTCACAGGCATTGAACCCGACATTTTTTTGTCTATTCGTTCTGTTTTTACGTTACCTAAATAAAAATATAATTTATTTTCAACATTTGAAACTCCTACTAAGAACAGGTTTGGATTTAAACCTGCATGTGTTATGCAAGAGGGTTACTTAATTCTGCCGCTGACTGTACATTGACTGTAAATTGCATCATTCTAGTCACACGACAGATTTGAGAAGGCCAAGCGCAAACAGACTAGACGAGAGGACGACGTCACGTATGAGAATACTAATTTGTTTAAATTCTTGGAACAAGTTTCCTCGATAGTTCGCTGACCTACGATTTCAGAGTAATTTGTTTCTTGGTATTGAGATAGAAACAATGAACATCTGATACTACGATTATGATATCGAACAGATATGAGATGTCCGTTTCGAAGATTTATGCCATATTCGACCTTAATGTTCGGCCCACGCCATTAAAGTATTTATTCGTCCCGCACGATAATATTTGTCCATATTCGTCCCGCATACCAAAATTGTTGTAAGTACCTACAGTTAAAGTCAAATGTATAATTTATCACCAGTTCAAACTGGTTATAGTTCAGCCTATTATATATATATTATATATAATAGGCTGAAGAGTTAAGAAGTGTGTTATCTAGCACTAAGAGTACTTTGTGGTAGATAACTTTACCCCACCCACCCTCCCCACCTACATTAACCACCACCCAATAGTGATGGGCATTACTAGTATTATTTATAGTACTTGTAGTTTTAGCGTGTAGCTTTATAGTACATGTATAATACTAGTATTACTTAACTCATAATCAAATTTTCTTACTAAACTTCTTAACAAAGAAAATTACAATCAAATACTTATTAGAAACAAATTAGAACTTGTATTTACAATTGAAACAATATAGCGTGTAGCCTGTACAGTAGTACACATCGACCTATAATTATAGTACACTAGCTTCTGCCCGCGGCTTCGCACGCGTATTTTCGGAATAATTATTCTTAGTAGCCTATTGTTTAAATAACGCTACGTCCTAAGTGTATGCCAAATTTCATCTTGATCTGTTCAGAATCAAGTTGTGTGTTTTAGTTCAGAATTTCTCCAAAACTATTGGAGATCTGTTCAGTAGTTTTGGAGGTAACAAAAATTGCACATTTCACAAACTTTCACATTTATAGATTAGTAGGATAGTTACAATTTGTACAATTTGAAGTAGTTAGATACTTATAAATTATAGTATAAATATTTATTACCACTTGAGTTAATGTTAGGGCGTCAATGGAGGCGGCTAGGATAGGACTGTGGTGGATTGGATACCATAAACAAAAAATTATGAAGATTATAGCCAGTTAAAGTTCCGCGTGACGTCACACCTTGCGACACTTTTTAGCAAGGTGTGACGTCACTAGAGCCCCCGCTCCCAAACTTTGACGCGTTTTTTTGTAATTTTTTGTAATTAAAAATATGCGTCCAATATCTTCTGATAATTTAACTGATGGACTAAATAGAATAATATTTTTTTTACCCAGGACACTACTCTATTGTAGGTAAGTACTTTTGGAGCATTTGGGAATTTACGGATTTTAATCGAAAATCGGTAATATTCTCAAATGCTCCAAAGTATCATTGAATTTTAATAAGTTTTATCATGGGTTCATAAATATTGGCTTATAATTTGCGGTAAATTATTTAACCGCAACAAAAAATTATGCCTTGTACAATGGTAAAGCAGAAAAAATTAGAAACCGCAACTTCATCTTCCCCGCAATGTACATATATCGATTCAATCCACCTTAAAGACAGCATTATTTAATAACTTGAATATTCATAGCTGGCAGGTGTTTGTATTGTAAGAACATACCTTTTGAATAAGTAATTAACACAACAATGCGCCCGCACAACAAAGAATTAAAGTTGTTTAAAATTCTTTGGATATAGCAGACGTCTGGTATTTTCAAACTGCGCACTTATTAGGATTATTGCTTAGCAAGGCATTGCGATTACCTAGAATTTAACCTGAACTTTACCCTGGCGTCTAAAAATTATTTGCTCCAAACTAATATTTCAGTCGGCTGGTACACTACAAAACGTTCAGCTGAGATGGTGATGAAGTGATGATAAAAGAGCTTGTTATTTGATAATATTAGTATTTAACATTGAGCACGTCTCCAGTGACGAATTGTTGTCGTTTTTTTTGGTGGCTGTCAAGATGCGGTCCACCTGATGGGAAGCGGTTACCGCAGCCTATGGACGCCGGCAACGTCAGAGACGTTACACGCGTGCTGCCGACCCCGTAAAAATGATTTAGAATGGCCTGTTTGAAAGACCTCATACTATAGTCCATGGGGAAAACCTCGGCAGGGAGGTCATTCCATTGCCTGAGCGTTAGCGGGAGGAAGTTCCTCTTGAACCTTACCGTCCGCGAGCATAACGGCTCCAAGGTTCCATACCCCTGAAATATCTGTCGATGGCGAGCGATGCGATGGAAGAAGGGAGCCGCTGGCGCGAAAAAATCGCGACTTGTTACGTGCTTGCTTATCTGAATTGCGTTTGAATATTCGGGGCAATTATTTTAATAAGTATTTTCATCCCATCTATTCGAAAAGGACGACTTGGTTCGCCTTTATGTGCACCCAAACGTGGTGTTTTCTATATGAAACTTTTAGCGGGCAGTAATGAGTTTTTATTTTAATCTTCTTTATAAGTGCGCCGCAATTATCTTTGCCGCGCACTTTTTGAATTTGGAACATCTTAGTGTTCAGCGCCAAAGAAATCGAACGCAAATATTTTTTGAATAAATACTGGCTGGTACAACGGTCCATAGTCGCGCCGCCGCAGGCTGAATATAATTTTTTTTTTAAATTAAAAACGCGCGAACTACAGCCCGCTTTTTTAGTCAATTTTCACAGATTGTTAGAAATTCAAGGTTTTGTTTTGAAAAATGAGTTCTTCAAGTGACAGTGAAAGTATATGTAGAATTAACTTCTGAAAGTATTAGAACTGGCCCAAGAAATGTGATGGATATTACCCGGATTTCATATATTTCAGAAATATATGAAATCCTATGGTAATTTTATTGAATGGAGAAATGCAAGAGGCGCCAAGAAATTTTCAGAATCTGTGTTTTTGGCCTATTTCCGGTACTCGAGTACTTTAAATCTGAGGCGCCTTTTATTTTCTCATACCTAGTGGGTGATGAAAAGTAGAGTGTATCCACTCGGGCGCAAAATATATTTTTGGCTCTGGCGACGATCTTTGAATCCCTCCCTGCGCTCGGGATTCTACTCTAGAATCCCTCACTTCGCTCTGGATTCAAAAAAGCGCCCTCGCCGTAAAAATATTATTTTACTCCCTTATGAAGTTATGATACAACCTACTTATTCATTGATTCCGGGTAATTGTGGCTTTATTTATACCGCCTACGCCACACATCTATATTTCGACCACCAAGCAGCACAGCTATAGGCTATATCTCACCTCCGCTTCTCCTTGTCCCGTATCCTGGACCGAGGCGGCGTGGTACCCAGCAGGTCAGCCTCGGCGCCGTCGCCTCTGTCCGCCAGCAGGATGGAGGAGGCTCGAGGGTTCCTCATCACCACGTCTTTGGTGTCACTGAGAACAATCAAATACGACATTTAAACACAGCAATACCGTAAGTCCACTGCTGATCATGCCCCCCCAAACCACCTCTTGTTTGTTGGGGGGCATGGAGGGGGGGATTCAAGTTGACGTGAACAAGTGGAAAATCCCCAGTTTTGCCATAATCATCAGCGTGATGATGCAGGCAGATTAGTGATTGCAATAGATGGTTATTAAAACATAGATGGAAGCTGCTGCCCTTCCTTACGACATCCACGAGCTGACAAGGGTCAATTCTTACGCCGCCACCGCTATAGAACACGCAATGGAATGCTCAGAAGTAGTACTCAATCATTAGGAAAATTGTTGATTCTAACAATAGCGGGAAAACCTTCACAAGACCGTAGCCTTTCGGAAATCTTTGACTATTGTGAACAGGGAAGTAAGTAGGTACAGTCAACGCCAAAAACAAATGAAGCCCCCTCGTGTACACACAAATCAACAGAAACCGCTAAAGCAAGTCAGTCATAAAGCAGACAGCTATCTTATCGACATAGCTCAAAGAATTAGCAAACTGAAGTGTCTGCTGAACCGGCAAATGCTAGGGTAAATGTGTTATTGAGTGGAAACCTCAGCAAACATAGTGTAAGACGCCCTACGGCCAGGTGGGATGTCGACCCGCGAGACTGCAGGCAGATGCTGGATGCGTCATGCTGGAACAGGGGTCTATGGCGCTTGTTAGGGCGGGCGTTTGTCCATCATTAAAGAAAATTGACACTCAGCATAGCCTAAAGAGACTTGTCAAGCTGAGGGTATTATTATAACTTGCATGCAGCTGCATGCAAGTTATAATAATAAAGAATGTGAATCGATAAAATAAAACACTAAAATTCACATGGAGTCGAGATTAAGACATAAATTGTTAACAACAATACTTATTGAAGAAATCACATTTTAAATAAAAATAAATAATGCTGGACAATCCACACAGCTTCATCTAGCCCTAATAAGTACATGAACAAACACTTCAAATTGAGTTTAAAAATCAATAACAAGAAAGTTAATTTTAGGCTTAGTACTGTGGGATTGTTTCTTTTTGCATATAATTAAAAAATTAGGAACCTATTAATTAATGACAATGGGACTGGTCATCTTTAAGCGTGTCAAATATCTTCATTGTTAATGAAACGAGAAAAAACTGGGACAAAGGGAGAGTTTTGCCCTACAGTGGGACAATGCCATCTAAAACACTTACCTTAAATACCAAAGTTGCTTAGAATTTGAAAAAAAAAAACAAATTTATTCCACTGTAACTTGACTTTTGCACAACAGGTACAAAAATCAAATTTTAACATTGAATATCACACACTGCCATTACACTGATAACAGGGAGATACGTCGAGCACTATGCGTTGTATTCTGTTCTGATAAGCAATCAGGATCAGGTACTTTTGTTTGAACTCCGCTGTTAATGGCATGTGATATAGATTGCCATTAAATGAACGCTATGAGCACTTAATGGGGGGATTACCATTATAATGTGTGATAAAACATGCTAATGTATCAGATACCTATACTTTTTTAGGGTTCTGTAGCTAATGGGAAAACGGGGCCCAACTGTCTATCATTGGGTAGACAGTTGAAATTTTTACAGTTTGTTTATTTCTCTTGCTGCTTTATCAATAACTAGCTGCGCCCCGCGGCTTCGCCCCCGTGGAAATTTATGTTTCCAACTTTCTTAATTTTTTCTTTCATAAGAACCTTCTCCTGACAATAACAAACACAACAAAAAAAGAATTAGCGAAATCGGTCCAGGCGTTGTTGAGTTATGCGCTTACCAACACATTTTGCGATTCATTTTTATATTATAGATAATAAAAATAAAATTTTCTAATAAGAGGGCCAATGTCCAATGTCCATGCCATATTATGATCAGTTATACCTTTTTTAAGTGTACATTTATTGTATTTATAGAAATAAAAAGTTTTCGATTTGATTTGACTGATCAGATCACCGAAGTTAAGCAACATTGGGCACTGTCAGTACTTGGGTGGATGAACATGTCATGTTGGCTTATTGCTTTTTTAGGGTTTGTTTTGCAAAATAGTTTTGTTCAATGGTACAGAACATTCCGTGGTGTGGGAGTCGACTAGAACTTGGCTGGTGCAATGACTTGCTGAATGGTTTTGCACAATAGATAATATGATTTTTAATGAAGAGTTGAACGATTTGAAGCAATGTATAGGATGCCTATCACATTCATGGCCCAAGATGCAGTTGTCAATCTACTCACCCAGGGCATTAAATGTGATATACTAAACATACTGCATAACTTTGGTGATTCGACAGCTACATCGTCACTTACCATCAAGTGAGATTGATTGATAAAAAATGGCGATGGTGGTGATTGTGGTAAACACATCCTTGTTTGGAGAGGCAGGTTCCAAAGTGGATGTATGTGTACTGTATTAATATAGTATAGACATAAAGGAATTTTTTTAAAAGCTGGTGCAATTGTCTTTTCATACAATTATCCACACTGATGCCACAAATCCAGCCTTGCAATATATGAAAAACAGAAGGGGATCACACCAGCTTTGAATTTATTTTCTACTAGTTTATGGCTTCGCACGCGTTGTTTCTATGGAAACATTTAAAGGTTTTCTATCCCATGGGAACTGATTTCCAGGATTAGAATTACCTGTGTGCAAAATTTCAGCCCGATCCGTTTAGTACTTTTGGCGTTAAGAGGTAACAAACATCCATCCAAACTTTCGCATTTATAATATTAGTATAAAGTGATATTAGTTTCATAGTACCTATAACATTAAGAGTGTTCGGAGCTACAGACCTTGACAAAATGCTCATGTGAATACAATATTTATAGAAGGCAAATTAATGAGGACCTATCTACCTAAATAAAAGAGATAAGCAACCTTGAAAACATTTTTATACCAACAAACTTAAGATCGCAAATCATCATTTCAATGGAGCAGTAAGTACTATGTAGTTGTATATAGACAACATTGATGACTGACTGAAACAAGAGTCATTTCTGTTTGTGTACCATAATGATGAAGTGTGGTCAAATCTTAAATAACAGAAGCCTATTATTATAGATTCTCTCTCGTTTTTACACTATCTTACCACGGCAAAATCTACGTCCTGCGAATCTCGGTCATATACTCTGCGAGAGTCGGTTTCAATTACGCTAGCTGATCGTCAGAATCTACTGGAGAGAGTTCGGGTAGTACCTATTCATTAATTTGCGATGTTAACTTACAAATCGTCGTCGGTGCTTTGCCCCGAGTCGTAGTTGATCGGGAAGCCCATCTTGCTTTTCCAGTCACCCTCAAAATTCACATCCATTATCCACAACACAAAAACAAGTTAGAAATAACACGTAGGTAGTTTCCCAGAGAAATTCATCACATCACGTACAATAGCTTTGGGTTAATAATTTTATTTTTAAGACCCAGGTCACTGTCACACCAACACACATCGCGAATTACAAATTTTTGTTTTGGATAAGAATTATGTACTAACTTTCCGAAGATTTTTGATGGGCAAATCCGTCCGAATTTCCGAAACTGACAGCGGCCGCGCGCGCGCGGCTAAAACATAATGAACGAATGAGTGAATAGATGAGTGAACGAAGAAGGAATAAAAATTGAATTGAACGAACAAAATGATATATGCTGTCAATTTGACATTCATTTAACAATTTTGACATTGATTTTGAATTTCGCCATGGAGTAAGGGAATAATCCTTAGAAGAAGAAGCCTATAGAACTAGCGCAAATGCCATCGCATTCACACTAAAGCGAGAACGACATAAGCTTAAAGCCTAAGAAGACATGAAATAGAACGAATGGCTTTCTATCTCATCCTGCAGCGTGCCGGTTTTTTCATTGTTTAGCACATGTTTGTGCTAAACAAGTTTCCTATGAAATCGACGGAGCTCGACACATGTTTTTTGTTGTGAAATTTGGTTTTCTGTCTATAAATGTGATTTTAGTGTTTCTGTGGACATTCCCGCACTTAATAACGATAAAAACCAGAAGCAACGATGGTGCGGTGCAGTGTTTTCGGATGTATATGTGACAGTGAAGCAAAAGTGCCCAATTTATCATTCCACTCGTAAGTACAGGTTCTTTTGACTACAAAAAGGTTCAAAATTCACATTTAGATTACCATACAGACAAGGCTCAAAAATTATGTTTTACGGTAATTTTAGTTATTCTAACCTTTTATAACGAATATTTAGGGTTGCCTGCACTCGATAATAAAATTCCCCAAATGGCGCATTGAAATATTTTTGAATACTTACCTACTTAATGAGCTACAATGTATATCATAAAATGTTTTTATTTGTTACAGATTTCCCGAAAACCACGATTTACGTCTCTTTTGGAAAGAAGCCAAGGGTCGCAAAGATTTGAATAGACGGCCTTTGCCGTCAGGGGCGAAGGTTCGCCTGCGAGGCACGAGGTTGCGGGTTCGATACCCGTTTCGGGACGAATATTTGTACGATGTGCAGATATTTGTTCAGGGTGTTCTGGATGTTGTCTATGTATAGTAAAAAATATCTATCTATGTAGGTAGTGTATTGTATTAACTATATCAGTTTTCTGGCACCCATAACACAAGCTCTGCTTAGCTCGGGGCTAAATGATGCTGTGTGAATTGTCCGACATTATTTAAGTATTTATTTATAATAAGTTTAAAATTTCATGGTCTTTCTTTTATTTGAGAAAATAATCCTCACGATTGAGCCGTTTTGATCGGTATCGTAAAATAACGGGTGTTTTTTTACAAAACGGCTGTTTTTTCGGTTCAGACCGACGATGATTCAAATATCTTTAAAAGCAGATTGAAATTCATTATGAATGTAAGCGGGTTAACTACGAACCTATTTTGTGTTGGAAGAACACCAACGTTTCATCCCTTAACGAGGGACTTCATCAGGGTGAGTGCGGTTCGCGTCGCGCCTGTACCGCGTCCTTCCGCGCACTACGGGCTAGGGCACGCAGAGCACGGGTCGTAGGCGCCGGGGGTGGTGGGGGGCACGCTGCTTGTCGATGCTGTTGAGTAGGAGAGCCAGCTTCTCGCGGAGATATCACTGTAGTTATACTTTGTGTACATACGGAACTAACAGTATCTACATCCGGCTCTATACTGCTATCCGACTTCCCAAGGAGACACGGCTTCCAAGCGGGTGGTAAGTTCCAACCTCTATCTCTATTGAAGTTGGGTCGTCGTTCAATCTCTATCGCCTCGCGTATCTTCCGGGGAACAAAGAATTTTTCCCTAGACAAGACACGGGCCCTGTCGAAACGAACGTAATGCGATGGTCCTTCCTCAATAAAGTGTTCTACCACCGCCGAGCTATTGGTGTCAACATTCTTTACGGCGCGTATGTGTTCAGAGAGCCTGGTGGATATGTTCCTCTTCGTTTCACCAATATAACGACGTGTTTGCCATCATACACAAAGACCATGTCAACACACTGTTAGCACACCTCAATGGGATCCATCCAAAGATAGCATTCACGGTGGAGTATGAGAAAAACGGAGCTCTGCCTTTTCTGGATGTGTTGGTTCAGAGATTACACTCAGGGCGATTGATACATACGGTCTACCGCAAACCAACGCATACAGACAGATACCTAAAGGCTGACTCGCACCATCATCCGTCACACCTTGCTTCAGTGCCTCGCACCCTTATAAATAGAGCTCTAAGGCTGTGTGACCCGCAATATATAGACAGTGAACTACAGCACGTCAAAGAGGTACTAGAGCGGAATGGCTATGGATGGAGACAGAGCTGCCGCATTGCCAATATGTCCGAAAGAAAGCGGCCCCATTCCGCCGAGAGAGCTGTCACATACCTACCTTTTGTAAAGGGGCTTACTGATAAGATTGGTTACTTACTGCAAAGAAAATATAGCATTAAGACGATCTTTAGGCCTCATACACAACTACGGCACTTACTTCGCTCTCCCAAGGATAGGCAGCCGCTGGACGTCCCAGGTGTGTATATGATCCCATGTGACTGCGGCAAATGTTATATTGGTGAAACGATGAGGAACATATCCACCAGGCTCTCTGAACACATACGCGCCGTAAAGAATGTTGACACCAATAGCTCGGCGGTGGTAGAACACTTTATTGAGGAAGGACCATCGCATTACGTTCGTTTCGACAGGGCCCGTGTCTTGTCTAGGGAAAAATTCTTTGTTCCCCGGAAGATACGCGAGGCGATAGAGATTGAACGACGACCCAACTTCAATAGAGATAGAGGTTGGAACTTACCACCCGCTTGGAAGCCGTGTCTCCTTGGGAAGTCGGATAGCAGTATAGAGCCGGATGTAGATACTGTTAGTTCCGTATGTACACAAAGTATAACTACAGTGATATCTCCGCGAGAAGCTGGCTCTCCTACTCAACAGCATCGACAAGCAGCGTGCCCCCCACCACCCCCGGCGCCTACGACCCGTGCTCTGCGTGCCCTAGCCCGTAGTGCGCGGAAGGACGCGGTACAGGCGCGACGCGAACCGCACTCACCCTGATGAAGTCCCTCGTTAAGGGATGAAACGTTGGTGTTCTTCCAACACAAAATAGGTTCGTAGTTAACCCGCTTACATTCATAATGAATTCGTCAAACTACGAAAGTTTTTATAGTAAAAAAAAAAAAACAGATTGAAATTGTTTTTTAAATCAACATGAAGTCTTCCTTCAGTAAAATTTTCTATTTATAATATTTAAGATACTTCTTTCCATGTGGCATGGCCGTGGGACGCCTTCCTACCAGAATAGAAAGGTACTACAAAGGCACGGTTTAGTGGAATTCTCTGTTCTGCATTAAAATTCCTAAATTTATGAACTGGGAAATCGCAATTACAATCTAACCAGACATGACATGAGGTAAGGTAACTAAAATCAGGGAAATAAAATTGCATGGCAACACCTTCACCCCCACCACCTCGTATTCTTTGTCTCTCTCTCACACATGCCATACATCTATATTTTTATTCATCTGTGGAATAATCTAGGAATGATCATGGAATAATCATGGTAAAATAAAACAAGGTATGCTGCTCCGTGATCTTCCCAAGTCAACGTCTCGTGTCTTCTAAATTACGGTACGGAATTATGTTTTGGGGAAACTGCACAGACAGAGAAAAGATCTTTAAATCACAAAAACGATGCATAAGAGCGATGTATGGCCTGAAGACAACCGACAGTTGTAAACCTTACTTTATAGCATTAAATGTACTTACCGTTCCATCACTTTACATTTTTGAGACAGCTGTTTTTGTCAAAAACAATAATAATTTATTTGAAAAACCAAGCCACTTACGAAGTAGACGCGACCAACAACGCCTGTGTTCCACCGGCGCTAAAACAGCTCTACTTAAGAAAAGTTTTTATGGAATGGCACCAAAAATTTTTAATAAATTGCCGAACAATGTTAAATTGCTACCGCTGACAATGTTTAAGAATAAACTAAATAAATTTTTGACATCAAAATGTTATTATCACATAAATGATTATCTACTAGACATGGACATAAATATTGATTGATTAGTTATAAGTACGTACCAAGTTTATAATTTTATTTAACTCAATGTTTTATAATTTGATTGACAAATTTATATTATTTGATTTTAAATTTATATATTAAAAAAACTACTGACCTAATATTTGCATGCCCTAGATTTAGGTAGAACATGTTGTGCTTTTATATTAATTTATACATCTTTATGTTATGACTCGTGTTCGCAAATAAATGACTTTGACTTTGACTTTGACTTTGAACGTCACTGTCACTGTCACTGTGTCTTCTTTGCTAACCAATCTAGTCGACATAATAACCTACGCAAAAACTACAAATATAATATTTGTATGCCTCAAGTAAACAATGCAATGTTCCAGAAAAGTCCATACCTATATTTCTGCCATTAAAATATACAACAATTTACCGCTAGAAATAAAAGAAATAGAAGATAATAAATTCAAATTAAAATTAAGAAAATATCTGATATCTAAAACACATTATATTAGCAAAGAATATTTTGACAGTACCCCCCCAAAATTTAGATAGTAATCATTGTTATTTAGCTCCTATTGTTAACCTTGTATAAAGAAAATGTGCAATTCTCATAATTTTAAGTTAACTAATGTTAAATAATAATTATTTAATTATAATTATATTATTGTATGTCCGAAAGGACAAACTGTTGGACAATTACTACCTACCTAGTTCTTAAGACCAACTAACCTACCTACACAGTTTATACAATAAATGTTTCTTATTCTTATTCTTACTGTCCACTAGCCACAAAAACGGGACGTTACCTATGTTCATTTCATTTGCCGATGACTATCAAAATCAAACTTTTATTGACGCCGCCGCCCGCCGCCCCGCGCCGGCGCCGGGGTGAATCACTCGTGTTGTTGATCGTTTGGTGTTGACGTTGTTCATACCTTCGAACACTAGGTACCTATGTTCGAAGTGTTTAGCCCAACATCTCTTTAGCTTCCTAAATGCTCTTAAATTATCTGTGCTGTGATCGAAATTAATTTAGGTAGGTAGGTAAGTACCTACCGCTAGTTTAATTCCTTATAGAACTCAAAAAAAATTAAAGACCCCAATTTAAGTACCTAGTAGGTACCTACGCCAAGACAAAACAAAACGAACAATCTCATCAAGAACTTCCGTTCCCTTTCGAATACAATACAATACAATACAATACAAAATACTTTATTGTACACCAACAAAAATACAAAACACGAGACCTTACATAAGATACATGTACAATGGGCGGCCTTATCGCTTAGAAGCGATCTCTTCCAGGCAACCTTTGGATGGAAAGAATTAGGTATGTGAATTTGAGAACGGCAGGGGTGTACCAATTATAAGCAATCTTAAATTAATATGGACAACAATACCTATAAATACCTAAAAATAAAAACAACTTAAATAAATATCCGACTATAAATACATAATAAACGTATATTATATATATATATATAATATATATATAATTATTTCGAAGGGTTCCTTATAAAAATTGAGACCGAAAAGCGTTGAATTTTGAACAAAAATTGCCGCGACACGTCGTCTTCGTTTATTTTTCTAACAAAAATACTAATCTAGGTAGGTAGGCACCTATACAAAACTGTAACCAAAGAACGAAGCATAAGCAGTACCTATTACTTGTCACAGTCTTAATTAAGCATTAAAGTACAACGGCATTAGGTAGTTTTGGCCAGACTGATATCCAGGTAGCCACGGCCAATACTTCTTGAGCTGTGCTGGCTGTGATGGAGAGTCCACTTCGGGCTCCAAGTCGCACCGCTGACAGACCCTCTTCAAGTGCATTGCGAATGCGACGCAGCAGGTCATGCAGAGGATGTAGAGCAGCACTTCAGCTTTCGGAACCATCTGACAAACAAAAGACGATTTCAACAGGCGGGTTAGTTTAAGTACTTATTTTCCAAATTTATTTTGAAAAACTTCAGTCTGGCAGGCAGAAGGTAGGTAGGTAGGTACTATCTTTGCCTTAGGTTTTTAAAAGTACAGGGTGTCGCGAAATGTGTACTAAGCAGAAAGGGGGTGATTCTGGATCCGTAGATAAGGGAACAACTTTTGTTCTGTTTTGAAGTGAAAACTTCTTTAGCGGCGCTGAGCACTTTTTTGTATGGGTAAAAACTTTCAAACTCGCGTCAGGGTCACGTGATGCTGATCGAAAAAGCGTAAGATCGTAAGATGTAAGTTTTCACTTCTGCCGGCACTCCCGGAGTGCTACCTTTTTTTTTTAAATTCCGATATTGTTTCTTTTTAAATAAATTCTAGGCTGTTTTTCTTCATATTCGTGTTCATTGACGTGTAGGTAGGTGATATACCTTCGTATTCTTACATTAGGTATGTAATATTAATATTATTACCTACATATTTTGAAATTTGAAAGGATTTGCTTACCTACAATTTTTTTTCGTAATAATTTAATGCAAAAAACATTTAAGAAATATATTATACCTAATGTTCAATACCTACTTAATGTAAAAGTGCGTGAACGAGAACACGAATAGGAAAAAAAAATATCACCTACCTACCTATCTGGGTCCAGAATCACCCACTTTCGGGTGTTTCTTTCACATGTTACGTGGCACCCTGTATACCTAGGTACTTCTTGGGAAGGTCTACCTTTAAGTCTACCTACCTATATGTTTTAAAACCGGAGAGGTGTGTTCGTTTTCTGAGTAGAAGAACCACAGTACAGTAGAACACCAAGCTCCCTACTAGGTACTTATTGTTAAATGAGTTGCGGCCATTGATTTAGAAAAGGGAAGATGGGTTACGTTCTCCCAGCGCGTACTCAACAACTGGCCTGTGTTACAACTACACGCAAACACATACGCTCACAGTTACATTTCCAGTCCTGTGCAATATAAAGAACAACAAAGATGGCAAGATGTACCTAAGACCGAAGTGAGACAGAGACAACTATATTAATCTCTGGTACGACCCCACTAGGTATAATAAAACAAATTCGGGATTTCCCCGAGTTACGGTAGGTACAATAGTAGAGTCGTTCCTTTAACCCACACCATCAATCTTGTCCCAACTGGTATGAGCGGACGAATCGTAAAAATGTTATACGCTTCGTTAGTAATTTGAATTTTAGTACAGTCAACCAAAAAAAGTTAGTAAAATAATAGGCAAGAGGTATATTTATTTTGTGTTTTGTACATAAAATAATGTGAAATGAATACAAATGATAGAGGTTCCACATAGAGTTTGTGATTGTACTCGACGTATAAATTCAATAGAAACAAAGAGTGATGCGAGTTGCAGATTGAAAATAATACCTATCATCTTTACGATTTGTCAACTCACACCAGTTGGGACAAAATTGATGGTACGAGTTGAAGAACGACTCGACTCGCAATAAGGCTATTGCTATCTCTGTTTACACACTTATGTTTCGTATATTTCTATCCCTCTCTGCAAATGGCGAAAAAAGGCAGTAAATTAATCAAAAAACTAAATTCTTTGGTGTACTTACGCGTGAAAAGTGATGCCTTGGGCTTTGTTTTTGGTTTTTGAGCTATTTGTACACCTTGTGAACGAACACGAAGGCATTGCTTTAGTCTTTTAGTCAGTAAAACACAGTCAGTACGTCGTAGCAAGCACGCGAATCACGTCCGCCCGCGCCGCCGGTCCTACTATGACTGCGGCGAGAGCACACAATTGGACTTCATTTGAGCCTGCCGGTTTCGAGAAGCTAGTGCCTCATCTTCCCCTTTTCTACATCAATGGTTGCGGCATGACTAGAGCGGGCATTTTATAGGTAGGTACGCAGCACGTATTAGATCTACCTAGGTACCTAGGTACTCAACACCTTATTACCACAGTTTATGTAAATAAGATATAAAAAAATGTTTTTCCTTCGTCGAACGACTATACCTATGGATATAGGTAGGCTGTGCTATTATTAGTTATTATTATTACCTACTAATTTTCGCACATTTTCGCACGCAAGGACGTACCTATACCACGGTAAATATATTACCTTGCCTATACGCTCTGAATGAGGAAGGTGTCAGGTATGTTTTCATGTTAATAATTTTACTTGCCAATACTAGCCCTCTAACTTAGCTCCATTGATGTAGGTATGCTTAGCTCCAATCAAAAATATATATACTTAAGTATACCTTTTTTTATAAAATTGGTTGTCTGTAAAGTCGGTTTACTGACGATAGTTGAACGTGACAACGCAGACGCATCGCTCACTCAAGTAGGAGAGAGACGGATGTCGAGCGCTCTCGCTTGCACTTCAAGCCTTACATGGAACGCCTCAGAACGAGGTAACGCCGCATGACGTCATGTTTTTTCGTGCGTGCAGCCGGCTCTATCGAATTATAAGACGTTGTCACGTCAATAACCACCACAAAATTTTAACTCTGCTTATAATCGTAATAATAAAAATATTTATGTAGATAGATAATTGACTTACCTACCTACCTTAACCTTCACCTAAAGTTCCATGGAACTAACGTACCTACCCTAATCCCGGAGGTGGGTGTTGTGATCTGCTACACAGTATTTTACTTCTGCAGGTCGCGGGCAGCGATGCGCTGCCCATTTTTGTTAAATCCTTCAATGTGTTCTAAAATAAAGACTTTTCTACTTATTTTTTTACCTTGTTCTTGGACGTCCATTAAGAGCGGAACTCTCCAGCTAAACCGAATTCTTAGAAAACACTCACTAAGGTTGCACTAATCTTCCTAATCAGTAGCGCTCGCAATACACAACAATAGATGATGCACTTTCGAGTGTTATAAACGAACTGACAAAACAGATAAATGAATTAAACTTTTACGTCGGTAATTAGTGCTGCCATTGAAGAATAGAATGTTATTAAAATCACATGGATAGATGACAAATCTGTTTTTGATTATTGTCCTATGTAGAAAACCTTAAGTTAGAACCACCGGCGGTGGTTCTAGATGCTAGAGATAGGTAGTAGATTCGATTTTCTCTTGTGGTTTGGGTGTTGAGTTATACCAAGATTAACTAGTACGTAAGAAGGTAGGTGATAGATAGTCATGTATCGGCCTTCAAATAAAACATCAGACACAAAAACCTCGTAAGACAATTATTTATTTTATGTGCATAAGTAAAAAACCACAGCTGCCAACATGCCTAAGTAGACACCTATTTCGTCAATGTTTCGAGTGATGATGTTTCCTCGACCGTTTATTGAGTTTATTCATTTGTTTCGCCTGGTCCTCGTCTTCCTTGTCGTCGGTGCCGCTGTCCCGGGCCCTGCCCATCTCCAGCCAGTCCTTGGCTTTGTCCTTCTTCACCTTCTTCTGGTAGACGACATACCCATCCTTGGTGACATAGGAGACGACCGGAGTGAGGACCTGCCTCCGCTTCGCTTTTGTCTTCACTCGGTAATCGAACTCGGAGTCTGAGGACGAGTTAGATTCGTCGTCGTCGGACCAGGATGAATCGTAGTGGATCTTCTTTTGCTTGCTCTTTTTCCGGATCTTTTTCCTCTGGACTTTCTCGTTTTTCTTGGAGTAGTATGGCATGACGACCATGGGCATCTTCTGTTGCATTGGGTAGGGCATTGGTAACGGCGCATGCATGGGGCCGTGTTGGGCAAAGGCAGGTCCGGCCATGGCATGTCCCATGCCTGGCATCATCTGCGGCGCAGCCCCGTTGTAAGGGTAGGGGAATTGGCAGACGGTTTTCGATATGACTTGCAGGAGCACGACACTTTGTAGCGCTATTGCGATCGCCTGGTGGAAAAGTTAAAAAGTGAAGTTTTTTATGTTTGATCATCGATGGAAAATTCGGTTTTTGATATTATTTGTGGCGCGACTAAAGTGAATATAAGGTTTTATCATACATCGCCATTAGAGCGCGAGTCGCACCAAGGAGGCGAGACATGGAACATGCTATATTGTTCTTGACAACAAAATGACGTTAGTACCTGCCTACCTAAGTCTTTAGTTTAGTCGTCTTGTAGCTACAATAGATGCATTTACACACAGAGTATATTAATACCTAGTAAACAACCTAGTTAAGTGAACTTAAGATAGGTATTAAGGTAAACTCAACAGCCTGTATTGGTCCACTGCTGGACGCAGGCCTCCCCTTAATAAGCGCCTTATTGGCCCTTATCTCATGGGGGTAGTGCCCATAATCCCCACACTGGGGCATGCCCAGGGTTGGTGGTAGAATTGTTCTGCAGGGGGCGTTGCTGCCCGCCCCCGGTGGATATCCCTTAGTTGCCTCTTACGACACCCGCGGGATGAGTTGGGGTGGTGCAATTTTAAACCGACACCACATTGGAAGCTAGGTATTAAGGTAAACTTACCATAATTCGAATAGATAAATCTAGAGTCCTGCTTAAAAACGTCAGCGCCTGAACCAGGGAACGCAGCAATTGATACAAAATTACACATTACAGGTAGCTTTATACTTTTCCGATTTGTAACCTACCAAATTAGGTAAGCAGCTTATACCTAACCCCGTAACCATGAGTGTTACTTAATTTTCATTGTGTTTACATAAGCCAGGCAGTAGGCAGGTAAGGTACCTAAATAGGTAACCTATTATCTAATAAAGTGTACCGAACAAGAGTTTACATTTTTCAAACCCTAGGATGATTGTAATTTTCTGAAAACTGTCGCCTACCAACACAATGATCATCGTTCTAGATAATAAATATTAATACAAGGTAAAAATTTAAGTCGTAATCATTCATCAACATCAGCAGAATAGGCAAATTCATTAACAAAGAAAATTACAATCAAGGAATAGAATCAAATTAGAACTAGTATTTACAATTGAAACAATTCAGACCGTTGCATACAATCTACAGGTAGGTCAACTGATCCATATCAATACCAGTCGGAAGCGTCCCCAAGACGCTGGCTGCATTGCCCCGCTCTAGGGAAATGCTGATGCGCCACCTACGCCTAATAATAACTAAGTTATTCATAACTTAATTTTATCAGAGAACGTACCAACCTATCGGGAGATGGGTACAATCTTAACTCTCTTTTTAACTTTTTACAATGTCAATAGGGCGGCAGAGACGCCTTTGACATTGTGAAAAGCTAAAAAGCATCTTAGATCAGATGACGTATGGTATGAGGCTAAACGAGGAATAATCTAATCCATAAGATCACGTAATCTTCATTCTTACAACAATAAAACACATTGTGTGTGGATTACATAAGGTTCATTGTAGATTGCATCGCCTGGCACCGACTTTTATTAGTCCTTTTTCAACTACGTATAGTGAAAAGTTTACAAAAGGATCGGATGGTGGCCTGCCTGCCAGTATCATGGTAACAACTGGCAGCAACAGTTCTTACGCTATACTTTCATTATTGTAAGTATGTATGAAGGTTCCACCTCTAAAAAAACTATAAACTATAAACGTTTGATGAATTCATTCCGGATGTAAGCGTAATAAATCCTTTAAATCGTTGTTTCCCCTTATAATCAGACGTAGATAGATTGTTTTCATATAATTGTTTTGGTTACAGAAATTAACATGGAAAGAAGATTGTTTTACTCTATTCTACTGGTCAGCTTAGCGTCGGCTAAAGATGAAGATCTCCCGTTGTGCCCTACCAACTTCCAATTCTTCCCTCAGAGTCTGCCAATGCACTGCCGAATGCCAACCGCCGCCGATTTCCAGCAAGGGTTTCCCGCCATACCGACCCCACAACCTCCAGCTGATCCGCAAAAGGCACCCCAGCTGCCTCCCATACCGGGCATGCCCATGCCGGGCATGCCCATGCCAGGCATGCCAGGTATGCCCATGCCCATGCCAGGCGGAATGCCTATGATATCAATGCCAGGAGCAACTCCGAACCACAAGGTGCCTGTGATTGTGATGCCGTTCTATTCCCCTGACAAAAGCTATTTGCATAAAAAGAAAGCAGTAGGACATATTATTAAAAAACAAAGGAGACCGCACAAATCAGTAGAAAGCAGCGATGACACCGACACGTCCACTGACACGGACACGTCCACTGACACCGACACCGATACCGATACGGACAGTTCATCGGACGGTCAGGGCTACTGGGACGGGAAAAATGATGGCTGGAGGAGAAGCGCTGGACGGTCAAACAAAAGACATCAGCAACGTCGTCAGCATCATTCGCACCACCATCACGCTAAAAGACGACATAACAAAAAGAAGGCAACTGATCTGCTCACGCCCGTGTTGCAGTACGTCTCTAAAGATGGATACGTTATTTACGAGAAAGCTATTTCCAAAGGCGAGGCAAAGGATTGGCTGAGAGTTAACAAAGAAGAGCCGAAACCAGAAGAAAGAATACAATACGTAAAAACAATAGAACTGGAAAAGAAAAGAATAGAAACTAAAAGTGGAGAGCAAGATGATGCAGAAGATCGTAATGCAAAGGAAGATGAAAGAGAAAGTCGAAAAACGACACCTGTTCATCCGAGAAGGTTTCATCGAGAAGAATCTGAAGCAGTCATCAACAAGTTACAACCATAGCATTTATTTTACAACCATAGCATTTATTTTTGCAGTTTTATATACCGATAGATAGAATTACTAAGTAATTGAATAAGATATTTATAAATACCTACCTAATTATATTAACGATGCACTTTTTCATTTATTGTCATGAGATCATCAACAACGGTCGTGATGCCAATATCTCAGCAGCAATGCTAGTTACCACATCACTCACGTCATGACTACGTTATTGAGCCCTTAATCTAAACCTTGGTCAAGTGTCGAGGTAGCATTAGAATATCAAATCTAAGAAATATCTAAAGGAATACCTATCTGAATTAACAATAATTTAATTAAAAATACTAGCGGCCACATTTTGATAGGCAACCTAGTTGATATCATAATATATTCTCCTTATCACAAATATGCGTAAAAATTTGGTTTTGACGTGACAACGTCTTATAATTCGATAGAGCCGGCTGCATGCACGAAAAAACATGACGTCATGCGGCGTTACCTCATGCGGCGTTACCTCATGCGGCGTTACCTCGCTCTTTTCTTAAGACGTTGTCACGTTCAACTTTCGTCAGTAAACCGACTGTACAGACAACCAATTTCTTGACGTGACAACGTCTTATAATTCGATAGAGCCGGCTGCACGCACGAAAAAACATGACGTCATGCGGCGTTACCTCGCATGCGGCGTTAACTCGCACGCGGCGTTACCTTGCATGCGGCGTTACCTCGCATGCGGCGTTACCTCGGTCTGCGTTGTCACGTTCAACTATCGTCAGTAAACCGACTTTACAGACAACCAATTTTTATTAGCTCATACTCGATGGGTGCAGTAATTCTGCAGTCGGATCTCATACTATAAGACTGACAACTGAGGGGTGCAGTATCATAACCCGCTATAATGCTTTTTGACCAATATCGTGTTAGTACCATCAATCAAAAGTTCTTAAAAATTGCTTTGAAATGGTTGGCTGCTTTTCTATTAAAACCCATTAAAACACAGAGAAATCCGCTGGTAAAGAACGATGTAAGGATCAAAAGCCACTATAATAGCGTAGGTCAGTTTCAAAATCCTCTATAACACAATCGACCAATCACAGCACCGGATTTGCGTCGCCTCATCGAGAAAATAGTATGGCGGTTGTGACTTTCTGTGTACAACAAGTGTTCGGATTTTTAATAAATTTAATGCAAAAACATGGAAGAATTAGCCCAGTTTGTGCAAAAATCAGATCTGAAGCATTTGAGGAAGAGGCCACGCGTTCCGTCATCATGAAAACGTGAAGTGGAGCGCAAGAAATGGTGAGTGAAAATGGAACAAAAATCTCCTGGAAAGTTAGCAAGAAAAGTTTTATGCAAGATGTACCTAGTTAAGTTTTCAGCCAGTTATGTACGTAGATACCATTTTATACCTAAGAGAAACTCGTGTTTAATACATTTTGAATAAAAACTATAATAATACTTCATATCTTTTTATTTTATGTATGTACGCAGGTAAATAATACATTTTAGGTAAAATATCTTTGCTATGTTAACAGTAGGTACCTACCTATTTTTCTTCCTTCACGTGTCAATGACACAACAATTAAAAATATTATTATTTATTATTATTATTGAAAACATAGTAATCAAATACAATACACCTAGTAATAAAATAATATCCTACCTCCGACCCCTATTTTAAAAATTATGTCGTATAACGCCATCCATCCACCATCTTATTGTTGGTTTTGGTTGGTTGCAAAACCCGCCAAAATATGACTGTTCATTTTCAAAACCCGCCATTATGTAAGATTAGTTTCAAAATCCTCTAAAACGAATTTTAATTTGCTTATAATTCAGTATTTTCTCTATGATTTCTGTTGGTAAAGCTAAGATTAGTGGCGCCATGCCCAGGACTAATCGGCAAGACCAAAAACTATGAATTACGATTCATTGGTCAAGATTTAACAGTTATTTCTAGTCTGTGAAAATTTTGAGAAAGCTATTATAGTGGTTTTTGATAATACACCCCTCAACTGTCAAATGTGATCACTATGTTTTGTTTTACTTATACTGTGCTAATTATCTTGTCCCCACTTTAGTGCCTATCGACAATGGTCTAAGAAAACAAGGTCTGACATTCCGAGATCTCCCAAGGCTATGTCACTGTCCAGTTGCCACAAAAAGGGAGGTTACGTTCATTTGACAATCTATGACATCAAACTTTTATTGACGCTCGTGCGTCACTCGCGTTGTTGATCTGATAAATCTTTTAAATAAAATGGGTGGTTACTCTATCCGTAACTGTAAGTGTGAAAGGCGGTAAAATGAGGTTCTTTTCATTCCCGAAAAAATAATCTGTGGCTGAAGAATGTTTCTGCGATTGGATAAATTTCATTTCAAGGGAAAAATTGATTTATCCATGTGCAGAGCTCATTAGCGTTGCTGAAATTATGGAAACTACGTTTGAAGAATTTTATGGAATAAGTACCTAAAACCTAGATCTAGATCTCGGATTTTCCCCAAATTAAAAAGTTTGAGAACTAGTACCGTAGCGCATTATTAATTTATTACGTAGGCTTGGGAAAACCCACGTGACCGTTGTTTCTCGAAGTGCCATACCTTGTATTATTTTGGGGCTAGATAACGCTGCGTGGATTGTCCAATTGATGATTAAACGAACTTACCAAGTGAAGTTCAATCATAATTATACGAAGCATCTCGTTCGAAGAAATTAGTATCCCTGAAACGGTGGCTCCTAGATGTTACTACAAATTGCAAATAATTCTTATTTTCAGGATACTTTTTCGAGAACTAGATGCAAGTAAGTACCTATAAGTTATTATATCACAATGTTACATAATCTGGACTGGACGTACCTTAAGAAAATACCTAAATCAAAAACATTCAAAACGTAGGTACCTACCTACCTAACAATTTCGCGTCAATTTACTTTACACTAATTAGTAGGATTGGTATGAAACTCACGCAGTTTTAAGATCCTATCCTACTTCCTACTACCATCCTATTCTACTTTCTACTATTATGTATTTATAAAGCCGAAAGTTTGATAAATCTGAATTTTTGTGACCTAGGATCTCCAAAAGTACTGAACAGATTAAGATGAAATTTGGCGTACGTTTAGAGCAAAGCCAAACTTAAGATAATAGGCTACTATAATATAATACCCATATAATTATTATACCGACTTACACTAACTTTATTGACAAAGAAAATTTTAATATAATTATATTTAGAAACAAATTAGAACTAGTATTTACAATTGAAACAATTGATTATCTGCAGACTGTTGCAAACAATCTAGTTGCTCAACTTATCCATATCAATACCAGTCGCAAGCGTGAGCGTCCCCAAGACGCTAGCTGCATTGCCCCGCTGTACAGGCTTACTGCTTCTACCCCACACCCGCGATTTTGGAGCGCTTCTTGTCTTGTGTCGCGCAATTTGTTGCCATTTTGTACCGCGATTCCTTACACACAGCTGGGTTCTGCGCCATTTCTAGACGCCCCCGCGCCGTGCGCCGCTGCCGCCCCCCAAAACACAAGACACAGCTGTGTAAGATAGCAGCGCCCTAATACAAAATGTTCCGTGAACAACTATCGGAAAATCGCAGCATGCAGAAACAAGACACGTCAAGTGCGAGTGTAACTCGCGCGCCGAGGGTTTCGAACGTTTGTCAATCATACAAATATGTAGGTAGTGTACTAAAGTTACCGGTTAGAGACTTCGCTATTTAGTGAATACCTAAAAAGAGTTCCATTACTGCGGCTCCTAACATAACATAATTCAAGTCAAGGTTAAAAAAGTGGCTTGTCGTGCAAACCTTCTACACGGTGGAACAGTTGTAGTGTTTGAAGGTTAACCCTACCTCAATATAATAACTGTTGCTTAACTCTATGTATGACTATTTTTTTTTCCCTGTTAATTTATTTCAGTGTACCAATATATTGTTTATTTTGTCTGTGTATTTAATTAATCTTAGCATCTTTAAAAAAAAAAATTTCTTCTCTATTATGAATTGGCTTGATGATAATAATAATAACTTAAAAAAAACCTAAAAAAGACGACGATAATGCATTTTAATCAATTGATAATAGAACCTGATATTAATTTAATAAAGAAACACTGACTCCATAAGATTTTTAGGTTTACAGATACCTAGATGACAAACTAAAGTGGAAAACCCATATTGAATGCATAACCAAGAGAATTAGTAGTTCAGGATACGCGTTATTTAGATTATCTCTAACCCTCAATTGTAACACGCTAATTGTAGCATATGACGGCTTAGTTGAATCGATACTCAGATACGGAATAATTTTTTGGGGGAATTCTTTGGATAAAGACATCACTTTTAAAGCGCAAAAACGTTGTTTGCGGGCCATGTTTAGAATACACGTGATTGATAGCTGTAGACCTATATTTACAAAGCACAAAATAGTAACACTTCCGTCGCTATATACAATCGAAGTGACTCTGTTTGTGAGAAATAACCCCCACCTGTTTCCGCGCATAACAGACGTAAAGCCAAGAAACAGGCGTGAAGATAGACTTTGTTTATTTAGATCCAACACTGCATTAGGTACTACATAAGAGCGTAGTACCAATGGCACTGATGGCACTGTTGAAAATAACATTAGATATAAGCTAAATATGACATTGCATACTATTTCATGCAATAATAATATACATGTGATTGACACTAACAGTACTGTTAGTAAAAAATATTGTTTGACTAAAAAAGGTAATTACTACCTTTCAAATTATTGCAAAAAACAAATAGCTGTGTCGCTATCCTACTACTTTACTATTACAGCCAAAAATTTGGCTAAACAAGATGCTTCTTTTGAGCATTGTAATAAATTTACAACCAAGACCTTGGAACTTCTTCCAAGCCATTTAAATTAGATTTAACGACAATAGAGGAAGTCTCTAGCCATAAACAGTCAAATAATATTGGTTACATAAAAAGTTAAAGAAACCAAACCTGTAAAATAAATGCAAAGTTTACTAACTTGGTGCATCAAAATATTCAAGGATTAAACAGTAAATTACTAGAGTTGGAATTGTACATGAACGCTTTTCATATTGATATCATCTGCTTAACAGAACACTGGCTGAAAAGCTATGAGCTCATGTTCAATTTCAGTAACCACCAGGTTGGTAGCTCTTTTTGCAGATCACATGCTATTCGTGGAGGCTCATTAATATTAATAAACAAATTAATGAAATTTAAAGACCGTAAGGACATAATATGCTTATCCGTTGAAAGCCACATTGAAGTAGCATGTGTAGAGTTGGAGCAAATTATTGTAGTAAGCGTATACAGCCCACCATCAGCTTCTTTTGAAATTTTTGAAAATGTTATGGAGGATATTTTATTTAAATTATCAAAATCAAATAAAACTATAATGGTATGTGGAGATTTTAATGTTGACCTTTTAGAAGTTTACTCCCTCAGTACTAGACTGACTAATTTATTTAATTCTTATGATCTAAGGCCATTATTTATGGAACCTACTAGAATAACTGAAACCTCAGCAAAATGTATAGATAATGTATTTGTTTGCCAAAGCGGAAAAATTGTAACTAAAAAAATTATAGCAAATTTAAAATCAGACCACTTAGGTCAACTAATAAAACTAGAAATTCAAGTAAAAAATAATAATTGTAAAAAGAAAATAACATACATACCTGTAACCACAAATCGATTTGAACGGTTGAAATTGGATTGGGATTGTAAACCATCACCTTATCACTCACTTAACAACCCAAATGAGTCGTACTGCAATTTTTTTAACAAGTTCACCAATGCATTCCATTCAATATTCACACCCAAATCGATTATGGTCTCAGAAAAACTTACCTTTAGTGAGTGGGCAACAGTGGGTATACATAAAAGTAGACAAGAGTTATATGAACTGTATAGTGAAAAACAATACAATTTTAGCCAGGAGCTCAAAGAAAAAGTAAAAATTTACTCAAAAATATTTAAAAAAGTTTGTCAAATAGCAAAATCAAATTATATTAGCTCGAAAATTAGAAACAGTGATAATGTAATAAAATCAACTTGGAATATAATAAAAAGTGAGACTGGAAAGGTCAGTACATACGTTAATGATTACAATTTAAAGATTAATGATTGCTCAGTTAAAAATGATGTCGAAGTGGCCCAGGCATTTGAAAACTTTTTTACTGAAATTCCAATCTCTACTACAAAATGTTTAAACTCTTCTCAAGTAATTGCTGAGTCATTGCTAATAGAAAATGTAACTAAATGTAAAAATAAATTTAATTTCACCCATGTTGATGAAAAAGATATTAAAAAAGCCTTCAAACTTTTAAATACAAAGAAAACTGCAGATCTCTGGGGCATTTCCGTTACGATTATTAAACCATTGATTGATACCATTGCAACAGATCTGGCTTTTATATTTAATGAATCCATTGATTGTGGCGTATTTCCTGATCTAATGAAATGTAGTAAAATAATCCCACTATTTAAATCGGGTAGTAGGTCTGACCCCACTAACTTTAGACCAATATCAGTACTGCCAACATTCAGCAAAGTTTTTGAAAAACTTATTTTACATCAATTGCTTAGGCATTTTCATGGCAATGACCTGCTGCATTGTAAGCAATTTGGGTTTACTCGCGGCAGGTCAACTACTGATGCCGGTGTAGAGTTAGTATCGCATATTTTCGATGCTTGGGAGAAGTCGCAAGACGCTTTGGGCGTTTTTTGCGACTTATCAAAAGCGTTCGATTGCGTACACCATGAAACATTAATCAGGAAACTACATCACTATGGAATAACGAACACCTCTTTGGATCTTCTTACATCTTGTTTGAGTGATAGGATACAAAGAGTTGACATTAATGGGAAACGGTCTTCGGGGTCTGTAGTTACAATGGGTGTACCACAGGGTTCTATCCTCGGTCCTTTCCTATTCTTAGTTTATATTAACGACCTGCCTCATCTTGTCAAGAATAATCACGAGATTGTATTGTTTGCTGATGATACTTCATTAATTTTTAAAATGAAACGACAAAACACAAATTTCGACGATGTGAATAATGCAATCTCAAAAGTAGTTCATTGGTTTAGTGTCAATAATCTTTTGTTAAACGAAACCAAAACAAAATGTATTAGATTTATTCTACCTAATGTTAAACAAGTGAAGGCTGATGTGAACGTTAAAGGAGAAACTTTAGAAATAGTAGAAAGTACCGTATTCTTAGGAATCACCTTAGATAATAAACTTCAATGGGGCCCACACATAGATAAGCTATCGAAGAGACTTAGTTCTGCAGCATATGCAGTCAAAAAAATCCGTCATCTTACAGACGTGGATACATCTAGACTTGTTTATTTCAGCTACTTCCATAGTATTATGTCTTATGGTATACTGCTGTGGGGGAACGCTGCAGATATTAACACCGTATTTGTGCTGCAGAAGAGGGCTGTTCGTGCAATCTATAATATGGGTCCCAGAGAATCCCTGCGTGATAAATTCAAAGAAATAAACATAATGACAGTACCATGTCAATATATTTATGAAAACTTGTTGTACACACATAAAAATATAAGTCAGTTCCCTAAAAATAGCGATAAACATAATTTGAATACCAGAAACAAACATAAGCTCGCTGTGCCCACAACTAGGCTACACAAAATTAAAATATCTTTTAAAGGGCAATGTATACGCTTCTACAACAAAACTCCTAGTGAGTTGCAAAAATTATCAATAAATAAATTCAAACAAATTGTTAAAACCTTGCTGTGCAAAAAGGCTTACTATAAAATATCAGATTATCTAGAGGACAAAAATGCTTGGGACGGGTTTTGCTCCAACTCGAAAAATAACAACTAACAGGCTAAAGGTTTCTTCGTCGCTTCTTTACTTTAGTCTACATACCGAAGCGACAGAAATCAAAAATATCACTTTATTTCCGTGTCAGTGTTTAGCTTTATATTTTGACCTTTTCTAAGTGTACATTTATTGTATTTATGGAAATAAAGAGTTTTTGATTTTGATTTTGATTTTGCACCGGAAATTGTGACCAATTGTCCAACGAGCATAAAGGTCAGGAAATTTTGAAGGAGGCTAAATTGGATATTTTCTTAAACTAAATCAATGAATAAAACGTTTAGCAAAAAGATACGAACATCAAATTCACGTAATATTTGCACTACGTAAACGCTCGCCTGGAGTGCTTTACACCCCAACCGCTCTCTCCTGCCTCAACCTTACGCCACAGTGTGTTTTTTGTGTTAAAGTTCGGCTAGTTTTAGGAAGCTAGAACAAAAATTAGCGCTCTGGACTCAAAACTCCACCAACTAGAGACGATCAAACAGTCACTGGGGCTTAAAACACCCCACGCGAGTAATTAAGGGTTAATAAAAATGTTTTAGAATTATTATTAAAGTTCATTAACGCTATCATTTTTACATAAATAAAATTTACTCAATTATTATCTTAGATTTTGTCTCTGTTGCATGCCGTTTCTCATAATTTGTACACCGTAATCGGTAAAACATGTTAATACCTGCATACCTGTTTGTAAAATCTTATATCTACACAATGTGTAGATATAAGATTTTACAAACATGTCATGTTTATGCAATTATATGATCTTTATCTTTATCTCTAAATAGTACCTAGGTCCCAAACAAAATCTTAGATGGACTGCTCTGCATAAAATTTTTGAATTCATTCAAAATATTTCGAAAAGTATAAAACCTAAAAACTATTTTGAAATCAACAAACTGATTTTCATTTGATACCTACCCCACTTGAACTTGTCTCTTTTAAAATTTCGACATCACAATTTGTACCTAAAAAAATTTTCATCTTCATATTTAATTTAATTTTTCTTTTTTTTAATCTGTACCTACAGGCGCACGAAATGTTCAAGTTAATCGCTGCGGTAGTTTCTGAGATATTAAAGAGGGAAAAAAGGACAGACAAAACGAGACCAAACCGATCTCGAAACCCTAAAAAATATAATAAAATCTTAGTAGCAGCAATGATAGAAAATTAACGAAGAGTGAATCGAGCCGCAAAAAACCATACAGTTTTATAACATTATGATAAAACAATATTTAGTAACAATTCCGCGCAAAACTACTAAAAAAAGTTTGTTAATAAATATTGTTTTATCATAATATTATACCTACAATGGATTTCCGCAAAGTAACGCCTGAATCTATTATTTAACATACAGTTTTGTACAGATTTTTAAGGTGCCCGTCAATTTCTTAAACGTAGCTGCCAAACAACGTTAGAGAAATTGACGGGCCGAGCCAGTCAACATAGGAACGTAAGCTCTGCCCTCATTAATCCAATACCGCTACCCCACAGCACAAAAGCGTGCATTTAAATATGGACTTGACCTCGTTATACTTTGATACATTTAACAGTGACAAAATGGCTTCCCACAAGCTTCAAACGAGAGAGGTCCGCGAGCTGTCTGATGCCGTCGTCAGTATAAAATTCATCTAAATTTACGAATACGATGTGATTTGCGATAGCTTTTCTGATGCATTTTTTGACCTGATTGTTACAGAAAATATCAGTACGCGCAGAACTGCGAAACGGCGTTATTTATATCGCCGTAGCGGGCATTTCGGTACTGTGTGAGTTGAGTTACGGAAATAGCGCTTATTATGCACTATTTCCGTAACTCACATAACCTTTGTGCGACGACATTTCCAAAGTACATGAATTTTGTCCTAATGTTATATCCAACATGAGATCCCTTGCCAGAGCGAATAGAGGTTCATCGAATTCACGTCAAAAGCCAACATGACGTGATCATCCACCCAAGTACTGACTGCGCTCGACGCTGCTTCGGTGATGGTACTCAACGTGGTATGGACGTTGGCCCCTTAACTATTTTATTTTTATTATAGCCGCTATAGTAATACACTCTAATCAAAATTTCAACTGTCTACCTATTAGGGTTCAAGCAGCATTGACAAACGTATCTACCTATGTGAGTCACGTTGCCCCCTTCAATTTATTTTAATCGTTATTTTATTTTCATAATTTGCATGTTATTAACGTCAAAAAAAAAATGGACGCTCTGTAAAATTTCAACTGGTTACCTTTTACGGTTCATGAGATATGGTGCGATGAGAGACAGACAGACAACGGAGGCTTAATAATAGTCACGTTTTCACCCTTCGGGTACCGAACCCTAAAAAGAAAATCTTTTCAGAACTAATTGAAGGGGTTGAAATTACGAAAGAGGCTACATAATCACATGAGGTACCTATCAAATAAAAGGTATCGGTTTGTACATTAAAAAAAGACAATCGAAAATAAATAATCTTTATCTTTTATTATATACTTTATAATTTAATGAAAGTTATGACATAACCCGACCCATGGACGACTAAAACGACTCCTTTGCTTTTCAGTAAGTAGTCACATCCTATTATCCTACTAATATTGTAAATGCGAAAGTTTGTGTGAATGTTTGTAGGCACGTAACACATAATCGATTTTTAGATGAAATTTAGTTCATAGAATAGACAGTTTAGATTCTAGAATAACACATAGGTCTAATTTTAAAAATTAACCTCTGAGAGGGTTAAAAACGGTGGTAAAGATACTATGGAAAATTATTATTGCTTGGTTCGGTTCACTCAAAACTCGGTAAGTATAAATAAAGTATAAAGTAAATAATTAATCGCGTATTTTTCGGCTGTGTTGTGCTGTACCAATGCGTTTAATTCAATATTCACACCCAAATCGATTATGGTCTCAGAAAAACTTTATCTTTAGTGAGTGGGAAACAGTGGGTACACCAACATAAAAGTAGTAAGAAGTTGTATGAACTATTTAGTGAAAAAAATACAATTTTAGCCAGGGCTTCAAAGAAAAAGTAAAAATTTACTCAGAAATATTTAGAAAAGTTTGTCAACTAGCACAATCAAATTATATTAGCTCGGAAGTTAGAAACAGTGAAAATGTAATAAAGCTTGGAAAATAATAAAAAGTGAGACTGGAAAGGTCAGTACATACGTTAATGATTGATTACAATTTAAAGATGGCCCAAGCATTTGAAAACTTTTTACGGAAAATCCAATCTCTACTACAAAGTGTATAAACTCTTCTCAATTAATTGCTGAGTCATCACCTCACATTACTAATAGTAATGTACCTAATGCAAAAATAAATTTTATTTCATCCATGTTGATAAAAAGTTATTAGAGAGGCATTTAAACTTTTATATATAACGAAAACTGCAGATCTCTGGGGTATTTCCATTACAATTAATAAACAATTGATTGATACCATTGCAACAGACCTAGCTTTTATATTTCATGAATCTGTTCATTGTCGCGCACTTCCTGATAGAAATGAAATGTAGTAAAATAATGAACTGTAGTAAGAAAATCCCAGTAAATCGGGTAGAAGGTCTGACCCTACTAACTTTAGATCAATATCAGTACTGCCTGCTTTCAGCAAAGTTTTTGAAAAACCTATTTTACATCAATTGCTTAGGCATTTCAATGGCAATGACCTGCTGCATTGTATGCAATTTGGGTTGACTTAGTATAGCGTATATTTGATGCTTGGGAGAAGTCGCATGACGCTTTAGGCGCTTTTTGCGACTTGTCAAAAGCGTTCGATTGTATTAACCATAAAATATTAATCAGGAAACTACATCACTATGGAATAAGGAAAACCTCTTTGGATCTTCTTACGTCTTATTTGAGTGATAGGATATAAAGAGTTGACATCAATGGGAAACGGTCTTCGGGGTCTGTAGTTACAATGGGTGTACCGCAGGGTTGGTCGCAGGTATCCTTAGTCCTTTCCTATTTTTAGTTTATATAACGACCTGCCTCATCTTGTCAAGAATAAGCACGAGATTGTATTGTTTGCTGACGATACTTCATTAATTTTTAAAATGAAACGACAAAACACAAATTTCGACGATGTGATAATGAAATCTCAAAAGTAGTCCATTGGTTTTGTGTCAATAATCTTTTGCTAAACAAAACCAAAACCAAATGTATTATATTTATTCTACCTAGCTAATGTTCAACATGAGGAGGCTGGTATAAACGTTAAAGGAGAGACGTTAGAAATAGTAGAACATACCGTATTCTTAGGAATCACCTTAAATAAAAACTTGAATGGGGCTCACACTTATGTAGACGAGACGAAGAGACACAGTACTGCAGCGTATGCAGTCAAAAAAATCCGTCATCTTACAGACGTTGATACAACTAGACTTGTTTATTTCAGCTACTTCCATAGTATTATGTCTTATGGTATACTGCTGTGGGGGAACGCCTGCAGATAATAACATCGTATTTGTGCTGCAGAAGAGGTCTCTTCATGCAATCTATAATATGGGGTCCCAGAGAATCCCTACGTGATAAATTCAAAGAAATAATCATAATGCCAGTACCATGTCAATATATTTATGAAAACCTGTTATACTCTCATAGAAATATAAATCGGTTCCCTAAAAATAGCTAAAAACATAATTTTAATACCAGAACTAAACATAAACTCGCTATGCAAACAACTAGGCTACACAAAACTAATGTATCTTTTGAAGGGCAATGTATACGCTTCTACAATGAAACTCCTAGTGAGTTGCAAAAATTATTAGTAAATAAATTCAAACAAATTATCAAAACCTTGCTGTGCAAAAAGAATTAGTATAAAATATCAGATCTAGAGGATAAAAAAGCTCGGGACGGGTTTTGCTCCAACTCGAAAAATAACAACTAACAGGCTAAAGGTTTCTTCGTCGCTTCTTTACATTAGTCTGCATACCGAAGCGGCAGATATAAAAAAATATCACTTTATTTCGGTGTCAGTGTTTAGTTTTATAGTTTGACCTTTCTAAGTGTTGTACATTTATTGTATATAAGGAAATAAAGAGTTTTTGATTTTGATTTTGTTGGCTTAAAATTAGCACCACCCCAACTCTTCCCGCGGCCGGGTGTCGTAAGAGGCGACTAAGGGATATCCACCGGGAGCGGACAGCAGCACCCCCTGCAGAACAATTCTACCAACGAAGCTGCGATCCCAAGCCGCATGCCCAGCGTGTAGATTGTGAACAATACCCACATGAGATAAAAGCCAAGAAGGCGCTTTTTAGGGGGAGGCCTGCGTCCAGCAGTGGACCTATACAGGCTGTTGTGCTTGAGGACGTAGAGGTATTTTTTATTTTTGCAAAACTACCCAATAAATTTCTGTATGATTTCCAAGCCCGCGAAGCCGCGGGGCGCAGGAAGTAAAAACATACTTCTGAACAAACCTTTAACAATGCACTTTATTAAAAGTGCGCTTATTCGAGAAAGATAAATTGTTATGTTGTGTAGGTTATTCAATTACCATAAAAACCTTATCACTTCTCGCGGATTTACAGAAACTATGAAAACTGGCTAGGGAAAACAGTACAGAGCCAATTCTTTTTTTGGGTTGCACCACAATGGCCTTGCGTAAGAAATCGCCGAGTAACCATATAAGTCCACTGCGGATTTGAAAGGCATTATACTCGTACTTATCTCATTAGAGCAAGATGATTTCAGTAAGTGATTACATGGCATTGGCTTCTGCATTAAAAATCGATGAATGCAATCTAAAACCAGTTTCTTACTTTCAGCCTTTGAGGACATTGTATATAGTAATAGTTATGGTGATGACGCCGGTGGACCCACAGATGGCTATGTACGGAATGCCGCCGCCGCCACCGCCCATGCACGTCGGCGTGCCGATGCCGATGCCGTTCGCGGTGGTAATCGTGTCCGATACGAACTCATCGTCAATCGACGACTCTCCAACGACGACTACTACGACGACTCAAAAGACTTTATTAGGATTACCTGTCCCGGTGCCGGTACCCGTACCGATGCAAATGCAATTGCCATACTCGTTCCCAGCCTTTCCCAGCGCGGGGTGCCAGAAGGCCCGGTGTCGCAGCAAAGAGGAGACGCCGGAATCATTGCGTATGGCACCCCCCGCACCTCCGCCGATGCTGCCGCTACCTAACGGAGCAGCGTACGGTGCCCCAATGGCTCGACCGATGGTATTGGTGATTCCGTTCCGTCCTGAACCAGACAAAAATAGCGGTAGTTCCAGTGAAGATCTCAGCTCTGAACCTGATAGCGAAAATGAAACTGATTGCGAAATTAAAACAAATTCAGACGATTCACGCAGCAGCGACAGCAGCTCTAGTGAGAAAACGCGTAAAAAGATGAAAAAGAAGATGAAAAAGAGGGAGAAAAAGAAGGAGAAAAAGAAGAAGAGAAAGAAGGAGAAAAAGAAGAAAAAACTAAAAAAACATTCAAAAAAATATTCAAAAAAACGTTCGCAAAAAGATTCGAGAAAATATTCAAAAAAACGTTCGAAAAAAGATTCGGAAAATGATGATGAGATCAGTGATATCGATGTGCAGCCAGTCCTATCGTTCGTGTCCCGGAACGGTGACGTTAAAATCAGCAGGAGATTGAGCAATGCTCAGGCAGTGGAGCTTTTAAAACGTAAACGTGATAACTTCGATAATCATATAATATTAAAATAAGCAATATGTAAACGTACAACGGCAGAAGGAGCAAAGTTCACCATAGGAGACGACAAAATATTTTACCCCGAAGGCTTGCGCATCGCCTGATAAAACCGATATTAGGAATTTATCCATGACGTTTCAGATAGCCACGTGATGAGTATCTATATTTAACACGAGAAGTCATGATGGTGTTATACGTGTAGGTACGTTCTACAGGTAGATTAAAAATATTTATTGCTTTGTATAACTTGTTTTATATATATGTATTCCCATAATAACATGGACGTCATTATTTAGGTAAGTAGATATTATAAGGTGCCTAGTCACAAACAGCACATAAAACTACAGTACATAAATAGGAGTGATCCATGAAGATGCCAAAGTGACTCGAATTTTGACTGTTCTCCCAACAGTAAAATCTAAGTTCATAAAAACTTGGAAGCCTGTTATGAAATTACCTAAACCCTACAATGGGTAAACTCAGGCTGCTTATGATGAAGTTACGGTGATCATAAGAAAACAGAAGGTAGAAATTACATCATGAGAATAACGTTTATTAGGTGACCAAGCCGCAACTGCTTAAAGGCAAACAGTTCTATCGGCTAAAGTTGTTTTGCTCGTCCACAATACGGGGCTTGCATAACGACTTACATAGCTCACAATAAAACTCCAGCGCACCTATGAAAGCCGCAAGCCTCGGGAACAGTGCAGACCAATAGTAAGTTTCATTGCATTACAATGTCTCTAGCCACTGGTTCCGGTCCAAACTGATCAGATTTTAAATACATACTGTCTAATATTTTCCAGCAAATGGGTAGTAAATGGATAGCGATTATTTATATTGTGGTGATAACCGAGGTGAACCTACAGATGGCTGGTTACCCGATGTACCCGCCTCCACCCATGTACCACCCGGCGCCCATGCCCATGTACGCGCCGCCGCCGCCACCGCCGCCGCCGCCGCCGCCGCCCATGTATCCGATGCATATGCCGATGCCAATGCCGATGCCGATGCCGATGCCCATGCCCATGCCCATGCCCCCGCCCATGCAAATGGTTCCCATGCAAATGCGGCCAATGGAAATAATAATACGAGACCCCAGCAACCACCACAACAACAACCGTGTCACCACAACAACAACCACGACAACAACGACAGAAAAACATAGCCACGATGGAAATTGTTTGGATGGAGGGACGCGGGGTATCGCTTTCGCAATGCAGGTGCCTATGGGCATGGGCATGCCGTCGTTCGGCATGCCGATGCCGGGGCCGATGATGTTGCAGCCGCCGCCGCCCCTCATGATGCAAATGCCCCAGCGCACGTGAATAAAACCTGACGACTACCGCGCCAGCCGCGACTGCAGCGAAAACATTTTGCAAGATTCAGAAAGGATGTTCAGAGACAGTCACGAAAGAAAAAAAGGTCAAACAAATAAAATACTTTATAACGTTAATTTGAAATAATAAAAAAAAAACAATAGGCAGCATTATTGCTTAAAATTTATTGTTTAAAAAAAGAGACCGAGAGAGACTGACTGGCGAGCGAATTGAGCTCCAACAATTTTAATGAGGTTTGGTTAGCTTTTTGCGGGTTCGGTTGGCGAGGTTTGAAACACAGTATAGTTCTTCTATCTCATGAAGTCCGTTAACTTAAATCACTACGAACAACTTTGCGCTTAGTTGTCATTTTGACGGTACTCGCTACCAAAATCTGACGTGAATACAATGAGCACTAGTGACCCGCACCGCGCCTCGGGCGAGACTGATTGCTTCTGAGCTTACGCACACTAAAACAACGTGCACATGCATTCACTATGCCCAACGGACTTCGTGAGATAGAACAACTATAAAAGAAATTTACTCTAATAGACTGATCCGCTAAAAAGAGAATATTTGTCGAATACATCAGACGTAAAAAGCAATAACGCAATATTTTTCCCCCTGATTGGCGTTTTAAGTGGAACAAATAAACAGATGATGTAACGTGCAACCTTGAAAAAAATATCAACATAGCGTTCTTTCGATTTCGTGATCTTTCGGTAAAGCATTCATTCGAGATTGGGATCCTTCGGTCTACCGTTTTTTGGTGTTCTGTGCTTTCAATATTCCGTTATGCAGTCTCGATGTGCTTTCAGTATTTCGTTCTGCGTTTTCTCGTGTTCTTTTTGGATACCATTCTCTGGCATTTCGACTTCCGGTATTCCGTTGTACAGTCATAGTGACGATATGATGTTGATTTTGAATGACGAATTTTATGAGTTTTTCGTCAAGTCACACTAGAAATTTCGTCCCAGAAATTTAAAATAAACAGCTAGACTTTTACAGCGAAAATGCAATATTGCTTTTGTAAGAAGGGGTTGATGCCTAACAAGTGACGATAAACAACTTGAATAAGCAACAATAGCGATAGACATAACGGCACGCAAAGCAAGCCGCGATTTTTTAGATTTTTGGTACAGTACGAAACCCTCTCTCGCGTGTCACTCTGTCCGTCCTTTTACGCATTTGAATATCTCAACAACTATCTAAACTATAATAATAATAATAATAATAAAAATATTTATTTACAGAAAGGTTTACAATATTCGTACTAGTCTAATTATTAATATTAATATGCATTTCGACTGGATCACTCATCTAGCACAAATATGCTTAAAATAAACCTATTAGGGTCAAAGAAAATGACTCCTCGCTCTAACTAAGTTAAAATAACTTGTATTGAGACACGAGGGCTCTTCCCTCCGGCTACAAACAGGCTCAACTAGCACCAAGTGCGACTAAGATTTTATTCCCAGAGAAATATGGGTTATGGATCCGTATAAGTACTCTATACTTACAATACAACTAAAATAGAAGGAATTAAACTACTAAGAAAAACATTAAACATCGCATAAAAATAATAAGAGAATGAAAATTAGAGAATAAGAAGCTGAAATACACAACCACACACCAGGTGCAGCCCAAAATCTAGGATTGAACCTCCAACAAGTGCTCTACCTGCGCGTATTCAAGGTCTTGCAAGTACCGTGTGACGAGAAGTTTACAATCGAGGCTTGATTTTTGTTGTAGGTCATTAGTTTTATTTAGTGTATTATAGATGTAAGGCCCTAAGAACTGTGCGTGGCGATGGGCAAATGATGTTTTGCATGATTTTGAGCGGAACACTTTAAATTTAAGGCGTTTATGAGAAACGTTCAATTGAGGTGAAACTCTATGTTGCTTAATGATAAGTTGCTGTACGAATACTTTCCTAACTGAGAGTACTTGCAGTTCTTTATAGAGTTCAGTAGTGGGATACTTGTAAGGCTTGTTAAAAGCCACCTTCAATACCGCTCTTTGCGCTCTTTCCAGTGGCAAAAGGTGTGTTTTTGCAGCACCGCCCCATGACCTAATACAGTAGAGTATCAGCGATTGACATAGCGCAAGGAAAGTGGACTTAAGTTGGCTTTTATTTGCCGCGTGTCTAATAAGCTTGAAAACAGCGATTAACTTGCGTACTCTAGTAGTGACGGCCCTTATGTGATTTTCATATGACATGTGTTGGTCGATAGTAACTCCAAGGTATTTAATGGTAGAGACTCTTTCTAATGTTTTACAATTGCAATTGTGACTTGATGAGTAGAGGCATTGATTAGAATGAGCTTTTAGGTTAAGATCTAAGTGTGGTTGCCCAGGTTTGCGGAGTGAGAAGGTAACAAGTTTAGTTTTTGTCGCATTAAGAGTCAGCATATTACTGTAGAGCACTTTAGATACTTTATTAAATCCATCCTGAGCTCGTTTAAAAAGCGTTTGCCAAGAATCTTCTCTGAATAAGAGCACTGTGTCGTCAGCAAAAGATATAACTTTACAATTATTGATTTGGATATTACAAATTTGATTTATGTAGAGCAAGAATAGAGTTGGCCCAATTATAGAGCCTTGCGGTATTCCGAAAGTCACTGGTAGAGCCGTACTGATGTTATCTCCTATCTTCACACTTTGAGTTCTACCTGTGAGGTAACTCTCAAATAACTTTAGTTGGTTCCCCCGTATTCCTAGACCTTCCATTTTATTCAGTAGTAGAGGGATAGAGACTGTATCAAATGCTTTGGCAAGGTCCAGGAATACGCCCATACATTTGACTTCATTATCCAAGCAATCCACGATAAAATCGTTTAGTTCCGTAACTGCGTCAGCCGTAGAGCGCCCTTTCCGAAAACCGAACTGATTACCTGAAATAAGGTTGTAATTCTCTAGGTATTTGACCAACCTGTTATGTAGAGCTTTTTCAAGAATTTTCGATAAAGCTGGGAGTATAGATATTGGCCTATAATTACTCACGACCTTTTTATCACCTGCTTTAAAAATGGGCAGTATAATAGATTTTTTAAATGAGTTTGGAAAAACGGCTGTCGAAAAACTAAGATTGCATATATGCGTCAGGGGTAAAATTAGATACTCTTTACATTGTTTAATAATTTGGGTAGAGATGTTGTCCCAACCGGTGCTGCAATTGGTTTTAAGTGCATTTATGAGAGATACTATTTCAGTTGGTTCAATTTCTATCAATCCGAAGGAGTGTACTACTTTGTTTTCCGAGATATCTATCTGACTAGACGAGCTTGTGCATATTTTATTAGCTAGGTCTTGACCAACACTGGCAAAGAAATTGTTGATTTCATTTAATGTTTTATATGGGTCTTCTACTTGCAAAAGCTCCTGCGGTAGAGATTTTTTCACTTTAAAATTAGCAATGTCGTTAATAGCCCTCCAAAGTTTTTTCGGATCTCTACCCGCTTCCTCAAATTGGGCTCGTTCATATTTACGTTTCAGGTTGCGCATAAGGTTATTGAAAAAGTTTCGATATCTCTTATACACGGTAACCAGGACCTCATCATTGGGTGACTTGCGAATTTTTTTATGAAGGTTATCTCGATGCCTCATACACCTAATTAGTCCTTGAGTTACCCATGGCTTAATAGGCATAATACGACGTGGTATTTTTTTTAGTTTAGTATTTTTATTGATTATTTTCGACAACATTTTTACAAATTCATCAGTGGCATCATTACAGTCTGTAGAGTTGATGACTGGGCTAAAATCTGTATTTGATATGTCCTTTTTAACCGCAGCATAATCTATTTTTGTTGTTGTTTGTAACACAGACACTGAGACCTGGTTCTGGAAGGCTATAACAATAGGGTTGTGATCCGTTATATTACTTTCAACAATCAGTGTAACAGACTTATTCCTAGACTTCAAGAATATGTGATCCAGACAACTTGTTTCTCTGGTAGGAAGAGTATGCGTTGGTAATAGACCATGAAAAGCCAAGAGTTCAAGATAGTCTGTCGATTTCTTTGTTAACATATTGTCACTTATGTTAATATTAATATCGCCAATCACAATAATGTTTTTGTATTTGGTTAGAGTCTGTAACACATTTTCTAGGGAATCCATAAATCTTTCCAAATTAGTATAGGAAGGAGAGCGGTATAAGGAGACTATAGCGATGTCCTTATTAATTACAGTGATGAGGCAGTTAGCATCTAGGAACATAGGTTCATAAGAGGTAGAAACTATGTCCGACTTTGCATAAACTACGACTCCGTCATTTTGGAGTATGTGATTAGTGGTGGTCGCGGCTACGTACCCGTTCATTACGGGTAGATTAATAGTTTTTGACAACCAACATTCCGTGAATATAATAAGGTCTGGAGTGGACTTCATGCGTTTTACAAGTAGTTGAAATTCATTTATGTTCTTAGATATACTACGTATATTTTGCGTGATTATGGTTATAGGCTTTCTAATGTTTTCTACAAATGATAAACAGTTCTCAGGGGTACACACATATGTTTCTGAAATAGACACCTTATCTATACCGTCATATAATACATCAACGTTCATTTTGTACACAAAAGTAAGTGGATAATGTACACTGCGAAATGACATGCAGTGTGTATTGATGACGGATAAAATATAATTAATGGTATGATGGTATAGAGTTCAGATTTTGGAAGGTACCCAAATTCAGAAAGACAGTCCGTACTTCTTCTTGCAGGGTAGCTGTTAAGTACAGATATGTGCAATGTATTAGTTCGGGCTACGTCCAGTATGCAATGTGTGTGTTTCAGCTCACCAATAGAAAATATGCGAATGGTTTTAAATCTTAAAAATAAACATAAATCATATATAAAACAGAAAAGACAGAAAAGATAAGAAGGAGAAATAATAAAGCAAGTAGTGAAAGTTCGTATAAATAAGCAGCTTAGTCATGCGTTTTTTGCAACTTCGTTCAGTTGTTCTTCACTATTTACGTAGATGATATTTCCGCCATCCTCCCTGCGTAAACATATCTGTCCATTGGACGTCCAGCAGTGAGCAAAATTATTTTGCTTTGCGTAAATTCTTGTTTTGTAGAGTAGACCTTTAGCTTTATATGTTAGGGATTCATTCACATATATGGCCCTAGGCGGGCCGGGTAGTTCCAGGTGCGTGGTGTTAAGCTTTTCTGTAGAGTTATCTTTGTTAAAACGCTTTACACATTGCAATATACTGTACTTAGCATCAGAAGAGGAAACTTCAAGCTGGATTGGCCTGGGTGCATTTTGTTTACCGGGTAACCGTCTAATGTTGCGAATTTTTTTGCCTAGCGCCTCCAAGTTCAGTGTTTTCAGTAATTTACGCACTATTCCTTGAAGGTCTGCCTTGGATTCGATGACCGAGGAAGGTATATTTCTGATTTCTATTTTATATTGATTTAACTGCCTCTCCATAGAATCAATTTGTCGTTCTAGTAGTTGGACTTTCCCAGCATCAACTATAGAATTTTTTTCCAGAAGGGTGGTTTTTGCGGCAAGATTTTCAGTTGCTGAGCTGAGATTTTCTAGTTTATGGTCCGTCTCTGCCTTAGAGTTCTTCATTTCCTGTACTTCCTGTTTGATGACCAGTAGGTCAGTCCTTAGTGTTTCAAACTTATTGTCTTGATCTTTCTGAAATGACGTGAATAAATTTGTCATGTGATCGGAAATCTGTTGTTGAAAGGCATTAAGTGTGCCCTCCAGCTTGAAGGAATTAACTAGTTCCGGACTTCGAAGCGCTCTACGTTTTAAACGGCGATTTGTTGCCTTGCGGTCAGTATCTTGGTCAGTTTCAGAAAAACTTGTACCTTGCTTTTCATTCTCTCTTTGCATCGAATTTGTAGGCGAATGTTGCATCATGATTTTTTTTATGTTTCCGAGACGGGGATAACTTTTGACTTCCAAGGCAGCCTCTAATGTGTGTTGCTAATATAAAAATTTCAGGCGCTCCACACTTTCTGGTATTCCCTTAAACTTTTGGTATTTAATTTTACAGCTTTAATGTTGAGTAGACTTGCGTTAAAAAGTTATGAAAAATCACAAAAAGTGTATTACAGCACAAACAAAATTTAGTACTGGACTGGGATTTGAAGGCGGTGTAGTTGATGGATAGTGTTCGATAATTTCAAGCCGGCGGCACACGTTGTTCTTGGTGTAGTGGCTTCAGCGTCCAGCAAGCGGTCCGCGACTCGATCGAGCGAGGCGGAGTAAGTCACTCACCGTGAAGCTCGGCGCGAACTCTGGGGTCTCCCGAGGGCAGGTGGGCGCAGCACCGGCAATTGGATTCAAGGATGGTGTACCGAGGGCGAAGCCCCACAATTATTCTCAGGCAGCCGACGACACGTCCGTACAGTACAAGAGCCGAAAGGCAAGAGGACTACTATGTTGAAATTGAAAATATTTATAGTATCTAAATATCGTGTTCAGATTGAAAGAAAAAAAATCAAGATAAAACCGGCAAAGTGCGAGTCAAATCGCACATGGAGGGTTCCGTATCATCGTTTAAAATACCACTAGGTTTTGACGTGAATGACGAAAATAAACTCCAACATCACAGAGGATCGATTCAGTTCAATTTCTTCTTGTGGGTACTTACCTGATTGCTACAAAATATATCAGTGCGCGCAGTACTGCGATACGGCGTTATTTATATCGCCGTATCGGGCGGTACTGTGTGAGTTAAGTTACGGAAATAGCGCTTATTATGCACTATTTCCATAACTCACAAAACCTTCGTTTATAACATTTCCAAAGTAGGTACATCAATTTTGTCCTAATGTTACCTATATCTAACATGAGATCCCTTGCAAGACCGAATAAAGATTCATCGATATCACGTCAAAAGCCAAAATGACGTAATCATCAGTCCAATCCAAGTACTGACCGCGCTCGACGCTGCTTAACGATGTATGGACGTTGGCCCCTTAATTATCATTGTAATAATAAATTTACTTTATTATTCGTAATAATAAATTTATTTTATTAATAATCAATAATGATAACAGAACACTGGCTGAAAAGCTATGAGCTCATGTTCAATTTCAGTAACCACCAGGTTGGTAGCTCTTTTTGCAGATCACATGCTATTCGTGGAGGCTCATTAATATTAATAAACAAATTAATGAAATTCAAAGACCGTAAGGACATAATATGCTTATCCGTTGAAAGCCACATTGAAGTAGCATGTGTAGAGTTGGAGCAAATTATTGTAGTAAGCGTATACAGCCCACCATCAGCTTCTTTTGAAATTTTTGAAAATGTCATGGAGGACATTTTATTTAAATTATCAAAATCAAATAAAACTATAATGGTATGTGGAGATTTTAATGTTGACCTTTTAGTAGTTTATTCCCTCAGTACTAGATTGACTAATTTATTTAATTCTTATAATCTAAGGCCATTATTTATGGAACCTACTAGAATAACTGAAACCTCAGCAAAATGTATAGATAATGTATTTGTTTGCCAAAGTGAAAAAATTGTTACTAAGAAAATAATAAGTAATTTAAAATCAGACCACTTAGGTCAACTAATAAAACTAGAAATTCAAGCAAAAAACAATAATTGTAAAAAGAGATTAACTTACATACCTGTCACCACCAGTCGATTTGAACGGTTGAAATTGGATTGGGATTCTAAGCCATCACCTAATTACTCACATAACAACCCAAATGAGTCGTATTGTAGTTTTTTTTATAAATTCACCAATGCGTTCAATTCAATATTCACATCCAAATCGATTATGGTCTCAGAAAAACTTAGCTTTAGTGAGTGGGCAACAGTAGGTATACATAAGAGTAGAGAAACTTTGTATGAACTATATAGTGAAAAACAATACAATTTTAGCCAGGAGTTCAAAAAAAAAGTAAAAAATTACTCAAAAATGTTTAGAAAAGTTTGTCAAATCGCAAAATCAAATTATTTAAGCTCCAAAATTAGAAATAGTGAAAATGTCATAAAATCAACGTGGAAAATAATAAATAGTGAGACTGGAAAGGTCAGTACCTACGTTAATGATTACAATTTAAAGATAAATGATTGCACAATCAAAAATGACATTGAAGTAGCCCAAGCTTTTGAAAACTTTTTTACTGACATTCCAATCTCTACTACGAAGTGTCTAAACTCTTCTCAATTAATCGCTGAGTCATTACTCATAGAAAATGTACCTAAATGCGAAAATAAACTTAATTTCAACTATGTCGATGAAAAAGATATTAAAAAAGCCTTCAAACTTTTAAATATAAAGAAAACTGCAGATCTCTGGGGCATTTCCGTTAAAATTATTAAACCTTTAATTGATACGATTGCACCAGATCTAGCTTTTATATTCAATGAATCTATTGATTGTGGCGTATTTCCTGATCTAATGAAATGTAGTAAAGTAATCCCACTATTTAAATCGGGTAGTAGGTCTGACCCCACTAACTTTAGACCAATATCAGTACTGCCAACTTTCAGCAAAGTTTTTGAAAAACTTATTTTACATCAATTGCTTAGGCATTTTAATGGCAATGACCTGCTACATGGTAAGCAATTCGGGTTTACTCGGGGCAGGTCAACTACTGATGCCGGTGTAGAGTTAGTATCGCATATTTTTGATGCTTGGGAGAAGTCGCAAGACGCTTTAGGCGTTTTTTGCGACTTGTCAAAAGCGTTCGATTGCGTACACCATGAAACATTAATCAGGAAACTACATCACTATGGAATAAGAAACACCTCTTTGGATCTTCTTACATCTTATTTGAGTGATAGGATACAAAGAGTTGACATTAATGGGAAACGGTCTTCGGGGTCTGTAGTTACAATGGGTGTACCGCAGGGTTCTATCCTCGGTCCTTTCCTATTCTTAGTTTATATTAACGACCTGCCTCATCTTGTCAAGAATAATCACGAGATTGTATTGTTTGCTGATGATACTTCATTAATTTTTAAAATGATGCGACAAAACACAAATTTCGACGATGTGAATAATGCAATCTCAAAAGTAGTTCATTGGTTTAGTGTCAATAATCTTTTGCTAAACGAAACCAAAACAAAATGTATTAGATTTATTCTACCTAATGTTAAACAAGTGAAGGCTGATGTAAACGTTAAAGGAGAAACTTTAGAAATAGTAGAAAGTGCCGTATTCTTAGGAATCACCTTAGATAATAAACTTCAATGGGGCCCACACATAGATAAGCTATCGAAGAGACTCAGTTCTGCAGCGTATGCAGTCAAAAAAATCCGTCATCTTACAGACGTGGATACATCTAGACTTGTTTATTTCAGCTACTTCCATAGTATTATGTCTTATGGTATACTGCTGTGGGGGAACGCTGCAGATATTAACACCGTATTTGTGCTGCAGAAGAGGGCTGTTCGGGCTATCTATAACATGGGTCCTAGAGAATCTCTACGTGATAAATTCAAAGAAATAAACATAATGACAGTACCATGTCAATATATCTATGAAAACTTATTGTACACTCATAAAAATATAAATCGGTTCCCTAAAAATAGCGATAAACATATTTTTAATACCAGAAATAAACATAAACTCGCTGTGCCCACAACTAGGCTACACAAAATAAATGTATCTTTTAAAGGGCAATGTATACGCTTCTACAACAAAACTCCTAGTGAGTTGCAAAAATTATCAGTAAATAAATTCAAACAAATTGTCAAAACCTTGCTGTGCAAAAAGGCTTACTATAAAATATCAGATTATCTAGAGGACAAAAAAGCTTGGGACGGGTTTTGCTCCAACTCGAAAAATAACAACTAACAGGCTAAAGGTTTCTTCGTCGCTTCTTTACTTTAGTCTACATACCGAAGCGACAGAAATCAAAAAATATCACTTTATTTCCGTGTCAGTGTTTAGTTTTTTATTTTGACCTTTTCTAAGTGTACATTTATTGTATTTATGGAAATAAAGAGTTTTTGATTTTGATTTTTGATTTTGATAAATTTATTTTATTATTACGACTATAGAAATACACATCCAGTCAAAATTTCAACTCTTTACGACTACGGTTCAAGCAGCCTTGACGCCTTGACCTTGACTTGATGAAAAATCACTTTATATAATTTATTCTACTATTTAAATCATTTACATTTTTGCGATAATATTTAATTTTTTTAAAAATTAGAAATTAGCCAGAGTGCGAGGCTTACGCGCTATAATAACAAAAACATTATTTACATTATTTGTCTGATTCACGTTTTCACCCTTCGGGTACGGAACCCAAAAAGAAAATATTTTCAGAACAAATTGTGGGCGTTGAATTTACGAAAGAGACCTGCATGGTCAGATGGGGTACTAAATAAAATGTATCGGTTTGTACACTTCAAAACAATTTCAACAAACAATAAACAATCGACAAGAAATAATTTATCTTTTATCTAACGAAGGTTATGATTATGACAACCAGTGTGACCATTTGTGGCAGATTTCTGCCATTTTGGCAGATTTGGCTATGGAATTTTCAGTTTGGCATATTACGTTGACGAAATAGAAGTGTGGCAGATTTTGACAGATTTGGAAACAAAAACTTTGTGACCTTCTTATATATTTTGGACAAAAAAATTAAATTTTATAGTAAGACCAAAAAATTACGTTATTAATTATTTATTACAAAAATTAAAATTATTTATTAAATTTTGTTGGAAATAATTTTCCCCACACCTGGCAACTCCTAGTCCGAGGTAGTCCTTAAGGGGAATTCCCTTATAATGTTTGTTGATATTTCTACGCCATGTAATCATCAACTGTAAATTCTATACGTTAAGGTCCAAATCTTATTTACTACCTTAAAGTTCTAAGACATAATATTATAACTTCAATAATTTCGCCATTGATTAGTATTGTGTTGTAAATTTGTAGTTTATTCATCACAAAAAATACTTTTAATTCTTGCTTTAAACCAAAACCTATAGGGTACTTCCCGTTTACCTAGAATCATAAAATTTGGCAAGAAGCAAGGTCATGTAGCACAAATAACCATAAAAATCTGAAAACCGTAATGTTGTAGTTTATTAACAAAAAAATAATAAGTTTTGATTCTCTCCCTTGACCAAAATATACAGGGTACCTAACCTACTACTTATTGACCTAGAATTTATTTGAAAAGAAACTAGGTCTTACAATTGAACGGAACCCTTAATACGCGAGTACGACTCGCACTTGACCTTTTATTTTTGTTTTCCAATCAAAGAATCACTAAAATAGTATGTGGCATATTTTATGGCATTTTTCTTGGAGTGTTGGGCAGATTTTGGCAGATTTTCAGTAAGCGTATGGCAGGTTCTGTATTTTCTCAATGGTCACACTGGACATAACCCGACTTATGGCCGAATAAAGGTTTGTCCCCATCATCACGTCTTATCGTCGTCAACGGTGGCCAGTTCATGGACTAATAGTCATTAGTCTAATGACTAATAGTCATTTAGGTACTACTTCATTACGTTGACGACATCGTGACGTGGAATTGGGGACGAGCTCTAACACGACTCCGTTGCTCCTTTCCGGTAAGTAGGTACAAACTAAACATATTTTTGAACAAACCTTTAACAATGCACTTTCTTAAAAGTGCACTTATTCGAGAAGAATAAATTGTTATGTTGTGTAGGTTATTCAATTACCATAAAAACCTTATCACTTCTCGCGGATTTACAGAAACTATGAAAACTTGCTAGGGAAAACAGTACAGAGCCAATTCTTTTTTTGGGTTGCACCACAATGGCCTTGCGTAAGAAATCGCCGAGTAACCATATAAGTCCACTGCGGATTTGAAAGGCATTATACTCGTACTTATCTCAGTAGAGCAAAATGATTTCAGTAAGTGATTACATGGCATTGGCTTCTGCATTAAAAATTTATTAATATAAGTAATCTAAAATCAGTGTCTTAATTTCAGCCTTTGAGGACATTGTATATGGTAATAGTTCTGGTGATGACGCCGGTGGACCCACAGATGGCTATGTTCGGAATGCCGCCGCCGCCACCGCCCATGCACGTCGGAGTGCCGATGCCGATGCCGGTACCGGTGCCGGTTCCGGTCCCGTTCGCGGTGATCGTGTCCGATACGAACTCATCGCCAAAGACTGCTATGACAACTACGACGACTACAACGACGACTCAAAAGACTATATTAGGATTACCTGTCCCGGTGCCGGTACCCGTGCCGATGCAGGTGCCCATGCAATTGCCATACTCGTTTCCAGCCTTTCCCAGCACGGGGTGCCAGAAAGCCCGCCCGCCGGGCTGCTCGCCCTGTCCACCCTGCCTGTGCTTCCCTTCTTGCACTCCCGCATTTTTCTCTTTCTGTTCTCCGTGCCACCAGCAATGCCGATGTCGTAGCAAGGAGGAGACACCGGAACCCGTGCCCATGGCGCCCCCCGCACCTCCACCGATGGGGCCGCCACCTTACGGAGTAGCGTACGGTGCTCCAATGGCTCGACCGATGGTGTTGGTGATTCCGTTCCCTCCGCCAATAGTCAAACCTGAACCAGACAAAAAATGCGGTAGTTCCAGTGAAGTTTTAAGCTCTGAATCTGATTGTGAAATTGAAAGTAATTCAGACGATTCACTCAGCAGCGAAACAAGTTCTAGTGAGAAAACGCGTAAAAAGATGAAAAAGAAGAAGAAAAAGAAGAAAAAAAAGAAGAAAAAAGGGAAAAAACATTCGAGAAAATATTTGAAAAATGATGTTGATGAGATCAGTGATAATGATGTGCAGCCAGTCCTATCGTTCGTATCCCGGAACGGTGACGTCAAAATCAGCAGGAGATTGAGCAGTGCTCAGGCAGTGCAGCTTTTGAGACGTAAACATGATAACTTCGATAATCGTATAAATAAACGTGATACAACTTACAACGGCAGGAGCAAAGTGCAACATAGGAGACGACAGGTTATTTTACCCCGAAGGCTGGCGCAGCGCCTGATGAATAATGACATGAAGAGTGTCGTTTTTAAACCGCCGCCTGGAGCCACCATTAGCAATTTATCGATGACATTTCAGATTGCCACGTGATGAGTATATTTAACACCAGAGTACCAACGATGGTACGTTCTATAGGTAGATTAAAAATATTTATTGCTTTGTAAAACTTGTTTAATACATCCCATATCAACACGGACGTCATTATCTATGTACCTACTTATCATAAGCCGCCTAGGCACAAAAAGCACATAAAACTACATAACATAAATAGGAGTGATCCGTGAAGATGTCTGACTCAAATTTGTCTGTTGGGAGTTTACAAAAACTTGGAGGTCTAAACCCAACAGTGGGTAAACTCAGGCTGCTTAAGATGAAGTTACGGTGATCATAACAGAAGGTAAGTAGGTAGAAATTACATCATGAGAATAACGTTTATTAGGTGACCAAAACGCAACTACTTAAAGGCAAACAGTTCTATCGGCTATTAGTAAAGTTGTTTTGCTCGTCCACAATGCGGGGCTTGCATAACGACTTACATAGCACACAATAAAACTCCAGTGCACCTATGAAAGCCGCAAGCCTCGGGAACAGTGCAGACCAATAGTAAGTTTCATTGCATTACAATGTCTCTAGCTACTGGTTCCGGTCCAAACTGATCGGATTTTAAATACATACTGTCTAATATTTTTCAGCAAATGGGCAGTAAATGGATAGCGATTATTTATATTGTGGTGATAGCCGAGGTGGACCTACAGATGGCTGGTTACCCGATGTACCCGCCTCCACCCATGTACCACCCGGCGCCCATGCCCATGTACCCGCCGCCGCCCATGTATCCGATGCCAATGCCGATGCCAATGCCGATGCCCATGCCCATGCCCCCGCCGCCCCCGCCCATGCAAATGGTTCCCATGCAAATGCGGCCAATGGAAATAATAATACGAGACCCCAGTAAACGTGTCACCACAACAACCACCACGACAACAACGACAGAAAAAAATTATAACCACGATGGAAACTGTTTAGATGGTGGGACGCGGGGTATCGCTTTCGCAATGCAGGTGCCTATGCCCATGGGCATCCCGATGCCGCATCCAATGCCGCCCCCTCCACCGCCGTTCGGCATGCCGATGCCGGGGCCGATGATGATACAGCCGGCGCCGCCGCCTCTCGTGATGCAAATGCCCCAGAAGCCGCACATGGATAAATCCCGACGACTACAGCGCCAGCCGCGATTGCAGCGTAGTCATTTCCGTGGCGGTGACATGTCGCAAGATTCAGAAAGCATGTCCAGCGACAGTCATGAAAGAAAAAAAAAGCTTAAACGAAAAAGAAAAAAGCACTTTCGTAGACAGTTCAGGTCATATTTAGAAAATAGCGACGAGCTTGTCAAACCAATTCTGACTTATCTCGCTAAGAACGGTGACATTAAATTGAGGAGGCGGCTGAGTAACACCGAGGCAGACGAGCTGACAAACGACTTGCCATATCAGAAGGTGAACGTGCTGACGGGAGACGACGAGCGGAACATGCCGCGAGTTTTGATCACGTCCGACAAGTACAGGGCAAGGAACAGGGAGGACAACAACGACTCCAGGAGGCGGCAGGTGTCGCTGCCGGACGGGAAGGCCCAGCATATGCTCGGCGAGGGCAAGAAGGAGTTAGTCTTCCGCCCGCCGACGGGCACCAAAATTAGCAACTTGTCTGTCTCGTTTCAAATCACTGAAAAATAGTTGTGTATATCTATAATCTTTTAGAAATTTTGTACCTTATTATAATTTATTACGTTTCCTAGTGTTTTTTTTTATAAATTTGTACTTTTCCAGTAAATATTGTATTAAAATAATTTCTACTTTATTTTAAAATGTTTAAAAATACACATTTGATATCCCCTGACTTCTTTAAATCTTCAACTAAGCAGGTAAGTACATACTCGTATATGATATGGCTTAGTTGTGTATTTGTCTGACATAAAATTAACAGAAGGAACAAAACTACTCTTAGCTTTTGCTATTTGAGACTAGTTGAGAGAGTTTTATAAGAAAGAGGACAGCAGGGCTAAGACTAACCCTGCTTTATTGGATAACATCTAATAACCAAATTGAATCTTGCACAACCATAATTTTGTAACAATGAACCATTCATAGGTGTGGAGAGTCAACAACCGTTGTTTGCGTAACTCCTGCCTCTCGCAGTCTTCTCGGAGTCTCAGTGCAGAACAGTTGCAGTGATCAGCATGAACACTCTACTCATAATTTTAAATTTCATACTCAATAGTTTAGCGCACCAGATCGCATTAGACCAAACCTATGTGGTTAAACAAAATAATAACGTGGTTCGTATTTATAGACCGGACGTAGAAAACAAATTATCAAATAAACTTCACAGTCTGCGAATGAAATCTCTTGGATATAATGAGAATATATTCACAAAGAATGAGGTCACAGTCAAAATCGACACAAGTACACAAGTAAGTGCGGTGCAAGTTGCTCCTTGCTGTAACGGAGTAACTTGCTTCCCCTGTCCGATGCCTTATCCATATTCTTATTATCCAATGCCGATGGCGATGCCAGAAACACCGGTCTTCATGCCAGCACAGGCGGTCTACGAACCGGTGATCCACGACCACCCTCCGATCCATGAGTTAAGGGAGTTTTTAAACAAGGGTAAGAAAAAGAAGAAGAAGCATACAACCACCACCGATGACACCACTTCCACTGAGGAAGAGACTTGTGAAGAGGATGATAAATGAAAGAAGATATTTCCTAGGACTGTAAGAACACCAGTCTCCACACTCATGTGTTCTGATCGGCTCGTTACTAGCTGTTCACTTTGAGTTTTTATAAAAGTTTATATAAAATTCTTAACTTATTTTTCGTATATAATTATTACTATGCATTGTTAATGTTGCGACTTATGTGTTTGTATACTTTTACACCTATGTAAATAAAAAGCACGCATAAAAAATAGTATGTTTTATTAAAACTGCTACAACTAAAACTAAATTTATTCAGTCTATAGTGTGTGATCGTACAGATAATTTTTGATAGCTGGTGCCGGTAAAAGACAAGCTTTTTGTTTTTATGGAAAAACAAAAGGTTTGTCTTTTATCAGTCTGGATTTATGGCATCAGTGTGGTTAATGGTATGGATAATTATCCACGCTGATGTCAAAAATCCAGGCTTCTAGTCTACGAAACATAAGAGGGGATCGCACCAGCTTTTAAAAATTTCCCTAAAACCAGTTTATTATTAAGTAGGTACCTCAATAACCTAATCGGTTGGCATCTCTAGGAAATTCATCCAAATGTAGAGATTTAAAACACTCGCTTTCGTCTATAACATCTAAGCTTATCATTTCACGTCTATGATCCAACCATGTCCATTCTCCAGTCCAATGCTAAACGGTGGCCTCAAAACCTTTTTACCTTAGTTTAGTACCTTTCTTCGTTCTTAGTTTGATCATTCACTGCTTAACTAATGAACTCTTATAGGATAGATACTTTTAAGTCATAAGTGGCACTTGTTTTTCTCGTTCGACTAGGCTGGTCTCACTGTCGCAATGTCTGTTGTTCCAGTAGATCTTTAAGGCCCGGGTGAGAAGGAGGGCCCCAGCGAAGAACATGACTATCTCCAAGAAGAGAAGCAAGCCGGGGCCCCAGACGTAGGCGATCTTCAGGACCACCTTTAATACGTCGAAGACTTCTGGTTGCTCCTGGAGGAAAGAAAAAGAGAATTGGGTATCAAAGCTAAGTAACGGTAGCAATTTAGGACTTTGCGCACGCAGTCTGCGTGCGCAAAGTCCTAAATTGCTGAAATGCGCTACGTATTCAAATCTAATAAATAAATAAAATTTACATTTTCTAATGCCGCACCCTTGCAAGGTTCTTGCTAGACTAAAGGTGAGCATAGAATAGAGCATTTACTCGTAACAGAACAGCATTCGCTGTTATTGAAACTGCTCGAAACACTTCGAACATGACGCTCGATGTTTTGTTACAATGTGATTTTAAAATCCAACGAGCAAATGCTCTAGTCTATGCTCATCTAGATATTATTAGATGTCATGAAACATTTTATGAATTAAATACAAAACTTACAACTTTGATGTAAGCGATGGGCACGGTCATGTTGGAGAAGGGACTGGCTTCCGCGTTGAAGCTGACGTCTCCGAGCGCGATGTTGAGCTGCAGGGACAGGTTCGTCTGCAGCTCGAAACCCATTTTCTAAAAATAAAAGAAAATAATGCTAGACAATCCACACAGCATCACCTAGGCTAAGCAGACCTCGTGTTATGTGTACTAGATGACTGATATATTCATCCATACATCTAAATACACATCCAAACTTTCACTTATAATATTAGTGTATTTTGGAAATGAATCGTAAACAATGAAGTAGGCATGATGCTAGTACGAACTTATTTCCATTTATGACGATCATGACTCAGAAGGGGTTCTTTCTGATGAAAAGAACGAAATAACCCTTAGCTGCTAGTTGCGATTTGCTGTACAGTAGGGCAAGCACGGGGATTGTTGTCTTGGGCAGAATTCAGAAAAATTACTTGGCAGGCAAGGGAAGTGCATCCGTCGACGGCTGCCGTCGACGTGTCAACGTCGAAGAACTGAGGCAGCCATCGACGGGTGCAGTTGCCTTGCCGTCGGCAACGTGCCGCCCGTGTGTAGGAGCCAGAATGCGTAAATTATTTGAAATTCATTCCTTTACCTTAAATAACGTACACGTATGACGATGTGATATCATTATTGTCTATTCTATCCTAGAGAACAATTCACTTGCTTGGCCTACCGGTGAGACGAAGAGAAACTGGTCTCCCTCGTGGTACTAGTAGGACAAAATAGTAGGACCACGAGAAAACGCCGGTTACAACGGACAGAGTGTGGATATTTACCGGTTCCACCAGGAAGTGGCTATCATGCAAGGCCTCGTCCGGAGCCATACCCTCCACGCGCTCGTACAGACTCGGCTCCGAGTGAAGGAAGTGCGTCCGAGAGATGGCGATGGGAATACCTGGAATTAGAAAGTAATCGTTAGAAACCTCGCGCTCTTTTTGCGCCGAGTCGGACGAATTGTCAGAATTTATGAGTTTATTTATTTGTTATGGGGATCTGTCAGGACAAAATATATTTTTGTGTATTTTTCGGTTTCCTCAACGCGCCCGGAAAGTCATGCGTTCAGCTTTACAAACGTTTTTTTTTCTTACTCATTATTATGATTTCAAACTTTTTCTATTGCGTCGGAGGGAAAGATTAGCTCCTCGGCATTCAAACAGAATAAGTGACCAACATAATTTGGAGGAGCAAAAGGGATCAGCGATTTAATTCCCATTGCCATTCCAATATAGTTACGCTGCTTCCTTTTTCTCCTCCTTATTAAGTTCCAAACTTCTACTTACCATAAGTGCACTCCGAAAGGTCCAGCAACCCACACATGCCCTGTGGCTTTCCACAGTCCCTATGGAAGGTCTCGTTGCTGATCCTGAAAACCATGGCCCGAGGTCCGTAGTCCAGAGACCGGCGCTCTACGAACTCCAGGTTCAGGGGTCTGCAGACCCCGATGCGGTAGATGTTGAGGGGAGTGGAGGGGGTGAGCCCAGGAGGGTAGGACATGCCTTCGTATGTGTGCGTGAAGTTGAAACTGGAATGAATGAAGACAGGATTTAGCAGTTATTACTAAAATGATTGAATACTGAAACTGACCCGCGAATTCGCACGCGTTTTCTGTGTATGACAGACTCGCTTTGGCAAGTTCGGCAAGACGATAATATCCTTGGACACAGGTCCTTGGTTGGATTTATCGTTTTGCCAAATTTCATAAGGATCCTTTCAGTCGCGAAAAGAGACTAAGGAATAAACTAACTCATAAAAGGCGTCTTCTTATTCGCAATTTACATTATACTTGTCGATTTGAGATCTTTTCTTCAATAAATATTGCTATCTACAATTATATCTGAAACTCGACACCAACCAAGTTAGTTTTAGTTATTTGTATCGTGGTACGTTTACATATAGATACAAAGAGTCCCTATTCTCCCTCTCATTCGCCAGGAGACCAACGAATTTAAGCCCAAAGTTTCTTAAATACAAGCGCACTCACTCCTCTAAAGGTGTCTGTCCATCCAGACTTCTTCCTTTCAGGTACTTCCTGAGGACCTTGATGCTCCACTTGTCTTCCTCAGTGATGCCGACCTTCATACGGTAGAGAGTGCTATTGTCGTACAGCTGAAATAGTAAAAGATATTTTGATATTATACATACAGGCTGATTGGTAGCTGGGTCCAAAGCTTCAAGGAGAAGCTAGAATATACTATTTGAGCCATTACATTTTTCGAATTATTTTGGTTTATGGGGAGAAAATTCAAAATTCAACAGTTAAATGCTAATAATGACCATTTTGAACATTAAGTGATTTGTTTTTAATTTTATCTTATTAAAGTAAAGTGATCACAATATCTAACAAAATTATGTTCTAGCCATCTGTGACAACAGACTTTTTTACAGTCATTTAAAGTTCACGAAATTTTTCAAAGATGGCAATATAAACGGAAGATTTTTTTTGTTCAAGCCCTCAATTTCTGGTTATAGTTCTTTCTTAACAATTACGCGGATACCTTGCAAATAATTGAAATTTGGGCCTAAATCCAGGATGGGGTTAAAATTTCAATTTATAGGTTGACGAATTGGGTTATTCCAGTTTTCCCCCTGAATGAATAAGGGGGAAAACTGGAATATTAGCCATAAGGGGGAAAACTGAAATTCATTTTTTTGAAGTCCAGTTTTCCCCTTGAAAATCCCCTTCAGGGGGAACACTGGAATTCATTTTTTGGAGTCCAGTTTTCGCCCCTAGACGTAATTTGTATATCACCGTTAAACAACCTAAAGTGCATCAAGTACCTAACAACCTAGAGATTTCATAGTAAGCTTCACATACATTATGTGTACCTATGTAATATCGAGCCGAACTCGCCGTTCAGATGAATCTACGTAGGTAGGTAAGTAAGTACATGACATGTGTAATTGAAACTAATTAATTTTGATGATTCGTCGACTCGAAGCGGACAAGACATTATTAGTAAGTAAGTATAAGATTTCATTTATGCGACAAATTCTTTGAGTCAAATGTGTGCGTTCAGCCCATGTAGAGTTTTTCGAGACTACTCATGTCTGGTAGAAAGCCCGTGCCAAAAAAGCTGTTCTACCTACCGATTTTTATGTCTAACTTCATGTTAGTTTGACATGTTTTTGTGAGTTTGACCTCGTGGTGCAATTAGTTAGCGCATTCCCGCACTGAGGGTCGCGGGATCAATTCAAGAACCGTTGCCGGTGATTTTTTTGGGGTTTTATTTCATTTTTTATCAATGTTACTTAATTGTTATTAAATTTAATGAATAACATTTTTTTTTATTTCTATTGCGTTTTATTTGTACCACACTATTGTAAATTGTTATTGAATAAATGATTGTAGGTATTTGAAACCGAAAAAAATCGCTGAACTTAATAAAGGTATTTTCCTTTTCTGTCTGAGGGTCGCAAATCGCATCCATGCAGTTTATAGCCCCAGCCAGTTTGTTTGTTCATCTCTGAATGGAACACCTTCTACAAGGCACGTAATATAGGAAAATGAAAAACATTACTATGAGGATATAAAGTACTATAACTCACCCTATCAATAATTCCCAGTCTATCGAAGTAGATCAGCCCTGGAGCCAGTCTATTGGCCAGCGCTATCATAGGGTCATTGTACCCCCACAGAAAGCTATGGGCATCCAGTGTGCTGATGATCTTCGAGCCGAGCTGGTGAGCTAGTACGTTGAAGCCTTGCTGAATCCAGAAGGGATAGGTCCTGAGGAGGGAAGTCGCGCTCTGTGGAGGATGAAGGTATTCGTATAGTTACATGTTGGCTGATAATTGCCGAGAATTGAATCGTCGTAAGAGGCGACTAAGTGATATCCACCGGGGGCGGGCAGCAGCGCCCCTTGCAGAACAGTTCTACCATGAGGATTATGGGCATTGCCCCCATAAGATAAAAGCCAATAAGGCGCTTATCAGGGGGGGGGCCTGCGTCCAGTAGTGGACCAATATAGGCTTTTGGAGGAGGAGGTGAGACTTGTACCTACCTACAGGCTGTCAATTTGGTGAAGATAGATGAGGACTTACCATGAGAGCCAGGCTTGGTACCGTGACCTTAACCTGGTGCGGGTCGCCGATAGACTCCTCAGGTAGGAACCGCACCTTCATGTGAGGAGTGAACCACATCTCTCCAGCTGCCTCGTCCAGCTCTATGTCTCCATTTTTTCGAATTTCCCTGGAAATTAAGGTATTATTTAGTATATTATCCGTCGGGCACCCGGTTTATAAGTGGTTTGACGAAATAAACTACGTCGCAAGTTGTTATTACGTTGAAGCCTTGCTGGATCCAGAAGGGATAGGTCCTGAGCAGGGAGGTCGTGCTCTGTGGAGGATGAAGGTATTCGTAAAGTTACATGTCGGCTGATAATTGCCGAGGATTGAATCGCTTAGGCTTGTACCTAATAGAAAATATTATTAGAATACCGTTATTAGATCGTAGAGGAACGAAAGAAACTCCAATGGAGCATCCATTGGAGTTTCTTTCGGCTTGCGTGGATGTTGCAACCTTTTAGCGAGAAATGGAGCAAGTTTAACGCACCGATTTTGTTTTATAGCTATAGGTTTGTAGGTATCATTGAAAAGGAAGTACGAGTAAGTAGGTAAGTTCTACATGACATGTGTGATTGGTTGAACCTAGTTGGCAACACTTATTTTCTCTCTGTCTTTCTTTACATTTTACGTAGTCGTAGTCATCAGAGTATTTAACGTAATCATTATTGACCACTTTAATGATCTTAACTACTCAACTACCTACTCTTCTAATTCTACGATACTACAAACCATCTCAATTACACTTATGCAAACAAAAATTGTTTAATAGACCTTTGCACCATGATATGTTAAAAGCATAAGTACGTACCTACCTACTTTTTCATGAAAAACATCATCATCATCATCATCCACAACCCGACTTCACCCACTGCTGGGTATAGGTCTCCAAACTTTTGTGCCACTCCACACGGTCCTGCATCATGAAAAACATTTTGCATAAAATTAGGGTGTTCTTCTGAAAGATCGGAGTGTTTTTTTGAATAGACGTTTCGAACAGGGTTTTTATACTACAATACTAGGTAGGTACAATGTAATAACGTCAAGAATTTAGTGACGACAACTGAGATTACCTATTTATTCAGGTAACTGATATTTAGAAAGAATGCTGACTTAACATTTCTTAGAGTTATAGGTATAAATGTCATATAATTTAGTGCGCTACTAGGTACACACAAAACTAGATAAATAATAATTTACAATTGACTGACCTTCATATTCCGAGTTGCGCAGGGCTGGATTGGATAGTGTTAGTAATTAATTTTTGCTTTGATCTCAAATTTAATGCGGACTGGCTTATACTAGAGGCGTAACTACATTGTAATCCTAGTATCCCGAGGACGAAGTTTTCATATAATTATGATAGAACTTCATGTACAGGTAAGTTCGTTTTATCATTAACTAGCTGCGCCCCGCGGCTTCGCCCCCGTGGAAATTTATGTTTCCAACTTTCTTAATTTTTTCTTTCATAAGAACCTTCTCCTGACAATAACAAACACAACAAAGAAAGAATTAGCGAAATCGGTCCAGGCGTTGTTGAGTTATGCGCTTACCAACACATTTTGCGATTCATTTTTATATTATAGATTATACAACTTGAGAATATGCTTGTCAACTTGTTGATAGGTGATAAGTAACCTTCCTTGTAGGAACAGAATCATTTCACAGGACCTACTCTTTACGCCTATTTGTGTATGTTTTTAGAGTAAATTTTTTGGCTTGAAATCTAATAATAATTATACCAAAAATTGTTTAACTTCTACGGGACTTGAACCCGCATCCTTCCCCCAATACGGGAATGTGACACCTCTCCTCAAACGAACTAAATGTAACTTTAGTCTTTGAACAGGATTGGATAAACTTTAATGTTTTCCCTCTTGTGAAGCTAACGGGCGCCGCTAAAGTCTGTAGGAAGTCCCAATGTTTTTCGACTCCTACCCTACGCCACTTGACCTCGTGGTGTAGTTGGTTAGCACATTCCCGTACCGTGGACGAAAGTCATGGCAGGCTGGACGGATCACTTACCTTGTGTCCGTGGCCGGTGGTAACGCTGCACGACACCAGCTAACCAATAATTAAATTACGTGTTATCAGTTGTTATTTCCCTCATCAAACGGGACAATATGGTACACTACAGGAAGGATGCGGGTTTAAGTCCCGTCGAAGTCAATTTTTTTTGGGATATTATTTGATTTCTCAGAAATATCCCCAGTGTGTGGGCTGACGCACTTCTCTCTACTCTTGTAAGGCCTGATCAGTTCATTTTCCGTCGCCATTTTTCGCGCATGCGCCTGCAAGTGGGAGTTTCGCCTATTTATTTTCAGATGTCGGGGGTTTCGTTTTATTGTTTACCATAAGTACCCACATATACCACGTGTCTTTTATTTAAGAATATGTAGTTTTAATTTTTAGTTTCGGACTAGTTATAATTTAATTATATTATTTGATTGTAATTTTCTTTGTGAATAAAGATTTTTGGATAATTTTATACAATACTTACATAATTATAAAAATATATCAAAATGCTATATTTACTTTACCTAGACTTGGGACACTTGGACAGATTAAAAAATTCACATTAATTAAGTAAAATTAGGAAATAAACCTGTTACCCTTGATATTTTGTTCACTTTAATCTTTTTAAGGTAAATTCAAGAAGCGCACAAGAAACCTTTACCTTATCAGGTTGTTTGTTTTCAACTTGGAGCAAAAGTCGTCCTGAGCTATTTTAAACTCTAGATAATCTGATTTGATTACATATGATCTGATGAAGAATATTCGTATGTTCCTTACGACACTAAAGTGAAATATTAGTTACATGAACATAATTATTTCCTGAATAACCTAGCTATCGTGCTACAATGGTTGTACCACCATTATAGGTTACCTATTAGTTATCTTGGCGGTATAAACGGTCATGCCATGCTGGTAGCACTTCGGATTGAATTAGTAATTGCGACGTATTATGTGATTAATCGCATTAATGCAAGAATTATTGAATTCAATTGATCAATACATTGTATTTTATTCTCACAGTGCAATCTTAACCGTTTCTTCTTACTTGAGATGGTACCTACATATAATGTGTTTCTTTTTGAGTGAACGGTGTATTTTAATAAAAAATATGTTAAAGTAATTTGCAGAAATAAATCGATTGTTATTTATTTACCAAGGTGGACTATCTAGCTTCCGAATGGGATTAAGTACTTTAAATAAAATACACCGTACTTATAGAGAAACGAAGAAAAAATATAATGATGTAGTTTTCATTTTAATTTGTTTTTAATCGCCTTGGTTTTTGAGATTGCTAACACATCATTTTTTTTTCCGATTTTTTCGATATTTATTTATTTATATGTCACCGGCCGGAAATTTTTGATCGATGATATGTCACGTAAACCGCAGATTTCGTTTGATCAAGCTTCGAAAATAGGCATCGTATAATTACTGATAAAGAGTAAAAATACGCTACTGTCACAGCAGAGGGAAAGTGTCATTCAAGCATTTTCTTTTTTTGAAGCCAAAAAACTAATCGAGTGTCGAAAAGTGTGAGTTGACAAGCATATAAATTCAGTGACATGCGTGGCAATGCAGCCAGCGTCTTGGGGACGCTTCCGACTGGTGTTGATATGGATCAGTTGAGCTATCTGTAGACTGTTTGCAACAGTCGGCAGTTAGCTCAATTGTTTCAATTGTAAATACTAGTATAATTTTCTTTGTGAATAAATGTATATTGTCTATTGAAAAAAAAAAAAATTCAGTGCTTTCCAAAGATCCTATGACGACGTAGGTACACTATACAACTACCTATCTTTGAGTGCTTTCACGCACACAAGCGCACGTATATGAATAGGAAATTGAGGCTAATTTATCGCAAGTTTATGGCTACATCTCGTTTGTGTCTACCATCATTCTAAGCTTTCGTCTTTTATAATTGTACCTATTGCAGGTAATTTTTTTTAAATTTTTGTGTACCTCCCTGTTATGTTAGTTTTATAATAGTAACAAAGAAAAGGCCCGACGGTAGGTATGACACTAGTCCCATGGGAGTTGGGGAGGCCCATTGTGTGGGACGCTACATGCGTCGACACACTTGCGCCTTCCCATCTTCCGAGGACAGCCGCCGTGAGGGCGGGTGCGGTGCGGCGGCAGAGGCGCAAATAGGTACCTACCTATGCAGGTCTCACGATCTGAGGGGTCGGTATATATATTATGGTATAATCGGCTGCCTGACTGGATGCGGAATGCAGCTTCCATATCTATTTTTAAGAAGAAATAGAGAAAGTGGCTTTTTGAATTGGTTCTTTATGACATAAATGAAATAAATAATTATTTTTTTAATTCATGACATGTAATAACGGTAATGGAAATAAAATCTGTACCTATCTGTATCTTTATTTCGACAGAGCCGAGGCATATTAGTAGGTTTACTATAGTCGAAAACAAATACTTGCAGTGGTATAAATTTAGCATAAAATTAGGAACAAGTTATGCTTACCTACCTATTTGAACACAATATACATTTATCACGGGTATACCTACATGTTATAAATGGTTATTGCCCAACATTGTGCAATGGAACTTTTTAGTTGAATAAATTCACGCAATGATTCCAATTCTTAAATTGTGTTGTAAGTCTATGGTAGGTAGGGTACCTACCTGTGTCATGTCATAAGTAAATATTGCTCCAATAGGTACGTGTATGTATATCCTACAAGCCCAAAGTCTATTTAAGTGAGTTCACCAGGATCCTCTGTGATGAAAAGTAGGTAAAGATGACGTAACAATGAATACTTTGCATGATTTTTAACCTCGACGCAAAAAGAGGGGTGTTATAAGTTTGACGTGTCTGCAGGTTACAAGTTTGACGTGTCTCTAAGTATCTGTGTATTTGTGTATCTGTGGTATCGTGGCTCCCCGGATGAACCGATTTTCGCTTAATTTTTTTGTGTCATAGATAATTTTATCACGAGTTTTCTTAGCCATGTTTCATGAAAATCTGTTCAGCCAATAAAAGTCGGCGGGTTTTTTAAAATGTTATTTTTGTCTTGTTCTAAACAATCTCTGCTTAACTTGGAGCTTAATGATGCTGTGTGAATGGTCCAGCATTATTTATTTCTACATTAATTTTAAGAGATCCATAATCAATCTCTTATCATGAATAAAATATTACTATCACGGCATTCTGTCGTTATCAAGCTGGCGGTGTCCCACTTCAGAACAGATCAGTCACTGATAAACTTCAGATAATATACCTACTGAGAGTTATATAGGACACAACCCATGTATTGTTAATTGATAGCCCGTATCTGGTCCAATTGCATAATTTCGTAGGCTGACCCTAGTGTTTTAGTGCTAGACATCAGACTATAATGTTTATACCTATTGATAGTCTGACCTATTACCTAAATAATATGCTGGTGGGAAATTTTATGGACTTATTCATTGATTATGTAGATTACTATCTTGATTATTTAAGACAAGATTTTGGATGCTAGAATTAGCAACAATAAACTATACACTAGCGAAACTCGATGTGAAATGTTTGTGAACAGACGACGACACGAATTACTAATTGAAATTACTCCTATTACTATGTTGTCTTATTCATTCGCTTCACTACATTCTTATCTAAACTTACCTTGTTAATGAACTTGTCTATTAGAATTATGCATAGATTTATATCTATGGAATTATGTATACCTTTAAGTAAAATCTGTATCTGTTATGTTTCACACACGTCCAAGCGCCACTACATGTGTACTATTTTTTAACAGTGGAAACACTTATTGGTTTGTTCCAATTGTATTCTTTGTTATTATAACTGTTTGTTTCCTAAATAAATAAATTAATTTAATTTTCTCTTGCAAAGTGAAATTAAACCCCAAAACAGAAGAAATTTCGTATGTCCATGATCAAACAAACAAAACATCGAACATGATCCCATCCCGTGCATTTGGAATGCAAACCGAACTAGCTAGGACGCGGCGGGGTAAGGAAGCTCGGTCAGGTGGGGGGCGAAGAGAGAGTCCATTCTATACTTTGGTATTATTATTATATACCTATTCAAGCTCTGCTTAGCTTGGGGCTAGATAATGCTGTGTGAATTGTCCAGCATCATTTATTTTTTTTATTTTTTTTTATTCTCTGAAGGATAAAGGTAATCAATATTTATTGAAGGAAGGATCACAAATTGACAAGTAATGCAAATTCTGTAAAAAAAGACGCGGCAACAGAGGTATAGGTGGCTTGTTTACAAACATTCTACACCGAGTTTGGCTAGTGCATAGGTAGGTAGTGTTTACTCGTCAAAAGGTAACACAGACACAGTGGAAAGACAGACAGAGGAACTTTCGCTTTCATAATATTAGTATGGATTAAATGGCAGACATGTATTTTTCGTTTGTAAGATTCTTCGAAAATACATAAAAAAAAATACAAAAACGTTTATTTCAGAAACGTGTGTAACAATTGAGTTAGAACACCGTCTCCTGTGGTAGCTACAATGTAGCTGTGTTACAGGCAAACAGTTTCTTCCCTTATGTACTTGACATAACTTAACATAATGTACCTATCTTAATATTAACTTATCTATTATTATAATGTAACTGTTAATGGACTGTACCTGCTTATCTTTACTTACATATTAATATCTTATTGCTAAACATTTGCATATGTAGTACTAGCAGCAGCCCGCTGCTTCGCACGCGTTGTTCCTATGAAAACGCTTAAAGGTGATTTCTATCCCATGGGAACTGATTTATGGGATAGAAAGTAGCCTATGTTTTATTGCAGGCCTAGAATTATCTGTATGCAAAATTTAAGCCCGATCCGTTCAGTAGTTTTGGCGTGAAGAAGTAACAAACATCCATCCATCCATCCAAACTTTGGCATTTATAATATTAGTGTGATGTTTTTATTTATAATTAGCAAACAAATACATCGAACAGTTACCTACATATAGGTACATACTTACCTACCTAATTGGCGTATTTGACAAAGTTTTCTTTCAGTAGTACATACTTATTATGTCAAAGTTAACGGATGCAGAGTGCAAAATTAAATGTCCATTATTCTTTATTTGGGTAGGTACATAATTGTAATTGAATTGTGATGATAATGACCTACTTTATTAATCATAATTAATATTAATTTATGTTATGTTATCGGTGGTATTCTATTATATAGGTAAAGAAAAAATAATTTATGCATTATTTGTTAAATGACAGAAACTTCTATTTTTTATCAGTGGGCAGCTGATACAATGCTTTATAATTGAATTTATGCTTTGTAATTGAACCTCTTACTAAGAAGCTAATAATCCATGCTAAGTAATAAATAATGCTATAAAAACCAACAATAAGTAGTTAGTTAAGTACGGAGACAATTGAATTTCCCGCAGTCGTAGATTATAAAAAAATCATAATTAAAAGAAGATATTTAATTTGACAAATGAGAGCAATCTGTAATTGGATACTAATAATTTATTATAACTGCATCTATTATATTATGTATTCTTTATAATTAAATTATATGCCAAGCGAGGAAGGTGAATTCCTCTATTGATGTGCTAAGATAGTACCTATACACTAGCCAGACTCGATGCAGAATGTTTGTAAGCAGACCACCCATACTTAAGGCGCTAAATAAGCGTATTTGTAAGCAAACAGAGCAACTTCACATCTCTGCCAACATTATACAAAATAAAACTTTTTAGCATTTAAAATAAGCTATGATAGGTATCACAAACTGCAAAATCGATTTTTTTAATTCCTTCGTTTAACATAATAATTATATAAAATAGTTGATGTCGCTGATTTGGGTCGGGTTAGTGCCCTATGCTAAAATTCAGTTGCTGTGTCTTTTTTTACGCTTTTCACATAACTTGTTGATTTAAGATCCTACCTT